>OX336416.1:12254643-12956836 GCA_946903255.1 Schistosoma spindalis | reverse complement strand
CAAAAGACCGGAAGAACGCCATAGTAAGTCCTGTCTTCAAAACAGGTACGAAACATAAACCTGAGAATTACCGACCAGTTAGCCTAACTAGTGTGGTTGTTAAAATCTTAGAAAAGATTATTCGGAAAGAGCTGTTTAAATACCTCGATGTAAACCGAATCCTCTCGGAGAAACAGCACGGTTTCAGAATAGGTTATTCTTATCTCACTAACTTATTAGTCACTCGAGAAAGCTGGTGCGCTTTTAAGGACCAAAAGTTACCTGTAGACGTGGCTTACATTGATTTCAGCAAAGCTTTTGACAAGGTTCCGCACAACCGGCTGTTATATAAGCTAAAAAATGTCGGAATTGGAGGCAATCTATTGACGTGGATAGAAGACTTCCTTGTTGGGCGCCAACAAAGAGTACGGGTAAACTCAAAATTATCTAGCTGGGAAACTGTGCTTAGTGGAGTGCCCCAGGGTACAGTTTTGGGGCCAGTGCTATTCCTCTTGTATGTAAATAACCTTCCTCGTTTATTATCATCATCGGTCTTGCTATATGCTGACGATGTCAAGATATGGAGAACGATACGATGTAAGGGTGATAGCTTAGAACTCCAAAATGACCTGAAGAAATTATCCGAATGGTTTCATACATGGCAGCTGCCGATAAATACTTCCGAGTGTGTTGTGATGCATATCGGTCATCAAGGTTCAGATACATACACGATGAATAACACTGAGCTATCTGTTGTCCAGACACATAATGACTTAGGAGTCATCGTTAGCCAAGATCTGAAGACTACTGCAATAGCCGCCAAAGCTTTTAGAACTTTATGGTCAATACGTAGGGCTTTTACTCATGTCGACGCTCAAACGTTTTTGACTTTGTAAACAGTGTTCGTACATCCTAAACTTGAGTACTGCATACAAGCGGCTAGCCCCTGCTTAAAAAAAGACAGTGAGCTTTTGGAAAAGGTCCAGAGAACAGCAACTTATCTGATTCCCGTAATAGCGAAGCTTCCGTATGATGCTCTACTGGCCAAGCTAAACCTATTCCCTTTGTCATATCGTGGAACTAGAGGCGACTTGATTACAGTTTTCAAATTGCTTAGTGATAAATTTGCACCTGATATGCCCTCATTTTTCCTGTCTTCCAAAACAGAGAATTTACGAGGACACTCCAAAAAAGTTCACAAGCCCAGAACAAATTACTTGTCAGCTGATTATCGACTTTCCCACCGGATCATCAACGAGTGGAATTCATTACCTCAACACGTGGTCGAAGCTCCATCCGTAGATTCTTTCAAAAGAAAGTTGGATCAACTGAGAGAACACAATTGCCAGGACTAACACAGGCCATCAAGCCACCTGTCTTTTCCAAACTGAAACTGAAACTGTATGTTTTCCCAAGGTCATAGTTTATATCAAGCGCTCTACAAGTCTACTTTATAACAACTATAATCTTAAAAAGTTGCTTTGCATAAATACTTAGCACGACCAAAATCCTAACATGATAATTCGGAGATTGGATCTGGTGTGTAACGTGGACGCGACGCCACTTTAGAGAATATATTGAAGATTACTGAGTATATCCGAAGGAATGAGCTGATATTCACATTTAAAGACTACATTTATTTAACATGCATACTGTGAAACAATATATGGCGTAATTTATAGATCATGCCTGCAAAAATGGCGTGTAATTTCCATTGCAGAAATATTGTATTATTATATCTAACATTTACACAGGGAGTTTCCACAAGATGATGTTTAGTTCCAAAAATTTATTGATCATGTTTATCATTAGAGTGGTTTTGGTCGAATAACACATTTGGATATAATGGATATCTAACTAAACTACCAGTATCTTGTAGTATAACGATCATCAAACTTACTGTTGTTACTTACTTAGTGATGGATGTATCAGGAAATTTCAGGAAGAATTATTCACATATGAAGAGAAAATATGGCAACCCAAACAGTACACCTTATTTTTTCCCAGAAGCATATTTCAACAAGTTCAATGGTTTTGCTGCCATGCTTCCTTTCGAGAATAGCGGTAGTTATCGAAGGGGTCGATTACATGATACTTGGATTTCATTGAATATGTCTCGTTTACCCTTAGTATCATCAAGTTAGTTAACTTACTTTTGTTTTTCTCCATCCTCCTCTCAAATATTGTCATGAATCAAATCCAAGATTAACATATTGTAGATATTGTGTGATCAACTATTGAGGGTATACGAAATCAGTTAATTCAGAGTTATTATGTGGTGTTTAATAACCTTTGGTTTGATAAGTTAATAACTTTATTGAATATTAACTAATTCTTTCAGTTTATCGAATAAACTTCAAAGAAGGCGAGAAAACCGTTATAAAGTGAAAGTTTCTTTGTTGTACTGTATAACCTGCGATTTCGTAAATCTGGATCTTATATGTTAATTTTACATCATTCCTACAGTATATAAAGGTATTGAAATTTGTATGTTATAGGACATTGTTGATATCACTTAGAATGTGTAAGAAGTTTTTTTCGTGCATTACTTCTTTCATATTATCATAGTTACTTCTGTTTCTTATTTATCTTATCCAATTTCTTTAATTGAGATAGTTCGAGGTAGATAATTCTCTTTCTTACTTGTGATTTTTGTGTCCAACATTACAGTATGAGGTTGGGATATTACTTTGACTCCTTACACCCTAATGTGATAATTTATCGTTCACTTCTTGCGAATGACTAAGACGTCATGAGATTTAGTCATGGTCATTTAGTCCATGTGTGTTGTGGCTGTAACGATCTCTTGCTCCAATAGCTTATTTTGCTTTGTTTTATTTACTGTAAGTGTTCGTTACCTCATCTTGTAATCTATTTATCATCATAGATCCCTTTGGACCAACTGATTGGAAACGCTATAATTCAATGTTATTTTTTTTCATAATCGTATGTATCTTTGTAGTACCGGACCACACAATTTACTTACTTACTTGCTCCTGTTACCCTTCGTTTGGCATAGATCATAGGCCAAAAATCGCTAACAAACTCTATTCTTGACTCTCCTTTCCAGGTGTTGCTAAATGCTATTTGATGTTTGCCTCCAATTTTCGGCGAAACATGTTCTTTGATCTGTCTGTTTCTTCTACTCTTGCTATCAGGATCCCAAGTTCAGGCTTACCTCGCAATGCAGATAAATGATTTCCGCAGATTGTGTCTGTGGTGTTCGTATGAACTAATGATTCTTTTGTACGTGATGAATGCCTGATTTCTAATTTAAAATACAATACGTTCATCTGTGTTCATCTAGTTTTATTCTCCGTAAATTGCACTATTTAGGGGATTCTTAGTTCGCACAACAATTCTATTACTTTTAAATACCAAAATGTCCTGTCCATCTCCAGCTCCTTTTTTTAATTTCCTCTTCAGCTGGCATCTGCATTTTTCTCTGTCATAATGGGTTGTTGCTTATGGTGTCCAGCCAACGAATATGAAATAACTTGTGTAGAGGGGTGTTTACAAATACCTATACCTTTTGGATGATGGTTGTAGTAGTTCTCTACGTTTCAGCTTCATGCAATAGAACTGTATGGACATTTTCACTGAAAATTTGGAATTTGGTGTTGAGTGAGTTTCAGATATTCTTCATTTATAGGGATGGTGCCCTTTTTTGGTTGTCTATTCATTCACATCTGAATCGATTTCTCGTAGTTTGTCAATGGTTCTGTACTGGTGTATTAAAGCTACTACCTCTATAACAGCTTCTTCATGTAGTATGACATAGTTGATTCTCGCTACGCCATAGTCCAGGGTTATGTCCTTGAGAGTGTTGGAACTTACTGCTGTAAAACTTGCTGCTAAATTGACTTCCTTCATTTGCATTTATTACTGTGGATGTAATGAAAGAGCCACGTCATCTGTAAAGTCCAAATAGTTTAGTTGCATCCAAGCCGTCAATAGCATTCCGTACCTCCCTTGAGGCGTGGAAGTTTTCGTAATCCCGTGAACCAACAGAAGTAATAGGAGTGAAAGTAAGTGAAAGTAAACAGCCTTGTCTGTTATAAATCTTTACTTTGAATGCATCTGTCCTTCATGAAGGACTTTGAGTTAAGTCTGTTGTAAGATTCCCACATAGTGGTGACGATCTTCCCAACCACTTCATAATGTCGAAGAAGATGTCACAACGTTCTCCTATCTACACTGTTGGAAAATCTCTTATAATCAGTGAATTTAATGTATAGTGATTAGTCCCATTCAACCGGTTGCGCAATATCAGCACTTAATGTCGCAATTCGGTCGGTAGATAATCAATCTTGTTGATCTTGTAGTGACCTACTTTTGTCAACAGAACGCGTTTGATTCGGTGTAAACAATTATTATTATAACCACTTGTACCAGTGATTGTTTTACTGTGCTCGTTTGTTTAACTGTTCTAACGACAGCCTTTTTGGCCTTCAATTGGACTGCATTACTTCTGCGCGGTTTGTGACTCTACGCACGTACTTTCTTCTGCCGATCCCACTTGTATTCCTTTTGGCACTATCTCGGTATTCCTTCGATACCACGAGGTCGCCAGCAAATATATCTCGACTACAGCCATCATCTGTCTTCTGATATTGGCCTATGGGAATTTTATTGGTTTACTGGCACGTAGTCTTGTAGTGGTGTTCATAATCAAACGCGATTCGACACTACACTACAATCTCATGGTTGATATTCTACTGAATCTTTCATGTAGTTCACGAGCACTCTGTCGAAAAAGTTTCTCAGTATAAACATTAGGGCTATGAACCATAGTTCTCACACTTTCTAAGATTTTTCTTTAGTGGGGTGACATTTATAGGTACTGCTTATGCACACCAACATCTGGTGCTTCCAGCGGCAAAGAACCCTCTGTGATGTTGAAGTCGCTGTTTCTTTGATTTTTTAACAGCTACTTGCCATAATGGTTTTCTCAGCTTTTCTTTTCTCTTATGAACATATGTAAAATTAAGAGCCGGAAATAAAGGCAATGTCACTGTATCACTTACTCAGCTTGGACCTCAGCTACCAAATACTAACGCGTTGAGTTCTTTGAATACAACAAAATGAACAGGACCGAATGAACTACACTATCAACCACTGGGATGACTCCCAATGTGCGTTGCTTCTGCGCTAGCAACTATAATCGAAATGTCACTCAGTTAGGGCGGGTCACCATCGTATTAGAAGGATGTGTAGCGTGGTGTCGATTTGAGCTTGACTATGAACACCGCTACAAGACTACGTGTCAATTAACCAATAAGATCCCCGTAGGCCAATATCAGAAGACAGATGATGGCTGTAGTCGAGATGTATTTGTTGGCGATCTCGTGGTATCGAAAGAATACAGAGATCATGCCAAAGGAGTACAAGCGTGGTTACTGAGCGTAACCGAATTCGTACAAGTTCAAAGTCAACGGAAGAGTAAGTAAGTGTAATGGCTGTCATTAGCACAGTTAAACAAACGAGCAAAATAAAACAATCACTGGTACAATTGGTTATAATAATAATTGTTTTCATCGAACCAATCGCGTTCTGTTGACAAAAGTAGGTCACTACAGGAGCCCCCCGCTAGAAAGGGTTTACACTTTCGATAGTTAGCGGTTTGATTCGTGGGACTGATCGGCAGAAGTGCGGTTGTAGGACGGAGGAAATTGGCGGAACAGGAAGTGATCGTTGATCCTCGAGTTGCCAACGAAAATCTTTTGCGCAGAACGGTACCAGGAGAAGTGTGCTGTATTTGTTGGTCGAGTTAGCATACCACACCAGAGTGGTTTGTTTCCAGGATCTGATGATTGCGTTCGTAGGGATGCGAACCAGAAAACGCTGCAGACGTAGGATGAAACCACGTTGAGCCAAGAAACCGGACGCGACCATAACGACCAAGCGTATGCCAGGCGAATTTGAGACCAGATAATCGACTGAGTGCGTTGACTAGAGCATGGGTGGCCAAACCAGCTTTTGCCAAAGTTGACTGAAGTCGACGTTACCGAACGGGCAATGGTCGGAGGCGTGGGCTCAGGATACAAAAAAAATCAAAAAAAGAAAAGTGTAGCATGCGTGTAGTATATGAATAATCCTACACCGTATGTTATTGACTGTGCGGTTAGTCGTGAAAGCGTACGGGTAATCGTACTCGTCGACCGTAACGTGAGACGGTAGTCTCGTTCGTATTTCGTGAGCCTGCGATCTCATCCGAGGTCAAGGGCGGCGTGGTCTGCGATCTGGACGTGAGACGGAAGTCTCGTCCGTAGATGGTGCAGATGACGCGTGTTGTTGACCGGGACGTGAGAACGAGGTCTCTGATGTATCTAGCGTGGGATCCGAGGTAGACGTAGAGATCCCGCTAGAAGGTTTGATAGGTCTAGCATTGAGTCTCAAGTTATCGGGAAGGGCACTGTCATCGACGTGTGCTGGTTTGAGACGATCAATGCTGACGATCTCGACGCGGCCATGTCGATCAACCTTGAAGGTCTCGTGACGAGAGATCACGTGAAAAGGGTCTTCGTAAGGCTGTCACAATGGTTTGCGTACTGAATCTACTCGTATGAAAACATGTGAACAGGTAGATAACTCTCGAGGGAGAGCGACCTGTCGATGTTGTATTCGAGTTGACACCGGAGACAGTGTTTGCATAAATGCAGACAGTCGATGGACGTAGTCTGATTTACCGAAATCATTACTGCTCCGTGGTGTGAAGAATCCCCCAGGCAGACGCAATGTCATGCCGTATACAAGTTCAGCGGCGGAACATTGGATATCTGCCTTCAAACTCGTTCTAATGCCTAAGAGAACGAGCGGTAAGGTTTCGTACCAATTATCGTTTTCGTGTGCTCGGAGAGCACCTTTCAACTAAACCATTCGATGCTGGATGGTAGGCGGTGATGCATATGCGTTCCGTACCAAGCAGCCTGGTCAGTAAGGAGAATAATGAGGACTCGAATTGTTGTCCTCGGTCAGTCGTGACAGTCGAGGGACAACCGTACAATGCTGTCCATCGTTCTACTAAGCGGTGAGCAACTGTCTCCGCCGTAATAGACGTGATGGGAATAGCTTCGAGTCATTTTCTAAAACGGTCAATGCACGTGAGTGTGTGATCATACCCATGCGATGGTGGCAATGGTCCTACAATGTCTATATGAACGTGATCAAAGCGAGCATCAGACGTAGCGAACGTGCCAACGGGGGCAGCTACTTGCCTGTGCACTTTTGATCGTTGACACTGTAAGCATTGCTTCACCCACATACGAACATCTTTATTCATGGACGGCCAGACGTATCGTGCAACGATGAGACGTAATGTGGCTGCGATACCTGGATGAGACAATCCATGAAGGGCATCGAAGACGAGACGGCGATAGTCAGAGGGTACGATGGGTCGAGGAACACCGGTAGAAATATCACATAGGATAGTACCTGAGCTAGTAGCTAGGGGTACTTCCTGACACTGAAGGGACGTAGATTGTGGTGCTTCTGTACAGACAGGATCGTTTGCTTGCGCGGCAGCCATAGCAGGAAGATCGAGCACCGGTAAGATAACTGCATTCGTCTGGATACGTGATAGAGCATCGGCAACATAGTTCGACTCGCCTTTAATGTGACGAAGGTCTGTCGTGATCTGGGAGATATAGTCCAAATGTCTGCACTCTCGTGGTGAGTAGCGGTCAGACTTGGTATGCAGGGCATACGTTAAGGGATTATGGTCGGTGAATAAAATGAATTGGCGTCCTTCTACTGCGTGCCGGAAATGTTTGATGGCGCAGTAGGCTGCAAGCAGCTCGCGACCAAAAGCGCTATATCTCGTCTCCGAGGGAGTAAGGTGTCGTGAGAAAAATTCAAGCGGTTGCCAACTACCGGAGATATTCTGTTGCATAACGGCTCCTATAGCGAAATCTGATGCACCAACCGCTATACTAAGCGTGGCTGATGGGTCAGGATGAGCGAGAAGTGTAAATTCAGCGAGAGCCCTTTTGATCTCTGAGAATGCAGTACGTGCGGTATCGTTCAATTCTAATTTGCGTGGATTACCGCGTAGTAAATCGGTTAGTGGTCATAACCGTTCTGCCGCGTGAGGGATGAAACGTCGGTAGAAGTTAACCAAACCGAGAAAAGCCTTCAGTTCCTTGAGTGAGGACGGCACGTTGTACTCCTTGATTGCTCGAACTTTGTCCTCGCAAGGCAGAATACCCTCTTGTCTGATGATGTGACCCAGAAATATTATTTCTGATTTACCCAATTCACATTTCTCTGGGTTGACTACTATTCCATTATCCGAAAGACGTTGGAATAATAGCGTAAGGTGTTGATAATGTTCATCAACGCTTGATGATGCGATCAGCAGGTCATCAATATAGACGTGAACAAAATCCAAGTGTCGTACTATGCTATCGATAAACTTTTGGAAAGTTTGAGCAGCATTCCGTAATCCAAATGGCATTCGTAGGAACTCAAACAGACCGAATGGAGTCGTGATAGCAGTTTTTTCGATGTCTTCAAGAGCGACTGGGATCTGGTGATATGCTCGTACCAGATCGATTTTAGAATAGATAGTCGTGCCTTTGAGCGATGCCGTGATGTCGTGTATGTGGGGGATGTGGTAACTATCAAAGCGCGTAACTACGTTTAATGCTCGGTAGTCGCCGCATGGTCTCCAACTAACCCCATCCTTTTTGCGCACCATGTGTAAAGGAGAGGCCCAAGGACTGTGAGAAAGACGAATAATACCAGTAGATAGTAAATTGTCAAACTCACGTTTAGCGAAAGCTAATTTGTCCGGTGCCAGTCGGCGTGGTCTTGCCGTGACTGGTGGTCCGCGGGTGACTATGTGGTGTACCACACGATTGGTCACCGATGAAATCTCCTCGAGTGGTTTAGTTATTCTGGGGAATTTCTCGAATAAAGCGTGGGATTTATCGTCACGCGAATAAAAAGTGCCGAGGATTCGGTACGCGTTTGTGTGAGCTTTAAAGCCCATGAATTTACTGTTCGACGAAGTATCGATTAGCTGCAGCCTACGTGAATCGACTAGCAATTCATAGTGCTGTAGGAAATCAATACCTACTGTGGCTGTGGGGACATCAGCAATGATGCATGTCCACAGTTACCGTCGTCGGTTGCCCAGGTTGACCGTGAGTTGTCGCGTACCGTAGGTAGGAATGGCTGAGCCGTTTGCAGCGCGTAGTCGAAGCATTGTAGCTTGTGACTTGATGCTACCTCGTGGTACGACAGAAACTTGGGCACCTGTATCCACTAGGTACCTAGCGTTTGTGCGATAATCGTGCACGTAAAATAAACGGCCAACCTGGGGGGCAGGGCCGGCGAGTACGGCCGCTTTTACTCGCCGGCTTTGGAGTTTCCCGCCTTGTATGAGCACGGGGCTCGACAACGGCGGGCACCAGATCCGAAGGATCGATGAAACCAGAACCAATCCTCACTCGCTTCCGAAGCCGCCTTTTGGCGTGGCTTGGAAGATGCCCTCGTTGGGCGAGTGTTGACGGCTTTTCGAGAGCGTGAGCGGGCTCGAGGGACGTAGGGCTGGGGTACGTTACAACGGTCTCGAAAACTAAGACGTGTGTGAATACACCCTCCCCTGTCACTTTGAGCCGAGGAGTGGCTGCCGTCGATATCGACTTTCGGACGCGTTGTTGAGGCAACTACGTAGTTGTATCATTTGCCAGTCCTAGCTAGTATTTTGTCTGCTGTGAGGGCTTTCTGTTTCAGTGGTGCGTCCTCGAGCAGGGCCGTAACTGTAGGTTGGATAAATGCTGGTAGAGATTCGAGCCACAGTTCTTTAACGATTTCAGAATCGGCTGTCGTGGGTCCTGCAAGAGATTGCAGGCGCGTGAGGTGGTGGCTCCGTTTAGCGTCGCCCAGGGGGTGACGTGCTAATAACGTCCTCAATCATTCCTCCCTCGATGGGAGGAAATGTCTGAGGATGGCCTCCTTGAGACGATCGTAAACATTGGGCACATTAAAATTGAGGACAACCTCACGGACAGCTACTAAATGGTCTCCCGGTAAACATTCGAGAGCGTAGGCGTACTTCTGCCGTTGGCTTGTAATATGACGGGTCTCAAATTGAGACTCTATAGCAGCGAACCAAACTTCGGGATCGTGAGGAATAAAAGATACAGGTCGAAAGTGTATAACCTGTACGTCAGAGTCTATTACGTTAATACCATTCTTATCGTTATCCGTCATGTCAAATATATTATATGTTAAAAATTAATATGAAAATATATGACAGACGTGGATGAATAAGCGATAGACTCACCAAAATTGACTTCTTTGGAAGGTTTGGTTGCGATTGCCAAGTGGTCGTAGTTGTAGGTTCACCAGTTGCAGAAGATTTGACCGGAGTTGAGGCGTGTTCCAATATTTGGCTCACCAAATGTAGCGTGGTGTCGATTTGAGCTTGACTATGAACACCGCTACAAGACTACGTGTCAATTAACCAATAAGATCCCCGTAGGCCAATATCAGAAGACAGATGATGGCTGTAGTCGAGATGTATTTGTTGGCGATCTCGTGGTATCGAAAGAATACAGAGATCGTGCCAAAGGAGTACAAGCGTGGTTACTGAGCGTAACCGAATTCGTACAAGTTCAAAGTCAACGGAAGAGTAAGTAAGTGTAATGGCTGTCATTAGCACAGTTAAACAAACGAGCAAAATAAAACAATCACTGGTACAATTGGTTATAATAATAATTGTTTTCATCGAACCAATCGCGTTCTGTTGACAAAAGTAGGTCACTACAGATGCAACGGTCACCCTAATGCACAATACAGAATTGATCAAATATCCATCAAACTTTACACTGGTCAGCTCTAAAAGTTTTGCGTTTCAAATATTTGAGAGTACGATGGAAATGTGTTATGCGGTGAAGAACAATATTTTCGCAAAGGCTTGTCATGAATGACAGATCTTCTGCTGACAGTCTGCAGTTGCTCAACAATGGAAAACTAGCATATGCTATTCTAGTCGAATTTGTCAATGCTTTTGATAAGATCTTCTACAATATGCTTTTACTGAAGCTCAGAAACATAGAGATCTTTAGGAAGTGCATTATAAACTTTTTGGATGGATACTAACAAAAAGTGAAAATGAAGTTCAAACGTTTCACATGGACATAAGTATTTCGTGAAGTAACACAGTACTTTGTACTAGGTGCTTTACGCCCGTTAATTTCAATGTATCATCAAGTTTCTGCTTTCAACAGATAGTGTCATAATATAGCGAGAAGTAGAAGAGGATGCTGACTAATAGGGACTCGAGGCGGATCACAGGAACCTAGTAAGCAGATGTAGGTTAGTTATATTTAATGCATACCGACGAGGCTAATATCTAGATGCATATTGGACATAATCACAACATTACGTAAAGACCAGTACTGCGAAGTATGACTTACAGTAATCTGGGGGTCATAAAAAGTCATGAGAGATGACTGTGACTAATTTATGCTTGATTATGATTGAGGGGTATGTATCCTTGTTGTAACGGAAAGAGAACGATGAAAATCCATCATCAGCATTTTCGGTTGGACAGTACTGTCCTTTATTTGTTTCTTCTCCCTGTCGTGTATTTTAACCTTTGTTCAGATCTCGTTTAACCACATCTTTTGTTCTTCAGTCTTCCTCGTCTGAGCTTTTATTACGTGAATTTGATTCAGGGCTTATCTTTTGTTACCTAGTTTTCTATTGCATGTTGCCGGACTATTGACTGTAAGGTCGTGTTTGACTAAGCTCAAGAATGTAGAATTACAGTCTACTATGATATTAGCACTGCTCTAATAATAGACATAATCCTTAAATTGTAGATTTGTCATGATGCAACTGCCTAATCTATAAGATCTTACATGGAAGTCACATTATTATCTACACCAATACACGATGGAGAACAAGCTTAGGCTAGAGACAGAACAATATATTTAATATGAATAAAAGATATAAGATAACATTCACGCCTGCAAGGCCGAGCCATGCCATTCGATCAACTCGGACTAATTCAACTCATTCTCCCCGCCTTCTCCACTCTTCTGTATTTCTCCGCGTTAAATGTTTAATGTCTATTTCTCATATTGTCTCGTGGTAGGGCCCAATGCCACTACACTACTCTCCCACCAGAATCAACGTGACGTTGGTTCGATACCAAATTGTGCGGCATTGTCGCGCGCCGGAGGTTAGCAAGAATAATAAGAATCATCCGAGTATTGATGAACTGAAAAATAAATCAAAAAGAAGGCGGCAGCATCTGGTCGGGAAACACACGTAATAATTTTAAAGTGTCTGGTTTAATGCTTAACACGCTTAAAATGAAAATTTGGGCGGAGATTATTTGAGCTAGACAAAGCGAGATTATAATTATAATGAAATGATTCCGTATAGGGATATTTTAATAAGTCGCCATAAGATAGTTAGTAATAGCCGTAGGTTAATAACAGTTTCTGTTTGAAAATATTAAAAATAATCAATCTTGTAGAAATGTTAAAACAGGTATTGTATTTAGTTCAAATTATGAAATAAAATAACGTTTATATCAGAAATTTGTCCATGCGTTGATTTCCAATTGCATCTGCATTAGTAGGCTAACTGAAAGAACAAAAGTATAAGCGCGGAGACGAATTCCAAGTAGTGTTGTAGTTAGTTTGATACGGTTTATTTAGATATGGGGAGATTTTCTCGACCTCGTTTGTACTTGACCGTGATAGAATTTAGTAATACAACTAATACATATGAATTGTTATCGAAAATTCTTAAATACGTGAAAAGTAATCATTATGTGGATTTTGGACATACAGCTAAGAGCGATTCGTTAAACATGAGTGTACCCGTTGGAGATATGCTCTAGACTCAATGTTCTGATTTGCCATAGACTATTTATTTATATTCATACCTATCGGCTGATGGTACATACAAGTTAGTTGCAAGTGACAGTTTAGTATGACGGAATGCTGTTTCATTGAGATATAGTGATTATAAGTAATTGAAATCAGTTAAGCCTATGTGCCACATTTCTAGGTGATGTGGTGCTGCAAGATGTATTCGTCTAAATAAGTTTTTACAAGATGATTAACAGTGAGTGATGCTCATGGGATTACCAGGGAGAACATAAGTAGTAACCAAGGGGAGTACACTTTCAACTCATGTCTATGATAATGGCTTGAACCTTAGTCAGTGTTGGGGTAAATTCGACATTGATGTTTTCAGCTTGTATGAGATTTGCTCAACTGCTTATACTGATGATTTGCATGCATGATTGTGTCGCTAAACCTCCAATTAGACTGACAAGGTTTTGAGATACTTACTGAATGAGCAACTGATAGAGAAACATACTGAAAATAATCTGTAATGGATGAAGATACCGAGAAAACAACACTATTTAATGATAATTACAAGTCAATTTGCTGACCAATTTTGTTAATAGTTTCATCAATTTTATCAATCATATTACGTGATTGTCAAATCATGACAATGCTTTATGACGATATCCTGAAACCATTATGTTAAACTAGTTATAGTGTTGATTGAGGAGTAGCCAGTTGAAAATAGGTATTGTTTTATGTGCTTCTGAAATAGAATTTTGTAGCGTTAAAGAATCCAAGATGCCTAATTATATTATAAATCGCAATTTGAAAACACTCGTTTACATTGTGTTAATTTTAGTAGTAGGCTCAGGAGTTTTAATTCTAAATATTTGTTTGGCCAACAACTACCTGACAGCTTAGTTATTATACTAAGGCAGTATGCTAGTACTCAAATTCTTAACTTTATCATCTAAACTATGTTCGTGTTTCTAGGCTACTAATATGATGGACTTATCCATTAAACCCAAAACCGTATAGCAATAATGACTATGACGGGTTTATTGAAGATGTTACCGACGATTCAAATGATTCTTTAATTTAAAAGACATAGAGACATGATGCAACGCATGTACGGGCCAGGTTAACATGCAGGTTGTTGAGGTATATGACAATTAAAAAATAATGAACATGTTCAGAAAAACAATTTTAAAGTTAAGGCTACTTATGAAATTTCAGGCAGGAATATGACGCGTTATAAACTTTCCATAAGAAGTTCATGCATTTAGCCTAGTGACACATATGTGTCAAAAGCAACTGGAAAAGATACACATGTTAGGTTCAAAACAATCGTCCTGTAAAACAGTTAAACTTGCCTGGATTGTTTTTGAAAATAAGATCATTCAGTAAACGACATATGTAATGCCATTCGTGAGTAGTAATGATCCAAAAGCATCCAGAATAAAACATGCAGTATGGTAATTAATTCCAGGGTCCTTGGTGCCGCTAACGTTTTTGTCACTCGCTCGGATCAGAACAATTGAATGAATCCAGATAGTTGTGTGGTTGTCATTAGACAAGCCATCTAAAATGACGTACGTTTTTGTAGAAGTCTCATCCTTGTTGTTTGGCAATGGAACTCGTGAATTGGAAATTAGGCAGGCAGTGGTCCGAAGAAAAAATATGACAGGATAGTGAATAGTTTAAGATAGAATGTGTTAAGTGAAGGAGCACTAAGAATTAGATCCAGATAACTATTTATTCCTTGGTTGCATGGTTAGTCAATGTATATTGAGGTTATTTTTTCAGATCATATTTGCTAGAGCTTGATGTTAAAACAAGTTTATTTCGCTGAAGCATGTAAATGTTACTAAAGCTTGTTAACGAACCATCAAAAGCTAATTGGTTAATGTAGATGACCAGCTTTTATTATTGATTGAACTAGTAAGTTATGAAAACTAATCAATATAACATCACGATAATACACATGAGCACTAATCAGAGGACTGTTAGAATAATGGGTTTCCATAAATAAATATCAATCGAGAAATATCAAGTGAAAAAAAATAATAGGTTGCGTTTCTTTAGTCGGGCTTACCAATGTAGAATTACAGTCTACTATGATATTAGCACTGCTCTAATAATAGACATAATCCTTAAATTGTAGATTTGTCATGATGCAACTGCCTAATCTATAAGATCTTACATGGAAGTCACATTATTATCTACACCACCTGGTGTCGCTGCCAGGTCACGGAGTGATTCAGTGTGTGACTGATAACCTTTTGGCTGTCTGCTTGGGAGGATTGCTGGAATTTCTGTAGATATTTGATCCCATTTTGTTGGGAATATTTTTATTGATTCTCAATGCGCTACTTTGCGTTAGAGAAACATCTGACTGTATAGCACAAGCTGTACCGTTTGAGAACCGTTTAAATTGAGCACATAGTTTGTGTTCTGATATAATTTAATACGAGTATCTCAAAAACACTTGGCAAGCTATACAGAAGAGCGTAGTCTGGCCTATTCGAATACATTCTGGTTTGTCAGTCCTGCATTCAAACCGAATACTGACAGTTCAGTCGTTACACTGGTAGGTACAAAGACAGATATACATAAAGTTGAACGTAAGCATGTTTGCAACGGTGTTCCTAGCTGTAGCAAGACTCAAATTAAAAAACCTCACCCAGCCCTCAAGGAGACCTTTATATCATGAAAACGTATAGAGAGCAGTCATACTATACACAGTACAGCTTAAAAAGTTACACTTCTCTACTCTGTATTGTTTCGGAATAATGAGGTAATCTGATTATGATGTACACAGTCATAACAAATGCTCTTGGAACTAGCACACATTTTTCCCGTTTTCCAACTATTTTATTACAACTCAAAGTGAGCTAACAAACCAGTGACAAACAGGATACCCATGAAACTTTCATCTCACGTGCTTCTATCCAGAAATATCTCACATTTACTCTTAGGTGTATTCAGTATCATGTCCAGTAATAGGTTTACCACCAGTACTAATACTAACAACAAAGAAAACCGTAAGAGATAGGCGTCTAAATTCAGAGGTTGATGATATGTCGAAAATTCCCGATTCAAGCAATGAAATTACAATAACGCTCTAGAAGACTACAGGTATAAAATTTAGGGTGGCTTCTGATAAAGATCAGTGAGGAAATACTGTTTAATGCTTGGAAAAGATATCAATTCAGCCAAGCAATGACATCTGTAAGAGAGCAAAAAGCATATCAAAAATATGTACCACTACAGCGAGACTATAATTTATGGACGGATCAGTCAGATTTACGATAACAGGTCTTGAATTTTGGTGCGAAATTAATTCATTCATTTAACTAAATAGGCACGGTCAGGATGTTAAGCCACAGGTTTTCGCGCGCATGTTGTCGAGGATTTCGGATGTCGTTATTTATGAGCTATTGACAGCACTTTTTCTATCTCACGTCATTTTCCGTAATGTTTCTACTTGTTTCATGGTTTTTATTTCAGGTTATTGGTAGTTTGATGTATTTGTTACTCACAACCTGGTTGAATGTTTAAACATAATTAGTAAGCCTTATGTGGTTATTTTGACACTGCGAAGTCAGGCTAGTAAAATTTACCATATATCAAATCAAAAATAGACTTAAATAGAATTCTGGAATTGTATCTGATGTCAGTTCGTAATGAAAACCCTAAATTTAATTCCCAACCTCATCTATCAACTTTAAATATTAATCCTATTATCCAACACTGGTTTGTAACCCTCATTTAGCTGCAGTGTTTAGGTAGATGTTCTCAAGATTTTTCTAGCATCGATCCAAGGTCGTCTATAAATTGCAGCCTCACTAAGCGATCTTGTCAAGTCCGAGTTAGACACGAAAATCTGTGGACTTTAAGAAATGCTACTATGTTGTCAACAAATGTCCAAGGTTCACAGAGCTTCAGAGCTAGTAAGTGGTAGTCAATATGAAACCCACGGACTTAGGTTATCACATACATAGGCTTTCATACCATTGTGATAATTAGACTATCCACATTGACTCGTCCCTCACCCGTCACGACCATCGAGTCTCCGTGTCAGATTACCGTGAACTTCGGGAATTGAGAGAACTTGTCTGAGATCTTTTAGGCCTCGTAAAGCCCGGAAAATGACCTCTCTCCAGTCGTCTCATATATTGTGGAAGCCGACCTATATCAGTAAGGCATCAGTAGAAAAGCAGAATAATACACACCATGGTGTTGGTTGATGTTGACAAGAACCAGTGTACAGGACATAGAGAACACAGTCCTGATAATGCGACACGCTATTCAGACAAAGACCTACAGTGACCAGATCGCAGGGCACTGGCTAACCCACCATAAACAGCAATCTGCTTTAAACCCAGAAGACTGATGATGCTGTAGAGGGGTACTAAGTAATGGGACAAGCAATCAAGCGCTACCATAGCAATGTGATTAATTTAGTCACATATGAAGTACTTCGAAGGGATGAGAATTCTTCGTACCTAATCTACATCCGACTAAAACACATGACGATGAGGGAGCATCTTCAGTACGCCTCATAGTCACAACTGCGGTAGAGCCTGACAGTAGATGACCACTGACAGTTAGTGAGGAAGGTATCCAGAATGCGATCCGACATAATGTTCTTCAGGGTAAGCGAACACTTGGAAGGTGAAAATCCTGGGTTGAGAGAGTCACGGAACACTTCTACAAGTCAGGCGAAGAGTCTGGTGCAGGTGGTGAGCTCCTCTAAGGGATTCGGATCGCAGCTCTCACTTGGCTTAGAAAAACAGCTGCTATGCCAAAGTCCGCGGTGATATGAGATATTTTCGGACTAAGATAGCAGTCAAAATGCAAGCTAACCTCAAATATATCTACAGATTTATGACCATGAGAAAATCTGTGTTCTTGGAGTGTCAAACAGAACAGATCTCACGAGTTTACAGATGGAACAGATTTTTGGTGCCAACTGAGTTCTTAACTCTAGTGCCAGTTGAGGGTCTGCGAGATATCCAACAAAATAACGGATTAGTACCAAGGAGATCAAAGTCCCTGCTCTCAGGAAAGTCATCGGAATGAGACAATATTTGAACTATTATCCTGAAAGAGTGAGTAGAAGCTATCAGGACACCAAATGTGACCTGTTAAAGCACTCAGTAGATTAGCGTCAACCTGGGGAGGGGAAACATGTCAGCCACTCCAAACTCTTCAAAGAGAAAGAAAGAAGAGACCCAGCCTATTACAAGCCAGTCGCCTTGCTGCTAATAATGTCGAAGGTAGTGGAAGCGCTCGCGACGAGCAGATGAGGGAATGCAGGTATAAAAATAGCATCATTTATGGAGCCCAACATGATTCCGTGAAAAGCGTGTCAAATCTACTTTTAGCATGAAAAGGTATGAAGATGTGTGAGGACCATAAGATACTGGTTTTATTATATTTCTAGATTTCGCGAAAACCTTTGGCACAGTACGTCTTGTACTTCTCATAGAAGTTTGGAAAAATGAATTGCACTAATCTAATCTTATACTGGCTCTGAAACAATCTAGCGATCTCGGGGTTTCGTACCAAGACGAATAGAGTGAACGCGAGTCGGAAGGTTTCAACATCATGAATTTCACACGGAACAATCTTAGGCCGACTCGTGTTCATGGTCTTTATTAACGACCTCTGAGATAAAACCATCTTGGTTTAGCCGAACTATACAAAAAACATAAATATCTGGAGGTCCATAAAGAGCGAAAATGACTTACTTTGGCCTCGAAAAGACAACGCAATAATAAAGCAGTGGGAAGTAGACAGTGGGTTAGCAATTAACCTATGGAAATCTCACGTCATTATTATTATGACTCGTTTGACACAAACCACTTAAATCATCAATGAAAATCCGCTCCTGATTGTCTCCTTAGAGAGTGGTTTTGGGCTTGGAATCACGGAGGGCTTAGACAGCGACTCAAACTACATGAAAGATTCAGACAAGTGAAACGCAACTCTAGTTTATGCAAGAACAATTATGCGTAACCACATCAGGTTTTTTTTAGTACTATGTAAAATGTAAAAAGTCCTCACCTTAAAGTTCTTAATGTCTTGGCACCCTCTTTCTTCAAAAGAGGCGCAAGTATCTAAGACCAAGTAAGGAGACGTGGAATCTAGTAGGTGATAGGTCTAAAAAAGAAATCTTACGAGGACAGACGGCAACACTGGGATTTTTCTCGTTAAGCCACATATCACTAGATGCTTCTCATCTCGGTTGTTTTTGCCTTTGATTTCCACTTACTCTCCTTACTCCGTTTTCTTATACATTACCAATTAAGCAAATTATTTGTTTATTCCTGAAGCAATAATCTCTCAGCACTTGAATTATCACTTTATTATATTCACATTGCCATAAATCAATTTCTTGGCTGGTTTTTTGTTAGCTTCAGGTATCCAGAAACCCTTTTGCTCTGAGACAAACATATACACCTAAACTACAAGAAATAAATCTACAAATAACTACCGAACGATTAGAAATAGTCCAGTAGAGTGACTAGACCACCATCCATCAATCCAAAACAAATGTCGGTAAACATACCAAAAAAGAAGAATCCAGCGCAAAATAATCAACTGGTTTATACAGGCTTGTGATAGAGATATTGAAAATTGAATCGATGCACTGTCTCAGTGCGTCATTTTGATTTTCTGGGTTACGTATTCCAAATAAGGCAATGGAAATGACAGATGATCCTCTGGTTCTAGTTTTTAAAGCATTGGACACGGAAAATAAGGGATATATTACTGTAGAGCAATTCGTATCAACTTTTAGAGAATTTTATAATTCAAGTGGAGCTGATGGAGAAAGGCGATCATCACTTTCTTCAAACGTAATTGGTTTTTTTTACTTATTAATACGTATACAGGATATCATGAAAGTAGTGCAGACTTTAGATCCAGAAAATGATGGAATTATACATTATGAGGATTTTAAGAAGGCTTTTGAGGGGAACATTAACTGTAAGCTGTTTTTCTTCTCAATAATATACAATTAGTTGATGAAGACAATACATCAAAGCATTCAAATTCCCTATCTAGGAATTTAGATGGGCAGAACGCATCCGTAAGGTCGAGCTTCCTTTCAGACGGTTTGGAAAACAAGGTACGTTTTGTCCTCATATTGTAGTGAACGTATAGTCTGTGATGCTATTGAATAAGTTGTACGTATAATTAGTGAACCTGCTCATTAATCATTGATCATACAATTTCTCAGACAATTATTCAATCTTATGCTTTTTATCGCCATCCTTGTACATATTAAAACAAGTACACCTTACTTAGACTTGAGTTAACTGTTAGTTTTCCTAACTACGAAGAAAAAGCAAATTAATGGCTACATCCATAAGCCAAAAAGCTACAGTTCGAGAGTAAAGAAAATAATTAAATAGTCCAGAGCTACGAAATAATACCGTGTCCAAATTTTAGAGTAGAGTAGTAACTGAGTATATCTATACCACTGCAACTGATTCTAAGTCGTATTACTCAAGGTCTTTAGATTCGGTGAAAGATTATGTCTTAAGCGAGGAAGTATATAAATCAAGGCAAATGACAGTCCGACATTCTATGGCTTCATGGACTGATGACATGTCTTTGCTTGGTCTCCCTTAAAGCTTTTTCAACCGACTCCTATGCTAGTCAGTGTAACGCTTCTTAATGAGCGTTGAACGACTGTGTTCAACACGTGTCCCAACCATGTTACCCAATGCAGACTTTGAAATTTTCCAGTTTTAGACTTACCTAGTACTGTATGCGTAACAGGATTAATCATTCGTCCCATTATATTCTTGAAATATTGTTATGGGAACTAATTAAATGCTCACTGGCTATGCATATCTGTTTAAAAGGAACACTTCGTTTAACTGTAAATAATAGAGATATACCATTCAAATAGTTGTTCTGTTTGTTGATTACGCTGCCGGTGATGAAATCTTGGGATGTCGCAGATATCATAATCTTTACTATGATAAAATGAAAAAAAGATTGTGCATTGAACTTCAAACCAAAAGATATAAAGAAACGTCGAAGTTTGTTGTTTATGCCAAGGTAACCGAATCCGTATTTTTGTTAGAAAAATATAAAAAAATGCTCTATTGTAGAATTTTAATGCATTTGGCTTTGTTTAATATGATATATAGAAGCATGTATTATGTTTTGCGTCGGGTTTAAATTGTACTACTGCAAACTCTGATTATCTTCACAATGATATAGATATTTGGTTATCTTTATTCAATGTGATATTAGTTTTGGAAGGAGGGGATTTTCGGATAGCTTATGGGAATTCACTGTTATTAGGTTGAACTTAAGTTTCCCTAAGGACTCAGTCATACTCAAGATATAACCCCGCAGTTGTGCATCGGTTCACCTTACTATATTTTGCAGCTATACAAAAACATGTTTATCTGAACAAGAACAAGTGACTCCGGTCACTTCAGATAATACAAGTTCACAACCATACATTAAAAATCACTTGTGATCGAAATTGATTTCGTTGTTGTTTATTAAACTATGTGATTGACTTTAGTTTTAAACAGTTACTAGTTGTAGTTATATTTTTTTTGAATTTCAGACTGATGATAGTGGTGTGCATATGCACGATCCAACTTTATTTGATATTGACACTGACTCTGCCTTAAGCGCCGATGGACCAAACAAGTAAGCTAATGTGTTTGTCTCGTGTTGTTTTTCCATGGTTTTTTTGTTTAATATCCGGCTTTAGTAAAAGTGTGCCTTGAACTGATGTTATTGTGCAAACAAGTCATATATTACGATAAGAGTATCTTTTTCATACCATTACCTAATTTCACGAAGTAATTATTTTATTAATTGATCGGTGTTTGGTTCACTAAAGGAATATTGGAGTTCTAAAGAGATGGGATAGATTTTATCGCTCAAAGATAAGTTTGGGTAATAAAAAGAAAACTAGTGACAACAAGTAATAAAAAGACCACGATTTAGGAAAAGAATCAGTCAGTCAGTCAGCTGCAACGTAGGACTAGGCACATATATGCATCAGTCGAAGTTGTCACACCTAATCAGCACAACAACATGAACACCAAATTCACAGAAGTAGTCACTTCAATCGTAGTAATATATAGAAGAAAGGTTGTGTATAAGGACATAATACAAGAAGGGAGAATTAATTTGTAGAAAGAAAGGTATAAAGTAATTTTTATCTCACGGATTAAGGGAAGACAACGAATGTATACACCTACACCATTGTGATCAATTTTGAGCCATGTCACCCATAGTCTCCAACCATTGATTACGATAGTCACGCGGACCCCAACCAAGTAGTCTGCATCTACTAACATGGCTCAGACTAGAAGTTAGTGACTTCAAGCACTGATGCCACGTTTTGATTTGGCCGCTCCTAACTTTCTTCCAATTATCCCTAACACCGCTTAGCATTGCGCATCGTGGTAATCGGTGTTCAGACATACGTAACACATGGCCCAACCATCTCAGCCGATGAAAATTCATAACCTCACCAACTGATTTACCATCATTCCCTAATACCCTGCGTCTAACCTCACTATTACTTACCCTGTGATCCCAGCAGATCCCAGCAATATTTCTAAGACATCTGTGGTCAAATACTTGTAGCTTACGAGTATCTTCTACCCTTAAAGGCCATGTTTAGCAGCCGTATAGTAGAACGGAACGAACTGCCGCGCAGTAAATCCATCAACGCTATCTTATCCTGTTTTGCTCCATGTAGTCTGATCAATAATCAGCATATTCTTCACTGTCTACCATTATAAGTGTGTAGTGTTTCATAGGTTGGTGGTGTCGAATTGATCACAACCAATTCACCATTGTGCCGATACTCATTATTACGTGGTACTTGAAGTACTCATTAGATGAAGAGCGCAAGCTAAAATATCTTTGCGTTTGATATGTATTATTAGAACCGTAACTGCGAGTTTATTCATCAACTTGCAGCATCCGGCTTCACCGACTTGCATTTTCTTATTTATTAAAATGTTTAAAAAGCAACTTTATGACTTGAAATATCAACACCATTTGTATCGTAATCTGGTAGTTTCTATAATGATAAATATAGCTCACCCAATCGCTGTTTACTCACATCATATTTTGTGTGAAGCGTATATTCGTTTGGGTATCAAGGAATGAGTGTACTGTCAAATAGATCATCTTGATTTACTTTACTGAAGTCAAAACTAATTTTTGAGGATACAGGAAGCATGAATTTGACAAGCATTTGACATAATTGAGTGAATACTCTTGGAAAATAGCATGTTCAGCCTGTATAATCCTACCCAAAATGCTCAAGCGAATAACAGATTTTGAGACAATATATTGTAACTTCATGAATCATACTAAACCATATATATATTACAGCTTAATTGAAATGTACTTATTTATTTGTTTCTAACGTAACTATAGTTTCTCATCCAGGTAGTTTACTTTTTATCACTGTTAAGTATAATGATAGTTTTGTTCACTAAGTACTATAACCGTACTATAGTTTAACCCTAAATTTGAAATTCATTATTTTTATGAATAAACCTCATATTCGACTTTTTTCCCGTTTTTCTTTAAAAACAAAATGAATCGAATAATTCTAACACTGTTTGCTGTATTGCCCTTCAACAACTCACAATCTAATCACTGTTATTGCCATTATTATCATCATTATTACTTATGCTTGTCTAACCCGATTCATACCTGTCATTGCCGCTGGGTGATTTCATCATTGTATCAATAATAATGATGATAATTCGCCTACTTCTGTTATTGCTATTATTACTATTATTACCGCTATTTTGGCCGCATTGTTGATAATTGCACCTGGTTCAAAAACTTGAAATTGCTTTACATAAGTTGTAGTACCCGTTTGCAACGGGGTGAGATTAGAAGCAGTTGGCCAAAGCATAGGTAAGTTCCTACTTGTTTATCTTTCGTAGTTTCTTACTTATGGGTTCTCTTTATTCTTGACAAACAAAATGAGGACACGTTAAAGTAAAGTCCTATTAGGACGGTCAGCTGGTTTCAATAGCTCTCACAAATAAAGTAGGACTTAAAGCCGCGTACACAAATTTAGTACTCAGTAAAGTGAGTTAAATTAGAGTAAATGGAGTAATCTAATCAAATTTTTATTCGACTATCTAACAATTCAAACCAACTAGTCCCTTTTATAAATTTCCATAGAACAGTGAGAAGATCGAGTTGATATGAAAAATGTGGTATATTTCTTCTATACATTTCGAAGAACAGGTATATGTGTGACCGAATTGTTTGAAATGTATGACACAAATACATCACATTTTTCAGATCAACTCCGTCTTATTGTTTTATCGATATTTAACAATTTGTATGTAACCTTTTTCTAAACATAGAAATATAACTTTGTTTCATGTGTTTTGCTGTTTTATCAAATATATTATCATTCGTAAATTGATGATTGGGTCTGTAGAGGATTTAACACTTCACAGAAAGTAAACCTGTGAGTATGTGTAAAATTTACTGAAGCAAACATTTATTCAGACTAAACTTAATAGTACGTGTTGATTGATCTAGTAGTCAAGTAGCAGATTGATTCAAAAGCCTATTTATTCTGTTTTAGGGGTGAGAAATGGATATTCAAACTTTCTTTGATAGTTGGCCCATCGCTTTTCTTCTCAGAAACAAATTTTAGATGATTTCTGAAAGTTGCACAAGATAAATTTTTATTTCTTTACGAATTTCAAATAAAACAAACTCAATCTTTTTTGAAATTTATCTACTAATGCACTGTCAATTTTTTTTGATAATCTGTGTTAAATAAGTACTGATTTTAAATATAAGGATGGATTTATTTTAAATGTTAACAAACATTTTTATTTTATAGATTTCTTTTTCTGTTCACTCACTTTATTTGAACCAACATCATTTCAACTCTATTCATTATTTGTTAGGTACAGTTTGGGCTATCTGTAAGTGTTGTGCACTGTGGGCAAAAAAAGAGTTTTAGTCTCTTTATATATATACTTCTTTCTACCACTATCCGCTTCCTCTCTCTTTCATTTTACAACTTGATTTATTTATGTACTGTAGCATGTATTCATTCGTTAGTCAGCTTATTTTTCACCTATTTGACGATAAGTTTAATTCCTTAGTCATTATTTTGTTATGTAATAGGGTATAGTTTAATTTGTTTGTGTTGTAATTTGTATAGAGTTGAGTTCGAGAATAACGACGATTGGTAGGGGATAAGGGGTGAGCTGCCTTCTAATAAGAGAGGGAAGCTAACTCGATTGGATATAGATCGAACGACCAATGAGCAGCAACGTTTGTCAATTGTACTCAAGGGAAAAGAGAAGAGATTAGATTTCTATAGAATGCTTTTACGTTTCAAGTAAAAACTATGAAATGAATAAACATTACAGTATATCTGGTATTCTGCAAGACATTTAGGCGGCATTGTCACGCTAGAATAATATTTTGTGAAAGGTTACAATGGTATTTGTTGCTGTGGCAATCTCAACAAGTCATAATGTTGAAGTGTAGATCAACTCCAGCAGTTTGTCAGCCAGAAGCATGTTTTTATTCAAAGTATCAAAAAATATTCTTCTGGAGCAAATTGGTCGGTCTGGTTCGAATTGGGTAGATGTATTAAGAACTGTATAATCGTTTGACTTTAGATTGTGTTGAGCTACAATTTCAAACTTCGCTGTAATTACTCCGGTTCAATCAGGTTAGCAGTTATTTAGTTTAGAGCTTAATACACCTATCTCTGCTGGCCTAATGAATTTCTTAAAACGTGAATCCATGTACATGAATTCTCTTTTTACGATGACTTAGATTTACTGTAATGACTATGCAACTTAAGAAGTCTGTGCTATAAAGTAGATTACAATTATTTGAATAAGTTTTCTATAAATAAATGTTACAAGGTCCTTCCTCTACTATATTGTTTTGTAGGTATTGATAGTTTATCAGTATTTACTTAATTTAATGATAGTATTTGCCACAAAATAACCTCAGTTAAGCAACCATTGGAAAGTTAGACACGAAAAACTCGGAGTTTATATTTCATTTTGTGTGCTATTTTGTTTACTTTCAATTTTATTCAAGATTTTTTTAAAACATTTTCGTTTATTTGTCAAGTGTTCACTTTCTACATCGGTTTTCTTAATCAATCTTATTCTCACTGAGTAGTTGGAGATTTTTCAACAATAGCTAATTCACAGATTAATTAGTCAATCAGTCTCATTTATCCCACAACGTTACTTATCCTTTAACGTGTTTTCAGTATCTAAGTGTGTGTGTGTGTAGTGTATTGCAGCGTGTAGTAGTAGTGATGCGGTTCCATGACATCATATATGTGGGATTTCCAGTCTCACATTGTCTCATACATACAACTTTTTTTTCTGGACGGTAAACTATGCATGTTTGTCAGTCATCGTCATTGCTGTTGTTGTTGTTGTTGTTGTCGTCGTCGTCGTCAAGTTCTCCAAAAGCATTTAAACAATGTTTTTTTTGGTATGTTTAATAATTAAATTTTTTAAAAATAATTAAACTGCGTATGCTGATGAATAAATAAACGAATATATATATATATATATATATATATATATATATATATATATATATATATATAACGATTTACTATAGTTACTATATTTTCTCATGTCTTTCACGCTATGCTGGGATGTTGGTGTCCATGTAATTATCGGAACCAATGGTTTGAAAAATTGACCAGCATGACACAATCAATCTTAATAGCACAGATGTCGCACTTTTGATCTTGAGATCTAAAGTTACCTTTTTTTATTTTTATCCTGTGAATTCGTTCATTCTTCTCGGGTCAGATTATCTATGGCTAGTGATTATAATATCAAAATCTTTGACACCAACCATTTTCAACTTCCAATCCATAGATCTTTCAACCAGATATAAGTGATTCTTCAAATCCTTATGCTCAATCATCTCTTTCTCTAAGTAATTTTTAGGGGTTGTAAGTGTTCCCTGTTTTAGACCTGTTTAAGTTTGTCAAGTCAGCTAGTGTAAAGTAACTATGACTGAATGTTGCATAAAAGTTTGGGAAAAAATGTAGAATTGCAATATTTCAGTTTTTCGGGAGGTCAGTCGCTGCCATAACAGCTCAGTAGTATTGTCTCAGGCTGTGAGGCTGGGTGATACGGGATTTAATTCACCAGGACGCATCCTTTCCTCCAAGATTACTGTACACCTTGTTTGCGAGTATTAAATAGCATGAAACCTGGATCCTAGGTTTCTTGTCGTCTACCACGAACCATCCAACATCTAAACATAGTGTACGTAATATCGAGTTACTTGGATTAGTGGCCACATTGCAACTTGATCACTTCTCAGTGACTAATCACCTGTAGGACTGAATGAATTTATTAATTTCGGGGCTGGCAGCACTGTGGGTAAGATATAGTTGCGAAACAAATGTATTTCATTACTTATCAGGCGTGAAAAGCACTATTTTTGTTTGCTGAGGGTCTCTCAAATGAAGATTTCCATCCACACCAGTTCGGTTGCAAATTCGAATCCCATTCCATTTACTATCTCAGTTTTATCAATCAGATAATATCATCAGTCTACATATTTTCAACAATATGCAAAAAGACATTTCTCAAGGCCTTCAAATAAACAAATTTGGGCCTGGCAACTAAGGTTTACATCATTATGATGAATCAATCGATAAGGAAATTTCGTGAAATTGTTTGTTTTCAGACTGTGTACGTTTCATTTATTTATTCACAAGGTCTTTTGAATTTATTGACATTCATATTTCTAAGTAGATAGTCATTTCATGAGTGTGCGATTAAAAGAGAGAGAACGTATACGTGCTTGTTAATTAATGTTTATTCTGGGATATAATGAGACTATTTACATGCTTACAAATTACCTTTATCTCTTCAATTTCCTATATTTTGTTAATATAATGTTACATAGGTATCATGTTTCCATTGTATCATTGTAATCTCACATAAATACGTATTATATATTGCTTTGAATACATGTGAAGTATGATCTTTAATAGTGAGAATATAATCATATTTAGGTGTATATGTGTGCATGGTATACTGATGATCACCTGTTCTATTACTGTTACTATTATTATTTTTATTATTGTCGGTAATTACATACCAACATAAATGCTAAATGAAAGTGAATTTTATATGTATTAGCATAGGGGGTTTGTGGAAGTTGTTGAATAGAATTTTCACAGTTTATATCACGGGATGATCTTGATTAGTTTATGATGTAAACTATAAAATTTCAACAATCTCTACAAACCCCTTATACTGATAGTAATCATGCGCTCACTAGTGGATAACTTCGAAATGACATTCTAGGATTTCCGGTGAAAAACTGACCAGTGCAGTCTGACTATGCCGGATGTGAGATAGTTATCCACTGATGGTAATGAGATATGGTCGCTCAGTATCTCGAGTTGGTTGAAGTTAAGCATGGTCACCATATGATATTGATTCAGTGGTCTAGAGGTTAGACATTCGCGAGCAACGCAGGGTCTTGGGTTTGATCTTATGTAAGGTCATGGATTTACCGTATTGAGGAGTCCCATATTAGGATTGCTTTCTAGTTTTCAGTGGTTATCTAACCAAAGTGAGTCCATAATGTGAGACAGTTGTGATAAATCAAAATCATCAACAAATGAATCAAAAAGCATAATAATGGTGCAATATATATATTATTTGTTTTACACGGACATGTATGGAGGAATTCAACTTTTTCTTCCAATATCTTAACCCCATTCTTTTCCTACCATTTGTCATTTATTCAGCTATTTATCAGTTTAAGACGACTCACCAAATGTGTGTTGGTTTAATTTGCTACATGTCAGATTAGCACATTAACATGAGAGAGGCAAGGAATGGGAAACGCATATAATTTGCAATCAAAGTTTCAGCATGAAAAGTACAATTTTTTTTAAAGGAATCACTAAGACCGAGGAATGTAAAGCTAAGAGGAG
Source organism: Schistosoma spindalis (assembly GCA_946903255.1). Classification (NCBI taxonomy): domain Eukaryota; kingdom Metazoa; phylum Platyhelminthes; class Trematoda; order Strigeidida; family Schistosomatidae; genus Schistosoma; species Schistosoma spindalis. The sequence continues at coordinate 12,928,030 of OX336416.1, read as the reverse complement.
CGTTACTCAATTCAAGATTTGGTGAAAGTTAGTGAATGAATATAACTAATTGAGCTACTGTAACGTTGATTTTAGTCCCATGTTTGGTACCCAATTTTTCTAACCATTAGTTTCGAAGAGTCCTCCGCAAGGACGACTACAAGTATTTTCCGGAAAAATCTTTTATTTAATTAGATTTTTTTAAAATTATTAGTAAATAGCTAATTTCCCTCTACTTCACACTTTAACAAACTGTCTCCTTATCCACCGTTTCGTCCTTCACTATTCTGCACGTTGAATGGCATCTTATGATTTAAATAATAACTAGATTCAATAAAGTGTTCCAATCACTTAGACCTTGTAAAAGTATATGAATTCTCTGGCTAACAAGACCTAGTGGTCTCATACTTGTCAAACCTATCTTGAAAATGTTCCTAGTTGGATAGCGGTGTCCACGTCTACTTTTTTCATTTTAAGGGTAAAATAGGAGTTTATTGCCATCATTATAATTTCTAGTTCTCTCAAGATTGTTTGTCTTTGTTTTATCGATGCTGTTTTTATTAAAGGGTGTGGCAACACACTAGCCTGATGCTACATTGTCCTATATATATATATATATATATATATATATATATATATATATATATATATATATATATATATATATATATATATATATATCATGAATCAGTTCTTTTTGTTTTACTCAATCTGAGAGTAAATTCGTGTGAAATTTATTTGTGGATTATTATTATTATTATTATTATTATTATTATTATTATTATTATTATTATTATTATTATTAATCACTATTGGAAATTATGCGAGTAAAATAATTGAGCGTTGATCGATTGTATTTTCTGTGTTCAACTTGATCTATGTAAAACATTATTCTACTGACAAGTGACTCAATTTATGCTTTATGTTCTGAAATGATCTATGATGGTATTTTTCCTTTATAATATGTTGGCAATGAACATGATATATTATCGATACTATACGTGTATGTTTGTTTATTCTTTAGTGTGCTACTTTTAAAATTGTCTACTACTTTTTATTCCATGAGTTATTTTTTTCGTGTTTAGGCATTTTTATTATCATTGATACTGCTACTACTTCTACTACTATTCTGATATTTGTCTTCATAATTTCATCTTGTCGTGGACATATAGTGTGACAGTTTGACTCGATGATGCACACACATGCCAAGTATTTTGACAATGTTCAGGGGAGAATAATAAGTGTAGGCGCGTACCTATATTCCAGTTTTGATGCTCACATTCAGACCTGTACCCGGTGCCTCTATTGTCTCAACCACCAACGATTCATTTACTTAGCTACTAAGTTCAAATAACTGTCAACGTGCTCACCCGGTATAGTGTTTATTCGTAATAGTTTGTATTACCTTATTGTTGTCATTCAATACTGAAATTCAATCACTTTATTGGTATGATTTTCTTACTCTTTATTTGTTCCGATTCATTTTTTATTTGCTCGCCATATTATCTCTATGTCGTCTGTTTTTAACTCATCAAATTTTCTCGAAATCACGTTCTCATCATTTATCAACACGGTATCTCTGGCACAAATGTGTACCGGTACAATTTACCACATCTGACGCCAAGATATCGAGAATAAATTACGTAATAAATAATGTACATAATACACTGACTTCATCAAGTTGTACTTTTGAAGATATTGTCATTCGTGTTTGCTTAATTACGGTTTGCGTTGTTGTTCTTATCATTGTAACTCAAATAACTGATTATTTTTTTATCATAGTGATTATAACTTTTTTTTATAAACATTCCTAGTTGTTTTTATTACTTCTCAGTTTTTCTATCAATATTTATGTTGTTGACCGCTCATTTATTTATTTTTCTTCAGCGCAAATCCCTTATCAAGTCTACATCATGGTCCAGATTCTCCAGCGAGCGCTTCACAATCGGATATATTACTCGGTGATATGGAGTCTAATTTTGAATTGATTCGAGTAAGTACTTCTGTTAGTAATTATGTGTTTATATTGAAATATAATACTGTAGTCATGAGTAATGTAGAACCTGGCACACGTGTGAATGATCAGTTCAACTTTACATACCACATCAACACAGTGAGTAATTAAAGTAATAGCAACGTCATTGGTGGAAGAGAATATCAGGCATGAAAAATATAATTCAAGGAGGAAGAATAAAAAGTATGAGATGATTTTAAGACTCGAAATCTTAGGGAATATAAAAACAGTGAATGCTTCTGTGTAACATTCCCACAGATTCTGTGCCATATCATTCAACGTCTCAAACTATTGGTTAAGACGACTGCACAGACTTCAACTTGCTAGTTTACACCTACCATCACGGCTCAGTAAAACAGTTGCTGACTTCATGGACAAATGTTATGTCTTGGCTTGATCGCTCCTAGCTTTCTTCCAACCTACCTCTACAGCAATGTAATATCGTACATCTATGTAGATGATGGTTGGGAGTGTAATACATGTTTCGACCACCTCAGTTGATGAAGGTTCACAGCTTTGTTCTCTGAGCTGGATGGTTTAGTCGTGTATATTATCAACCAATTTTTTGGCTAGTACACTTTGTCTAACCTCAGCATTGTTCAATTGGTGGTTCCAATACACGCAAGTGATGAAGTATTACGTAACTTTTTTTTGTAATTAACTTTGTCCATTTATTCTCTGCTTAACATTTTATATATTTCACCGTTTCTAACTTTCACAAATGGTTCCATGCCACTTGAATTCATCTTCCCTCTACATCAAAAAATCTTTTCACAATTTCACTTTTGAATTAAAGGATCAAATGCGCCGAATGGAAGAACGTGTAGAAGGCCTAAAAATCAACAGAAATACTGAAAGTGAAACGCGTTTAGATCGTTTACGTGAAGAGAATGCTCGTTTAACTGCACAAATAACTGTTTTAGAAGAACGTCTTAAAGAGGCCGACGCAAGGTCAAGCCGTGCATTAGAAGCTGAACGACAACATATGCAGTCAATTTTGGTTAGTCGATATTGGTTTCTTCTTTATACCCTTAGCAAAACAGATACTTCAACATGATTATAAAATAATATATTAGTAATATTTATTATTTTTCTTCAAGAAATCACTCACACTAAATGATAAAATGTTCAAATTCATCTTGTTGAAAGAAACTTTTATTATATGTTCAGTCAGTCAGTCATCTACAACGTAGGACCAGGCACATATATGCATCAGTCGAAGTTGTCACACCTCATCAGCACAACAACATGAACACCAAATTCACAGAAGTAGTCACTTCAATCGTAGTAATATATAGAAGAAAGATTGTGTATAAGGACATAATACAAGAAGGGAGAATTAATTTGTAGAAAGAAAGGTATAAAGTAATTTTTATCTCACGGATTAAGGGAAGACAACGAATGTATACACCTACACAATTGTGATCAATTTTGAGCCATGTCACCCATAGTCTCCAACCATTGATTACGATAGTCACGCGGACCCCAACCAAGTAGTCTGCATCTACTAACATGGCTCAGACTAGAAGTTAGTGACTTCAAGCACTGATGCCACGTTTTGATTTGGCCGCTCCTAACTTTCTTCCAATTATCCCTAACACCGCTTAGCATTGCGCATCGTGGTAATCGGTGTTCAGACATACGTAACACATGGCCCAACCATCTCAGCCGATGAAAATTCATAACCTCACCAACTGATTTACCATCGATTGCCATCGATGACATTCTGGAAACAGCTCTGACGGATGTAAGTAATGGTGGTGTGGATCTGTTGCCTGGAGAAAGACTTCTCGACCTTGAGTATGCGGATGATATTGTCTTACTGTGCGAGAATGCCCAAGCCATGCAATCCGCACTTAATCAGTTGGCAATCAGTGTCCGTAGGTATGGTATGTGCTTTGCACCTTCGAAGTGCAAAGTACTTCTACAAGACTGGCAGGATTCTAATCCTGTACTCACTCTGGATGGTGAGCAGATTGAAGTAGTCGAGAAGTTCGTGTATCTAGGTAGCTGCATAAGTGCTGGTGGTGGCGTGAGTGATGAGATCAATGCACGTATAGTGAAAGCCAGAGCGGCTTATGCCAATCTGGGCCATCTTTGGCGCCTTCGTGATGTTAGTCTGGCTGTAAAAGGTCGGATCTACAACGCGACGGTGAGAGCAGTTTTGCTCTATGCTTGTGAAACCTGGCCTCTCCGAGTTGAGGATGTTCGACGACTCTCTGTGTTCGATCATCGTTGCCTCCGAAGGATTGCTGGCATCCAGTGGCAACACCATGTCAGTAATGCAGAGGTTCGGCATCGAGTGTTCGGTCACAGAGACGATAATGAAATTGGTGTCACCATCTTGAAACACCGACTTCGGTGGCTTGGACATGTTCTACGAATGTCGTCCCAGAGAATTCCTCGTCGTGCATTATTTGCCGACTCTGGGACTGGTTGGAAAAAGCGGAGAGGTGGTCAGTATATGACATGGTGTCGTGGTATGAAAGAAAGCTGCAAAGGGCTAGCTTATGTTGGTCCTTCACGACTCCCTGGTTGGGGTCCGAGAGATGGTGTAACGCAGTGGCTAGAGACGTTATCAGATATGGCTCAGAATAGAAGCCAGTGGCGATCCTGCTGTAACCTTCTTTTACTTTCTTCATAAAAAGGTGGTCGTATTCTTCCTTGTTACCATCATTCCCTAATACCCTGCGTCTAACCTCACTATTACTTACCCTGTGATCCCAGCAGATCCCAGCAATATTTCTAAGACATCTGTAATCAAATACTAGTAATTTAAGGTAATCTTCTACTCTTAATGTTCACGATTCGCAGCCGTATAATAGAACAGAAAGAACCTGCTGCGCAGTATACTCGGCCTTTAATTGATAGCCGGATATATCGTCTTCGCCATGGGTAACAATTTGGCAAAAGCTAAACGACCTTTTCAAATTCGTGCAAAGATTTCGTCATGCATATTCCATGATCACAAACAACCCATCAATCCCATGCTTTTTTTATTTTAAATTATCCAATCACACCTTGTATAAAGATACCTACAAGTTACATAGGTAAACTTTTTATTCCTATGTTCTCTTATCATGAAGTTTATTTGAATTACATTCATTATCTAATTAATATTTCTAATCGTGACTTCCATTTGACAATCAATGCAGGAGCCTTGGATACTGATTGTTTACAATCGTTTACATATATCCTTGCAGCGATTCAGTTTATAGATCATTTACACCTTATTTTGTGAATGGATTGCCTTCAGGTTACTACTGAGCAACGACGGTGGGTCAGTGGTTAAAAAGCGTTGAACTTCTAGCCATAAAGTTGCAAGTTGGAGACTCCCTCTATTTTAGTTTCTTCGGTTAAGACAGTAGGACAGTATCATTAACCTTCATTTATAAAGTCGAATTCGAAGCCAAGTACACGAATGAGTACCTGGTAAATGAGTTAAAAAATAAGACATCCATACTTATTGTCCTACATTCAAATGTAGCAATATTTGATGTTAATATGGTGGCTAATTATGAAAATAGTAAGGATTATTCGTGTGTATAAGATCACTTTTCCTACTTTTGGGAATATTTCCACCAATAGTGTACTCCCCAGCATTAAGTGTCTATGTCATGCAATTGGTATGCATGTAGTTGTATATATGTATATGTATACAGTATGTATGTATGCATGTGTGTTTGTAGGGGCTTCTCAGTATGTGTATGCAACAGATGATGGATTCATGTGACATATTTACATAGTTCGCCTATTGTTATTCTATTTATTTACTCATTGCATGGAAGACTTTTGGTTCTGGTTGCCAGTAGTAATCATCATTTTACACCCAAATTATTGGATAATGATGATGATAAAAGGAAAGAAATTTAGACTGGTTATTTTTTCTCTATGTAAAAACACCATAATTATTTGTAGGAGAAATTTCGTTTTATGATTATGATATAGGCATATTGTTGAAGTAAAGTGATTGTTACTACTTATATATTTTATCCAATTGTACATTGAGTACTCTAGTGATTGTCACATATATACAACGTAGGCTATTTTTACCAAGATGGCTATCCGGTTAGTTCTCTATCTAGCCTTTAGCCGTTATTCTTAAATCACTGTGATTATCAGTTACATTTGATGGTCTACCTGGGGTTTCTCGCAGGGCTCTGCTTCGTTACGTGTGTCAATATTTATCAATATTGCAGTACACAACAACTCAGAATATTATTGTAGTCACGAATCGATCTGAGTTAAACAACCATTGAAAATTTGTATGTACTGGACAGCCGATTTGTCTAAGCATAGGACTCAGCAGTGCTTGTCTGAGGTTTCGCGACTGGGATTCGAACGCATGGCTTGTTCCGTCCACGAACTTTCAACTTCTAAACCATTGAGCTATGATCCAATCATGCACAGTTCTAACTTCAGTCTATCCACGATATTACACAAGCACCTTCTATTGTTTTCTCTGCGTACTTCCCTCATACGTGACATTATTGAACTCCACTTGTTATAGCTTCTCACTAGGACTCTGGAGCTTTCCTCTAGTAGTCACTAGTACGTATGTGATAATTATCACTATGGGGTTTGTGATTTCAATAAAACTCAGTCTCCACAACCTCCTACTGTCAGTTAGGATAGCTGAAGGAGTAGGAGACAGCTATATTTCATTTGGGCGTTCATCATTCAACGTTTATGACGTCTCTAAATATTTTCTGGCGAGACATATTGGTTTCACACCTACCTCATCGACAAGAGACTTTTTGCTTCAGTCGTATTTCGTTTGAGTTGGGAGATTTTTGAGTTGCAGTGTTCTTATTCTTATATTAGTGGTGCGTATTATAACCAGTGAGATGCCAAAAGGAGTCCACTAAAAATCAGTACCTATAATATGTGGCATATTTTTCCATTCTGTATACTGTAATTGAAGTGAGAGCTCATCTATGATTTCCTATCAGTTGATCGCTAATATTAACTGTCTGTCCATTTTTCCGGTATATTTAGTTTTAATGCCAAGTAGAGTTTATTTGATTACATTGTTTTTGTCTAGAATGACGGCTTCGCTGATCTTTAAAATTTTGGGTATGAGTTTTATGTAGACTTTACTGTAATTAGAATTCAGATATGTACTTCAAAGCAATCTGTAATGTTGTGCATATTTATACTAACAGTTGCTGATTGTGTTGAGATCTTTGGATGTATATCAGTTAGAGCATTACTAGTGATCTTACTGGAATCCGGTTGCAATTTGAACAAACCTGTCAGGTACAATCCCTGTTATCTTTAATTTCTGTCGGAAAATCTCCATTTTTTCTCAAAAACAAATTTCCTGTGTACAACTCTTTACTTGAATCCAGGAGACACTTTGAAATAAGTATTTTGTATCCAACATTTGCGACCATCTTTCTGTTCAGTTTGTTGATGATTTTTGTATATTCGAGTGGTTATCTTCACTAAAGATTTCATTTCAATTGTTTGGAATTATTTGCATTCGTCTGCTATGAACACGTTAATGTAACTCAACTTCAGGTAAAGTAAGGTCCCAGATGAAAAATACAAATCGGTAAAAGTATGATATAGGAATGGGCTTAAACAGACCACCACCAATTTTCAGGCAGTTCTTTAGCTAATTAAAAAGCAACTTTTATAAATAGATAGTTTCTGGAAAAAAAGTACTAATATTGCGAAGTTTGAATCGGTTTCACTTTCTAAATAATTCTATTAAAGTTCTCTACAAGTTACTCTGCATACAGATTGAAGAAACGATGACATAAATTTGTCTTTATGGATATAGTGTCCATCTTCTCGAACTCTTATAAGTACCTAAATAGATTTGTAAGAGTCCCGATATTTTTCTTAATGAGGGTTAGGATAAGGAGTTAACAGTTGGGGTTTTCATCACTAACTGACAACAGATATCATTCGAAAGTGCTCTATAGGCGATATGGATGAATGAATTTTGCTTAAAAATCCCTGAAGCGCTATTTTAGTTCGTTCATTAGATGAAGTGCCGCCATGTTTAGGTTTGATTCAGTATTAAGGGTTTAGAGTTACTAATTAAAAATAGTGTCAATTTTCGCCTGTTGTAAACAATATATATTAGAAAAAGTTAAACGTTTGGTACATTAAACACTATCAATTTTACTTTATGGTTGAAAAAATTGATTTACCGCTATGATTTTTAACATTTTCAGCATTGTATAAAGACATTTCTACTGCTCATCATATATGATATTTGAATTTCTCACAAAAAGCTGATAGTCGTTTTCTCGATCCTGATTAGCTTTTCCCCATATACCATACTTTTACCACCACATCTAGCGCAAGTTGGAGGTTGAACTGAAATCTTTAATAAAAGTTATATTCTGATATACAGCGCCCACCCACTAAATGAAAATAAATATGACCCAAAATGCTGGATACAACATGTGCTTATTGAACATTTGAAATGTTGTGGATAACCTCAGCCGTGTTATGGTATCATTGTGGTTTCATTTGAAGATGTGGGTTTTTATCGTTTAATTTTCAAGCGTTAAATACGGAACTACATTTTATTGAAGTTTTAATTAAAATCTATTTACATATCAATTGGAGCTTTTTTCAAGTGACTATCAAGTTTTTTTTCATAACATATTCTTTTATGATTCATTGATATTTCTATACTTTTTTCTTTTCTGTTCAAACACTTTTTTAGTCACGCTCTTCGCGAGAACATACTCAAGAATCAGAAACGTTACGTGCTCGGATTATTTCTTTAGAAAGTGAATGTTCCGAATTACGTGTTCAGTCAGCTCGTTTCAAAGCAGACAACCAAACGTATATTATTGTAGGTTGAGGGAATATCTTTATTGATTTAAGTTAATACTTATGTACTGTAAATATTATGATATCTATTTGGTAGCGATTTTAAATGACAAATTTGTTTGAGTACTAACTAATTATATCATAACATACCCTGGATTATTATCACTACTTATGTATGTGAGAGCTGGGACACTACTCGGACGTTTAAACCTGAGGTAGATGGTTCTCGAAGAACTATTAACACTACAATGTCAAGAGACTGCCATCTTTACCAAGTATATCCATACGTTATTCACTTGTAGAATTCTCTACTCATTGTATATCATCAGTTTAAACTCGGGTTTTCTAAAATCTTAGGTAAACGATCTACATTCGTACCAGATATCCTCTTTCGTAAAAACAAGCAATTCACTTCACGTGAATCTAATGGTTAAAATTTCACCAGAAGAGGCTACGAACACGTGATTGTCTAAGAGTAGCGTAAAACTGATTTGTGAAAAAGGGTTAATAATTTCCAGTTGATCTTTCAATTCCTTTTCGATATCAATTGAAAATAGTAAAATTTATATACAAATCAGATTTGCTACTTTTTTTAAATATTGAATATGATCTGACAAAGTTTTGTATGTGATCCATCGGTCTATCTACAAAAATATATACTTGCTTCAATGCTGTCAGTAGGCTAGTATATAGGTAATCTGCTATGTCCGCGTCTCTTATTCTTATATTTGAAAGAACTATTAACCACCGCAATTCCCACGGCTCGAAATTAAGAACACAAAGACTGGTACAAGTGAAGATTTATTAACCCCAAATCACGACAACGACCTTAGTCGAAAATACACTCATACACTGGTTGTACACATTTTAATTAATAATTAGAATGAAATCACTTGTATGAAAAATACCCAGAGTTACAACAAATAACATGCTGCATGTCATGCTGAGCATAGTTCATTTTAATGTAATACATGTATATCATATCTTCAACAAACATCACACTCAAATAAATTAATTTTATATCGAATAAAATATCATACTGGAAACCAAAACAAATACTACACTGAGTAATCATTACATCTCTGTGCTAATGTGGTATGGTGACTCGTACGATGTTCTACGTTGTTACTGACTGACTGAATGAATCATTACATTGAACTAGAGCGGAAGTAATTCTCAACAAAAATCATAATGAGTAAAAGAATGGAATTTTACCTTTACGTTCCATCGTAACCTTCTCTTCTTTTTTGATGGAATACGTAGGAATAAGTTTTCCTTGGAAAGTCCATTCGAGGGGTTGTTGTTCTTTTTCGTACCCGCTGGGATCTTCCTTGCCGGTCGCGTAGTCGTTTCCTAGGTCTCAGTGGGTTTTTTCAGTCTCATTTAAAAAATTGACTTAATCTATGCTCTGCTCTTTCGTTCAATACATATATGATTCTCCCCCGCCCCTGCAAAACAATGTTGGTTCTTCATATAACCACGTTACAAATAATGTGACTTTATTGACTTGAACTGTCTTAACATTACTCATACCTTCTTTATATGAGAGTATTGGAGCGAGTGGGTATATAAAAGTTGAAGAATCCTTTTGTATGATCTTGACCTGTATGGATAATATTATACATGGTGACTTTTCCCTTCCCATATGAAAAAAATACGGTGTCATTATTCCGTCCATAATATGAATAAGCACATTTTACATTTAGACTTGTCAGTAACCATGCATGTGATTCATGTTGGCTCGCTTTGTTCTCAAAACATGTGAATGGGGCATTTCTATGTGCTTCATGCTCATTATGATCAGTGGGTAGCTGCATTCTACATACAGGGATATTGCAATTGGACTGACTTTGATTTACTGAAACAAGGTTTACCTTTTTGTATGTGACATTCAATTTGTCCGGATAAGCAAGATAAATATCATCAGATACGTTAAGTATTTTTAGATAACTGTAAGAAATACTGAAATTTGTTAACCACTCATCACCAAGTTTTCCAAAACACTGGGTGGTTTGTGCAAATTGATCGTATTTAACATTTTTGGAGAAGTGAAATTGGCACACTTCTTATCTTCATTTGACCTCAGCTTCCTGAGGTAAGTATGGACCTTTGAGTCAGTGTCTGGTTCAGAGACTTTCATCACAAATAAATCTTCATTTCTACCATTAGATGCATTGAGCATTACCCCGAATGTCGAACTGTCAGACTCTGGGACTAAATTTAAATTTTCCGATTGTGTGAACGGCATCACTCCTGAGTATTCTGGTTTCGTGAACATTTGTTGTTTCAATCGTTTCATCATAGCATTAAGTAGGGATTCTACGTGATATATATATATATATATATATATATATATATATATATATATATGAGGTGTGAGAGCACTCACTCTGCTTCAATAATATCTGAAATTTGACCAGGATGTGACTCTTAGAACATATTTCTCACATTGGCTTGGAGTGAATGGATTGTGAGAATAAATATCATACCATCGGAACTATAGTTACATTTGGACCCATTGAAAACTTATGCTTCATACTGACCAAGGTTTTCATTAGAAACAAATACATTTTAAGAATAAGCAACCTCTGATATATGATATCACCAGAATTGGTAGATCGTTTCCTCAATCACAAAACTGTTCTTTATTGCTGCAGGAAATGTATCAGTTACTTCGTTTAATGTATCTATAATTTTTGAGTGCGATTCCGGATTCGATTGTCTGAGCATGTGTTCCTTCAATGCACCGGTGAGCATTAAACGAGATTAAATTAACACATCTTCATTAAACTGTAGCATTGATTTTACTTCTGAAATTGACATGTTCTTACACTAATAACTGCGTCGTTTATTGTAATAGCGACTTGATAAAAGAAAGCAGACGTATATTTATAACTGAAAAAACAGGTTTTAGGGTAGGTTGAACTGACAGCTGAGTTATAACTGGGACCACATAGTTATGTTGAAAAACTGAAACTGGTAAATTGATCGCGCTGGCAGTTGTTATGGTTTTCTTTTTTCCACAATCCCCATCACCATTTGTTATGCCGGTGTCGCTTATTCTTATGCTCAGAGGAACAAGGAGCCACTGCGTTGTAGACTAAATCTAAGTTTTTAAATTTTCACTAAATCTATATACTACCACACCTACGAAAAGGCGAATAGTTTGTAAATAGAGTGAGTGACTTATTGACTTGTATTGTGGCTGGCTGTAGGATCTTGGACACGTTTCGTCTTATTTGGAATTCTTCATTACCCATTGAACTAGTTAGTAGGTATCTGAACTTACTAGCTTAATAAATAACATGTTAACATTCAATTCTGTGTGAACAATAACAGTAGGATAATTTAATCCTACCAACAAGTCTCAACTAGAACAAAGGTCATATTCTAGACTTCACTGCTAGCCATGATACAAATAAACTAAAAACTTGTAACAGAAAACAATATCGAGACGATCCGTTCAGATTGGGCACAGATATCAGTAGAAGTTGGCTAACTGCAGCCAACAACGCCCGAAATTACAAATCTTTACAAATAGTATACTTAGCTGCTTACAAACACTCTTCAATCAAACAAAGGACGTGTGAGAGAATAATTCTCGAAAAAAGTTCATTTATCTATGTAGATTAAGTCCAAAGACAATGAGTGGTTACGATATCATTTTATTCCATTTGTTTTCTTTTGGGCAATGTGTTTTTGATTGTTGTACATGTGCGTTTATGTGCGTCTTTCTGTTGTTCCTCAGGTTATTGTTTCTAACACATTTAAATATAAAGAACACGAATAGTATCCAAACAAATTGTTTTCAGTATGCAGGAGTTTGTGGAGATTGTTTTCGTTTTACATCATGAATTAACTTTAGTGAGACAATTACTAGAAACCATAAAGTACCGGGAAGCTGTTTCATCTTAGTATGGGGTTCATCACATTGCGTATTCACAATATCGCCGTGGGTTGAATCCGGGAATTTTAGGTCTGTCGTAACGGCTTTCGAGAAGCACAAATTAGCCGAAGAGTCTCCACTCAATCAGAATCTGATGAAGCTTTCCAGAATACCAGCGCAGCATACTGCGATTGGACGGTAGCATAACTTGCCTCCTTGCGGGTTGGCTGAATTATAATAATGCTATGACCAACCCCAATAACTATAAATACACATGTTTTTCTGTACATTTTTGATTCTTACCCAGCAATCACTTCTTCTGTTTCCTGATTTTGCGACTATGAGGTTGTATACGCTCAAGTGCCGTTAGTTTTATATCGTATTCTACCGTAATCAAGTAGAGAACGTAACAAGGTCTCACGGCGAGCAAATAACCTGACCACTGAACTCGGATTCAATGATTTACATTCTTAACTTCAAGTTGTTTCGTTTAAAAATATCTAATGTTTCCACTTAGGTAAGTCTTTTACCCCTCATGGAACATAGGTCACTGAACTAATGTTCACAGGGTATAGTAAAATTACGATGCCTTATGGTTTTATCTTTGCTGAAAAAGAAATATGTCCTAAAAGTTGGTTCTGTGGGTTGATCAGATATAGGTCAAATAACAACCTCATGCTTTTGTCCAAGATTTAGCTTCCTTTCTTAAGGAACGAGACACATGTCATTGGCTAAAAGCGTGGCTTTATTTTCTAGCCAATATATATATATATATATATATATATATATATATATATATATATATATATATATATATATATAATTTAGATCAAGAATGAGTTTAAGTCAAATAACCATTGAAAACTTGGAATTACTGGATGGCCGTTTCGTCCAACTACAGGACTTCAGCAGTGCACATCCACGAATTCACAACCGAAGATCGAGGCCAGAACCTTCAGTCTCGCGTGCGAACGTTTTAACTCTAGATCACTGAGCCGGGATCCAATGGTGTACAGTTCTAAATTAAGTCAATCCACGATACCTTTCTCACACCCGCTTTGTTTGTCTTTGTATTCCTGTCGAAAGTTAAGTTTTTCTGTTCACCTCTGACCGCGTGGGTGGTTAACATTTACTGTATAGGTTCGTAAATAGGGTCTGTGTTGATATTTCTATTGATATCTACAAATTGACCTGAATACCCATGCTTACAGAAAATGCTCTGGGATTCTTTGTATTTCGTCGTTCCAGTATTTTGACGTTGTTGAATTTATGTCCGTGAATGTTAACATACATTGATATAAGTGATAACATTTCATGTCATTTTTATTTCCGGTTTATATTCATATATGAAAACACACAATTTCGATGCATATTTGTTTATATTTTTACTTATAGGTTTTATAACTTTTTTCTTACTTATTTCTACTCTAAAAATATCCATCTCGCCACGGTGTTTAGGATCTTCGAAGAACCAATGAGCAATTGACTGAATCACAAGAACAAGCACGTAGTTTTCAAGAAGAATTAAAATCATTAACGACTAAACACACTAGAGAAATGGAAGTTCTTCGAAAAGATCGTGATCATGCAGTACATGTAAGTTGCTTTAATTAGTATTTTATTGTTTTCGTTATGATTTCTGATAATAATGAAATAAATAAAGGATTATTTGAATGGTTTTCGTGAAGAATAATTTCTTAATTTTTAGACTGTATTCGTCTGAACTTCACCAGTCACAACTAATTACTTCAAGATGTTCCTCAAGTTTGAGTGAGAAGTCATGACTCTGGTGGGGTTCAGATATGTTAATAATAAAAAGATTCTCACCTAGGACATCGGACGATTGTGGTACTATATTACAAATTGATTCGCGAAACATGACTAATCCATCGAATTCGGTGTTTTAAGATGATGATACCAATTGAATTGTTACTTTGTCAAAATAAACACTGTCGAACATCGGTATTGTCATCGGATGTCAGCAATTCTTCTGAGAATTCGATGGTTGAGTACAGAGAATCATCAAATATCCTCAGCTCGGGATAATTTTAAAGGATCGAACACGAGTGCTATCACGAATACGTTATAAAACCGATGTTTACAGTCAAAGTAACATCATGATTTCCCCAAAGATTGCTCAGTTCAGTTTGAGGATTTACGGCTTTCACCATCCATTGACTGAATCTCATCTGCCGTTTCACCAGTAGCACTTACATGACTACTCGGATACATAAATGTTCTCTGCAGGTACAAGGTTCTGTCAGCTTTAGAGCATTAGTTTGCGTTTCAGCAGTTCAAAGTGTATGTCATCTGTATGGATATAAATTACTTAGTTCCTTTTTAAAGATTGAAAGGATAATCACTTCATTTTGAGACTATGGAGTACTCTGTTTTTCTTAAATTTTTCCAAATAACTTCAGTCATTGAATATATGTTTCAGACACATACCTTGATATCAAAATTTTTCAAATGCATAATCTTATGCATCTGTTGTTCTATCTGCATCAGTGTGCAAACATTAAAAGAGGAAAGTTTAAATGGCACATGTTGATTCAACTTTATTGAGACCAACGAAGTCACTGTTACCAAAACCAAGAGTGCACTAGCCAGCTACTTTATCCTAGTATAGTATTCCTCAACTGCTACACATCCATCCAGCTTGTGATCTACTGGTAAAACTTTCAGGGTGTTTAACAAGTACAGTCACAAGATTGTCGTCTATTACTTATAAATCCACAACTTTAATCGAATCTTGATGTAGCACAAAGTTCATTGTTAGGTACTCGTCTTACGAGTTCTAAAAGTCCTGAATTTGATGCACACCTAAGTTTTAGTTGTGCTCCCTCTACTACAGTTATCCAACCGTTTTACGTTCTCAATGATACACCAAATTTAATCAATCAGGGAAAGATGTATCATACACTAATTGTATTAAGAAAAAAAATGCAATGATCATGTATTAAGAAAAATATGTAGTATTATGTACTTATATACAAAAAAAAATTTTGTATTGTGATGTGAGTAATAAACAAACTAATCTTCAGGGTTTATGTGCAACATAAAAAAACACATTAAGGATTGAAAACATGTAAATAGTCTATTTGTATTGGGTTGTAATGAATAAAAAGAAAGTATGTATATTGTACGGATTGAATAGCGATAATAATAATAATAATAATAATAATAATAATAATAATAATAATTTTCAATAGTGAAAGGAAAAAAATCATGTTCTGAATTTTCTAACTCTTTTTTCTGTGGGAATTTTTTTTTTTTGTTAAAGTACTAAAAATGAGTGTAAGTACATGAGAAAACAATAATCTACTTAACTTATGCTTACCAGTAATTGGTATCAAGTTAGTAGTAGTAGCAGTGGTAGTGCTATATGACAATTGATATTGTTTTTTCTTTTCTACAAGAATTACTAAATCTTTTTTAAAAACAACGCACTAAAAGCTACATTTGTGTGATGAAATTGTAGTTAGTTAATGGACTACTTGGTGATGTTTTTTTCTCAGAGTTAAGTGGTTGAATTGTAGAGATTTCAATAATCGTTCTGGGCAATACTACCAGTGTTTACTTCATATAAAGTTTTTTTTATAAATATAGTGATAATGGAAGCTATAGATTTAAGCTAATCTGTTTCAAGAATGCAATAACACGAAAAAGTCCACTTGTACTGAAAGTCTTCTCCATTATTTCACAATAAATCATGTACTATTAAAACCCAACTCTACATATAATTCTTTCGTTCTGATAGTGGGGATTTCAACTAATTCACTTAATAATCTTGTCGTTTAATTTATTTCATTCAGAAGTTTTTTGTGGGGGTGAGATTAGATGAAGGTTGTTACTGGTTCCAGAAATCTACACATACGTGGATGTATTATGACTAGATTGTACTCAATTTGTAATTGGTCCCACTGAACCCCAGGTAAAAGAAAATGCGATAATGTGCATAAAGATGTGGTTAAGTCGAAAAATACCTAAATATTATTCCTATTTGTGTATTAGTTTCTTTTTAAAGTATATCTATGAATTATGTTCAGTCACCTTAATTTATAGCTTCTTTTTATAGGAGTATTTGGGATACACTATTGAAAAGTATAACACTGTTACCTTTTTTATTGCTTCAGATGTTTTCAGAAATACAACATACTTCTAAGCTCATATACTTTAATTTTTCTTATAGTTGTGAATAAGTAGTAATAATATCGCATTGTGTATATTTGGTTTGTTTTTTCCAGTTAATCGCTGGTACTGATGCTTTTCTTCTATTAGTTGATCATATGAGATGCATCTAACACACATTTGTTTCTAATTCTGAAACTTCTTCCACTTCGCTTTAGTTGTATCTCATTGATTCTGTTTACAGTTTTCGAAATTTTATTGAGATAACAAAATGACCTAAATTAGACAAACACTAAAAATCATGGAGGACTGACTGGACAGCTGTTAAATGCTTGCTTAGTGGTCTAATGGTTAAATGGTCAGTGCGATGCCTGAGGGTTCTAGGTTAGATCATTGGTAGGATTGTGGATGCACATGCTAAGATGAAATAGATGTTCAGTACTCCCTGTTATTCACCGGTTGCCTAACTTGGGTTGGTTCGTGACCTTAGTATCATTTATTATTCCCCAAGATCCCCCCTGTACATATTATCTTCAAAATATATGTAATATTGGATGGTTGCCACTCTGTTTCGCAAATTAATAAAAGCTTAAGTCGTACCATTTGACGACAGCCCGACAATTCCATGGGTTGACGGCTGAGTTAGATCACTGCAGGGTGCTAATAATCCAGTGGTGTATAGTCATGTACTGTTACGAAACAGGCTACCTAGTTCTCTGACGTTTTCAATAATACCCCTGTAAAACAATGTAGTAGGTAGGAGGAATGCATATTTATTGCGAGAAGTATTTACAGAATACATACACATAGTCTTTAATCGTCCATTTGCATCTTTCGGTGTGACCTTCAAATTTTCTGCCAATGCCATACTTTCGGTGCACTGAGAGTCTTCACTCCACCTGAAAATTGCTGCGAGTTTGATGCCACATTCCCGCTGCACACTGCTCACAAACAACCTTGTGATTGGCATCTACCACACCCCAATTGTGATCATTCTATCATGAATACAAGATACAGATCGAAAATTACATTTACAAACGATAATTTATGTATATGTACTTCTGTTTATAATTAGGTATTAGAAGAGCTGAATGGTTCGATGGGTGGTAAACGAAGAAGTCGAGTCGGTTCAGGTTCGGGTTCACTTACAGCAGCCGCTGCTAGCACTGGTTCAACTGAAGTGTTAGCACGTTATCAAGAGGTCCAAGAAATTGTTCGTCGACTAACTGCTGAAAATAAAATATTACGACAACAAGTGGAAGAAGCTCAAGAAGAATTACTTACACAATCACTTCAACAAGGTCAAAGCTTAATACGTTCATCAGAGAAAAGTTGGGCTTCTGAAATAGATAATTGTACTAAAGAAGAGGTATGGTTCTAATTAATTTTCTATTGTATTTGAATTTTTACGTATATATAAACCTAGTTAACTCATATTTAAAAGTTCAATGTGGCTATAAATACAATCGTGGAGTTTGAACATCAACACTAGGATATAGGTACATTCAACTGACGAGGTCGAAATTAGACGAAACGCACTTTCTAGATTCTACTGCTAGTCACTATCCACCATTTCTGAAAGAAACTAATTTATCTAATCCAATCTTGTGTACTTAGTTTTGAACAACCTTTGTTTCTATGATGGTTGGTAAAGTATGTGGTGTACGTATTTGTGTGTATGGGAGTCGAAACTACAACTTGTGAGTTGAAAATCATGATTTTTTAAAATCACTCATCTGTTGTTTCACATAGCGTAATATAATATTACTCATTTCTAGAGAATACTTTACTCTTTGTTACTATCAATTTTGTAATCAATCAATTTATGCTTATTTGCAGTCAACTAAGTTTAAAATAAATGAATAATATTTGTGACCGGATAAAGTCAAATGCTATCTATCTAGAATAACTGCTGTCATCGTTTACTTCTATCAGATTATATCATATGGTGCGATCAACTTACAGATCAATCAACAGTAGATAGTATATTTACGAAATTACATTTGTTTTCAGCGCCATAAATCGCTAAACGGTTATTTCTGGGGTAGGCACTCGCAAGATATTTAAGGCTTGTTACAATTATTTTGTGGTTAGGAGTAATCACTAGAAAACCCTGGATTTAGGTCACTTGCTAGTTACCACTCATCAGTAAGGAATACCTTGTTATATTGAGGAAACAGATGGTCCCTGTAGGATTCGAGCCAGTGTCATCTAGTTTCACAGTCTGAGATGTCGCCAGCAGTGAGCTATTTGGGACGCTATTAATCTCTTATGGGACCGGGATATTTACAGTTGTAAGTGTTCCTGCTATTTCGTTATTCTCATAGCTGAACTGAATAGTTGAAAAGATGACACAATATTAATTGTGTCATGGATATTGGCTATGCTACGAATCAATGTGTCAGTGGATACCGTCATATCTCACAAGTACTAAACAAAATGAAACTTGTGCTTATATCCCACATTAACGTTGCATTCTGAAGATCATTTCACTTGACTGGCCCGTTGGTCTTAATTGATATCTCAATGAATTATTCACATTGATATTATTGCATCATAAAAACACGCTTCCAAATTGTGTAATACCTCCTATGAGTTACATTGACAGAATGTTTAACGCTTATTTTGTGCCGTTATAATATTTATTGGTGACGTTTCGCTAATTATACGATGTCTCCGGTGATTACCGTTTCCTTCAATATTATATCATATATATATATATATATATATATATATATATATATATATATATATATATATTAGCATAGTGCAATAATACACTTCATTGATCAGAATGATGTGTACATATTGATCATGTGATGCTTGATTTGTGTGCTTCAACATGGTTTTACGCACATACACATTCATGTGTATATGTATGTATGTACGAGAAGAGCATTGTATCTTGTGTTATAAAATCATCTCTTCATTAGTTAAACAAAGCATAGTAAAATAGTTTCAATAATTAATGTGTTGATGCCATTTCACTGTTACTGTTCAACTTATTATCTTTTGTAACGAATAAGATGATGATGGTAAACAAGGAGAAAAAATCAATAGAGTTTTGATTGTTTAAGTCTTTGCTCTTCATATATATATATATATATATATATATATATATATATATATATATATATATATATATATATATATATATATATGGAATTGTACCTAAATTCTTGTCTTGTCAGTCAACTGATAATGATCCCGTGTTCAAAGTTATAAATCACTGAATGATAATCAATGCATATACTGGATGTTACTAGGTTCTAGGAGATGGTCTTGAATCTTTCAAGGTCCTCTGAACACATACTAGCTGTGTTCAACCATCTACCTTAATTTGCTATTACTAACTAGCTTTATTATTTCGATTACTAGTAAACTAATGGAATGGTGCATTAATAGTTAAGGCATTCGACTTTCAGCCATCTCAGGTTAGAGCCACGCTTCACCTACTTCGGTTAGATCAATTGGCTAATATCATTAGCTGTTACAGTTAAGGCGTTTCACACTCAGCTATGCAGTGAATGTGTTAATTTGAATTTTAAGCAGAGCAGTAGCTAAGATGTTAAAAATTTAACTTCTAAACAATAGATCCGTACCTCTTACGCAAATCACTTGAACATTGAATAATATCAGTCTAGAAAATTGTAGCTCAAATTTAAGTAGACAAAAATGTGTATTTTGTCAATCAATCACTTTTTACTACTGTTTGGTGTAGGATCCTGTTGGAAAATGGGTCGCAGTCTGTTTGATTGAACTATTGATTTGTGCTGTATTAGTTAATTACAACTTTGTAGTTAGTGCCTCTAAAATAAATCAAAGTATTATTTTAAGAGGTATTATTTTTGAGAAAAAATAATGACAAAACACAGTATAACGTTTTAAATCTAATTAACTAGTGTACAATTTAAATCTACAAAATAGTTAATCATTGTATTTAAAAAATATCATTTTATATTATTATGCTCAATTAAATAAATGTTAGTATATTAGTAGTCTTTAATATTGTGTTCTATGGACCATTCAGGTTTCATCTGCATTGCGTTTTGTCGATAATTCATGTGTTGTTAGTGTTCTGACGGAATATACTCATTTATTCTAAACTACATTTTCAACGGAAGAATCTTCAGTAAATCAACGTAGCAACTAACAAATGAGTCCACTGCGTCTGGATTCTATTGTGTATTTACTTTGTTCAAAATATTTAACTTACAGTTAAAGCGACATGAATACTCGTAAATAAAACTGATGCTAATAAATATGTGGGTTGAAAATATACTTCAAATTTACAGTATTATTGTTGATCACTATTCAGTAATTATAATTTGAGATAAATGTAAATCAAATCAAACACTTTTATAATGGATGAAATCCTCGATACAATGCATTGTCCAACCTCAATACTGATATCAATAGGCAGATCTTTGACAAATCAGTAGGTTTTTTTATCGATATATTAATGATAACATGATTTTGTAGCAGTTGACACTTGTGGTGACTATGGTTCGTTTACTGGTGAAAACAATTCATCTCTCGACCTGTATGTCATAAATTTAAAATAATATTCGCGTACCTAAGTTTTGGACTATCAGGTAGCAACAATAGTGTAACGTCAAGCTGAGTACAGAAATGTTTACTTGATAAATGAGTTGGCATATGATACTTCATTCTTTTAAGTGGTTTAAAGTAGCCGTCAAAATACTCTGAACCTAAGTCTCTGTACTAATCGGTGCTCGTTAGAATGGTGTGTCTACTATCTTGATTAAGCTGGTACTCCATGATGTAGTTGGACTTGTGTCACTCAGTTTCACAGTCCGAAACGTTTTCATTGAATCTATTTGGGCCTCGATTTACCTATAGGATTGAGATGTATTCACAATTGATTTATCGCTATTCATAATCCTCTCTCTCTCTCTCTCTCTATATATATATATATATATATATATATATATATATATATATATATATATATATATAGGAAGGCCTATGAAAAACAGCGAATGTCTTCAACATTTTCCACGTTGTTTACAATCTATCCACGTGTGTCAATCTGTAAATGTTTATTTATTATCATTAATTATTTTAGGTTGTCGAATTATTATCCAAAGAGAAATATGCAAATGAACAATTGCGTAAATATATTGACGATTTAATTACACGAATTATTGAACGACATCCATCGTTGTTGGAGATCGCAAGTGGAGGGGGTGGATCATAGATTCATGCTGTCTATGAGTGTTTGCCGGTCCATCTGTATGTATCTATTATGACCGATCATCTCAATTACGCAACCAACTGATTTGCTTATTACTTGGATAAAACTATACTTTTTAAGAGATATTTTTTATATACTTATATATATATATATATATATATATATATATATATATATACTTATCGATAAATTTTATTTTCAATAGACTACTAATAACACCGAAAATACATATCATCAAATATCTTTTTTTTCTATTATGAACAAAGCATACTGATAACAAGTACATAACCATATATATTGTGAAGGAAGTGTTTTTACATTCCTTTGTTCATTTGTTTGTGAAGCTCCTTTGTCTTTCGTGTCTCTCATTTTGTTATTATTATTTTCGTTGAACTATTTGTCATGTATGTTCTCTCTTTTTTTAAAAAATGAAATCATTATCATGTCAAGCGTAACCAGAACATAGTGACAGTTAATTGCACATATTATCATTAATATTCCTATTAATAAGCTGTTAGCAGATTGTTGAATATATTTTCACCAAGTGTGAAATGAAATCTAGTGATCCAAGCACTAAAAAATTGCTTATTCATTCTTACGTTTGATACTAGATTAACACATAAATATTATCAGGATAATCTAAACATTCTGTGATCATTTAAAATGTTTATGGTTTTTAAAGTTTTTTTCTCTGTACTACTACTACTACTACTACTACTACTACTACTGTGTTTCATTGTTATATGCCTTTTTGTTCAACCACCAATACTTATACTGAATAATACTACTGTTAAAAAAAAGAGTTGGTTACTTTCTTGGAATTATTTTTGCTCAAAAACAAATAATTTATTTCATTCCCATGTCTTTGTTTTGCTGAAATTTAATTGATTTGAAGTAACATGATCATATTTCATCCGACTATCTATAATTTCTAGTCTTGTTTCCTGCATGACGTTTTATGTGACGATTGTAGGAGAGTGAGAGAAGAAGAGTGCTTTATTTCTTATGTTCATGGAATTATAGAAAATATGTTTTTTTTGCTTTTTTTAATTTCGGGATCACCATTCGTTAACATACTACTGCCAATACTATTGATACTATGCCTTTTTTCACGAAAACTTCCATTTATAGTTGAACTTTTTATTATGATGATGAAATCATACTTGGCCTTTTGCCAATTTTACTTTTGTCCTGTTCTTATTTCTTTCTTGTTGGTATCGATTTTCTTACCTTCATAGTCATACATAGTCATGGAAATGCTTCAAAAGTAATCTGTTAACTGAATCCTTGTTTCTTTTTTTTTTTTAAAAAGATATATGTACACGTATATCATAGTGTATTTTTACTCTGCCTTTGCCTTCCTCTTTTTATATTCATTTAATCTAACTGGGATTGTTGTCTCTCGTCTGTTTCCTTGATAAATTCGATACCTTTTTAGTTTACTTACTGACTACTATGTTGTTTTCAATATTATTCAATTTTAAGCATACATACCTTGTAAAGAAATACTGATTAGTTGTTTGTTTTTCATCGGTTGTCTGTTTTTTTTTAGATCCAGTTTATTTAGGTATGTTGATGTGAACAGTAGAAGTGAGCATCAAGTTAATGCTCTATAACCTTCCTAAATATTATTCAAGACCTATATACATCAGATTAGAACAGCTGACGGATGAATTTGTGTCATGTTCATTACACAAAATACATATTTCCGACTTTTTTGTTTTGATAAATATCAGCATCAACTCAACGCTTACTATTATTAGTAGTAATAGTACAATGTCTGCTGTTATACAGCATATAGACACAAGAACTACTCTATTGTGTATTATTGTTACTATTATTATTTCTTTCACACATATATTCACCATTCTTTTGTATAGATAACTATTTGTTTGTGGCGTTTTTTCACTACCGGATTTACTACTACTATTGTAGTGACGATCATGTTGATCACGAGGTTGTAAACATCAGTTTAAATTGTTTACTTTTCATCGAATTAGCAAAATACTCAATATTTTCATTCGATCGGTCTAATATTTTTTCGTTATTAATCTTCTCCCCACCTTCTTTGTTGACAAATGTTCTATTTTTTTTTCTAAATAATAGATTCACATATAAACACATATATATGGTTTATTACTAAATATATGTTTAATTATTGATTACATGGCATTTTTAATGAAGATAGATTGATAGTTTATGTATTGTGGGATTAATTTTAGAATCAACCAGCTTAAAGCACAATTGTTCCGGTTTTTAAAGTCTGAGACTCATCAGCAGCCTGCACTCAACATTGCAGTTCACTGTTTTACATTTATGAATCTGTGAACGCAATTTCAACTCGAATAGTTTAATGACACCAATCTGACTGGAAGGTCAAGTATGCAAAGTTCGTCCGAGTGAATTGAGTTCCACTAAAAATACACAAATTGTAGTTAGGTGTGTCTTATTCCCATCTGAATGGCTCATTTATTGGAAAAAAAGATGTTAAAATATACTAACGATTGATTGTTCATTTGTATCAATTGAATAGAATTGCATGAACTATTAATGAAGATTACATAGTTTGTGTAATTAGTGTTGTAAAGGGTTGTGGAGATGGTTGGGTTTCATTTAAATCATGTATCAACATATGTTGTACTACTACTAGGAACCTGAAAGCAATGGACGCCCATTTCATTCTGGACTGAGAAGTGTGCATACACGATCTCGCAAGCGAGAATAGGACCCGTGGACTCCGGTCCCTCGCACAAACACCCAACCTCTAGACCCATCAAATACGAGAGGAGATGGCTCAGTGGTTTTTGTTGCCAGATCCTTCAAAAGGTGACAAATACTACATACACTGTTGAAAGGCCTCATGAATTCTTCGATAATATCTCCATTAACTGAGAAAGAACTGAAAAGATTTTATCGAATCATCCTCAAGTAGAGACTTCCCAGAATTACTTAGAAGAACGAGAGATGTCATAATTTTGAGTCGATAATTGCTCATCTTTTTGTTAAATGTGTTTTTCGACAGACTTTTAGAAAGTCAGGGTCATTCGGAGTATTATAAGTAACCTTGTTTTTGTACACATATTTGAGCCTTGAAGTAAAGCTCCCATTCTTACTTTACTCCTTTTCTTTAGAGACTTAAGTGTAGAAGTACTCTGGAGATATAGAAGGTGAATAGGAAGTCAAGATTAAGGATTTGAGTAGCAGATATACTTTATTTTAACAACATGTACACTAATTTAGGTGTTTGCAATAACCACCTGATCGAATTCAGTGTCAATATAAGCCGTTTTTTCTATTAAAGAAGCTTGCTTAATGAGACATCATTTTTGAAGTAAGAATTTGTAAAAAATCCTACTTTTGAACAGTTAAAAGTTACGCATTCATGGTTGGTAATATGAATAGTTTTAGAAAGTGTTGTTGAGTCTTCTCTTTGTTTATATGAGCATCATCTCACTGTTAAACATTTCGACTTACAGTCGCTTATATCAATAGATATGAATCTAACCAGGAAAACGTCAAAATTTTGGACTAAGGGAATATCAAGAAAATCTTTGGAAACGCAGAATAAATATCTTTTTTATCAATCAATAGACATGTCGAAACCAATTCAATCCGTTAGTCATTATGGATAGATAATTATTAAATTAGAGTTAGGAAGAAGACATTCAAAATATATGTATAAACGACAACAGTACGATTATGGATAACAGCGAATTAAATTCTATTTCTACAGAACGGTCTGTTAGTTCGTTATGAAGAAATTCTAATATCTTACTTCTTTGAATAATGTTGTTGAGGTAATCAGTAAAAGTTCTATAATTAAATCATTCAGATGAGAGAATGTATTTCCAAAAATTACTCATTCATTTGTACATTCTTTTAAAACCCAGTTTTATTTGCAAATAATTAGCAAACAAATATTTGCATAATCTAACATTGGTTCTTTGATCAATTATAAATTGGGTTTCGGCGTTTAATATATCGATTGTATCATAGAGAAAGTTTCTTATTATCTCTGTGTAATATTGATATCTACTGTAAAGTTTCTCATTTAGAAATTGTGATCTTGGATATTTTTGACAAGCTTTCAAAATCAGAATAATATTAGAGGTTTGATTTCTTAGAATTTCTGTCAGCGGAAAGCTGATCGTTCAAATCTATAGAAGTTGGTTATTACAATCAGAAACCATTTCATATACTGTTGTTCCGTTTGCTTAATAAATCATCCACGTACGGGAAAATTGGAGTCCGCTCACTCAAGCTGAGATCATAAACGCTTTATTTTACGCATTTTCAAAATTTAATCATATTCCTTTTAAGCCATACTTTATGTACAGCAGGTTATCTCTGTTTAAAACTGTTCAAAAATTAGGCTCTCCAGTTGTCTTATCGTTTTATACATAACCAGTCTGGATTTCAGGAACAAGAATAAATCACGAATACTAACATCTGGTGAGTAGAAGAAGCGGTCTAGGTTGTCGATCGACTTTCAAGCCAGAAATATGCTCAAACTCAATGCCAAATATGTAGGCACATAGATTTGATGAAAAGATCACTCATAGGCGCTAAGCGACCCCTGAAGATTCTGATGATCTTCATGTAAAATGTCGCATTTTCTGTTTCCTTCTGATAGGTATTTGTAATTAGGAAAACCATTAATGTTGAGAAAATGATTAGCAGCCTTAATACCTCAATTTGTTTATTTATTAATGATGTATTGTAACTTTCTTGTCCTTCACTTAGTTTTGAAATTACTATCCTCAAAGAAATAGTAACTTTTACATAATCAGTTAATAGTTGTCAAATTTACAATCCTCATCGATAAGAGTTATTATATCATGATGCTTAAAAACTGTTTACCAGGGTGTGGTCACTAGAAATTTGTATTTTTCCTAAGCTAATATTTTTAGTCAATCAATGTATTGTTAGCAACGTAATATTCTTTAACCAAATTAAATTAAGTCAGATGAGTTCAAGGGGGGTTATCTTTTGAAACTAGCTACTTTGGATATAAATAAAAATGGTTAAGGAATATGATTTCTTCCATCGAAATAAAAGGGGGAAAATAATGATACGACTGAGCAAGTTTAGTACGAGAATAGAAAAGGATTTGAGCCAATAATACGGGAAGTAATCAGAATCACTAAGTAGAAGAATATTAAAACACTGTCTGACCTGTGATTACAAAGAATTAATCTTTAGGTAAATTTTCACCCTTTATGTACATTTTTGAAAAGTTTAAACGTACAATATAAAAGTGATCAAAGGGTTTGTGCTTACCAGCTCTTCAACAGAATGGTTTATCCAATAAGATTGTTCTGAACTGGTAGCTCTATGAATGAAAATGTTCAGTAATAAAATATCTACCTGATTAGTCCATCATCTCCAATGTTAACTTTTAATGTAATTGCCTCCTATTATACTTCAGTTTTTCTCTTTCAGAATACCTCACACACACTGATCCTTACAGTTTCCCAGCTTTCAAAGTACCTTCAGGCCAAACGCAGGCTTAAGTATGCTAAATGTCACATGTATTCACAGTTGATGTAGTTTCGTAAATGTTTGGAATATAGTTAGCGTTTTTTTCCTTTTCAAATTACCCACTTGTAAACATTCCATTTCTATTAGGAGCATTACTCTTATTTTATACCATTCAAAAGTAAACAACAACTTATCAAACATCACTTCAAATAACATCCATAAATTCATATATCAAAGGAAGGACTCTGAGATGCAGGTACATACAGCTGACGAGTCCCATATAGGACGAAACACGCGTCCTGGATTCCACTGCTAGTCACCATCCATTTTTGCTTATAAAAGCTTGTGAATTAAGGCAAGATCGAGGCATACGCACAGTGTGCACATATGCCATTAACAGACTGATCAGTCGCAGTCTTAAACCTCAATGGGAAGATACAAGCCAAACAATACCAAGTGAACACTTGTTTAATATTATGATTATTACTGTTGAAATCCAAATTGTAAAAGTGTATTACACATCCTTTCATTTATTTAACAAAAAATGGTTCCAAACACTTTTACTATTGTGTTTTGTTGTTTTGTTGTTTTTTTTCTCCATTAAAATATCAGTTTAAATATTGCAAATCTCATAAAACACATTTTAAACGAAACATTTTTGTCCAATTTTCGTTACACCAGGATAAATATATCCTTGCACCATATGATAAACCATTGGGTTAAATTTAATAATATGTAGAATAACTAAGTTGTGATTGGCTGGTATGTTGTCATTCTGTTGCATGAAAGAATAATCATCCTATTGACCATGAATTCGTTTATTAGTGGATTGAACATTGTTAATAATCGTATAAAAATGTCATATTATGTATTCTATCAATCCTGAACTCCTAGTTTATAGTTTGTGTCACCACAATCTACGTCATCGATATTATCGATGTTAATCACCCGATTCCACTTGTGTATTTGTAGTCTAAGTCATAATTATGGTATGAAAATTGTATGATCCAGACAAAAAAAACTTTTCAAAAAGAAATTAGAATAAAAGAAAAGTAAAAAATAATTATGAACATGATAGTGGACTAATGCATTAAGATGAAATAAAACAAAATGATTCGAGTTAATGAGTTTTCAAAACGTAATTCGCCAAATACACTTGTGATCATAACATGTTAAGGCGATATGTCATGATTTCATACAATTGGAACAGATCTCATCTAGAGTATCAACGAAAATTGTAAGAGATTAGTTATATGCTTTTATTTGGTTAAAGAGTGTTGCACAATGGGTACATTAACCAGTGAAATTCCATCGGCAGTAAAGAACTAGACAAATATGACGTTGACTACCACTCTGTGAACAGTTAATTGTAAATATTTCAATCCTACAGTTAACCAGAAGCTGGTTGAATAGTTCAGTAACAACATATCAGAATGTGTAGACGGGTAGGTAACGTGGATGAGAATCTCACAAGAAGCATCAGTTACCTTAAAATTTAGTTGGTCCGTAAAATACTTGAAAACCACTGATATTCATGTATGTCCTTGTGTACTCCGCAACAAACAGTAGTTGACAAAATATTCTGTACAATTTTTTTGAAAGTCATTCACGGAATACACTAATTGAGGTCGTGCAATATAATGACCAGATTTGAATTGAAAATGCTAATCGGTGAATTGTTGCTCATTGGTCTAAATGTAACACTGTCGTTGCAAACTTCCAAAGAACTTTAGTTCTATCCTTGGAGGGGTTATGACTACTGACCATTTATAAATCTTAAAAATATGATGAGACAACAGTACAGTATTTAATGATTTTCACTGATTATCAAATTTCCAATCAAACTATCAATATAAATCCCTTTTACGAAATTTTACCCATTAATGACCACTTAATAATTATGTTGTTATTAAAATCCGATAAGTTTTCCAGATGTCACTGTACTTAATCATCAATGTGTTGGACTTCTTGTTGGCTTATTTTTCTTTAACCGTAACTGCCTTGTATATCTGTTATTATATGCCTCATGTTTTATAAATACCACACTAGTAAAAGCTTAGTTCAAAATTCATTTGTCTTCAGACTTAATAAGTAATTATCATATCTGAAAAGATCATACAATTTTCACTTTCTGAGCTATTGTTATTGAATAATACAAGTATGATTCAACAACAAAAAAATAGACCTACATTAAGTTCAAAATAACAACTTCATCACAAAGTAAAAAAAGCACATTTTCAATCAAATATTTCTGTCCTGAGTTACGTGGAACTCTAGAAATGACCTACATTTTGATTATTTATTTGATTATCAATTTATCTATAATACAGAGTATGTTGTAGCATTTCATTTTTTTCTGGTCATCAAGGGAAAAAGTACTGGTGAATCTCTGTAAGTATTTCTTGAAATGGAAAATGCACCAATAATGTTACCATGGTGAATAATTATTTTATTATCATTACTACACACAAACATTCCAAGTGCATGAATTGGTTGAGTAAGCGTAAATAATTTATGTTTCACTATTTCCAAGGTTTCATTATTATGTAGTTTACATCGTGAACTGAATTAATCTAGTAAACTGTTCAAAATCTGGAGTCATTAAACAGCCATTTTATCCGCTTGTAGAACTCCTTATATTAGTGTATACTGTTTAGCTACTCTGTTTCCAGTTTCACAAACTGTAGTACAGACAAATGAACGAAAATGTTGGCTAGGTGGAGAATTCATGTTACTTACTTGTTTGCTTATGCCTGTTACTCCTCGTGAAGGAGCATAGGCCGCTCACTAGTATCCTCCATCCAACCCTGTCCTGGGCAGTCCTTTCCAGCTCTTTCCAGTTCTAATTCAGCCCTTTCATATCCGCTTCTATTTCCCGACGTAATGTGTTCTTTGGCCTTCCTCTTTTCCGCTTCCCTTCAGGATTCCAAGTTAGAGCTTGCCTCGTGATGCAGTTTGATGATTTGCGTAGTGTATGTCGTATCCACTTCCAACGTTTTTTCCTAATTTCCTCTTCAGCTGGGATCTGGTTGGTTCTCTCCCACAGTAGGCTGTTACTGATGGTATCCGGCCAATGGATGTTGAGTATCTTGCGTAGACAGCTATTGATAAATACTTGTACCTTCTTGATGGTGGTTGTTGTAGTTCTCCAAGTTTCAGTTCGGTATAGTAGAACTGCCTTGACGTTCGTATTGAAGATTCTGACTTTGGTATTGTTTGAAAGTTGTTTAGAGTTCCATATTCATGTACTGACCATGAATTACTTGCAGTTGAATCTAATTAACACATGAAACTTATGACTTATCTATTTTGATCAACACACGATTTTCATCTTATAGTGTTTTATACTAAATGTGTCTCATATTTTTAAACTTAAGGATGATAAGATAATCATTGATTTTTACTATAGTATTGTTAGTATTTGTGACGAGCAGTAAGTACTTGATCACTGAAATTACATTTCTCACCATTGCCACTCAATTCAGAACTAAGACAGTAGCTCGCTGATAAAAGTCTATTGTAAAATTCTCATCATCTTATAAAATGACTGTGATTGAGAAATGTAAGGCATCAGAACTTTAACTAGATTATCCGATTATCATTGTGTTCTATTAGATAACTTAGCAGGTTCGATTCTTTGTCATTTTATAGTTGTACACTGTTGTTGAGCATAAAATCATTATTCAAAATCTCTACACAGTCACCAAGAAAAATATCAAACCAATGAAACTATTGATTTCCAATGATTTGTTGACTTAATTAAATGAGTTAATGGTTGATAAATATGTGAGATTATGATTGTATGTATTGAATTTTACCATTTGTCAATTGAAATTTATTTACATTTATAATCTTAATGTGAAGTTAATACTTACCAATTGATAGAATTTATTTTTGATTAGATTAAATTATACAAGTTATTATCGTAAGATTATATCACATGGTTTCATCAAAAGATGACAAGTATGTAAATGTGGAATTATTTTTTACACTTAAAGTTTATCTACCAAAATAATTCATTACTAAGATGAGTGATGAATGTGAAAGAAACAAAAAAAATTTATCAACTGCAAATATAATTTCAATTGTCAAAATATATTTCAGTTTTGAAATACATACATCCTAATGTTGATCTTCATATTCTAATTAAAGGGAATAACACGTTAGTGATATGAATCAAAAATCATTTGGTTCGATTTCTAATGTGAATATCAAGGG
The DNA here is from genome assembly GCA_946903255.1 of Schistosoma spindalis. Classification (NCBI taxonomy): domain Eukaryota; kingdom Metazoa; phylum Platyhelminthes; class Trematoda; order Strigeidida; family Schistosomatidae; genus Schistosoma; species Schistosoma spindalis. The sequence goes on along the minus strand of OX336416.1, from coordinate 12,896,305 downwards.
TACAGGTACATCCATATGATAAATTTTAGATAAGACAAAATTCCAGTCCTAAATTTCACTGATAATCACTATTTAACTTTGCTTCTAAATATTTGGGACTCAATGGTAATATTGAGGCAATCTACTTAAGATGTACATCAACCAAACAACTGAATAACTGCAGTACTTAACATCAGAAACGTGAAGATTGAAGCTCTTACAAATGAATCATTTGTTTAGACATTTTTGATAGTGATCTGATGAACAAATTTTAAATTAAAGAACAAATGACCTACAAAATGGATTTTCTTCAATTGATTATGACAAGTGATTATATTTTCGGAAGAATCATTTGTATTATATTCGGTTTATTCCATTTATGCAGTATAATATTCATGTATTAACTAAGTGTGAAATTTTTACAGTATAACAAACAGAATGAGTTTTGTATTAATTCTGTGTAAAACTTATTCTTATGGTTTTCCTATCAGATGCCATAAAAATCGATAGATAAATCAATGTTTTTAAGTAAAGTAGTTCTCGGGATTTTGGAGAGCTTAAAAAATCTTTATTCTGCATCAAATCTTGTCCTATCGACTACTTCATCCGCATCACAATTTTAATTAAAATGTATCAGTTTCTCGCAGTCATATCGAATGTCATAATTTATTAGAGTGTAATAATCGAGGTCAATCAGTCAGTCAGCTACAACGTAGGACCAGGCACAATGTGCATCTATCCAAGTTGCCATACCGCATTAGCACAACAATATGAACACCGGATTCATAGGAGTACTTAAGTCAATGGTGTTAATATATAAAAGAAAGATTGCATATGAGGATATAGTACAGGAAGAAAGATTTAGTACGTAGAAAGAAAGACATGAAGCGATTTTAATCTCATAGTTTAAAGGAAGACAGAGAGTGTATACACCGACGCCATTGTGATCGATTCTGAGGCATGTCACCCAGAATCTCCAATCAGTGATTAAGATAGTCACTCGGATCCCAACCAAGTATTCTGCATCTACCAACATGGCACAGACTAGTATAATAATCAGGGAGGATATTTTGAAAGATATTAATGGGAATATTAAAACTATTATGATCAGATTTATAGATTTGTGAAAAATTTAAATCCTAGATTTCTTAATAAGTAACTTTCGGTATTACTCAATGTAATGTATTAATTTCTGGACATGTGTAATAATAGGAAATCAATAAGCAACATAAATCACTTTGATAAATGTTCCACTTTTCTGAATTAAATTTCATTAAAAGATAAATGAAACATGAACTGCTAGTTTAATGTGTTTTATGAAAAATATCTAATTTTCATAGAGGAATGATTGATTGAATAAATACTATTGAGAATTTATCCGAGTAATGTAGTACACTATTCTGTATCGACATGAATAAAGATGTGCAATTGATCTTTATCCGATTTCTTTAAATGTTAAGTTAGTGTAATAGAAAATTCCTTTCCATATTAATTTTATTCACAAGTTTGTGTCTTTTAAACGATGACTCATAAGTGTTACCTGTGACAACGTAAATAAATCATCTGTAAATTACCATTATTATTATTTTATATGATGGATTATGCATGAAGAATATATGTGATGTGTTCACTTGTTAATTGGTCATGTGATCACTGGTGATTACCTTCAAGATGTAATTCATGAAGTTGTAATGAGAAGTCGTGATCAGTAGTGCAGTTCAACCATATCGCGTGTGAGACAGTTGATCACCTCGAATAGTGGATGAGACTTGAGCAATATCATAGAATGATTGAAATTAAACATTAACACAGGTAGATGCTGAATTAGTGATCTAAAGGTCAAGCGTCCGAGCGCGTGACTGAAGGTGATGTGTTCAACTCCCGGATACGTGGTCGTGGATACTAATTAATGAGTGGTCCGATACAAGGACAAAACGGCCATCGAGCGCTTGCACATTTCCGTTCGTCGCCTAGATAAGATCGGTTTGCAATTTAAACCATAAAATATTTCAATGGTCAAGATCATGAGTCAGTTGAAGCTAGAACACTATGGAAAACATGGAAGCGCTGGACGGCCGTTTCGTCCTATTGCGGGACTCCTCAGCAGTGCGCATCCACGACCTCATACCCTGCGAGATTTGAACCCAGGACCTACTGGTTTCGCGCGCGAGCACTTAACCACTAGATCTGTCCTGGGTTCGAATCTCGCACTGCTTAGGAGTCCCACAATAAGACGAAACGGTCATCCAGTGCTTTTAGGTTTTCCATGGTGTTCTAGCTTCAACTGACTCATGATCTTAACCAGTGAAACTACTATAATATCCACAAACCCATCGCATAAAATATTTGTTTACACAAAATTAAGGTCTAATACTTACAGTAAACTTAGTATTAATGCGTAGAACCGTACACACAGCATGAGTATTATATAAAGTAGATACCATCCAATTATACTAATTTTGGATTATTATGAAGTTTTCCATGTGAATTAATTCCTTCATTTCGAAGAAGGAACGAATTATAATCTTTATAAAAAGCTTAATTATATATATATATATATAGAACTGTAGTCGTAATTACTTCGTCATATAGTCACTAATAATTAGCGGCTTATTGACAGAGTTCTCAGGAAATCATAACTTGTAAAATAAAACATTCAAGTATTAGGAAAGTTACTTGACTGTTACATGGAATGATATTGATACTTGTTCATAAACTGAACTACTGCAGTATTGATTTGGTCTAAGTCGGTACTAATTTAAAATCTCATACTAAGATAAATAGCTATTTTCCACTGATATTTAAGTTATTGTATATAAACTGATAAGCAAGATCGTATACAAAACATTCAAGGACCATCATATATCATCTATACTATACTTCTCAAATTAAATTTAATCGGAACTTCACGGTCGATTAATATTATTCTTCACCTCCACATATCTTTCTTTATCATTTTTTCTTCCTCTTCTTCTTCTTGTTTCATCATACTTAATGCTCCAAAATTCATGTTGATTATTTTACTCGTATTCTACACAAATAGTATTATAATACATTTTTTTGTTCTTTCCACTCTCACTCATCATTATTCACGTGTTTATTATTTTGTGTAATTATTCTAGAAAAAATAATGTATGTTAACATTTGATGAAAATAAATTGAAAATTTATCAATAATTCACACTTGATCCTGGATCTTGTGATCTCTACTTTTCAATTCATTAATACTATTAATGACAGACAGTGAATTAGTGAATATTTCAATTCAATTAAGCTTTAGAGTTAAAGTTAATCTTTTTTTTTTACAATTCAACTGACATCAACAGTGAATTGTTACGTTTCTTTCTTCTTTTCTTTTCTTGTTTGTTTGTACAAAGTATGGTTGTTTTTGTTTTTTGGAAAGATGAAATAAAAACAACATGATTCCTTTAATGTAATAAATTTTCTGTTGAATAGTTTATTGGAAAATAAACAAATAGGAATTCTTTAATGAGTTGTTGTCTAGGTCAAATTCTTTAAGAAGAATTCAATGATCGTCTTTGGTGTAAATATGAATATATCTATCAGGTTATTAGATATTATTATCTTATTGTGCATAATTAGCAGTATCAAATAATAAAGAGTAATGAAGTTATTCTTAATAACTCCAGTTTCTTCATCCGGATGGTTAGGGCTTCAGCTTTGGCAAAACATACTAACCCTATGAATAGTTGAAAAAGATTGGTTTATACAGGCATTATGACCAGTTTGTAGTAAATGGGCCAATATCGAGGTGTACACTTTCTTCATCAAACCTTTGTTTAGACACGCTGGGAAGTATTCAAGAGCACGAAAATGTAAATTCCTAGAGCTTCAACCAATATAACTCGCTCCACAGTAGCAGTCGAACTGATTAATACAAAATGAGGTGGTCGTCCCAGGTAATTCATCTTTTAGCCCCGGTGTCACCATTGAGTGCGTAAAAAACACTAATCGCAATCCTCCAGCTTTGAAAGATTTTTTTATTGTCTTGCATAATCTCTGAGTTGATATTTCGTTATCTGCATCCCCTCTGGATTGTAGGCGCATGAACATGGATTTCTTCCTCACCGTTTGTATTTCCACTAGTTTCACCTTGGTGATCATACATTTAATCATATATTTATTCTGATCATGGGTCTTAAATATTCACTTAACATATATGCAGATTCAAGTTAACATTTTATATAAACTATATCAACATTAACTATTTTATTCTATTTTGTTTGACAATCCTAAACTCACATGCATTAACTTTAAACGATCTACTTTCCCCTAAACCTTGCCATTTTTCGGATTATTAATTTAAATTTATAATTGTAGAACCTGAAGAGAATATACCGAAAAGAATATTCTTCGTTCAAATATTAGTCTTTTAATATGATGGGATATATAAACGATTAAAACAATTAATACTTAATACAAATTCGCTCAAAAATTCCCATTATATTCCAAGCACAATTATATGAACGAAGAATATTCTTTTCAATAATTTCTCATAAGATTCTACAATTATCTCATATCCAAATTAATAATCCATAAAATTGGCCAGTTTTAAGGCATAGTACATCATTTGAAAATTGTAATATGTGAACAAACAATTGTTGTTTAATATATAAAATCAAATCAAATCGTTAATGTTGGGGCTGATTGATATGAAGTGTTAACTTGAATCAGTTCATAAGTGAAATGAAATTGTGAGATGAATGATCAGAATAAATTTAGTCAACATAGGGTGAGAGAGAGAATAATGGAATAAAAATAAGAAATTACGTAATAAAGTAGAATAATATGAATTAGATCAGATGTAGTAGATAGGGTTGATGCTGAATAAATATCTCAAAAAGGTTATCAAGTGTAAGAATAATAATAATGGTAAAGACATTAATAATAATAATAATAAATTTGGGACATAAAAATGGTCACTAATCAAATTACGTCACCATAATTTAAAATTGAATATTAACTAGTTGACCCCAAAGTTGGCCAGGGTAAAAGGAGCGGCTAAACATATTTCTTTTGGATGCAAAGCTCTGGCTCTTTGATCTGAATAGCAATTGCTTTAGCCGCCTTCAAGATTCTCAGTCTGACGGAATTAGGTAGACTGCTGTTAACACAATATATTATTGTGAAAGATTGTTCCATGTTTGCTATATGTCCCGTCTGAATTAAATAGCCTTAAACTTGATAAATTTAATGGATTATTAATTTGGATATGAGATAATTGTAAAACCTGATGAAAAATTATTGAAAAGAATAATCTTTGTTCATATAATTGTATTTTATGACAAATTCATTCAATTATATAATGTGCATTTAACATGTTGATTTCAAAGTATTGGTGAAGATAAGAATAAATAGAAATAACTGTTGAATGTTTCTTGACCAACACTAGTTCTTTAAATAGTTTTTCAGCCTTAGAAAGTGTAGTAAAAGGTTAATGAAAAACTAAAGTGACTTATAATCAATTGGTATTGTTGGCTTGTATCACCCATTGAGATTTAGGACTGAAATTGATAAGTCTGTTATTGACATATGTGCATACTGTGCGTATGCCTCGATATTGCCTTAGTTGCACAAGCAAGTGACTATCTGAACTCAATAGCCGAGTGGATAGCGCGATGGCGTTTGTAGCGAATGGTACTGTACTTGAGTCCCAGAGTGAACATCAATCTGAGATACAGGTACATCAAGCTGACGAGTCCGAAATAGGACGAAATGCGCGTCCTGGATTCCACTGCTAGCCACTATACATCATTGCTTATAAAGTGACTTATGTCTAAATATTATAATTTGTATATCTATGAGAATGAATATATGATATTAAATTTCCTAATTCATTTAATAAATTGTGTGTAATTGTGTAAGAAGATGCATGCATATTTCTAAGAATCCTCAAGTAGTCATTCATTTCTTTTTGGTTCCTAATATTTATTTAAGATAAATGCATAATGTAATCCAATATAAACTTGACAATTCCCATAAATCTCCCATAGTAAAAACAAAAATTGTCTAAATAAGACTTGGAAAGTGCATGTATAATAGTCTGAGTTATAATTATTAAATTTTTTTTCTTGACTTTAACCTTGTTCCTGGAAAAGTTCATTAAGAGCTGCAGATATCCTTAAGATTCCTATCGGTCAATCAACAGTTTTTGAAAGTTTTACACAAAATTTTAAAATTTACCTAATAATTATTTTCTTCTTCTGATTGGTTAAACAAGAAAATTATTTTTTTTAATTTGTATATTTTCTTGATATCCAAGGTCATCAATATATACCCATTTATTGATTTCTATTATTTGTATACCTAATTAATTATTTGAATTTCTGTCTCCGTAATGAATAATTTCCATAAACCTAATATTCTTGGTACCTAGATTTTAACTACTTCAGTAAATTACAGTTTCAAAAAAAACTTTACTTCAATATTAAACTGTATATTTATGTATTGTTACAGGATTCTTCTTTTCTGAATGTCCCAAATATTTAAGCAAAGAATACATAGTTGGCGTTGTTTTGTGTATTGTGAAGGGTTTTAATAAAATAGATTAGCCAAAAACAGTACCTTTAGAGAAAATAAGTGTATATGGAAAAGGGTAGAGTGTAAAATAGACAGAGGTATGTTTTTAAATTGATACAGCATTCATCATCAACACGTTTTTTTCGAAATGATTGTGAAGATTCAATGGACGTACATTTTTCGTCATTTTTTTTCTCCAATCATGAATGAATCAAAATTTAAAGATTATAAAACTTATATCTTACTGACCAATAACCTTAAGTGCTGATTTACTCTTCGGTCAATTGTGATAACAGAAAATATCATGGATACCATCAGATTTTTATAGATTTTATTTATACACATCACTAATGAGTTCAGTTATCAAGATATATCTTTTTAAAAGCGCTCTGTCGCTTAACTTCATTCTTTTAACAAGAAATTCATAAATTAATTGAAATGAGAAGCAGAGAATTCCTCGGTGAAACCAGGAGTCTGTTATGATACAAGGTTTTACACGACATTTGAATTTGCATCAAGAATTTATAATCCTTTCATATTTCTCTGAAGGAGAGGCTTAATTGGAATAAAGTAAGGGCTTCTATGTCAATTTATATCGCTTTAGGCCTGCTGAAATTGTAGAATAGTTTTAAATTCATCCAAGGACATAGACACTTTCTTTTTGAATCATGGAAAAAACTGTTGAAACCTTTGTTATGACTTTATTTTATTTCCTCAGTGGTCTGTCTTTAATATTCAGGGAGAAGTAGTTGTATTGACCTAGTTTACGGCCTTGACGCGATAAGTCATTTAATACAACCTTGAGACTAATAGCATGTCCGTTCGGTTTAGGACTGAACGCTTGTGAACAGAAAGACGAAGCTATCCTACCACTGACCTGATAGGTTGGCAAGCGGAGAGGAAAGGCGATCAAGCTTGAATCGTATATCTGATTTATTTCCTGATCAAACTAACCTTAAAAAAGTACATAAATAAACAGATGAATAGCAGGACCACAACTTACAAGGAATGATAAGAATATAATTACATCCAAACTAGAGTGTTACAGTAGAAAAAAATGTAATACAAGGGTCACGTTCAAATTACAGTAATTTCGAAGTAGAAAAGAATATGACAGTAATATGTAGATTGAACGAAAACCTATAATTCACAGAATAAATCTGGCATAAAACTAAATGTAAGTACTGCACAGGTTTCGATTTCAGCGAGACAATGTCTCGAAAAGTAGCTTACATTGTTGTCTTTGCTTCTCTATTTCTCTCTTCATATAATCTATCATGTTTACAAATTCAATAATCAATTGATCTACCTCATTTTAATGATACTTTGTACTATTTTTTGTAGATTAACAGCTGTGATGCTACATCACGTTCCTTTGTGTAAGAAACTATCACTCAATCAATTCATTAATTAATCAAACCACTGAAATGAACCGATGTGATGTATCTGATCATACAGTAAGAAACTAAACATTGATCTTTTCTAGCCGATAAACTTTTGGGAGTTTCTTTTTCTGAGCTGGATGGTCTGGTCGTAGAGCTTTCATCGTTTTTCTGAACGACACCATCAGCACAAACTTCAGGTAGAAGTGAAATGTTTGAAGTTCTCCACATATCGCTCACAGGTTATCCTGTAGACCTCGATGTTGATTGGTTCTTGTTGACCTTAAACCTCTCCTTGTTTGCTTCATTATTTTGGTTGTATCGCCCGTTGGTTTGATTTTTGGTCCTAAGTTCGTTCATAATTTTTCTGGTTGATCAGTTCTAACGAAATAACTATTAATTTAACTTATTAAAATAACAATCAGTTTCAATACAGTTTTAGTAAATTACAACTTACGTGAAGGTATATATAAAGTACTACATAGAGAACAATCATTTATTTTGAAATTTCTAATTACTATTTCAAGCTTTTTTTAACAGATTAATAAATAGTTAACATAATCAACTTAAATGAACTAAAGTGACAAATAGTGGTGACCTTCATTAAAATAATAATTGTATCAATGAGAAGGTGCTGTTAATAAATTAGCTGGCTGAATTGTAAGATAAGGTCATTGGGAGGTGTTTGTCATTTCATTTCACTTATTTTAAATGATTGATTTAATTTGGTCAAGGTGTGTCGAAATAACTTGAGTTATATGCAGTAGATATATACATGCATCAAATAGTAAAAACTAGTTAATACACGGAAAGTAATAAGCAAATCAGCCTGATGTCATTTAATTGTTGAGTTAAAACGTCCAGAGGGTTTTACTGTCATTTATTTTATCTTACTGTACTGGTTTTTTATATAACTTAAAGGACTGCAACAATTTGCCATTTGATTTGTTTCAATCCTGACAATGGAAGTAAATATGACTTCAATTTGAATTAGATTCTGTTCGATTTGAAGTCAGATTGTTAAAAATAAATGTGGTTAATTGAAGTTTCCGAATAATTTATGTAAATATATGTGTGTACCGAAGTATTGTAAAATTTATTTTCATGTTAAAATTAGTACCATATTTCTAAAATTATACTTGTCACTTTAATTGGCTCGTTTCATTTTAAAACCTAATATTAAGTTTTCATTTAATATAATGCAATGAAGGTTAGTCAAGAAAAATACAGTGAAGTAGGAAATATTTGGTGACAATTTCGTCCTAATATGTGACTCATCAGTAATATGTTCTCTTGGTTGCATAATTTGATAAGATACTAAACCTTGCAGTCTCACAATGAGTTTGTTACTATTTGAATTCCTTCGGTTTATGGTTTTAATGAGTTCGCAGTTATGAGAGAACAACGCCCAGTAACACACTTACTCTGTATCGTATTCATTACAGGTAACCTGAAAGACTAAATGACAAAAAAGATAAACTGATCATTATTCACAAAATGAGCTACTCCAAAGCGAAGAATATAGAAAAAACAAAGAGTCTGCTCTTTTCTTCTTTATCCACATAAATGCTAATTGGCCGTCAAGCTCCACAACACATCTACGTTCTTATCGATATATGTAAACGACTGTGGACACATGCTCGGCTTGGGAAATGTTGGAATCTTGGACAAAGGCAATAAAAGGAAGACCTGAGAATGTCCAAAAGCTTGTCGCTCAAGGAAACCAGCATACAATAAAATTATGAACATCTATAAGGTCAAGAGTCAAGCCAAAGGAGACACCGATTGTACAAGTGTCAAAAACAAGCAGTCACTTTTAAAGTCAACAGAGCAAGATGATTGTGACTTGTAGGGAAATTTTTATAGCTCAGTTCCATTTGACGTTAATGCAGGCGATTTTGTTCAGAAAGACTACGAACCGCTCAGTTCAAAAAAGGCACTTTCGATAAAATTACCCTACTGGGGTACAAATCTCCAGCATTATCTCATATGTATGTTCAAGTTTTGTTTAGGTTCTAAACAGCTGATGTTTTCATAAACTGAGTCCTTAATAATTTACAATTTTCTATATCACTTGAAACTGTTGACGTGTTTGTCAATTAATTTAGCGAATAAATTTAGATTTTCACATCTAAACCATGAAAATAAATTTCAACTGAAACTTGAATGTGTTTTCCACATCTACACGAATGGGATGTTAATTTGCCTTAGACCAATATCTACACTAGATTCCTTCCCGTTGTTTATTCTACAGGACTTCAACACAGCTAAGATCAAGAGCAGGTGATTTGCCTGACTAAAACGTAAGTATATTTCCATACTATAAACCGATAACAATCCTTCAACAACCACAGTAATAATAAAGTGAAGAGGATATATAACTCAACTAGTACCTATTAGATCATCTACAAGTTTGACTCAGCAAACAACCAATGATTATCATTCTAGCCCACACATCAGAATGTAATCAGCCCGGTTATGAAAGAGAATTTGGTAGGTTTCATTCATCAATGTAAAAACTCTTGAACAATGCGTATGACATGTTTATCTGTGATTCGTTCTCATAAAGATTGATTCTTATCACATTTTCCATTATTGTCAGAGTTGAATAAATTGTTACATTATTTATTATAGAGAGATATTCTTTCAATGGGTCTAGTTTTAAATTATTCTAGAATTATATTTTGCTTCAAGACCCAAATAATCTTTTTGAAATAAACCATATACATACATTATGAAAATGACATTATAATATCTATCTATTTCAGAATATTGGGTCTGATATTGAATTCATTAGACAACTATTACTAAGGAAATACATTAGTAGTTAGTAATTGCATAATTCCATCAAGTCAAAATGTTTAATTTAATTTTTTATTTCGTTCTCATAATCAATTGATAAACATATTATTACATTTTAATAATATTTTATTGATATCACGAACCGACCAAAATTGAACAACTGTAGAAAACCTGGAAATGCCAACCGGTCGTTTCGTCCTAAAATAGAACTCTTGAACTATGTGCTTCCACAGCCTAGAAGCCGGGGACCGAAACCAGGACCTTCGGTCATGTTTGGGAACTCCTACCCTCTAAACCATTAAGATAGTGTCTAGTTGTATTCATGTTCAGTTTTAATCAATCCTCGATGACGTTTTAATGAAACAATAAAACACTGAATGAGGATCAAAATTTAAGAAAAGACAAAGTTTTATCGGTAATCTCATAGTTCACACGATGAACTGATTTTATTTAGATAACTGTTGAAAACTGGAAAATATCGGACAGTTATTTAAGGTTAGTATGGAATTCCTCAGCATTATGAGCTCACAAGTAACTAATTCTATAAGGCAGTTCTCGGAGTTCTAGTTAGAAGCCATGACTAGTGGAGTTCACCTATGTCAAGTATACTGAAGTTACCCACGACTGGCGCTAAAAGATAATTCGGAAATCGATTAAAGTTAAACGTATGAATCGAGACGCCCTGTTTAGTTTAAACATATTCTGAGCGACCTGAAGGTTATGGGTTCAATCCTCAGTGGAGTTCCACATTACTGTAAAATTGAATAGTCCCACGTTCAGATGAACTAATTATCTAGCGCATGCTAATTTTCAATGGTTGTTTAAATAACACTATTTTACGATGTTAACTATGTAAACTTAACAGTCTTCACTAATCTTTTAATAGTAATAAAAACAATCAATTTGTAATCTTTTCTGACTACTTTGTAACTTTATTCAACCTAATACTTCTTAATAGCAACAAATTATACCCATTTCATTTACTCTTTGTTTCTCATGTGACTTCACTAAAACCTACTACCACTAATAATTTGAAATAACTAAAGGTTATTGCAATATACCAGCAATGGTTCATTGATCATTTTTCATTAAAATTGTTTTACGATAAAAATTCTCTTTCAGACGATTTATTAGTAATTACAAGCAGACGCAAATGTAAAATTCATAGTAATTTATATAATAGTTACAAGAATTGTGTGTTGATAAAAGAAATGACCGACATATTATCATGAGTCAAATGAAGCTAAGCCACCATAGAAAATCTGGAAGCACTAAACGGCCGTTTCGTCCGATTGTGGGACTCCTCAACAGCTTGCATCCACGATCCCACCTCGTGAGATTCCAACCCAGGATCTGTCGGTCTCGCGTATGAACACTTAATCTCTACACCATTGAGTCAGCATCCAACGGTGTCAATGTCTAACTTTAACTAATCCACGAAATTGAACGTCACATCCACCATTGTCTTCAATGAGTTATTATCTCATAGTAGACCCGGTTGAACTCCACTAGTCACTGCTTCTCATTAATACTTTTAGAGATAAAAAGATTAAATTTACCTACTTGTAAATAAATTAAAAATTAATTTATAGATTTTATACCTATTTATTGTGAATTCTTTGTATGCATCAGTACATGTTAATATAAAATGGAGAATTCTCAGCCTCAGTTACATACAACATCTTGCATTCTCTTTTGTCAGATGGTAACTAACACGATGCTTTCATTTTTTTGTTATAAACCGAAAGATATATAAGAGCTGTTTTGATCTAGTCGGAATATTGGTTAGCTCGTTTAGACTGTCTATCCAGTATCAATGATCATCGGCCAACGAATGACATGTTAAATGTTAGCTAACGAACGAGATTAACACTAAATGACTATTGGTTCAGAATACAGCTTTACATAGCCAGAATAGAGCACAACTGAGAAAGCAGATAGCTTCTAATCATACAGTTCGAATTGGTGAACTACGCACACAAAAATATAGAGAAAAATTCTGACCACACACAAAAAATTTAAGAAATCGCAATAGGGACACAACCACGTCACTGGACTATGTGATAATTCTGTAATAAATTAAGAATAATTTAACAAAGGTAAAAGTCACAACAATAATTTGTGTGTCAGACAAAAACTTAAAGGTAGAGGAATACAAGAAAATGGAATTCTGAGTATCCAATAATCACGACTATTTTCTCCACCCTCTCCATTTATCCCGACATAACAAGACAATCTGCACATTGTGGAAAGGCAGTACCACTTAATCCATTCACTTCGAGAGTTCGGTTTAGATCTTTATATAATAAAAAGACTAAGCTTTAGAAATATTTCTCATTGGTACTGATTTAAATAATTACTGTAATGAACGGCTGATTCTCTCTGTTATAAGACTCTTCAGAAGTGCACATGTACGATCGTGCGACCGGCAAGAAAAGCCAGGAACTTCAGTCTGACGATTAAACAATCAACCTCTAGACAACAAACTGATGTAGGTGAAACATCAAAACCGTCGGATGTCTGCTTAATGATCTAGAAGTCAATTGTTTGTACTTGAGGTCGAAATTCTTCGATCCGACTTCCCGTTTCGGAGTTGCGAATTCAGAAGTCCCCATACTAGGGTGAAACTGCTTCCAGGTGCTCCTAAGTTTTAAAGGGCTTTCTAGCTAACAACAATTCGAGATTTAGAAACTGAAAATTCTATGATCTCCATGAAATTTGATAATTACTAGAATATTCAGATCATAAAGTATGTCATACGGTTTCGTTTTTGCAACTTCAACAAGTATCCTGGACTCATGTTCACAATTACTGGAACACAGGGAGAGTATTTATGCAAACCAGCTTTTAGAATTCTCCGTTTAGGAGACCTAAACGCCATGGTTAGAGTTGTTATCACAGGGTATGGAAATATCATAGGATGATATGGACTGGAAATGAACGAGTTACATGGTATGTCAATAAGAAGTAGTCAGATTTGGAGGTCAATAGATGGCGATTGGAAGTGACTTGAAGGACAAATTAATTTCATTAATTACGAAATGATTGATTTCTTAGAAGTAGGGTTTTATATATTTAAATGAGTATTTGTACATAAAAATGAAGCTAAAGAAGCATAAGACAACTAGAGAAACAGCATTTAAAAGTTTAGTACAGCCTTTATTCAAACTACTAACAAACTCAACAATTCATGATAACTTTCAACAACGGGTTCGAAGGCCTACAAGATCTACTCAAAGAAGAAAAAACTACTCTGAAGAAGAACTGGAAAGGGAATAAAGAAGCACTAACTTCAACGTGTCATTCGCTAATTCTCAAGAAGCATCATCATAAGGAATGAATCTCTATTGAAACCCTGAACAATATTCAAAATTCTTTATATGACAGCATTATATTGTCTATTCAGCATCTGAAGTGTATAACATTTTCCTATAAAAAAGAGTTGAACAAAAGGCAAAATTCTATAACATTTGTGTTCTCAAATGTTAAAAATCGTTTGTGTGACGTGATAGACATAATAAGCTCAGTGTGTTGTTTTTCATTTATTAACTTTATACACATTTTTTAGAGATTCTGTTCTTTTAACTGATTAAGATGGCAGTCATAATTTATCACGAAAAAAACCACCTATCAAGATAAGCTACTTTTTGAAGAAAAAGAAAGTAAATGTGAGTTGTTACCAGCTCTTTACTAGATACTCAAACTTGGAGAGTTAATAATCATAAGTGACTGACGTAGAAACCATGTTTTTTCCATTTTTATTTTCTTTAAAATTAAATAACTGCATCAGCCTAAATAAATAGTAAAGCTACGAATGACATATTGTAGTGCTCTGTAATGTCTTGAGCGATCTGTTTACATTCAAGTGAATACTACAAATCAAAGTATTATGGAGTTATTTTTGTGTTATCTGACTTTTGAGAAATACGTCATATTGATTATGGCATTTTCAAACTACCTTGTATCTTTTACTGCTCTTCTATATCTTGTTTTATACTACTTATTACTGTAGTTAGTAGTTTGAAAGTATCAGACATTTTCTACGTGTTGTTGACCTCCGATCACACCCAATAATCTTCCCATTTATTGATATGTATTCATTTCATTATTTATAGTTGGTTTCTATCTTCTTTGCATTCTCACTTATCTTATTAGTGTGCCTTATCGTCTGAGACATTATTTACTTTGGTTTTTTCAGATCGACATATGGTGTTAACTGAAGTTTTCATGAATTTTCGATATTCACTCTTGACACAATTTCAATTTCTGTACTGTTAGCTGGAAATGTTCTTCACAACTTGTAAGTGAATAACTATGTGTGACTAATTTCTTGAACTGCGAATGCATTATTTACGAAATATTATGCACTGTTAGATGCGGTACCATTCCGTAAAATAGTCGATTGTATGAGTGAGTCATTCTGACAGGTGTAGATTAACCGTTTGGAGTCAGCTTGATTGTCATAATCGGTGCCTTGGTTGACATGACTCAGAATGGGTTACTATGGTGCAGATGAACTGAATTTTTGTCTCAAAACATTTATAATTCTTATTTAGCTGACTAATTACCTCTTCTTTCCAAATAATATTGTCTATAACTAGCATTTTCTATTACTGTTGATCTTATATTTAATCCTACTAATGTGATATTTGTTTGATTAATTTTATCTCGCTGTGCTGATATGGTGCGGCAACCTTCCCAGACCTGCCTGTTGAAAACAAATCACCAATCTCAGCCTCTGCAATATGAATCATGTATTTCAAACATACTGGGTTTCTATACAAACCAAACAGATCACATCGTATCACAAAACAGAAAACAATATTCGTACAAGATCCAGTCAAAAGTGGCTATGAACGTGGGAGACCGTAATTAATAGACTGGGCATAACTTGAGAATGGTAAATCGTATAATAATAGTCTATGGGTCTAAAGAAATCTTATAATAAGAGAAACATGAATATTCATAGTTTAGTTACTTAACAGTTACACAGTAAAAATATATGTATCGTATTTGTCTATAAATACTTGTCAAAAGTTACCATTCATAATTCTCGTGAGTATATAACAGTCCTGGAAAATATTTTGGATAAAAACAGATATTATTTCCTGATTAGCTAGTTGTCCATTAGGAAAAATGGCTAATTGCATCAGTAATTCAGTTTATGTAAGTATTTATCACTTAACCACACTATTCATATCAACTGAGGTGATAAGTTGCACAATGTATATTATTCATGAAATAACACATCTGTTATGGTATTCACGACATTTTATTGCCATGTTATAACAAATACTTTCATGTTACGGCATTGATGCATCAGTATTTACGCTTTCATGTAGTTGATTTCGTCTATACAGAAGACCATTTTAATCTGTGTTATCCACGGTTTTAATGAATGAAATAATAATCATCATTTATCACAATGAGGTAACGTAGAGACCTTTGAATTTGTAGTTTCACATCACAGACTGATTATCGTTAGAAAGTTACCAAATGCCAAGAGATATTTAGCATCTGATTCATCCCAGTATAGGACTGTTCAGTAATACAAATTTACTTGGTTAAGACTCCTCAGTTATGAATACATTTTGACCTTACATATTGTCAGATGAGAACTGAAACATATATCTATTCAGTGACCATCTGTTAGCTAAATATAATTCCATGGTTGAATATCATGAAACATTACAAATATCAATAGCTATTTTGACAATAATTGCTTTTTTGTGTTCTATATTGGCAGTTAGATATACTTTTTGTAAAAGAGAAAAACTGTACTGTTTGACAATCTGATTTTAGTGGTTCATTGATAATCATCTTTTATTTGCTTCTTATACAAAAGACCATATATTGTACATAATGAATTGCAACACATCTTTCCATATCAAGATTTTTCTAAGAGTTCAACCGGGTCTACTATGAGATAATAACTCATTGAAGACAATGGTGGATGTGACGTTCAATTTCGTGGATTAGTTAAAGTTAGACATTGACACCGTTGGATGCTGACTCAATGGTGTAGAGATTAAGTGTTCATACGCGAGACCGACAGATCCTGGGTTGGAATCTCACGAGGTGGGATCGTGGATGCAAGCTGTTGAGGAGTCCCACAGTCGGACGAAACGGCCGTTTAGTGCTTCCAGATTTTCTATGGTGGCTTAGCTTCAATTGACTCATGATTCCAACTATTAAAATTATTATAATATTCACAAAAACCCCTTCTGATATTACCGATATGACTACTCTCTATCTATAATTCAGTCTTTTATGAGAGTAAATTCAATTAAAACTAAAAAGTTACAACAAATATTTTCATGTTTAATAATATTTGACAGAATGAAACAAAAATTATACGAAAATAAATCAGAAACTTTATTTTGTGTAAATCATGTAGAAAATAACGTGTTTTTTGTTGTTTCTGTTGTCATTATATCTTACTTCGACATCAAGTTATTTCTCATATAATTAACTTTTATTAATGAGTTTATAAAATGAAATTCTGTACACCAATCAAATATACGCATTTATGTACTATACTATGTAAAGGGGGTATTTATTGCACACATAGAATAGAGAAATGATAAAGTAATTTATAGTCATTAATTTCTTTCTTTTTTTTTATGCACAGAACAAAAAAATGATGGCAGTAAATTGAATTTATATATTGTTGGTAGGATGTGACATGAAATAGAACTAATGATGAGTAACAGAAAAGAAATCGGTATCGTTTATAAGGAAAGAATTTTTCCTGGTTTATACTGAAGTATTTTGTTAATATGGGGATTAATTACATGTAAGTTAACTTTGCTATACATTCTCTATCGTAATTAACAATATGGTAATAAAAAGTATCAACAGCTTTTTAAGTTTGGATCAAATGTAGTTTAAAAATAATTCAATTTGAAATTTAATCAGTCTTAGTTGATATATGTGCATTCTGTGTGGAATACTATTGAAAACATTATAATACTGACTAAATAGAATTCGTGAAGTTAATTTTCTTTATTGGCTACCACACACCTGAAGAGCCATTGAGAATTAGACTACAATGGACAACTACTACACTTTAATTTAATAACCTTAATCATATCCCACCTAGAAGAATTTGATTGACATATCTCTAAACAGCTGAGTTGTACGACAAAGTATTTCCGATTGGAAGTTATCTCTATGATACGAGAGCTCGACAGCTGATTGCCAAAACACTGCAACACTATTTATCTTCTATTTGATTGAAGAAAGGAGATAGAAATTCGGAAACACTTTGTCATTCCAAAAGACCGAAGTTTTAGTACAACCACTATGACCCTGGAATATAATATAAATACCAACCTAAAAGTAAAAGGAACCAATCAGATAGAAGTTAATAGGGTAATATTAATTGGATAAAATATTACTTCGAGTTTTCTTGTTCATTAAAATTGCTAATTATTAAAATACTGAAAGAGAACACTTGAGAATTTGAGATCTTCATAGCAAATGGGCTCAAGTTATAGTTGACACAATCAATAAGAATAGTTTGTAAATGAATTTTCGTGAATTTAGTGGAGCACAAGATTGATTCACAGTTTTGATGCTTTCATTTTTAACTAATAACAAATTTACGCTTAATTTTATTTAAGTAGATTTTCGAGGTTTTTCGAAAATTTGAATAAACTGTAAAATGTACAAAACAGTAGGTCCTGGGTTCGAATCTCGCGAGGCGGGGTCGTGGATACGCACTGTTGAGAAGTCCCATACTAGAATGAAATAGCCATCCAGTGCTTTCAGGTTTTCCATGGTCGCCTAGCTTCAATTGATTCATGAATTCAATTATAAAATTACAACAGTGACTAATGATTTAAATTTAATCATTACATAACCGTATCAAATCGGTAGTCAACATATTTGAATTATAATTAAAAAATTATATATGCATCTATTCCATATTAAACTGACGACAGATACGAACTCATAGTACTAGAGTTGTTATGTATTATATATTGTAAATTAAATAAGAATTGAAATATACTAACCAATGAAATTCACTTTAATCGTATAACAGCACAGTTATAAATGAATGAATAGTAACTGTCTTTACCTGCAATATCGTTACATAATAAGAGTGTACAGTACAACAATGTAGATCTCCAGATTAGTAGTAAATAAGTTTTTTTTTCAAGTATATTTCATAGTTTTAAATTTCACCTCATTGCATTCATTGAAGATTAGAAATATGAATTGGTCCACCACTTCAAAGTACAATATTGAACAAAATCAGTCAAATTTATTTATTGAAAATAATACAGATTACTTTCCTTGCTATACTCTATCAAATATGAAGTTTCTTCATAAAATAGTTTACCCATTTCAAAATGAAGTTGTTCAGAATGAATCTAAAAAGTATTTACATGATCAGAAACAACATAATATGAATTCAACAAGTCAAGAATATGAAATGCTGGATCAATTATGCAGTGTTGAAAACTATCAGGACAACTACACTGAGAATTATCCTCATTATTATTCAGTAACATCTACATCTCTACCGGAATCAATAAATTCTCAATCAATAAACAAAGAAAGTGTATCATTTGCGGATAAACTCTATGACTCTTGTTCCTTACGTATTAATACTAATAATCTTGATAATAAAATTCATAATTACACAAGACATCACGATGATTATACAGATCTAAAAGCTATACCTACTTGTTTGAAATGCTATCACTCTACTTCAAATTATCAACAATATTCTATACAAAATTATCTCTGTGATCAAACCACTACTGAAATGTATAAATATAAACAAATTCCAGATTATTTCAATTCTGACAAATGTGATAATTTTAAAGATGTAAAACAGATAGGTATGGAGTTAAATAAGGAAGGAATTAGTGTGGTTGGAACAAAGACTTTAATATGTCGATGGAAATCATGTCGCTTGGTAAGCGATTATGTGATTCAATCAATTTTCCCTAAGTTTCTTATATGCACTTATTTTGGTCTAGTGATCTTGTTCAACACTGAAATTTAAACGTTTATTGAATCAGATTTCCTCAAGAAAATTTGTAGCAATTACTGCTTTTAGAGAGACAACCACAGAATACAAGGAATATTTGAATAAAGTTTTCATCCTTGTATGAGACTCAACAGCAGCCCTCACCCATAACCCTATCTGTAACTGGAACTGTAATTTTCAGTTCGGTGATAGATTTGTATCACTAACGTCGTTGAGTAATTTCCAGCCACTATCACTAATTGACACAAATGAAAACAAACTACATGGTATAAATATAAGAGGCTACTACAAAAATATATTGGCTCTGTGTTAGATCATTTGTTAGGGTCGTTGATATTTCACGTTTTGAATATAATAGTTGTTTATTTCTCGCTTATTTACAGTGGTTGTCTAGTTTAATTCAATCAGTGATGTCAGTGATCTAAAAATCGACCATTTTCCATGGAAAACCTTATGATAATAAGAATTTGTTTTTATCTATAAGTGGACTGATGCTTGTCCAGTTAACCCGTCAGGTAATGCTCTGAAATCTAAAAGCGATGTCGAATACATATTTGTTCAAAACAAATTATGTAGTGATTAAAATCTTTTATTATTTTCTGGATTTAATGACATATCATTGGGTGATTTATGAATGATGAAAGTTAGGCCAATTGACTCTGCTAAGCGAAATGATTGATCTCAGTTGGTGTAATCGCTCCTTAAATGAATAATGTAATACAATCTATATTTTTATTAATTTTATAGTTCAGTTCATGAGTCAATTAAAGCTAGACCAACATGGAAAATCTGGAAGCACTGGAAGGTCGTCTCGTCCTAGTATGAGACTCAGCAGTGCTCATCCACGACCCGGACCTCGGAATTCGAACCTAGGACCTATCGGTCTTGCGCGCGAACGCTTAACCTCTAGACCACTGAGCCGACATCCAATAGTGTTAATGTCTAATCCAATCCACAGAAGTGCATTACCGGGATCGTGGATTTGCACTGCTGAGGAGTCCCATACTAGGACGAGACGACCTTCCAGTGCTTCAAGTTTTTCTATGGTGGGCTAGCTTTAAATGACTCATTGACTCAACTATAAAATCACTAAAATCTCGACAAAAATCCCTTTTGATAATATTTTTTTATTATAAATACCAAAATCTATATATTTTCAAAATGTATTGTTAAAACTGAACTCTCTTCATTTTTCAAGCTATTTTAATCAAATATATTCACTTTCTTTATCCAATAGACATTTACCGATCATAAATCATTTGTAAATCATATTGAATCATCACACGTTACTTCACATATATCGAATAAAGAATATTACTGTTATTGGGAAGGTTGTCGACGTCAATTGAAACCATTCAATGCGCGTTACAAATTAATTGTTCATCTACGCATTCATAGCGGTGATCGACCAAATAAGTGCACGGTAAGTCAGATTACTATATTTCATCTGATTATTATTATACTTAATAATATAACTTACGTTTACAGATGGAGGCCTTTTTTATGCACCGTGATTGTTTTAAGTGATACTCTGATGTTTCCAAAACTGAGTATTTTAATTATTTATATTACAACCAAATCTTTGACATCATCTTACAGTAGAATTTAAGAACATATTATGTTCTATGTGAAGCTCTAAACCGTATATATCTGTGTTTCACTGTTTTGACATTCAGATTTAGACAGTATTCTATTATTAAAACACTACAATTATCAGTATGGGACTGTGCAGATTGCCGAGTCTCATTTCAGTCGCGAAACTATTCGAGTTAGCAGCCACTGTGAACCTAAAAGCATTGAATAGATGTTTCGTCCTAGTATGGAACTCCCAAGTAATGAACAAAGTTATAGATGCGCTCTGTTGAAAAGCTTCGTTATAGTATTGTTTGTATAACAATTTTCAGTCATTCAAAACTGATATGATCACACTCCATGAGCTTTTCAGGTTAATTATTGGTTATCTAGATTAAGACCAGATTATCACGTTTAACTCTTATCCACTAAATTAACAATAACATTTATTAAAAATAATATTTATCCATAATTAATTGATATTCATTATGAGATTGAAACTCAGTACCGATTGCTTGTAGTTCAAGTCTAAGCATCAACATAGAGATGAAGGTGCATCAAGCTGATGAATTTAAAATGAAATGAAACACTATACCTAAGTCCCACTGCTAAAAATAACATAAGATAATATAAGCATGTGACTAAAGACGATATCGAAGCCCCTGCTCAGGGTTCACATATATTCAGGGCAGAGACTAATAGAAAGCAGTATTGACATTTAATAGCTCAAAAATACAAATCCATATAAAGAACACCTTTGTCTAAATTTTATATATTAGACTTGATTTATTATATTTTTATCTACCTTTAAAGTACCCTGGTTGTATCAAAGCGTTTTCTCGTCTGGAAAATTTAAAAATTCATATACGTTCACATACTGGTGAAAGACCATTTATTTGTCAACAAGACGGTTGTGATCGTACATTTTCGAATAGTTCTGATAGAGCGAAACATCAACGTACACATATACACACTGTAAGTTTATATTTATAAATTTTCTAATGAGAAGCGTTAATTTTATTAGTAATGTCAAGCACCAATTTAATGAGTTATCAGTCAAATACAGAGCAGAACTTGAAAAATACGATTATTGGTTACTACATTACCACAGTACGAAGAAATGATCAAGAAAAATGTTAGATTTTTCAAAGCAATAACCTTATGGGTAGTAGTCGTAGTTGTAGATATTTTATCACAGTAAAAAGAATGACATCTTATCAATGAAAGAGTTCTAAGAAAACATTAATCTTCTTGGTTCATAAATTGTTTTTTTAAACCATACGCCTTAATGCTCAAGCCTATTTTTTGAGTAGGATGTTTGGTGAAGACAGTCACATTTCATCGTTTACTTCAAAGATTAACAGTAGCTAAACGATCATTGAAAATCATAAAATACTGAACATTTGTTTCATACTGGTATAGAACTTTATAGCTGCATGTACTTACGAATCCCTTCAAGGATAGAACTCGGGGTCTTTAGATACTGACTTGGGGTCATATTCACCAGATTACTGAGTGGTTTGAGTCTTTAGCTACAGTAATTAAACAATATTATGTGACCATCATTCAATACCATCGTTGGGTTGCTTATATATTCCTGACATTTTCGAAATTCACTAGCCGCGGCTTTCCATTAGAACATTAGGAATGAGGCACTTATTGATCACTGACATAAGATGATAAGTGCACTATATCATGAGATAACTGAAATTAAAGCATAAACCATTGGACGGTCACTCAATGTTTTAAAAGTAACGAGCTCACAAGGAGGCCTGGTGGTTTATGGTTCGATACTTGGTAGTGTTATGGATGCTCATTGTTGGCATATCCTATACTGAAATAAAATTTCTTTTCAAAGCCTCCTATTTTCTTCCAATGGTTATCTACAGTTTATAGAACAAATTCATTGTAAAACATTATAATTAGTGAATATATTAAAGAACAATGAGTCTTAGTATTTTTATAGTTTAATTTTTCCTATTAAAACAAACTGAAATAAACAAAGCTTTAACTGTTACATATTTAAGTCAATCCATTCAACTTTTATTAACATAGAATGAGAAGATAACTAACCGTAGACAAATCATCACAAATAAGAATGTTTATTATAAGTTATATTGTGGTTAATTTATTCCTATTGATGTACATCTCATGTCAAATACTTTTTCTCTTCTCTCTATTCATTCACATATACTGGTATTTTGTTTTATTTTGTAAAAAAAAGGTTGACGCCGCTTTTGATTGTTTCATTAATAAAGAAAAAACAAAACATGACATTAATAATAATAATAATGCTAATTATTATTATTATTATAATCATTATAATTATACATAATTTCACTTGTATCATTAATCATAATTGACTCTATTTAATGATGAACACGTGTTCAGGTTGATTTGTATTATTATTATTATTATTATTATTATTATTATTATTATTAATAATCAAAATGGATATATTAATTAATTACATTTTTAATCAAAACAATAATTACAAAATATGAGTGTTATATTATAGTTGTATAGGATACAAATAGAAGATATTTTGAAAGATTTTCTAGAGAATACACTTTCATAGTTTGTTATAATAATTTATCTAAATAGCAGCAATACTGACCACAATCAGACTCGAACTTAGTAACCGTCTTCAATAATTATTTGAAACTTGATATTGTTTTACTTGTATCTTCCCATCGATGTTTAGGATTGCAATTGATTAGTTTGTTGTCGTTATATGCGCATATGTTCAGATCGCCTCGAGATAGCAATAAGTCACATGCTATTTAAGCAAAGATGGATAGTAGTTAGCAGTGGAATCCTGTTTGACGAGCGTTCCATCGTATTTGAGACTCGTCAACTGGATGTACCTGCATCCCAAAGTTAATGTTCATCCCGGGACTCGAACTCAATACCGTTCGCTTCAAACGCAATGCAGGTACATTCAGCTGACGAGTCCCAATAAGGACGAAACGCGTGTCCTGGAACTAACTGCTAACCATTATCCATCTTTGTGTAATATATAACGATCGAAATTGATATATTCAATCTTGATTCACATTTTAAATGTTTATTTCTACAAAGTCAGTTAATTCTATTGTGAAAATAAAGTTTCCTTTTACATTCTTAATAATAAGAAAGAACTGTTTATATTTTAGAGTAACAACGACAGTTTTTTTCTTCATTATACTGCGAAATCATTGAACCGAAATCCTTTTTTACAGAAAACATTATACCTTTCTTTCATCACTTCCATTCATTTCTGAAAGAATCCCTAACATACTACACAAGTGTACATTTCTTGTCTAATAATAGGTCTAAATTATTAATTGGTTTCTACATACATCAGAAGGGATTTTTGTGGATATTATAGTAATTTTAATAGTTGAGATCATGAGATCATGGATGCCGGTTCAGCGATCTGGTGTTTAAGTGGTCGTGCGTGAGACTGTTAGGTCCTGGGTTGAAATCTCGCGAGGCGGGGTCGCTGATGCGCGCTGCTGAAGAGTCTTATACTAGGATGAAACGGTCATTCAGTGCTTACAGTTTCTCCATGGTGGTTTAGCTTTAATTGATTCATGATCTCAACTATTGAAATTTACACTTATTATTATTATTAATACAAATAATCATTACATTCAATTATCCGATTACATGTTGTCATTTCTACTCGTTTATTGTTTAATAGAGAAGTGGTCTTGATAATTAAGAAGTTAATCAAACTATGAATGTCTTTGATTACAGTTCCAACTAGTTAGGAAGCGTTAAAGCGAGTAAAATCAGTGTTTTATTCTAATGCTTATTTAACAAGCGAATAATATGTTATCTTCTCACTAATCAGGTACAATATTTAAAAAATGAATTCAAATAATTCCCTACATTAACACGAACTTATATCAGCAGGAATAACATCAAATATCAGGTAGGAATGTGTTTTGAAATTATTTGACAGTATTTGCAGATAATTCTACGATATGGTCAGAATTTGAACTTTCAGTCTTCGTAGCAATTGCATTATCTTTAAAGTATTACATTTTTATCCAGTGGTATATTTTTTTACTTATACCTATCATCGATATAGCATAACCATCATTTAATGCCGTTGGCGATAACCATCCTATTCTTGACTTGGTCGAACTCCACCAGTCATGATAAGTTAATAATAATTAAGTACACGAGTGTCATAAATCCACAAAAGGTTACTTTCATTAAAAAACTGGTTTATCAAGTAAATATGACGATAATCAAACTTTCTGTGTTATTATAATTATTACGCAGAGTTTTCACAGTACACGGCTTTGATTTTCATTCTTACAAACTTGATCTTTCAACTGTATTAGGTAAAATTTGATATTCTTACTATTTCTGTTTGACTTAAGACTTTTGTAGTAAGTATATGTATAAGTTGAAAAGTAAGGTTACGCAAGGTGAGAATGGAAGAGGGTTGATAAGTAACGTAATAGTAGGATGTTAATAAACTTCTCAGGCACACCCTGGGATTGCCTATTGAAGAAGTGTGCCTGAGAAGCTTATTAACATCCTAAAAGCCCTATACACAAACACCTCAGGTAGAGTGAGGGCATACAACCACCTTTCTCCATTGTTCCATTCAAGCAGTGGGGTTAGACAGGGTTGCCCAATCTCACCATTCCTCCTCAACTTCGCCATCGATGACATTCTGGAAACAGCTCTGATGGATGTGAGTAATGGTGTTGTCGATCTGTTGCCTGGAGAAAGACTTCTCGACCTTGAGTATGCGAATGATATTGTTTAAATGTGCGATAATGCCCAAGCCACGCAATCCGCACTTAATCAGTTGGCAATCAGTGTCCGTAGGTATGGTACGTGCTTTGCAGCTTCGAAGTGCAAAGTACTTCTACAAGACTGACAGAATTCTGATCCTGTACTCACTCTGGATGGTGAGCAGATAGAAGTAGTCGAGTTCGTGTATCTAGGTAGCTGCATAAGTGCTGGTGGTTGCGTGAGTGATGAGATCAATGCACGTATAGTAAAAGCCAGAGTGGCTTATGCCAATCTGGGCCATCTTTGGCGCCTTCGTGATGTTAGTCTGGCTGTAAAAGGTCGGATCTACAACGCGTCGGTGAGAGCAGTTTTGCCCTATGCTTGTGAAACCTGGCTTCTCCGAGTTGAGTATGTTAGACAACTCTCTGCGTTCGATCATCATTGTCTCCGAAGGATTGCTGACATTCAGTGGCAACACCATGTTAGTAATGCAGAGGTTCGGCACCGTGTGTTCTGGCACAGAGACGATAATGCAATTGGTGTCACCATCTTGAAACACTGACTTCGTTGGCTTGGAAACGTTCTACGAATGTCGTCCCAGAGAAAGAAAGTTGCAAAGGGCTAGCTTGTGTTGGTCATTCTCGACTCCTTGGCTGGGGTCCGAGAGATGGTGTAACACAGTGGCTAGAGACGTTATCAGATATGGCTCAGAATAGAAGCCAGTGGCGATCATGCTGTAACCTTCTTTAACTTTCTTCATAAAAAGTGGTTGTAACTTACTTAACTGAAAGATTTCTTCCGATTGTACCTTAATATTAATATTATTATACTAACATGCACTAGAATGTGGTCGTTATTGTCCCTTTTTTTCTTATGCGCATCTTGAATTCTTTTTCTCTTCCCATTCTCATTGTTACTGTGTGGCGCATATATATCTGGCGCCCCCTTGTACCAATATTTATGTGTTGAAATAAATAAATAAATAAATAAATAATAAGTGTATATAATTTCTCATTTACGTATAAATATTCAAAACTGGAATCAATTAATCACGTTAGCCATATATGAATCCTAATTGGGTCACCTAGATATAGCCTTAAGTTACACACTTTAGCATATCTGGTATAAAGTTTGCAGTGGAATCCATGATGTGCCTTTCGTCCCTTTCGGGACTCATCAACCAGGTGTGTCCGAACTTACAAACCCTTATTGATATCTTCATACCTTTTGGAAAAGTTATTGGCCTTCTAGATTCAGCAGTTCTATGAGTAACACGTTGGGCATTTGAAGAGAGTGGTAGTGTTCGAGTCCTACTTTGATCATATCAACAATAAGAAACAGTCAAACCCGACCGACGAGTCTTGATAAGATCCTGAACGTTATTATTAGTCAGTTATCAAATAGATCATAACTTTATCTATGGTTGATGAAGAACTATTTAATGAAATGTTAATCAATTATGTTTTATTTGAAATGTTCTAGCACACATATGTACAAACAACTTAATATTTTGTTAGATTGGGTTACTTAGTTAAAGAAAATATAGAATTATTTCTGTGATATTATAATTTTTATTATTTTGTAATTGCCAACTAAACAGAATATGCTTATTTAAAGGTAGATTTTTTATGATAACAATATGAGGCGATTCACCTAATTCTGCACAACTAAATATATTTCTTAGTGTCCATAATTTATTTACAATTGACTGATCACTGGGTGATAATCAGTGTCATGTATGTCAGGTCCTGTTGACTACCTCCACTCACCATCTTATGTCAATACTTTATATTTAAATATTATAGCAAAGAAAAATGAAAAGAAATGAGATTATCAAAAAGCAGTACTTGTTAGAAGAAGTCAACTTTACCACTTGACTAGTAAACTTTACAAGTTGAACAATTACAAGAATGAAATCAATTGAATTCTGTAAACTCTCAAGAATTTAAGTAGGATTCATGGAATACTTTGAAAGTTCGCTTGACGATATTGATTAACACTTAATTGATTTAATGAAAATTTGTTTAAGGACTAGAATAGTTTGAGATAATCAATAATTTTTTCAATGAAAAAAAATAATATCACTCCTAAATTTTATGATTCAAATTAAATTTAAATCATAAAAGTATTAATATAAACCCTTGATCTTAAAAGTGCTATAGAGTACTGAAAAAAAACATTTCTGGACATTTGTATCTCCTAAAGAAACTTCGATAATTTTCACAACAACAGAATCATCAAAAAACGAATATTCTAAGTATCTACAATAAGAAAATGCATAAGAGAAATTATATAAATGAAATGATAAAGTCTTTTATGTTTAATTTGACTACTTTATTATACATTTTTCTTAAGACATTAATTGTAAGGCTGTGATCGGAGGCAGTCAACAGGAAACCGTAAAACTATGTTCCATGCCATTTGGCATTTGTCATCAAAGTGCTTCAGTAATCTTAAAGAAACTTATGCTCCTCGGCGGGTTTGATCCCTTGTCTCTCAGTCAGAGATGTAACCATTGAGTTATTGAAGGCATCGACTAACCTCCTGTAAGACGAAGATATATTTACAGGTCAGATCATGTGATCTCAGTCAGACAACCAACAAAAAGCAGGAGGCACTTGACAACTGTTTAGTCCTGGTTTGGGATTCTTCAACAGTGCGCACCAAACTCAAGACCTTCAGCTGAGTAACTAATCCTATGTCCAAAATTACACATGTTCAACTCCGGTCATTTTGCGATGTTGAGTGATCATGTTTTATTGTTTGAGATGGATAACCATCTCACACTCCAAATGATTGAATATATTGAAGTTGGACACCTTCACTACCGGATTCCAGCCCAATGATCTACACGTTAAGCGCTTACATTTAGGGCTAAACGTCCTAATTTCGGTTGGAGTAAACGAGAACACAATTGAATACAATCGAATGTGTTCTAATAAAACATTACGGAATATCTTAGTAAAATCTGAGAACCGTACAATAAATACTTCATATGCAAAATGTCTCAGACTTTATTATTCCTTCATTTTCACACCATTCTGTTCTTGCACTCTTTTCTTGGATCTTCTCAATCTTGTGAAACCACGTATTTTACTTCCGATTAATGATGCACACTTATTATATTTTTTGACATTAGTAGCACACACCACACGATCTTCAATGGCCGGGTTGTGGAAGTGCACTGCTAAATAATCCATACCAGGACGAAACAGTTGTCAAGTGCTTTCTGGTTCTCAATGTTTAACTAACTAAAATCAAAACGCGAAATTCTACAATCACCACTAATAGCCTATAGTAAAAATAATTATTAATTTGACTATTTTGAATTCACTTAATTACTTATTACTGTGTTAGAGATGAATTATGAAGAATAGGTAGAAACGCAAATGAGTAAATCACAGTTTTGTAATCATCGATTGAACTGTACTAATAGTAGTAATAATACTGTTAAAAATACTATTCAGTTTCACAAGAAAAAATGTGATTATGATGAATATAAATGTTACATTTGTGTACAGTTTTACATGATTTCTATAAATGAAGGAATCGTAAATGTCTTCATCATATGTGATGATAGCAATGAATGTAACTAGTAAAAAAACTTATACTTATTTTCAATGGTATACAACGGCATTTTTTTCATACCAGCTGACTAATTGTGCCTACATTAATTAGTCACTTGTTACGAATCAATAATGTGTTGACTTTATTCAACCACATTCCTATATGGTCACTAATCTGATTGATTTGACATAGTTGTGGATCTAAAGATGGTGTATAAGATGTTGTTTATCTACTATCCCAACGATATTGACAACTTGATGGAGTTATTTGATCAGTGGACAAATATCTAATTTCCACTAGAAATCAGTTCACGACCACAAAGTTCATTAGTGAGGTATCTGATTATAATACCAATTGATGAAGTATCACTTCATGCAAGACGTATACATTCTGTCAGGATTGTAGATATATCTTGTTGGGTAGTGTTAATTATTATGAAGCCTAGGTTTTGTGCATTTGATTATGTATGAGCTTGTATCATTAGCGAAAAAGGTATGAAGTGTCGAAACACCAAATGAATTTGCTACTTAAATTTCATTAGAAATAATTCAGAAATAAAGTCTGGTCTGCTCTACTTTACCTAAAATGATTATTGGTCTTTTAGTTTTCATAATAGTGATGAAGTTCTTATAAATAACATTATGAAGATCCGACTTCGTTATTAACTGTAACCCACTGATAATAGTTGATGATAATTGTACAAGGTCGTGATTTATTTAAACTTGAAAGTAACGACCAGTTGACTTTAACCCACTAACTTCAAACTACTGAGTTTACCTCAAGAGACTAAGATTACGGGTTTTATCTAGTGTGAAGTTGCGGACAAATACTACTGAGAATTATTTATCCTATAAAAGAAAGTAACCCTCAAGTTGATAAATTCTGTACCTGAGACAGATTCACAAAAACTATTGCCTTCATTATAAAAAGAACGTATGTGTATCGGGAGAACTCATCTTTTACTGACAGACACTTTCGTTTATAAGCACTTGCTATCAATGATTTTCATACAGAATAAATTAATCATATATTTGGTAGCTTTCTAATAATTTAACATCTGAATTACAGTCGCTGATGTTCAATTTTCAAATAAAATTAATATCGCTGTTATAGCTTCTTCCATTGCATTTTTTGAATTGTGATCAACAGTGTAATCCAGGAAGTGCGTGTTGTCCTATTTGGGACTTATGTATTAGAGGTACTTAAGTTTCAGTAATGTTACCACTCGAACTTAAATCCGGTATGTTTTACTTCTAATCCCGATACAGTATCCACTAACCCATTGAGTTTTGGTGGGTATTAACCTACACGACAGGTATGATATCTATTATTCTCAAGGGATATTTATATTCAGGACTGAATTTTAATGTCTCTTGGTGACATTCACACTCAGGGTTGACGCTTTGATACTGTTATTGTTAAAGAATTTTACCTTATTTTAGTGAACAAGATCAGATCTAGTTTAAATAGCAACAAAGAGAAAACGGAAGGCTTCACAAATTTGCCACATTTGCTTATCAGCTGAATGTTTACAGCCAAATGGTCACTGCGTAGTGAATAAAGTCATATTTGTCTAGTACTTTATTGCTAATCGAATCCTTTTGGTGGATTTGTAATTTAAATGACTCGATATTACATAAATTGTGTTTAGATGTAAGGTGTTTGTAGAGAACCCTGCTTGGCCAACGGGTCATTTTAGTCTATATCCGTCAGTATAATGCATCTGGAACCTTATTAGAACTGGTGATTTCTGTTGGACCAGAATCTTAATAATTATAGGCACGTTTTACTGACAAGTATCAACTAACACAAAACCTAAATCTAGGATTTTCCTACCGACTGCCTCCAATAGCCTAATGACTAAAAGATTATAAGAAATAATTAGTTGCATAAAGTGAATATATTATATTGCTTATTAGTAACTTTTGCATTACATAAATAAATAGATCTATACTACTTTCTACATTTTTATTGATTTACAGAAACCATATGCATGCAAAGTAATTGGTTGTGCCAAACGGTATACAGACCCAAGTTCTTTACGAAAACATTCAAAATCGCATTCGATTTTTGAATTAAGTCAATCATCAAAAAGTGATGTTATCAAAGAATGTAAACTAAGAAAAGATTTAAAACTGAATTGTTCTAATCAGTTAAATATTCTCGCACAAAATCAAAAAACGATCATTTTCCAGGGAGATATAAATTATTCACAAAGGTATTATCCAGAAAACAATACTGTTTCATATAGTATTTATGGGTCATTTAATGACACAATACCTTCTTATTGTATTCAAAATAACTTAAAGTTATCTAACAGGAATTGTACAAATATTCAATCTGATAACATGACAAAAATAACTAATGATTTACCCTGTTCATACATTTCATCCCATCAGTCTACTGTAAGTTATTGTTTATTGAATACTTTCTATTGTACTAAAATAATTGCTGACATTGGTACACGTGGCATTATAAGAACGCAGGAGATTTTGGAAGATTTTTAAATTCCTTAGTTTGCATTACGAACCGATCTTTGTTAGTAATTGTTGAAAATGGGGAAAGTACTAGGCAGCTTATTCATCCTAGTTTAAGACTCCTCAGCAGTGTAACACGAGTAAACGACTTTCAGAAGTGATAAAATAGGATAAAACAACTGTCTAAAGATCCAGCTAAATTCAGTTCATGATGCTAACTCTCTTGTTTTACGGAGAAACTCATCACTAATTCTTATTGCTGATTAAATGATTTCATGAGATCGTTGGGTTGATGTTGAGCTGATGACTTAATTGGAAGAAAAAAAGGTTTTACAGGTGAAACTACTGAAAGATCATTAAAATAGCATCTAAACATTAGATTGGATAGTAATGTAAAGCGATCGAGGTTGCTAACCTGGGATATTTCGGTTACAAGGTAGTCGTATTATCAAATCAGTTATGAGTAGCTATATTTAATGCTGTGTTGGATTACAAGATTCAGTTTCACCATTCGCATAATATATGTATGCTCTATTAAGTAAGTAACATCCGAAAATTTTCACGTGAACTCGAATTTGTGTAAATCAGTACTATTTCCTTCAGACTGCTACCAGCTACCTAATATCAAAACATACAATTTCGAGTAGCTTAAACTAATAGTTATATTTCGATTTGATTGATAGAGTTCAGTCAGGTTGAACTGCTAGAAAAAGTGACATTGTTATCATACCGCTATAAGTCATTTGTAAATACCTTGGTATTATGGGAGGTCAGTTAAAGGACAAATAGGTAGGTTGTAATGTCTCAGATTATGAGACTGGATGACAGGTCCAAATTTTACAGTCAGTATCAGCTACCTCAAGATTGTAGGTATACCTTACAGAAGAGTGTCAACTAGCATAAGATTTATATCAGAGGTTTTCTTCTAGCTGCCTTCAACCACCTAATATTGAAATTAAAACTTTGATATTTAAGTTAGTAAATGCAAAAATCGTTGAATTTTCTTAATTATCAATTTTCATTATTATTATTATTTAAACACATAAACATTGGTACAAGGAGGCACCAAACAGATATGTGCCATATAAATCATTCGATTTATATAAGGGCTAGGATACTGCTTGGGTGCCCAAACCGAAGCAGGTGGTTTTCTTAGGGGGCCACAACCCGAGCCTTTGACCTAAAGGTCTAATCCACAAGACAGCAGAGCAACGTAAGGAGATGCAGTCCCATGGTAGCCGGTGACCAACGATTGGTTCATACGTCATTTGTCCCCTCAGGATCCTGGAGCTCATGTACACGATTGGTTTGGAATCAGGGTTTTCCAACTCCCCTAGGTGGACCCTCCATGTCCACCATCTCGGTTAAAGTACCAAATATTCGCTTTTCCTCCTCCCAATTTCATAAACAACACCCCTGCCACGAGAAGGCGGTGGGTAGGAATTCACCGACTACTTACTTAATAAATTCTGCATATAGTTATCTACATAGAACCAATCAACTGTGAACTTTTGTCATTTACCATCTGACCAAAAATTCAGCAATTTATTTGAAAAGAAATTTACAATTTATGATAGTCGATAGAAGAGGTATGGTAATAATTTTAAACGAATTAGGTAGTTAATAATAATGATGATCGAATATTAACGAGGATACAATGGTGATGGACTACCAAGCATTACTTTGGTTGAAAGGTTTACGGCGAATAGCTTTATTTGTTAATAGTATTACTCAAAAACTTATATCATTTAGAATATTGTTGAAAACCAGGGAGCGATGAACGGGAAGTAATTCGAAGTACGAGATTCCTCAGAGTTACTGAAGTATACACCCATTAGGAATGAAAATTATGATAATCGAGTTTCATGTTGATCAAGCAGTTAGACAACTTAGTTGGCATTCAATAGTACACATTTCCAAATTCAATCAAATCCTCGACACAACATAGCAACCATACAATTCTATTGTTACATTTGTTTCACTTGCAAGTCTATTAGAATCCATTATTTATTGCTTCCCACTAAACACTAGATATTCATCTCATAAGCCCTGATCTCGATTCCTGGCAGCATTTCAGCCCCTTAGGGTTGAGGAATATCATAGTACGAAAAAACAGCTATCTTATGTTCCATAGCTATTAACATTAACCCAGCTGATGTCGATACATGATGAACATCAACTACAAACTAACATTACTAACAATGTAGGTATCATTACCAAGGATTAGTTTGATAATTTCAAATAAATTGAGCATTAGGTAGATTGTTGTTAATAAATAATATGTTTGTAATATCCCAATGAGTATAGAAATTAGATTTTCCAACGTTTCGTGACTTAGTGTAAGCCACTTCTTCAGAGAACAAATAACCAGATTAAAATTAATCCAAGTTTAAACAGTACAGAGGAAGAATGCAAGAATATTATGTGAAAAATAAAAAAACGGGTCTGAATAAATCACTGTCATGTCATTTCGGTCAAGGTGATTCATAAGCGACTTATTTGTAAATTTGTGTGTATATGTGTGTGCACTGTTAAGGATGAAAATTGTGTGACTTTTATGGTGAGAAAGGGTAGTGTTTAATTTGTAAGATAATGGTGTCAATTGTAAATAATATCAGACTAGGTGGCTAGGATAGATAGTCCAAATAGGATGTATGATAAAACCTTTCCTGTTGAGAGCAGTAGGATTAAGCATTATATGGAACGTTTCAACTACTCTCCTTTCTTTGTAATTGGAAAAACCTTTTTGTAGTATTTTGATATTTTTGAAATCGATATGGTGGTCGTTGAAAATTGCGTGTACTGCTATTGCCGATTTAATTTGAAGTCTATTCAGTTCTATGGGATTATTACGAGGTTTCTTTGTGTACCTAATATGTTCTTTAGCGTGAGTAAAGATATAGAAAGCATCACTATTTAAACTTGGATTAATTTTAATTTGGTTATTTATTCTCTGAAGAAGTGGCTTACACGAAGTCATGAAACGCCAGAATTTTTCATTTCATGGGGATATTACAAATATATTATTTATTTATTACTAACAATGGTTTTTTTTGTTGATAAAAGATTAATCATACATTGATTATTTTTGACTTTCTCTGTGATATATATATACGAGAAATGCGTCTGTGTATATGAACATATGTGTTTATTTTGATAACCCTCATATGAACAGATATACAATTGCATATGAGTACATATAGTGATTAACATGAGAACCAAAACACATTAATTATAAAAGATTTATTTTGGCTTTTGTTTTTTTTTAGAATGAAAAAACACTTTAACTTATTCATGTATGATAACTGACATGGATTTAATAACCCAAATTGTTTCGTTGTTTTATTGTTATATATTTTGTGAGAATTTCTCTGAATCCGTCAATTATTTTTATTCATGTATATTAATCTGTATAAGAATACACTATTTATCATGAAGATAGTCATCCATATCAATTTAAGGTATACTCATACTTTTTATTTGACTTATTCAATGATAGAATCATTACATTTCTAATTAAACATGTCACAGCAACTATGGTTGATAGACGTTTATTTTAAATAAGCTTACATGCTAAACTCTATGTTTTCTCTCTTTCTAAAAAATAGTACCTATTGTAATTTCTTGACCAGTAAGTAGTGATCAAAATCATGTTTATCCAGGCATTTAGCCTTCTTCCATTCAAATTGTAATTCGACGCCTCAATATCTCATACACTATGCTAGGATGTTAGATAGTTAGAGGTAGGCGGCAGGAAATACTTGGCATAGGTTTCATGTTAGTTGTCACTCGTCAGTAAAGTGTACCTCATACTATGAAGTTGAATAGAGTGGGCTTGAATACTAAATAGTGGAGAAATAGTTCTCTGAAGATTATGGTTTCTCCTTGCTGACGTTTGCCAACTAGCATGAAGGCTGAGTCAAGTAGGGTTTTCTGCTAACTAACTTCTACTGCTTAAAAAGTGATTGTGTAACTTTACCAAATCACATTTTATTATTCTTATCATTATTACAGTAAACCTGACAACATTTAGCTTATTTTCCGTTATACACGTGAAGTGAGTCTTTATTCATCTACTTATGATAACCTTTCAACCTGACACATTTATTATGTGGTCAACATTAAATCCACTATTTTCTACATAGAACATTGACTAATTTACTTTAAGTATCATATGTTAAGCATGGGTTCGCCTTTAACTATAGAGTCTTGAAATTGACATAATAGACTGCGAATGGTAAGTTTAAACATTCATATTACTATTGAACACTTGGAATATATAAGGAACATACTTTTCCTTAATGAATTAAAACATAAATCTGATTTAAACCTTTGTTTTTCTACAAACTGATGCCGATTTTGGCATAGAGGTGATTTCTGTCAAGCAACTATTGAATGAAATATTTAAAATAGACCGTATCGTACGTTTGTATGACCTAGTTACATGTTAACTTATAAAGAAGATAGACAGTTTTACATAGTATAAAATTAATCGCCTTTTGCAATTTATAAATGCACATTCATTAGGAAAATACATAAGTTGCATGTAATTACAAAGAAAGAAATCGTTCATACAAATAGGTACTGTACTCATAGGTCTGGTTTCATAATGAGCTTTCTGTAATGTGTGTATCTTTCGGTAGATTAACTTATATCTTATCAATAATATCTAATAACAAGTTTGATGGATTGTGTAATCACTAATGTTACAAACTAGAAGATTTTGTATTTTTGCGTAGTACTTTACTCAACCGTTCTGGAGAAATTTCGCTTTATGAATGACCAATAAACTTAGCTTCATAAGATGAGGTGGGCGAATTAGTATGCATCGAACTGTCAAAATGAGAATTTTCTGCCCTGATAATATTTGTCTTATTTCTTAAACGGGTGTACAAGATTTTACAAACTAAAGGCTTATTCACTGATATGTAAAAGCATCCAGCACAAAGTAAGCATGGATGGAATTGTAATTTACGCAACCAATCCATGATAATATAAATCCAACTTATATTCATCGACCAACATGTGTTAAGTAAATGGTGAAAATTCGGTAAGAAATAGTAAAAGTATGAAAAATTATTTCAGTTGATTACCACAAATACTTTACCAATGATCTTCAATGACTCTTAGAGTGACATAATGGAAATCTAGTCTATTTTCAGCCAATCAGAATGCAAGCGATATAAATGAGTAATTTGTTACTTGGAAAAACCAAAAGTGGTTGTGATCAGAATTTAGGGTTAATAGTTTAACTTAACATTAAAGACTAAGGGTTAAAGTTAAGGTTAGGAAGTATGGTAAGAGATTAGGTTTGGGACTAAGTTTTAGAATTAAGGTTCAGATTCATTGTTGGAACTTCGGGTTATGAGCTAGCGCTAAGATTAAGAATCTCGGTTAGGCGTTTAGGTAAATAGTATTATTTAGAAATAAAATAGAATGCCACGTGATCATGTGTAAATAATAATGGAATCAGTTCTTTAATTCAAAATATCAAGAATATTAAAGTTACATCTAAAAGTCCATAAATCCTAGTCCATATTCTTTAATCTTTCTGTGTTAGTGATTAAACACAGGTGGGTCTTATTCGGTTCTTAATAAGATACAAGCTACCCGCAGTTGGGTTTTGTGTTTGGCTGTTAGATCAGATTAGTTTGTTAGTCAAGTGTTCTTTTATCCATCTACATAATACAGGACATTTTCTTTTTCCGAACCACTCACAGATACTGTTCAATAATCCCGTAGAGATACATCTCTATTTTAAAAAATTTTATTTTATATTTATTTATTGTATTATCTATCTATAGGTTGATGTAAATTCTCCATCACAATGTTCATATTTTGATCAATTTAATTCATATGAAATTGATCATACACCTAAACTCAAATATCACTGGAATGAAGATTCAAAATACACTTACCACCACCACCAACACATTAAACAATATTGAACAAAATATTAATGGTTTCAATTCAAATTATTATTATAATTCATGGATGACCATTCATTTAAAAGACAAAAAAGTGTTTTCTTTTTTTCAGGAATCAATACTCATAGAAAACGGCAAATTTTTTATCTATTGGTTTTCTCTAGTATTTAATCTTTGAATATTGGATTATTAAATTATTTCTGTTTTTCAATATAACTGGGGTTCTGTCAACAAGAACAACAAGAACGACAAAACAGAACAAGAAATTTCAATGTTCATTTTAATAATTTCATGAGGTTCTTGTTTTATTAACTATTTGTTACAATTGAGTTCTCATATTCTGATAAAGGATGCCGGCTCAGTGGTCTAGTGGTTAAGGGTTCGCGCGCGAGACCGATAGGCTCCGGGTTCGAGACTCGCGGGGCAGGATCTTGGATGTGCGCTGCTGAGGAGTCCCATACTAGAGTGAAACGGCCGTCCAGTGCTTCCAGGTTTTCCATGGTGTGGTCTAGCTTTAATTGACTCATGAATTCAATTATTAAATTGTTATAACTTGTGAATCCGTGTGCCCTGTTATTGTATAACGCAACGAAACCACCAATTAGAGAGCAGCGAATTATCGATCGAAGCAGTGACGCAATAAAACACGTGAGAGCAGCCTAGAGTCCTGATTGGTCTCGCATTGTGTCTAGACCAGCCAGTTGAGTCCAGAACACTAATCTCAGCCTCGGCAATATGAATCATTTATTCCAAACATAAGGGTTTATATACCAATCAAACAGACCAAAACGTACCATATAATTAAAAATAACATTTGTATAATATTTGACCCAAAGTGACTGTGAATGAGGGAGGTAGTGATAAACAATCAGGGAATAGTTCAAGAATGGTAAATCGTATAATAACAGGTCATAGGTCAAAATAAAACTCATAATAAGAGGGACATGAATATGAACAGTTTAGTTACATAACAATTATACGATAAAAATATATTCATAGTATTGGTCCATAAATGGATCCAAAAAATTACCATTCATTATTCTCATCGGGATATAAATTTATTACAATCAGTGAACTGACATATTGTGATGAATTAAGGCATTTGACCATTATAATCTGAACGTAGTGAATGTTTATGCTCTGTTTCGCTTGTTTCGGTTTAAATGGTTAGTTATTAAAGCTAGCCAGTGTGACTATATTCATTATACAGACGATGTTGGGAGACTATAAAAAGTGACCTTGAAGAGTTTTACCTACTTAATAACCAGTCAGATGGTAAATTAAAATCGAGTTAGTAAGGAGTAAACCGTTGTTAATATTCTGATTGAAATTCGATAAGTCTCGGTCGGGATACATTCATGGTGAGTGGATTTACCGTATATAGTCATTATAACACAGGCTAAGATAGAACAAGTAAGTGGCTATCTGGAATCAATAACTCTGTGGGTAACGAGTTGGTGTTTTGAAGAGAAGTGTAGCGGTTTCAAGTCCCATTTTAATTCCGATATACGAGTCTGGTGAGTTGAGGGGGTCGAAATAGCTACCAGTGCTGTGGCTATTCAGTGGATAGCAAGTATCATATTGTCTCAATTTCATTTTTGAAAGAGCTAGAAAAATCCTGTTCGCACTAATTTCTTATGGTAATGAACATTACATCTCAAAACTGTGTCATCTCTAGAATCTATAGATCGTCTTTTAGTCATTTCGTTTACATAATCGCAAACAATGGTAGTCCTAAATCATAACATCCTTGTTAAAATTCATAATTAAACGATATAAGGTTAAAATCTCCATTTTAAACATATCCCGTAAGCTCGAAATCGCCACGTGAAATCTGATTTGTTCATCAGTATAGTGGAAGCAGATTACGCTATACTTCATAAATAAAGTCACTCAAAGTCGTGTATAGGAATTTGGTCTTAGATACTGAATTACATTTATTTTTCATAAAAAGATACTGTGACAGTGAGATATGAGATAGTAACTATGTTAGTTATATTAAAGCAAACGGTCAAAATGTCATATTGGTTTTTTATACATACGATTATGATATATGGTTTATAAGGTCAATTATGTACAGATTTTCACGAATTCCAGTTTGTTTCATTTATATTATTTGAGAAATGTTTGAAACTTGATCAATGCATAGAGGTCATACAGACAGGCAATTATTCACCACACGAAGTGAGCTCATTTGTAGCGTATATCTAAATATCACTCTGGCTGGCTAAAGACTACAAAAGTCAGTCTAAAAATCAATCCTTGATTATCAAATTAATTCCGGTCACTTAGTTACATCGGAATTCTCCTCCGAATTCATCCATACAGTCAGAATTGATTCAAAAAGAATGCAACTGAAAACATGCACAACAGAGTCTTTACTTGTCCACCAATTCAAGTCTAACCAATGTGTATAAAACAGTATATTCAAACCCTCATTCTATCATAATCTTAACCTTTTTTACTATTCTCCTTAATCTTTTGTTTTCCCCTGTCCACTGTTTTGCAATTACTCTCTACAGCTACTAATTAGCCATTATTACTTGTAATTTTTCTACTTTAAATATTTATCATGTGAACAGCTATTTTCACAATGACGTTTTCCATTATCTGTTGGATTATTTCATAACTTTATTTTAATACCTAGTTTTTGTAAACAGTTTATGAAACGATACCGCTTCAACTCTTTATAATTGCCCAATATCATTCTATTTTACTACAGACTACTATTTTTGGTGAATAGTTAACTGTGAATGCGATTGTACAGCTAGAGTAAATGAAATCGTCTCCGAGATTTCTGACTTACACGGCACAAATTTTAGGTTACATTTATACTACTAACTTTAAATTTCAATAGGTAAAACAAATATACAAAACAACTTCTCCACGCCAACGGATATATTCACATAAAAAATAAGTGACAAAATGATTTAATGCATCATCGTTCGTTGACTTAATCAGAAAAGAGATTACCCACTGGGAGGGAAGAAAATAGCCAGCGATAAATTAAAAGGGTGATAAGATTAATTTATTGTTAAGTTGTACTTCTCTTGCATGATTTTTTTGGTGTTCCGGTTTCCAAAATATAAGAAAAACAGGCATAATTGTAATGAAAACAACGACAAAAAAGCGATCAAAAAAGAAGAGTGTAGGCTATTTAGTCTTATTAGTGGCATAACTGAGAATCATAACAATGATAATAACAATAATGACAATTATAATAGTAGTGGTTTTGTGAGCTCTGGTATATAAATATTTGCACAAATATTTTTAACTGCAATCGAAACGAGAACTGTGCGAACATTAATGAACATAGAGGATGTGACTGACAATGGTAACAACATTTAA
Organism: Schistosoma spindalis; assembly: GCA_946903255.1. Lineage (NCBI taxonomy): Eukaryota > Metazoa > Platyhelminthes > Trematoda > Strigeidida > Schistosomatidae > Schistosoma > Schistosoma spindalis. The sequence goes on along the minus strand of OX336416.1, from coordinate 12,854,968 downwards.
AGCATTATTTAATGGTGATAACAATAAAAATATGAACAGCAGTGGACACAATTTAATCTTCTAATGGATTATGTTTTTTATTCATTGATTCACATAAACAACAAGCAACAGATAAATACGTAATATTAGATAAGAAAAATTTTGAACAAAACATTGATTCGTGGAATAAGGAAACAACAATGACGCAAGCGCAAAGATATATATATCTTACTGATCTATCTATCTGTCTAATAAGATAATACTCTATTCATGAAACGGAATGCTAATTAATTTCTAGGCTAAAATAGAGTAGTAGGAAATAAAATGAATGAATAAACAGATAAATATTAATTGAAAGAAATCACAATCAACTATATAGATTGTATTGTAAAATGACATTTTATAATAATACAAGGGAAGCAAATTGTTCTTTTTTTCTGGAAAATACATAACTTAAATGGATCTATTCAATTAATGGAAACCGAGAAAAAAGAACCAAGAGTAAGCGTATTTATCTTATCAAGGATTTGAGGTATGTATGGGAGGGGAAGTGAACACAGTAAAAACGAGATGATAGTTTCAAATAAAAAAAAGGATGAAACAATAGGAACAAATGAGTTTTTAAGCAATAAAATTCGATATTCAACTAAATACTATGAATAGATTTATTTAATAAATTAAATTCGGTCTGGAACCACTAAAAATAACGAGATGAGACAAACATAATCACACCTATCTAATATCTATTCAACTACTTACACTCAAATAAATTCTCTTCGTGTATATATTTATATGGTGGTGAGTAAATAGAGGCGATCGAGAATACAGTTTAGTAAAATAACGAAGATAAGAAAAATTACAATAACACTAAAAGCAAGGAAAGCAACAATCAATCAAAAGGAACATAAGAAAAGAAACCGAAAGAAAAGATGCGTTGAAGCTAAAGTAATATTAATGGTAACTATAACAATAATAATAGTAGTAACTGTTCATGCTTTGACTAATGTGATGTGATCAATTTCCTTCTTAAAAAAACCTTTCCGTTTGTTTCTGGCTTTAAATTAGCCGGAAATTTTTAATTACGCATAAAAATAATCAATAAAGCCATAAGATTCATGCAGAGTAACATTGAAATTGATTTCTTGTCTGTATTGTTTCTATTATCATCTGATTGTAGATCATCTGGTTCCCCATCGAGAGAACTTTTTAAAATTGATAAATTGTCATTATCATCACCTTGTTTTGCATCTGGAAAATCATAAGTAAACATACAAACACTAATAAAACAAATAGAAAAAACAAAGGTGTAAAGGTTTATGCATCTGGCATGTATTGTTATTATTAATCATAAGCCAAAATTAAAATCATGAATCGATCCAAGTTGGAGAACCATTGAAAATCTTTGACCAATAGATAACCGTTTCGTCTCAATATGAAACTCTTCAGCAGCGCGCATCCACGATCCCACGTATGGGATTTGAACCCAGTACCATTCGCTCCAAATGCCATCGCATTATCCCAGAGTGAACATCCAGCTAACGAGTCTCAAATAAGACGAAACGCGCGTCCTGCATTCCACTGCTAGTTACTACCCATGTTTGCTTATAAAATTTGTGACTTACGGTAATATCGAGGCAGTTCGCATAGGATGGTTATATGCCACTAAGAGACTGATCAATTGCAGTCCTAAGCATCAATAGGAAGATTCAAGTAAACAATTCCAAGTGAATTTATCAGATTATATATGTTTGATCTTTTATGATCAGATTGTTCTAAACGTTTAGCACAAATACGTTATATATTTCAGATTAACTCGATCTTCTCATTACACTATAGTCTTAATTAACTGAAGCATGGAATGTTTTTTAAAAACTGTTTCGATGGTTATTTATATTATGTGATGTGTGGGCGAGAAAACTGAATTGTTGTTTGCTTAGTTAGACTAGTAGATAGTCATATAGGTACTAGAAGTGTTATATATTTTCCTACCCTTATTATTGTTGGATTACTGTCGGTTTTCGGTGTGGAAATATACTTACGTTTTAGTCAGGATAGACACGTGTTCTTGATCTAAATTGTGTTGATGCCCTGTAAAATAAACATTGAAAGGGTATCTAGTGTAGATATTTGTCTAGGGTGAATTAACGTCCCATTCGTGTATATGGGGAAAACCGAACGTTATAATACTACTAAATAATCCTGATCCACTAAGATATACCCGTTTAAGTTTAGATCTCACTCTTGATACCAATAGTATGGGTTATGATTTGATAAGCAGTAGCACATAATGAATGTGTAGAATACCGATTGATAAATAATCGAATTGATATGATGTGGACGAGGGATAGTGGCTCACAGAACCAGATTATTGACACAAGACCCGCTAACCCACCTCTAACCGAAAACGAACGGTCATCTAAGACAAGACAGTTGATCAGTAGAATAGATTTTTTGATCAAGCAATGCATTATGTTTATTGACAGAAAGATACCGTGAAATTTCAGTTATGTAGATTGCATATTCCCCAATGAGTTAAGAGGCGAGACTTAAATTTCATCTGGCATATCAATAATTGAGATGACGTTTTGTAAAACTTATTGTCTAATTAAAGTTAGGACTTTTGGTAAACAATAATACCATCAGAATAATTTTAAACTAAAGATTTAAATCTTTTTGGGACTCTCCATTCTACAGTTGATGTTAGTGAAGAGTCCCAACTAGGACAAAACACGCGTTCAAGATTCCACAGCTAGCCACTATCCATCTCTGTCATCTATCCCAAAAGAGACTGATACATTGCAGTACTAAACATCATTTGGATTTAAACAACCAATAAAAATGAATTTAAGATTTAAAAGGTTACCTCTAATGAGCACGCAGACAATTGGTGTATTTTAGTAAATGTTTTGAATGTGAGAAGTGAACTTCATTATGTAATATGTATACAGATATTGACTTACCCAATAATTCTTTCATGGGAATTTCACTCTTCTCAAGTATTTCATCACCATCGTCGTTAGTTTCAGGAATGACAACTTTCGACAATGATTCAGCTGCTTCATCTGAATCCATTGGAAGAATTCCTTTCGGTCTTATGTAACGACATGATAAAATACCGTCGGCAACTTTTTCTGCATATTTACTATCAAATGTTAAACTTAAACGTTCTGCAGTATACATCTGTTTTGGTTGATGTTCTTGTTCAATCAGTTCTGATTGTACAAGTTGCTGAGGCCCAATTGAACCTGGCCATGTCGCTGGTATACTATCAGTTAGTTGAAATGCCAAACTGACGATTTCATCGATTTCCTAATTGGTTAACAATGTATAGAGTTTAATTTGAAGCAGGTTGATATAAATTGAAGCATATTTTCAAATAATGATTATTTTAGTTGAAAGAGTGTTTACAGGGACTGATTTAATTTATAAGCTATATCCAACAACGATTGGAGTTAGAATTGTACTATTGGATGACAAAACAGTAATAAAGCACTTACACTGGGAACTGAAAATCATTGATTCATTAACTAGTAGGCTCGTAGATGATCAATGATGAGAAACCCAAAACTAGAACAAAGCAACTCAAAAGTGCCCCCAGATTTTCAATGGTACTCTAACTGAGGTCGATTAGCAAATTATTATTTTGCTGAGAAAAAAATTATGACAATATTCTTTGTTCAATATTCGATGGTTGCTGTTTCCTATTAGGCAATTTAATTATATATATCGGTATCCTCCAACCAAGGCATGCTTCAATTGAACCGAGCATCAAAAGTATGATTTATTAATGTCATGAAGATATCAATGTTACTTAAATTTTTCAATTTTTATGATACAGTTTTATACGCTTAAGTGTAGGAAATAAAAGTGTACAGTAATCTGTCTAGAAAATAAAAAAGAAATCAATGTATTAAAAAACTATTTCAAAGATTTTTGAATCGAGAGACTAACAAGAAGGGGAGATCGCAACTATTTAGTCTTTTAAGTTACACTATGGAAAGTTTACATTTCAGTTGTTTAAGATTTCCCCAAAAGAAACAATGGGATGGAAAGATTAGCATAGATGCTTTAATCAACTCATTGATGCTCCTCATCTGAAAATTAATTGCTTTTCTTAACACGAAATTTAATCCAGAGATCCAGGAATAGTAAGATAGAAAGGAAGTACAAGCAGATAGCAGCATGCGTTCAAACGGGTCGAAGAAAATTGTGGAATGTCAAACAATTTAAACTTGAATATTTTTTAAACATATCAAACTATCGTACAGTCTAAAAATTTAAATAATATACACATGATGTTGAAAAATCGCCATTTCAATCCTCAATATTTAGCAACCCGATCGTTTTGGTGTGCGCCCTCCATTGGAGATCAGAAAAACCATACCCTTATGCCTTTTGCATACCTTTGGGCAAAGTGACAAAAGCTATTAAAATTATTCTCATGAATTTGCTTGAAGTTTTGTTATTATTGGTAAATAATTAAGTTTTTCTAATAATTCTATACTTAATACCTCAAAAGAGAAAACCTCATCTCTGATCACTATGATTTTTCTGTATTCCACTTTCTGACTACAGCAACATTAAAAAAGATGTTCATTCTCAATAATCCAGCATTCTACAAGGAATCCACCATGAGACCACCAATCAAATTGATCAAAATGTAAACTATCGCTAAAAACATGAGATCCAGCAGTAGGCTATCTTCAATTCCGTCTTAAAAATAGAACAGAAATTCATTCTGATTGATCGATTTCATTTATTCCAAGGCTTTCAGCATAGTATAGTTCTACCTTGATCAGTTACAAAATAAAAAATTTATTTGGTTGCTAGTTTCTTCTGACTGAACACTAAATTACAAGTAGCTAGAGGACCGATATGAATTAAGGGTTAGACAGTTGTTTATTGGTCACTGATAAATTAGATCACTGATCATACAGGTGGTAATGGCGAAATAATCAATAATCGGATTAAATAATACAGCTGCTCTTATAATAATGACACAATCACATGCGTTCCAAAATAATGTACGAATCAGTACTTTGTTAAGTTATAACGCAATAAAGAAATATTACTGTACTAACTTTTCCGTCCAATGATTTCGTATTCCTATCAGTTTCTTGTTCATTTTCTTCATCTTTTGGATTGGAATGTACAATCGTAATAACTTTATCTGGACTATTATCAGTATTCAACGGAATGTAAACCCATTGTAAGCGATCTTTAGAATGTGCTGGATATCCTTGACAATGTACATTAATCTGACCGTTTTCCAATTTTATTGGAGTAAGTATTTTTAAAACTAATTAAAGATATTTGTATATTGACAATAAAAAATAATTATCAGTAATATGAGGTTTTGTATAGATTACGGCATGTCTATAGTTTAAATCACGAACTAATCTTAACTGGACCATCAATGGAAAACCTGGAAGTTAGATAATAACACTGTTGGACGCCAGTTCAATGGTTTAGAGGTTATGGGTTCGAACTGTAGACCGAAAGTCCTGGGGTTTGATATGTGGTCATGGATTTTCTCTGCTAAGGAGTCTCAGACTAGAAAGAAAAGGTCACTCAATGCTTCCAGGTTCTCAGTGGTGGTCTAGCTAAAAACAGTTCGTTATTGAAACTTTGAAAAATAATTATCCAGAAGTAGCGTTAAAATTTGTGGGGATTATATATTGAGTAATAATGACCAATATTATGTGCACAGAGTCTCCTTTTAAGAAATTTAAAGCACTTAGTTCCTTTGATAAATTTAGATAGTGTAATAAGAAGATGAAGATGTTGGGGTATTCAGAAAATACCCCAGAAATTATCTAATGCTATTCCTGAATGAGAAGTAGTGCCATTTCCCCATTGGTCAACATTCTTCCAACGTGTCATCTCCTTATTGGTCAATATTTATTTGTGTCATTTCCTGAAGGTTAAATCTTGTACAATGTTACTTTCTATTTATGGTACGATGTAGTCTGTTTGTTTGGTATATAAACAGTGTATGTTTGAAATATAACGATTCATATCTCCGAGGCTGAGACTTGTGTTCTGGACTCAATTGGCTGGGCTAGACAGGGAAGCAGGACCAATCAGAGCTCTAGGCTGCTCGGTCGTATTTTGTGCGTCACTGTTTCGATCGATAATAGGCTGCTCTCTAGTAGGCGGATCACACGTTATAACAGAAGATTATCAGAACTATGTGATGTATTAGTGCAATACATTTTGAACAATCTGATCACACATATACTAGTTAAAATCGTTCATATATAAAGATAGAAGGCTAACTAGACTAGAAATGGAGGGTAAGAGGAAGAAAAGATAATAAAGAAAATTATGAAAAACTCGGGATAATAAGCTAACGTTACCAAGGTAGGTTAAAGGTGAGAACAGACTGCCTTTGAATGCATAAATGGAAAGTGACTTTTCATATTCCCAAAGCTTCTATAAACATTAGTATGCACTTTTGTACAACACCACAAAGGCCGTATTAAGATCAGTTTAATGACCTGTTTCAACTATGTATTTGGTAGTAGATAAGGATACATATTTACCATCTGCTCTTATTGGGTCGTTTGATTTTATTTGTTTTTGCAACTAGTTACATGTTCAGACACGGTAATTTTGAGATGACGATTAATCCTTCCTATGTCAAACCTCAATCAATCTGCGATGTTGCGCGACTATCTTCCATTATCTTCGGTGGGTGACTGCCTCATACCCAACACGGTTGAACTCCACTAGTGACGGCCTCTCACTAGAACTCCGTAACCCTAAACTGAAGATTTATAATATCAGTAAAGTTTCACGAAACATTTAATTAAAAGTGGAGAAACTTTTAACTTGACAAATTTCTTCATCACAGTGAAACCTATTTGATTATTTTAAAGAACAAAACGATACTTGAAACCGTACTCTCCTTCTTATCATATTGTAAAATTTAAAAAGGTGGCCTTGATGAAGAATTTTATTTATTAGGTAGGGTTTGTATCTAATCAATAAAATGTAGATTTGCATAATTAGATTTTAATAAAAATATATTGCTTTGAAGTTTAACGACTGGAAATTCACTTTTTATCCGTTGAAATAATGATTATGGATTTCCGGTTGTATTTAAGAATTAACAACAATACTATATTAAATAAACAAAGTCTCTCCTTGAAATTTCCTGTACTCTCCTACAGAGATGAAGTTTGATGCCTGATTAGTTGATTTTTCTTCACTGAAACCTCAAATTATTATATAATTGAATACAGTAGTTTAACAGCTTATCAATACTTCCTGGTTCACAAATGAGGTCAACACATGAAAAATACTACTACATATTACAGAACGAAAATTATTTTTTCTGAATAAACCTTATATACTCATTGAACATGTTATTGGTTAGTTGGATTCAGTAGTTTAGTTGATAATTGTTATATCTAGAAGGTTGTTTACTTGATATACCGCGTATAACTGAGCACTAGAACGCCAAAACCCTTCCAAGTCGCAAGGAGAAGACAGAAGACTAACGAAAGGAATATTATTCTAAACAGTGTCAATTATAGTACAAAATTTTCAGGTATTTATAGCTTTTAGTAAGAACGAAATCATCATTACAGTCCTCCAATCTGCATACAAAGGGGGTATTAGCATTGTCCAATCGGGAAGCTACAGGTAGGAATTCTAGAATATTCTTCCGAAAGGTGATTAGATGGAATATGTTCGGCATCTTCTGAGCCTCTTACAGCTTCCTCAAGTTCACCCGTGGTCTGTCGTCACAATAATACATTAGTGTTTGAAGAGAAACGTTCCAGATTCAAATCTAAGTGTGAATATCAACACTATAATGTAGGTTTATCGAAATGACGAATGTCAGAGAGGATACAACACGTATCCCAGATTCCACTACCAGATAACAAAACTAACTTTCCCAAAACATGTGACTGTATGGTAATCTGCTTAGAATGTATACATGTTAATAAAGTTTGATTAGTTTTATTTTTTAATATCAATATATCTGGAAGAATACATTCCTTTACAAATTAATAAACATTTTTATAATACTACACTTACCAGATTTCAGTGATATTTTAATGATTGCATGTGTAATTTTAGAAAAATCATCATTCATCATCATACTGCCAGTTTCCATTCGGTCAATATTCACTGCTCTCTGAATATTTTGTATTGCGCACATAATTTCACCAATAATTCCAGGTGAATTTTTTACTTTTAATTCTGACAACCAAACACCTGATGATGATGTTTCTTCAGGATTCTTTTGTTGTATAGTAATATGTTCAATAGTTTGTACTGTTTCAGTGATTTCTAACCATGGTGAATTTGAACTTGGTCGTTTATACCAAACAACTGATTGATGTAAATCCCCCAAATTCGCAGTGCAATCAAGAATGAGAGTTTTTCCAGGTTTATCAGAACTTTCAGGGGATTTGATCAAATTAATAACTGGGGGAAAGGAAATAAATAGGGAAAATATTGAAGACTACATCTTTTAGTAAAATATAGGTTAATGCATTTATAAATATCAGTTTCCTTTAGGTGCTGTAAAGACTTCAAAGACTGTATTGATAAAAAACATAGATATTCTACCCACTATTCGGGTAATTCCTAACGAATTAAATTCCAGAACATCATGTGAGTATATGATTCTAACAAATGATTTCAAGTTGAGAGATTTATATGCAGTAACATAAAAGCCTAGCTTCTGAAGATAATAAAGAATGTTTTACATAATGAGATCAGTTTATTGCTAGGGATGAGAAGTAATTTGAAGGGGGATAAGACTGATATATATTAACCTTAGTTCGAACGTTTATCAGGAAAACTGTTTACCACCGCTTTCGTCACAATAACTTAATTTATGTATGTATAATTCGAACAGAATTAATTTATTCTACTTGATCTGTACATCTGATGTATATGCTTTTCTGTCACACCAAGTAACTATCCCTCTTCAACTTAAATAGACAATATTGAAATACTAATAATTGTGTGCAAGTACCGGATACTTCGTACTGTTCAAAAATTCAATAGTCAATTAATGGAAATGAACAATAGTCAGTCAGTCAGCTGTAACGTAGGACCAGGCACATATATGCATCGGTCCACATTAGCACAACAAGATGAACACCGGATTCATAGGAGTAGTTAAGCTAATGGTGTTAATATATAAAAGAAAGATCGCATATAAGGATATAGTACAGGAAGAAAGAATCAGTTTGTAGAAAGAAAGATATGAAGCGATTTTAATCTCTTAGTTTAAAGGAATACAGAGAGTGTATACACCTATGCCATTGTGATCGATTCTGAGCCATGTCACCCAAAATCTCCAACCATTGGTTACGATAGTCACGCGGACCCCAACCAAGTAGTCTGCATCTACCAACAGGGCTTAGATCAGGAGTTTGTGACTTCAAGCACTGATGCCACGTTTTGGTTTAGCCGCCTCTAACTTTCTTCCAACCATCCCCAACACCGGTTAGCATTGAACGTCGTGGTAATCGGTGTTTAGGCATACGCAACACGTAGCCCAAGCATCTCAGTCGACGAAGATTCACACCCTCATCAACTGATTTACCGTAATTCCCTAATAACCTGCGTCTAACTTCACTATTACTTTCCCGGTGATCTCAGCAGATGCAAGCAATATTTCTAAGGCATCTGTGGTCAAATACTAGTAGCTTACGAGTATCTTCGACTCTAATTGGCCATGTTTCACAGCCATATAGTAGAACGGAACAAACTGCCGCGCAGTATACTCGTCGTTTTATTGATAGACGGATATATCGCCTTCGCCATAGGTGACGTTGGCGAAAGCCGAACGCGCTTTTCGAATCCGTGCTGAGATTTCGTCAGACATCAACCCATTAAGGCTGATCAAACTTCCAAAATAAGTGAAGTCAACGCGTTGGACTACTTCACTCCCTATCCTTAGTTGAGGTGTTGACGCAGACCAGTCCTGAAGCAACAACAGTAATCTATTAAAGTTGGTACATGCTACTTCTGAACTGTAAACACCATATAACACTAATGATAGGACGTTTAGACTTATGCTGGAAGAGAGTTTTGTGTTTTTCTTCATGCATCAAAACGCAAACAAAAGGATTTACAGAGATTCCAATCGTACCGAATGCATCTTAAAGATAAGCTTCTCTGATGAATGCCTAGTTTAGACGGAAACTTAGATCTAATGATTGCTGTCGATTATTTATAATCACTAAGATCAGTGGAACAGTTGAAAGATAAATGATATGAAACAAAGTACAATATTATGCTAGACAGGAATGTATTATACTCAGTAGAACACAGATCTTTTAAAATCGACAAATATACATAGGATATGACCACATTTTCGTCGTTGCTTCCAGAATCTGTAAAATTAAACCTTAATCTTGTTGTGATTAGCCATTGGTCGTATATAGATAGATATTTGTCTGACTAACTATTCAATATGTTATTTCCTTTTCTGTCATTGATTTCTACTTGAGACTTACTGAGTGTAAACGGCTTGTAATGGTGTTGAATGAAGTATTGTCTAGTCTGCATTATTTGATTCTCTATTATTGGTCCTCAATCCTGCATCTGGTATGAAGTGATCCAGTCTGTGTATAACACATCGATTGAGTATCTTATTTAAACATAGCATAATTTCGGTGGTCAGTCGTATGGTAGTAGTATATCATGGAAAATAGAAATATTTTAATCCACCCATTATATCAGTTTATCAATTTCAAGCATCTCAGAGAGTAATTATTGATAGATTTTTTCTTAGTCCTCACTTTGTTTTAAAATACATTGCAAAATGATCAATAAAATTTGATCTGCACCAAAGGGAAGGACTACACGAACATGTCATTGGTCACTACTCAGTGGTCAATCATTCTTTTAATCACTCAATAAAAAAAAGAGAAACATACCTTCTTTCATTTTCAAGTTAAATGTTTGTTTATTGTTTGATGGTGAATGCAAACATGTATATTTGCCAACTTTATTCAAATTAACTTTTGGTATAATTAATTTAATTGACAATTTTACATCGTCATTTTCATCTTTTATAGAGTATGGTTGATCATCATTATCATTGTCTGATTTCATTTCATTCATGATTTCAATTTTCTCACCAGATGGTAACATCCAATCTAATTGTCCAGGACTAGCTGTACGACATGTGATTATAATTTTCTCACCGAAGTGAACAATTTTCGAATTAATATCAATTTCCAAATCTATCGGACGCATGAAATTAATAGAGAACAATAATTATATAGAAATGTTGATGATAAATATTTGGAAATTATGATTAATTAAGGTACAGAAGCATAAAAATCAGTTTACCGATATTTTGAATTAAATAAATTTTGATTAGATCTGGCATTTAGGAGTTTAATTCACAGACAGTAATCGATAGAAATTGCTTTCAGTGAAGATATCAATGAAAACCGGGCAGCATTGGGAAGCTACTTCATCCTAGCAGTACGTACCCACGGTTTCGCAAAAGAATGGATCCAAAACGTTTAGGTCTTGATACGAGCGCCGAAGCTTCAAGCCATTTTCAGTTTTTAAATCATGAACTGATCTTAGTTATATCACTTTTGAAAGCCCGGAAGTACTGGACAGTTGTGTTATCCTAGTACGGAACTACTCAACAAAGCTTGTCTACGACTCCGCAGCCAGGAACAGTATACAAGGCCTTCGATCTCACACGAGAACGTTTAACCTCTAAACACTGTGCCGGGATTCAAAGGTGGTAATGTCTAACTCCAATCATTTCATGATTTCATGCGAAGGTAATCGATTGTCTGAGGTAGATAACTGTCCCTTACTCAACATGGTTGGACTGGTTACAGCTTCTAAATAAAGAACTCCAGGAATTGTATCTAAAAGCTAATCACTAGTGTGGACATGATTATTATCACTATAGGGTTGTGGAAATAATAGAGTTTGAAGACATTTGATTATGTCAATTCAGATAGCATGAATTATAGTCACCCCTTATTGCCCCTTACAGTCTTAGTTCAACATTAATTGTAAACTGGTCATTTTTTTATATGATCCATTCGTTTCACTATTTTCTTTTCTAATGTCTCTCAACATACTGATATGGGATGTAGCGACCTGAAATGATACACACACACACTTTCGTTTTAGTTCATAAGTTGGGTTAAAACTGATTGAATATGGAGTTAAACTAATACGAATAATTGTAGTCATTCATTAAAAAAAAACTTAAAATGTAACACATACCACTAACAGTCACAGTGACCTTATGCAATGTTGTTGGTTTATTCATTAGCTCTGATATTGATGGTCTTATGAAACAAGCATAAACACCACCATGTTGTTTATTGACAGGATCAAATATTAACGATTCCATTGCATACCATAATGGTCCAGATTGTGCTTCTAGTGTTTTTAATGAACGACTACCATCTGGCAAACGACCACCATCAAATAATTTCCATTCTAAATTTTTTTGTGAGGTATCATTTGGTCCAACTGATCCAGTACAGTTGATAACTACACGTTCACCTGGTGATATAAACACTTCTTCAGTTTGTACATGTACCTCTACAATAACATGAAGAGAAAAAAGAGAAGTTATATTCAGAGGAAGTGTGATGATTGTATAAACTTTGATGGTGTTTTGTTCTAAGATCTGGATATTTCCATTATGGGGTTTGCGCTTGTCATTCTAGACAGTATCATTATGAAGAAGTAAGCTTTTCAGTTATTTTATTTCTATATGAAGTAGGCGATGATGACGTTGACCAAAATGTTTGATGAAAGCTTCACAATTAAACTATCAAGCTCAAATAAAATACCACCATCGAAATCGTCCACCTTATCTGTAAATCTCTATCGTTCGTATTAATTAATGAATGCTTTGCACATTATTGCTAATTTATTTCATAGATTTGATCCCACCCATGCATATGTTCACGGTGATTTTTCCTTTCTCCACAGCTAAGATAGAACAAAATGCATATCCTATTTTTCTAAACAGAGATCTATTCCATGGATTAGTAGATCTAGCATATTCTGACATACATATAATGTGATGATTTAAGTAACCTCGTTGAAGAGTGAATATCCAAACGTTGCAGAAATTATGTAGTTTCTTGGAGCCGAATGTTATAACATTGTGACATGTACTACAGTTTTTTATAATGATTAATTTGGGTGATCCATCAATAAATCACAAATACTCAATTTAGCTACTCAGTTGTATGATTTGACCTATCGAAGTCAGTAACGAGTTACTATTTAATAGAAATAACTTAACTAGTTTAGAATGTACAAATTTATGTTATTGCCTTTGAGATTAAATCCATCTAAGCGATGTCAAGTGATTTCAGACTGTTGCTAGGTGAGGACTTGAAATTTTACGGCTAAAATTACAATATTCTCAATTGACGAGAACAACTTACAGATTCATAAAACATACGAGAACACTAACTACGAGTCATCACTTGTTCAGACCTGTTTTGATTGATCACATATTATTTTTGTTGTTCCTTTGTACTATTTAAACTTGGATTAGTTTTAATTTGGTTATTTATTCTCTGAAGAAGTGACTTACACTAAGTCATGAAACGCCAGAAAATCTGATTTTTCTACTCATTGGGATATTACAAATATATTATTTATAACAATCTACCCAATGCTCAATTTATTCGAAATTATCAAATAAAATCTTGGTAATGATACCTAGTAACTACGAACATTTGTTTAAACAAATTCTTATTCAACCCCATGTATTTACGTCCCAGTATGATGAGTGCAGAGGAAAAAACAACTCATGCCTTCTATTTCTCTCAAACTTCAGATAATATCAAAGCATTCATTTGAGGGTCTCATAAACTAATAGTTCAATTCTGAATGTCTAAAACGAGACACTACAAAATCTTACAGATAATAATTTAGTTTATTACGTCATGCTTTTGCATGACACTCGAGGTCAGAAGTTTTTGACAATTAGTTACCCATCAAGTCATCACTGTTAAATTGTATTTATCAAAGGTGGTAGAATTCAAATTTTACAAACATAATGAGACGGCTGACCTAGTAGATTTGATATTACTATATATATATATATATATATATATATATATATATATATATATATATATATATGAAAAAATGTTAATTGCTCATTTACATCAACCTACCATCTTCTATCCATAAACGGACAGGTTCTGAAATTTTATCTCTGAAATCTTCTGTGTAAATAACTTCCGCCTGTTGTTTGGGCGTAAATTTAAAACAAACGACATATGAAATAAAAAATAATTAATAACATAATGACATGTGACGTTCAATTACAAATCAGGTATGAGAAAAACATTTACCAATTGCTTAGAGACGATCATTAGAATTTTATGGAGGGATAGTTTACTAGTTGAAGTGTTTAACATTTTTAAGTCCTTCATCACTTACTTCGAATCAGCCAGTTGATGTAGGAGTGCCACTAACAATCAAAAAGAAGGAAGTAGCTCGAAGGCGAGTACACAAATGTATACTTGATAAAAAAGAGTAAAAATATAGCCGAGATTTAATCGCTTCTGATAAAAGATGAAATGAAAACGTTCATCGAATTTCTAAAACTTATTTTAAAAAAAAGGAAATTAAAAGACTCAAACAATATGAGGAACTTCAAATGTTAGAATATTTATTGATTAACAATCTTCTCTAATGATTAGTTCAATCATATTTTTGAATATCATGATAATAAGTGTGCGAAAAAGTGTTATGCTTCATGTGACGTATGAACTACACAACATTTTACAGTGATGTAACATGATAATCTGAAATATTAAAGGGGACTAAAACAACATTTATCACCAACTATTCATGACCTTGTTCAGTGGCTGAGAAATTTTAATATACTACTTCTAGCGTCAACATTTACATGTGTGGACATTCACTTCCTTTTTTCAAGTTTTTGAGCATACAAATAAACAGTATGTATCGCCAGTGCATTATTGATCAAGTTTGTACCGTAAGCATTCTAGTTCGAAATCTACTTTGCAATAGCTTATTTTCAAATATTTTGTGAAATAATTTTTACTATTATTAAATATTTCAGTAAGTTAAGTTGAAATGATGATGTTTGATGCGTCTGACTTCTATTCCCAGTAAATCTATGAATAAAGTATTGGAAAGAATATATAGTCGTTTAAATGAATCACACTTTTATCGGTTAGCATTTGCAACTTTCAAAATGTATTCAGTAGAAGGAATAGATATATTGTGAAAACAGTATGAAGTTTAATAAATTATGGAAAGAGACGATCAAAAGCAGCTTTGGAGTTTGACATTTTCAAAGTGACTTTGAAACAAAAAGTTCGAATGAATGAATCAGAAATGAAGATTATATGCACTTAAATATTCTTATGTTCAAAGGGAAAATATTTTTAACTCAAATATAAATGATGAATGATAACGTCTCGAATGAACTTTTGTCAAAATTTATAGCTAAATGTATTAAACAGTTTATAGATTGGTTATTAGGAAAAACTGGAATGTTGATTGAATTACAAATGGTCTAACCGAAATAAAGAAAGGGACGTAATTTTTTATGTTAGGTGGCTGGACGTATTGCATAGGTAGGGTTGTTTGATCTACATTTAGTACCAGTTGACACTCATCGTCAGTAAGGTGTACCTTAATGCCAAGGGAACTGATGTTCCTTCCTCGATTCAAGAAGTGTTCACTAGTGGTCATATAGTAACTTTATCAGAAGAATTTTATTACCACTAAGAAAAATAGACTAGCATGACACTAATCAACGCTCAGTGAGCTGTAGATTTTAATATTGGCAATGACAGTTTTTGTGCAAGTATGGTATAATCTGAATTTCTCAGTGTTACATACTGAGATGTTCAGTTCATTTTATGAATTTTATTGAAGGTCACCAAATAACTAGGGGAAAAATATATTTAAACAGTGAAAAGTTTTTTGATGAATTTATTTTTAAAAGATCCAAAATTGTATTTCTATTAAATAATCAGTGCCATGAGTAAGTTCATTTATTTGTTAAAATGTATGTGTATAATCAATGAGAGTCGTGAAATGCTGTTTATACTTATGGGGGGAATTAGTTTAACTTAACAAATGAATCATCAGACTGACTTGAAATTATATGACGAATAAGAGAATATTCAAAGATCAAATCACAAGCTAATCTTATCTATACAACATTTGTAAGCCTGGAAACACTGAAAGGCTGTTTCGTTCTAGCACTGGCACTTTTCAGAAGTGCACATCCAAAACCCCACATCCAGGAATCGAATCTAAGACCTTTGGCCTGGGCAAGCGAACACTTAACCACTAGACCACTGAGCCGGCATTCAACGGTGTTAATGTCCAACTTCAATCAATTTGTAACTTCAATATTTCTGGCGCTTCACTTGAAATCCATGAGTTGGATCTTGAAGCTAGTCAGAAACACAACTATAGGTGGTTAGATAAATGTTGCTGTGAATGATTTAAGGTGATAATATGCAATAATAACAACTTAGTCAGTGAAATTAGCGAATCTTTCTAAGAAATATTCGATTGTAATCAACCAAAACAGATGAGATTACATTTATCTTAAAGATAAAAAACGGCAAAGAATAATTATGAAATCAAATGTAAAGGAAATTAAGGGCCTTGACAAATAAAGCGACCTTACATATTGTTGTGTTTGTACAAGTAGGTTTGATCCTATAATTGATCATGAATGTTATGTCTAATACAGAAAGTGCGAACGGTCAACTATAAGTTGCAGGAGAAAAGACGAATAACAATACATCAAATTATGTTTTACCATGAAAAATCACACCTTTAAGTTCATTATTCTGGTTTACTTCATAAATTGACTTTTTATCATTTTCATCATATAATGACCTCATTAAACAATCAATGGAAACAAAGAAGCAGTGGATACTTATTTCTTTCTAGTATAGGACTGCTAAATAGTGAGTATACACGGAACCAATGAAAATTAAACCCAAGAACTGCAAGTTCTTTAGATCACTGGATCCATATCATCAAAAGGTTTACCCATCTAACTTCAGTCAATTTGCAATATTGTACGATCATCTTCCAATGAGATTGGTGTGCAACTGTTTCACACTCGACATAATTAAGCTTCACTGTTCACCGCTACTTGAAACTAGCCACTAGTCAACATACGATTATTATTACTATGGGGAGATTTCGGGGTTTACAGAATACCATAGTTTATATAACAGAGTGATCTTAGTTTGATAATCAATTGATTTTTGTACTAAGAAATCAAGGTGATCCGGATTCGACTTGAGCGTCAGTTGCCTTAAGAGTTCATGTATATCTTGCTGACTAGTGCAGACTGGCATGAAACTTAGCTTCAGGGTTGCCAAATATATATATATATATATATATATATATATATATATATATATATATATATATATAGTCATCAATCTTCGCCCATGTCTGAAAAAAGTAGAGTTGTTTTAGTCTGAAAAGACATTAAGAGATGTGAAAAAATAATCATTTCATTCGGAAAATATAGAAGGAACAAATACAAGTTCGCAAATGTCGACGAAGTCAATACATTTAACGAATATAACGAAATGTTTTTTAACACGCATATACACATTAATCACTCGATAGTCGTATCCGAGTTTCTTTAGTGTTAAAAAAGAGAACATTCACTATGTTTTTTTCTTTTTTCCTTTTTAATTAGCATGATTTATATGTTAACGGCTGAAATGTCTTTAACATTTTACTTTAAAATACACTTATTTCCTGAGTATTTTGGTATTTGGTTATCAGTAGAACTTACGAGGCGCGTTTTATCCTACTTGTGATTTGTCAGCTGGATGGACTTATATCCTTCAGTGTTAACTTTCACACTGAGATTCTGACCTAGCTACTGAGTCTATATATCCATTAACTTATTCAACAGAGTGTGAAGATAGTCGTAATCATGTGTAATTGGACTGTGAATTATTCAGTCTTTGTGAAATAATACTATATCGAGATAATCACTTCACTAACTGATATAAATGTCATTACTATCTATAACTATTAGCTATAAGTAAAGAGATGGATGGTTGCTAGAAGTAGGATTCAGGATGTGCGTTCCGTCAGCTGAACGTACCTAAATGCATTAACTATAGATAGTATATAATAGAAGTGAGCAAACTGCGGAACACAAAAACTTAATATTGTTATACAACACATACTCACTTGAAGTTCATAACGTCGGCCAGGTAGTAAATTTTCAATTTTATACAATTTCACTTGATTATTTTTATCATTTAGTGTTTCAGTTGTTTTCATTGTAATTGGTACATAATTCACCTGTTTTATATAATCCGGATATTCATCCACTTCACCAATTACTTTTAATGTAAACTGAGTATTCAGTGTTTCTAAATTCAGACAACTTGGCATTTGACTTGGTTTAACTTGTACTTGTAATGAATAATACCGACCGGATGTAGGCGCTTTAAGATCAGTTTGACCTTGAGTGGAGTAAAATAAAGCAAATTATGGCAGGAATATACATGAATACTCTAGTTCACTTAGTATTTGATATATTAGTCAAATATTAAATGATAAACAATTTATCATAGCGTACAAATGTGCATCATTTCAATTCCCCACACTTTGCATCAGTGCAAATAGGACGAGTCATTTTGACAAAAGTGATTGCTCTGTATTATCTTGAATATTCAGTAGATATTTATTATCTGAAATAGTTGTTCCTTGATCTTCTGTCATGCCAAACTGATTCTGTCAGAGTAGTAAAACCGGAAGTTTAAAGCTTACAGTAAGAGCAACTTGGAGGTTTAGACCGTAAAGAGAGATGAAGGCAGAATGTATCTTAGACAATCAACACGTCCAAGTTTACTACCTTCCCAAGGACAATATGGTTTAAAATAGTTCGGGTGTAGTGAACAGAAACACCGAAGAGGACAATCGAGTGTATGTGACAACAAATTACAGAACTAGTTAGTAAAATCTAACAACCATATATTAAATGCTCAATTTGCAAAATGTCCATCAATTGTCTCAAATGACTCAGACTTCCTTTTTTCTTGCATTTTCATACAAATTGCATACTGTCTTCATTCTTTAGTGTTCGGTCTTCTTGTCTCTCTGCTGCCAGACATTCTGTTCACGATAAACATCATATACTACTTATGTCTACATAAGTAGCACACACCACACGGGTATAAAAATTGTACAGCCTCCTCGCCTTGTGGATTTATTGTAGCAGAAGAAAAAT
The DNA here is from genome assembly GCA_946903255.1 of Schistosoma spindalis. Taxonomy (NCBI): domain Eukaryota; kingdom Metazoa; phylum Platyhelminthes; class Trematoda; order Strigeidida; family Schistosomatidae; genus Schistosoma; species Schistosoma spindalis. The sequence goes on along the minus strand of OX336416.1, from coordinate 12,835,728 downwards.
TCAATAAGTGCAAAGCTAACTAAGAAAATACTCTAGAAAAGTTGAGTGAAATCAACCTAGAACAATTACTCATTAAATACTATCCAAGGTTAAAAAGACAATCAATACTGTTTTCATGTCCGCCGATAAGAAGAAAACATATTTTGATAGTATGGCCGATTGGCAAGTGTATATTTCATGCACACCTGCATACTTCTAGCGGAATATCTTCCTTACTGTGTTGTTCAGTTTAGTTCATAAAACAAAAGTTAAATTCCACAAATCATATCACACTGAAGTTTTCATTGTGCGTTATAGACTCTTGGAAATGCTGAATGGATTAACTTGAAGAAGGATGTCACGAATCACACAACAAGAAATTTGTCACTGCATGGGCCTGAAACTAGCTATCAGCGCCAAAGGCAGACACATTATGGATACGGATCAGAAGATCTTAGTACAATTTTTTGTATAATATATAGACGGGAGAATGACGAGCTTACTTAGGGGCAGTAATTAGTCGTCATGTTTATTTTAATTTGAGTGTGATAAAATAATTTTTTATTTCATCTAACTCTTTGATATTGATCCATTCACTATTATTCTTTGGCCCTAATTAAAGAAAATTGTTTGAAAAATTTGGAGGGTCTTTTGATTTGTTTGTATGATCTATAAAAACTTTTCATTATTCCTCCAAAGTTTTATGCGATCACACAATAACACCTTTCAATGTTCTTTACGACCAAACTTATGTTTCTAAATTATAGCTATTGTTATAACTGGTTATATTATATTAGAACTATTTAATAAAATGCATGACCCACTTTCTTTACCAATTAAGACGTCCAAATAATTGTATTTTCTCATATCGTCTTTTACTACAGTTATTACGAATATTATCATCCTCACTGTTACGATTACGTCCTTATTATTATGTAGTGTCAACTTCCAATTTAATTCTATTCACCTACTTTAAGCCATGATCAGTAAAGCTTAATCGTATCTGATATAAAGAAGGTATCCAACAAAGACGGTGAAAGGTAACCATACAATATCGTGCATTGATTTACATTAAGAATGTACACCGTTAGATTCTGGCTAAGGTGTCTAGACATTAAGCGTTATCGTGTGATATCGAGAGTTTTGTGCTTGATTCCTGGTTGCGAGATCATGGAAGAACACCGTTCAGTAGTCCCATACTAGGACGAAATAGAAGTCCAGTGCTTCCGAGTTTCTAACGGCTATCTGACTTAGATCGGTTTGTGATCCCCTTTCATATTTATAGATTGAAGCTGTGTAAATATTGTTGTGCTTGATCAATTGGATATATTGATTCGAGGACATATAATACATGAGAGGTGCTGATGTGTGCACGTCTTAGGTCAAGATTTTAGGGAGATGTGCACTATTAGTTGGAAATCTAGGTTGTTCTGCTGAGGGACACTTGGTCAAATTAATGTCATAAGGTTGCACATATATTTGATCCAGTTAACCAATACAAGGTGTTTCCTAATCCTGGTTTTCCAACTCGTGTAGTCGGTTAAGTATGCATATAGGGAAGATATAAATCAGTGACACTCGAACAATCGCCCAATAAGACAAACATACATCATATAATTATTCAAATATGTTTTAAGTAATGAACAAAGCGTTATTTATACATGTTACATGCAAAATTACGTTTGTATAATATTTTATTTATTTATACAAATCAATGAATATGTGAACGATTTAGCAGAAGAACATGGATTGGAAAGAAGTCACTTTATCCTACCATGTTTATTGTTATTGTTGTAGAGAAGTTTATCAACGGGAACTAATTTCATTAAATATGACACTATACGTTACTATAAGCATCATAAATAATAATAATAATAATAATAATAATAATAATAATATTAATAATAATAATAGTAATACAACTGACCCATTCGACCTATTGAAAACCTAATGTCAGATGAAGTTCCCATTGTGATGGATTTTCCGTCTATGCCCTTAAATACCGGTGTTACTTTAAAAGTATAATCAATAGCCAATCCATTTTTTGTGATAGTTGGATCAGGTATATTTTTTAAATTAACTCTGTAAATTGTTCCATTATCTGAAATAGTAGGGTAGAAATTGAAGAAAAACATACCATAAAGACAATCATGATATTTTATTTAGTGATTAATTTTGCATAGGACAGCTTATTTAACGTAAAAATGAGCAACGGAAAGATTAGACATAAGATATTGAGCAAAGATGGTAAATCAGTTGACGAGTTAGGAATTTTTATCAACTGAAGGGATCAAGACATATGATATGTATAACTTACGACGGTCCGTCTCGACGCCTAATGTTAACTGATGTAGAAATAGAGTGTAATAAAGCTAGGGGATGACCAAACCAAAACCCAGAGTCAGTCTCTGAAGTCGTCGATTGCTGGTCTAAGCCACGTAGACACCTAGAAACTATCTGGTTGAGTTTAACTCGACAATCGTGATCAGTAGTTGGAGACATGGATTGGAATGGATCAGAATTCGGTCAAAGCGGTGCATCTGCATTTATTTTTTCGCTTTCCTCCAAATATTGTATAAATATTTAGATTCTATCTGCTCGAACCATATTCTTACTGTCTAGTTTTCTTAGTATCATTTCTACTACAGTTACTTAGACTCCTTTGATATTAATATTATTAATTACATTATGCCGTGCCAATGTCGTACAAAACAATTTAAACTAATACACATTTGTGCCAGATTGCACTTTGATTATGGCTGACTAAATTACGTAACTTAGATATATGAAAAAATGTATTACTCTTTATGTTCTGCCTTGAAAACAGATTAAGTTAAATTTAAAAAAAAATCCGGTTCAAATTTTACCGAAAGCACAGATTAATCATTTAGCCAAAAGTAACGAAAAACCTGGCGCATATGTGCATCAATCGAAGTTGCCATACCACATCAATACGTTCAGATGAAATCACTAATACATATGTCATATTTGTAGCAGTAGTAACAGTAACAGTGGTTGTAAAAAGACATCAATGATAAGCAATACTACTAAACAAGAAAGAACACATTCGTGAAATGAAAAATATGCAATAACTTTGAGAAAATGAGGATCTAAATGAAAACAAAGGATGATTATTAATGATAATGATAACAAACAATTTGAGTTACAATCAAATATTACTGGGTGTTTGTTACTTAAATTCTTTTAAGCTCTGCAAATATTACAAAAAAAGTTCTTATCATGGGATTTGTTTAACTAACTAGCTAACTAATAAATAAATTAATTGACTAATATGAACTGATATATTTACTATCATTAAAACGTTATTCATACATCCGGTACCTAATCACTTCGTAATTGCCAGAACTCTTTCATTATTCAATCTTGAACAAAAACAAGAAGGCAAGAAATATGAGATGTGCTTTTCTCCAAAAGTTACTTCATGTAAAATATCAACGATATTAATAGGATTATGTGTAAACTTGATATTGTGTAAGCTTCTGAAAAACAAATTAAAATAGTCCAATCTGTCATTCCTCCGAATTCTCTTGAAAGGTGCTAAAGAACGTTGTCTGATCGATGTATTGTCAGCCAAAGTATCATAATATTTTATGTGAGACATTACACTGACTGGCATATATTTTTCATTCTCAATGTTTCAGTGAAATGTAATGCAATTCATTTTAAACTTATACAATCTGAAGTGTAATACAAATGCCTTACGAAGTTTTAATGATAGGACTGGTCAAATATCTTTGCAAATTAAGGTAAACAATAAATAAATAATTTTTAGAAAAGCTTTCTTTCCATTCGATTTGAAATACTTGCAACCAAACATGTTTAGTAGTTGTAATCATACACTGATATCTATTGGAGAACCATTAAAAATCAGGTCGCATAAGGTGGTAGTTTCGTCCTAGTCCTATGTACGAAATCTCGAAATTTTACATAAATAGGAAAGTAGAAATATCAGATCTTCTCTGACTGATATTCATTCATCCATTGAATGATGTACATTTTCATAATATCACATAATTGTTGTCTTATTGTTATGGATAATATCGAGACTATTTGAATATTACAGAATTCATTTGGTTGTAATACATTTGACAAGTTAGCAACTAATTTACTCGTAATAAATTGATTGCTTCTCTTAAATTTATTTTGATTATTCACTGTCGAACAATGCAATCTGACCAAAAAAATCCACCTTTCTATGCTACAAATCTTTACGATAATCCTGTGTGCATTGCTTGTATTAACAGATTACAACACAATAGAATTTTGAATACAATTTTAAAAAACGGTATACAATCCGTGATTACTATTATGTTATCATTGTTATTATTTTTATTTTTTTGAATTATTTCAATCTCTAGTTATTTCAAAGAAAGAAAATTTTTTTTAATGATACATCATTGTGAACTAATAACAAACAATAATTTGGGTGGATACCTTGGTTTCACTTTTCAATTCCATGTTTACACTTAAATATTGGACATTAAGTTAGTCTATTGCGTACCTTTACTTTCATAACAGTATTACCTTGGTAACCAATTGATAATATTAATTTAAGTGATAATAATAGTAATTATAGTAACTTCAACAATAGTAGACTATAAGACCTTGGTAATAATCGAGAAAAAAAGGGGGAGAATTGTAATCTATGAACAGTAAATAAATATCTGTTTATTACATACTTCATAAATCTTTATATTCTGGATAATGATTGACAATACTGTTTAGTGTTGTGCACTTTTTTTATTTTTTCTAAATAATATTAATTAGAATTATATTTTATGGGAATATCTTGTATCTGGAGTTTAATTCTGTAATAAATTAGATTTTAACTGTTTGGAAATTAATTACTCACAAGTACAGATATACATTAGTTCAAATTGTCATATTACATTAGCACAGAAAGATGAAACTGCCAGGCGAAATCCCATAATAATAGAAGTAGTAACAGTATCAGTGGTGATAGAAAAGTATAGATAGCAAAGATAAGGTCCAAGAAAATATAAATTAGTAAAATAAGAAAAATAATAATTATGAAGAATTCAGAAGCATCGAATCTGAGAGAAGACAATGAAACATCTTGAACTATATCATTCCGAGTCTCTAAACACTGGTTATGATTATCATGTGGACCTAAACCAAGTAGTCTACAGATGTTAGCATAACTCCCTTCAACTGTCATTAACTTCATGGACTGATGTCATTTTGTGGTTTGACAGTAACTAGCTTTCTTCTAACCTAATCCTACACCGGACAACATAGCCAATCGAGGTGGACTTTTAGAACCACCTCAGTTAATGAAAATTTACTACCTTATCAACTGAGTTACCATCTTTACTTAGTACATTATCCATAACCTAGGCGTTGCTCATTATGTGGTCCCAAAATATACCAGCGATGCTTCGAAGACACCTAAGAATATCTTTTATTCTCAATGTCCATGTTTTACATGCGTAACATACATGACGCCAACCAGGTGATCTGAAAATAAATATTAACACACCATCTTTATCTATACTTTGCAATTTACATTCGTAAATCTCTAAAAATTTTCTCACAAAATCATATACTTACACAACTACAAACACATTTGCTTACGTTTCTACATTCAACTATGTGTCTTGTATTTTTATTCAATGTTGGTTTCACAAATTACACCAGTCTATGTGTTTTGAGTTACTTTTGAAATTCTCATGAGATCAAATTTTACACAAGATTATACACCTCTTGCTTTCCTGAGCAACCATAAGAAAACACATCGAGTGAGAAAAAGTGAATATTTCTTAAAACTTAGAGAAGTGCGCATATAAGCAAACAATATGTTTTTCATTTATATCTTTATCCAGTACACGTCAATAATGTGATGATAAATGTACTAGTAGTTATGTAATCCGTTTCATTATTATTAATAATTCATAAATTACCTTGATTGGTTCTATAGGTTTCATATGTACGCATGAATATATTATTATATATTAGTATAAAAGATGATAACTACTGGTCCCAGTCTTTTCACATTTCAACTTCGTTTTTGTTAAATAATAACTGTTGTGCAACGCCAACAATGCTATCAAATTGAACTGTAAATTTTCTCAGATTGTAGATCAAATAGCAGGTTTTTTAATGTTTATAAATATGAGGGAAGTTATGTCATAAAAAGCATTGATGAATTCACACTATCGATAGTGTTATGAATCATCAACTTGAAACTAAGATTTCACGATTATATACTGGTGGCGGAGTCGTAGGTTTTGTTTTGTTGCTAAGGTATCTTGAATTGAGGGACGATATATCTAACAAACAATGATTCTTATTTTTTTAAAGGGTTCATCGGTTAATATCAGTCAGTAATGAAAGAATCAGCTTTAAAATAAATATTCATTATTAGTTTGAATTTAAATTATCTCGTTGTTAAAAATTTCGATTGAATTTTGATCAGTCTTTATTCGCAGAAAAAATCACGTTGTCTCAATGCCATTTCTAACCAAAAATTCATCTTTTCTATACAGACTTAAGAATAATAGTTATATCAAGGCAATCCACACAAGATGAATACATATTCCGACAAAGACTGATCAAAATTCAGTCAAGATTATCAAAAAGTATGCTTCAATTTTCTAACTTGAAAATCAATCATTTATAGCTGACAAAAGTTCTCCTACTGATTTATTATGAGGCATTAATATTGTATTGACGTAAATGTACGTGTTTTTTATCCTTTAACCAATTATATGTTTGCCAACAAAAAAAAACATAACTTACCAATTTCTTGTTGTGTAATTGGTAAATTAAATTCACTGGCCTGTTCACATGCTTTTGGTAGACCAGACAATTTAGTTTCATAATGGTGAAGGAGATTATTGAAAATTATTGGCAGCCCAAACCATTGCATTAATTGATTTTCTGTATCAATTGTAATATCAGTAGAAATGTAAACTGAAGAAATAGAAAAAAAAGATCAGTAGAATTCGACCACTAAATTAAGATAGGTAGACAAACTTGAAATCGGATGTTATTTGATGAGTAATTATTGTAAACAACTCAGTCCTATAAGAAGATCAGTCGTTGTCTGAATAAAGCTCAGTATTAACGCTTCAGAATGTGACAATCGATGCTAGCGATTAAAATTTGAGGGATAGAGTAAGTTTTTCCACTTTGCTAACGAGTGTCAGCTAGTAAAGAAACCTATTTTCAAGTGTTTATTTGATTGTTTTCAATCTCACCTCATATCCAGAAAAAAATGTGAACTTCCGTCCAGTGTGATAATTATATTCTTTATTCTGTGTGAATTTCATGTGTCTTTATTGGTAACTCTGAGTATCTTTTCATTTATAAGATGTTTACTAACTAATTATCAAGTGTATAAAATACATTATGTCAATAAGTGTGATTAGTTTAACGAGAATGTGATTTTGGACTTGTTTTGGGTTTGTGTTTTGAGTTGTCAATTCACCTTCATCATATCAGTCCCATATATTCTTACTTAACAGTGGTTCCCATTTTCCGTGTATAAACAGTAGGGCCGCAGATATTATAGCTTCATGCTGGCAAGCGTTCGTAAGTAAGGGGTTTTTGTAGTCAATTGAATAACTAACGCTTTCTATGAAGTCTCAGGTACTAGCTACGACATTAATTCAAAAACTTCGTAATGGTCTTTAATTTGATGCGAATGGCACAATTTAGTGCTATAACTTGAATAAAATTATTCAATGACTAATATAATTCATCGTTTGTCAGTCAGCTAGTCCGAAACTAGAACGAGAATGTTTTCTAAATAGTGTATGGGATTTCAGGTACAATTCAATAAAAAATAATCAATTTCCGATAAACACTTCTATTTGAAAAATCGATGGTGAGTAATCTAAGGCTCATCGTTGGTACAAACTATTTTTTATGCCTCGGATAAAACTGATTATGTCTACTGGGGTTTCCGGTTGGTCTACCATACTCAGGAATTAAGGAAGGATTGAATTATGTCAATATGAATGGATCTATTGCGGACTCGATAAAGTCAACTGACATACAGCACTTCAATAATTAACTGAAAACATAGGAAGAACGAGAAGTATCGGAATAAATTGAGATGGTACAACTCCATATATGTAGTAACAAAAGTATGACCAACTTTCCAGTATACAGAAAATTAGTGAACCAAAAATAGAAAATTCGAAAAGGGGAATGATCATACATATAATCAAATTAGTTAAAAAAGACCTTTGTAGTCACGTCACAAAATAGTAAGACTTTGACATTATTAACAAAGACTGAGAAATCCCGTGATTTCTTTAACACTGTTTCATAAAGATATGATTACTATCTACAATAATTATGGTGATCTAATAATTTCATATACTAACAATAAGAATATATTCCGTTTGATTGTATAAATGATTGTGAATGTTGAATGTATGGCCCTGATCATTTCTATTCCGCATCTGTAAAGGTAAGAACATGGGTTGTTTGTCGAGGAACATTTCTCGACGCACAAGAGAGTCCCAGCTAGTATCGCTCATTAAAATTCAACGCAACAAAGCAAGGCTAACCAAAATATGTTTTCGTGGAGATAATTGAGTGTAATCGACATCGCAAATCAAGCTAGGCTATACATCCAGATAAAATCAGGAAGGATTGGAGAGCTATTTCGTTTCAGTAGGAGACTCCTCAACTCAGGATCTCCGGCCTCGCTGGTACGTCTGAGGAGTCTTATACTAAGACGAAACAACCATTCAACCCTGATTCGTAACGTCAATAAAATGAGAAGAAATTGTGTTTTTTGAACATTATGTATACGTTAACATTCCAAATGCTCTACTTTGACGTATCATGTTGCATATCCAATTTCGATTTTTCTTCTTTTCTAATATCTGGGTATATTGAAGTGTTTTACAGAGAAACACGGTAATACTCACAACTACAGCTAGTCCGTTTCCCTTTTGTGTGCATATTTGAATGCATGTGAAGATATATTATATATTATATTATTATTCACCATTTTCAAGAATGTTCAGGGTACTTAAAAAGCAAAAGTGTACCACTCTTCAAAAATCTACGACATATATTCAATATCAGATTAATAGAAAAGGATAGAGAACTTTAGAAAAGCATTTGATGAAAAGAAGAAAAATGAAAACACAAGTTCTAGTTTACGTCATACCAATCAAAAAATGAAAGGAATCACAATGAAGACAAAGAACTTGGTGAATAAACACTAAGCGAATATAGATAAGCAATATCCCAATACCAAAATAGTACATTTTCATTGTAAACATGATTCAAATAAGTGAGTATGTGTTTATCGATGTGTCTATTAGGTTAATTTGACTATTATTGGTTCACTAATCCGTCACAATAAATGCAGATGGATGCCAAAAGAAGGGATGAAAAGTTACTTTTAATTGTAGTCGGAACCGAACCATGTCACTTGACATTCACAATCGCTGATTACAGTTATCACGTTAACCTCGACCAGTTAATCTCCATCCACTAAAATGGTTCTGACCAACAGTCAGTGACATCATGGACTGATGTCATATTTTTGTTTGACCACCTATAGATTTATAATGAATCACTCCTATACCAGTTAACATCCTTCGTCAATGCAGATGAATGTTAGGCATCCATAATACGCATTCAAACCACTACAATCGATGGACATTCACAATCTTATCAACTCATTTGATATCTTTGCGTATTATCCTATGATTAAATAAAGGATTACACATTCGATTGCACCATTATCGACAAGCGGTGCTTTGAAGACACCCATGATCAAAAACCTGGGGTGTATGTATGACTTCCACTTTCACAGACGACGTTTCATAGTCATAAAGTAATACAGAAAAGAATGTTGTATCGTGTATTCGACGATGGCGAACGGACATTTTGTTTAGGCAATATGTAACGCGAATTGAAAAAACTCAATCTTGCTTTCTGAATCTGTGGCACTGGCGTAATATTCTTTTTTATATGTGGTATTTTTTACGGATCGATGCTGTTTTGGGATGTCTTTAAAATCCATGAAACATGTGACAATGATTTTGTCTTAGCTCTAACCTCTTCAATTACGACTGAGTACTGTTAGGAATTGAGGCCAGAACGTCCAGGTCTCATGATAAGTTCGGTATTTTCAATTCGTTGGGTTAAAATTCTACAATTCAGATATCTAGTAGTTGTAATTACTGTCTTAATTTGGTCGTGATTAAATATCATCATCATACGGAATTCTTTTCCCATTATTAACTTGGCTGACTTCATTTCTTTCACCGCTGAATGGTTAGCATAGTAGGTTTCAACATAACAACTACTCCTTTCTCGTCGGTTCATAAATTTTGTAGGATATATATTCTGCATCAACATTTTTCATCTAATAGTTTTTCTTCATCTTCATTAGTGACATTTATGCAAATATGGCCTATTTCTATTAAATAAAACCTTTACAAAATGTGGTTTGAAATGGACTGGACAATAGTCATAATAACTTCGATATTACTCTGTCCTTGTGGGCTTTCTATAGGTAAAGCGTTTGATTAAACTATTTTCTATCTTCGAGTCAAAAGTATATCTAGGAAAAAGAGTTGATTATTTTTCTCACCTTCACACGAAAGACGAATTTGATTTTAAAGAGTACTAGGTTACATTTAAAGAAAACTAATTGCATCTTCCAGTTTTAATATAAAACTGCGATATCGCTCAAGGCATATCACCCATGAAAACATAATTAATTAAATCTTTTAGTAATTTTAAGCATGTGACATGTAAATGTTAGTCAGTGGTGTTCCTAAAATACTAACCATAGTGAACCAACAATTTATCAAAAAATAATCACCATAAATTGTGATTTCAACTTTTTCGGTTTATTTTAGTGATGGTGATAATGATAGTGAATTTGCAGGTTGTATTCATTACAGATTGGTCTCAGTTGAGACACCATTGAAAGTCGGAGAGGGGGACTGGATTGTTTTTTTCATCTTAATATGGAACTCCTCAGGAGTCGAAATTCACATCTAGGCCATGAACCGAACGTGGGAACTTCCAGTTTTGTACTAAACGCTATTCACTACTACCTAGTCATTAATGATATCTTAATTAAGACGAATTTGTGATGAATACAACCTATAAATTAAATCAATCATTGCTAAACTCCTACAATTAGAACAACAATAAATGTTTCAGAAATTTTAAGCGAATACGACAAAGATTTTTCCCCAGATAATTAATAATTCACTAATCCATTAATTAATCAATATTTAAAATAATCAAGTGCTCAAGGTGAATGATGAATCGTTCCGAGAATACTCAAATTAATATATTACGCTCATATAAATATCATATAATTCTAACAAATTCATTGTACAAGTTAGTGTATTTCTAGATTCAGAAGCTCAATGAATTAAACGTTGATGTTTGAAGAGGAAAATGTTGGATTCAAATTTCAGTCTGAGCATCAAAATCAGGATGCAAGAATACCCAGTTTATGAGCCAGAAACAGTACGAGATGAAAGTCCTGGATTCCAATGATAGCCGCTATCTAAGTTGGGTCAAATAAAGCTCGTCTTCTTGTGGCATTATGTCAATCCAAAGTAAAATTAATGGTTATAAATTGCCGCTTAACTAAGAAGATTAAATTTTCATGTCGTTTAGTGGAATCAGTCAGAAAACCATTGGTAGGTAATACAAGACTTAAGTAATTAAACATATTATAACTTAGCCCAATTATAAGTTTCCTTTATATCACAAGAATAAAATATCTGAAATACTGCATAAGTGGTATAAACATTACTGTGAATAAAAAAATTTCTTTATGGTGGTTGTCAACATACTGTCAGTTAATCCCTTACCCTCCCCTCTTTGCCATACAAAATAAACAAGGATATATGGATACACATACACGTAAACGATATCTAATCAGGTTTTAAATGTTCACTTTATATACAATAAACATGCGATAGGAACAACGGGAACAATAGGATCTACAGAGAAAGTTAAAAATAGACAAAACTAAATGAAAGCCATTACACTATTCTCGATAGTTGGGTTTTAAAAGAATAGAATATATATATATATATATATATATATATATATATATATATATATATATATATAGATCACCCCCCCTTTTTTTCTAATGATATATTGTTCGGCGTTGTTGCTTTTATAAACAAATGAGTACAAAACAAACAATACCTGATGAGCAGATTAATGAATTCTTTTGTTGATCACCATTTATTTATTCAACTCTTATCATAAACCGTAGTATTTCATTCATACTGTCTAGAAGTTATCCAGTGACTGAATCATATTTATACATTTACCCAGGCTCTAAAATATAAACTTGTAAATTGCTGGCTGGAATTAGTCGACAAAATACCCTAGACCTATGTTTCATGCAATTTGGACCTCGTCAGAAAGGTTTACCCTACGGATTCAAGCTCGTGTTACCCAGCTCCATAAATGGAGATGTTACGACTGAGCTATCCTGGATGTATTACCAATTAATTGATCACTGGGTAGTGACCAATGTCATGTACGTCAAATCCTTCTTAGTGCAGATCGAATTTTATCAATCAAGTTGCAGAGTGGTCAAATATCATAAAAATTAGGTCCAGGGCTTCCCATAGACTACCTTCAACCACCATCTTACATTTCATCACAGTGTACCTGATGTTAAGTCACCTGGACTAGTAACCATATTGCAAATTGATTGACAAAATTTGATATGTACTAAAAAGAACCTGACATACGTGACATTGGTCACTACCCAAGTGATCTATCAACTGTAAAAAGAATACACGCAGGGCAACTTGTGCGTGTTTCTTACTTTAATCGACCTCAACTATTAAAGAGGAGAATAGATATATTTGTAATTGAAAAGAATCGCTCTTTAAGTTACTCATATATGTCTTGGATCAGTTATGAAATGATAGATAATGCTCTAGAGCTCTTTTATGACAACACCTAATTTGTGAAGAATCCATTGAAGTCGTCACACATATTGAATAACTACTTCTAAGATTTTATTGATTTTATTTGAAGTTGAACCGTTGCTCAGTTTAATCTATTTCGTTTTGGTCAGCCAAATAATATACGAGCTTTTTACACGTAAACAGTAAGGCCTTAAGTCGAGTACATCAATCTGTACTTTGTAAATCAGTTTTTTTTTTCAGAATTCAGTCAGCTGATGGTAATAACGATGAAATGATTTTCAGCATAGGAAGTGTAATTACATATTAAAGATTAATCGAAATCAATTTATTTTTGTGATATGAATTTGTGTGTAATTCATCATTCACTTTAGAAATCTTAAAGAAGTACACAAGTTATTCACTTCGATTTTGTTAACTGACAAACCAGAACAAAATTATCATAAACTGTAACCAAATTTTCCAACATGAGTGAATTCAAATGCACTACTTTTAGGACATTAAGCTTAAAGGTCTCTATTTGCAAGTGATATGCGTCACTTATTGTCGCCACTTGGAGTATCTTTAAAACCTAGAGAACAGTTGACAGCTCTTTTATCAAAATACTGGTGGTGATCTTCAACAGTATGCACTCACTATCATTTCCATTCATCGAGGTCAGGAACTACAGGTCTTACGGGAAACACTTTACCGTTGAAACCACATAGTTAGTACTCAATAGTGCACATTTATTATATAATAATATAATATAATAATTCACTTCTATTGGTTCCGTTTGTTTCACTTCAGACATGTTGGAATTCCACTGGTCACAACTCATCTCAAAGAAAGTCAGTAGTAAGGTGAGTATGACATTAGAAAAGAAAGATATCTCTTGGAGATATTTATGACTGGTGAATTTCATTTGGGATACCTCTTAAAACTACATTATATAGAATATCGTTCTAGATTAAAACATTTGAACAGTGCAAGATATAACACCTTATCTTGGCCGTTTTATTTGTGAAACTATTGTTATTACATAACCAAAGTTAGTCATTTAAACCATAAGCAAAAAATTGATTGTAAAAGTCCATTTGGTTTATAAGAAAGGAAACATAATATTATACACAACTGTAATAAACACCTTATTACAAACGAAATCATTCGTAGATACTAGGTGTTACATGAACGAATGAGTGTTAGTTAGTATTTAAATCACTATATAACAATCTACAACAGAGTGATTCTTATTCTAGTTATATGTAATAAGCGTAAAACACACATATATATTATATGAATACATATATATGAATGTTTGAATAGTCATTGTGAATTTTTAATTTTAATTAAACACTGTTTTTCCTATATATTCCATAAACAAGTTGGATACAGTTTGATAGAACATAAACTTATTCTATAATATTTTTTTGTTCTTAATTCAATTTACAAATAAACTAGATTATTGATAAATGGTAATTAATAAAAATAAGAATTGAAGTATGTCAAGGAAGTTATCATTAATTATTACTGAATTATAATACTGTACAACTTATAATCTAAACCTTATTTTTATAATACTGAACAATTTGTTTAAAACAATATGACAATCAGAAATTCATGTCAATTGATGAGCTTTCCAATAAATAGTCAAACTGAAATCATAATCAGTTCACACTGTAAAAACCGTAATGTGTCATTAGTATTGTGTTCAAAATACTTCTTTCCTTTTTTGGTAATAAACTTATTCTATTTCTATTGTGTTTGAATCATACCTGTAAATGTTTAGAAATTAGGCCTCTCTATTGTTTCATTTATGGTTACGTTCTTTGTGATTAAGTTGAATTAAGAAAACAAATTCTAATTGTTTAGACTAATATAGTGAGTGTAGAGCGTGATACAATGTGGTGTCAAAATTACAAGTGAGAAACTCACGAAGAATCACTGATAGATATGGTTTCTCAATTATTGGAAAGCCCTCAATAAACACAACCTTGATCGATTAATAACCAAATCAAGACAGCCCATTATCCTCAGGACAAATGGTTGTTTAGATACGGATATGAATACTCTACTAATTAGCCTAGAACTAGTACAAAATATTTTTACCTATCAACTGAATATTTCTGTAACTAGTCGGTCTGTGAATCAATCCCTTTATAACTTGAACAAATCTCCAGCATCCACTTTTATGTTCTTACTACTAGTGACTAACTTCAAGATAGACTATAGAAGTTTCAATGAAATGAGTTGTGACCGGTGGATGAGATGAAATGAAAAAAAAACACTGTCAAACACATCCTACTTAATTTTAGAACTTACATGGATTCTTGAATGAAATCGATTGATTTGTAGTGGCTTCAGATTGTGTAGGATCCGCTGAACCAATTGACAATTGTATTTCTAAATTTATTTCTTTTTGATTACTTGGCAGTTTAATTCGAAATATTGTTTGTTTACTGGACACTCGAGATTTTAATATTTCAAGTTTTGGTTCAATAAATTCTAAAAGTAGATAAGTTGGTCTACAAGCAACATTGTCGGAGATCACCTAGTTGAAAGTATTATATAGACAAAATGAGTAAACCAGTTTGAAAAGCTGATAACAAGGTATGATAGTGAATTAAAGTGGTTGATAACTACCACAAATGTATATTTTATAATTAAGGTTGTTAGAATACTAAGCTGTGGGACTTTTATATTGATTTGTAGCTTGCATTCGTCAGTCGGGGTGCCAATCAAAATCAGTCACCGATGGGATCGGGTGATCATATCATCATGATGGGAATCGGTTGAATTTGGAATTGGACGCTGACTCAATGGTTTTAGCGGTCAACTTCACATTGAGGCTTACAGGCCCACACTTCGGAACCTATCGGGGTCGTAAACGCGCATAGTTGACGAGCCCCTATTAGGAAGAAGCAGTTGTCCGGTCCAACCTGGTTTGTTAATATTATTCCCAAATGAGATCAGTTTGTGATGTTCACAAATTACAAATCAAACGAATCTCCACAAATCCCTTCCAACCAAACTTCTGGTTTGTTTAAAATCAGGCACTGATTACGTAATGATCGAATATTCATTCTAATTTATGTAAAGTAGTCAATAAATTATCAAACTCCTTACGACATTTTTAATGCATCTAACGATCATAGCCTGTTTTTTTGGAACAACACATGTTAAGCAAATATGGACGGTGGCTAGCAGTGGAATCCAGGAAGTGCGTTCGTCCTATTTGGGACTCAAACCAAGTACCGTTCGCTTCATATGCCATCACGTTATCCACTTAACCGCTGAGTTCTGATAACCACTTCCTGGATTCCATTTCTAGCCACCAACCATCATCATCACTACACATTTATAAGATGGTGGTTGAAGGTAGTCGACAGGAAACCCTAGACTTAAGTTTTCTTGCATTTTGACATTCATCAGGAACTCATACCTGTAATTTTAAGGAAACTGACACTTCCTACGAATTCAATCCTGTGTCACTCAGCTTTATAGTCATTTATAAACGTTACCGCTCACCAATTCTGACCATGACTGACCTCCCGTAAGAGTGAAACATATTTAAAGTTGGCTAATCACTGAGTAGTGACTAATGTCGACTTGACTGATAGAATTTTATCAGCATTAAAAGGAACGTAATGTGCATTGGTCATTTCTCAGTGATCAATCGATTGTAAACACACGTTACTGTCGGCTAACACCCGTAACACTTGCATTTTAAATAAAACCAACATTGATTCAAATTTGTATCCATTGAATTTCATTTATACCAGGTTCAGTGCAGATGATTCTTGCATTTATTTGCTTCAAGTCACACTCTGAATATAATAGCTAATGATATTACACTGTTGACAAAACCGAAGTGTGGATAAAGTGGAGTTCAAAGCCTAGACATGATGGCCATAAGAGTCGGATACCTTAATCGCTGTGGCACCGAACATAGTTCACTTTTCAACCGAATAATCACTGATTCGTGACAGAGGTCATATTTCGTCAAGATTGTACTTATCGCTTACTGCTGAGTGTCAACTAGCAGAAAACCCAAGTCAGGTCAGGTTTCTTACCAACCACACTCCTACTGCTTAAGAAGTCAGCATAATTCTTGGAAAAAGTGAGATTCGCTTTTATGCTGTAATATATAGCATTTATAATTTGATAATTGTACAGTGCAAATCGTAAATTTGTTGAAATGTGTTTCATTTGTGGATTTTTTTCATTTAATCATATTTCTAACCCATTTGAATTTGAAAAATCACACCATAATTATGTACTGTTTCTATAAATAGTGTGTATGGTTCAGATGTCTACCTTCTTATACGTTAGAACCGTATTGGTGATTCTTGTTTTCCTGACATAACATGAATGCATATGTATACACATAGGTGAGTTTGTACTTTATAGTTCTCGATTTGTCACATTGCGTTGACTGACTTCTGTTAGTATGCATAACATTTGATAAATAATTTGTTAGGTGAGATAGGAAAAAACACCCCAAACGTCAATTTTGCATTTATAAGCAATCATCATCATCAGTGAGCTAAGTATGTTGGCGGTCAGTTGCCCAATACAATTACGATTGGGGTTTATGAAAAGTTTATGATTTCAAAGAATCGAGTTTTTGTTATGGATAAGACTGATAGAAAGTTTATAGGTCTGACGTCTGACACATAAAAAAACTGTAAAGTAAATAAATCCTTAACAGAAGTCAAAAATTGAAATAGAACAACTCTATTTTTATAACAATGCGTAGTGACCTTAGGACTAAAAATGACAACAACCAATAACATATTGGTAAAGATCGTTGTGAAAATATGAATTATAGCAGTGTTATCGAGGTTATACCTTATAGAAAGAATTAACGTTTATTAAAGAAAAAATCATATAACCTGTGATCTTAGTAGCTGTTCACTTGAAAACTCATGTAACATTGGTAAAAAATATGCGAGCGGTTATTGTTCCAGAAGATATCTTAGCCTTTCTAATAAAATCTGGCTATTCTTGCGACTGCCCTAGCAGTTACACTATGAGGGTAAGGTTGCAACTAATAGTCGAGGTTGAACATGGTGAGTCATTGATAAGTTTTGGTTAACCATGAAATTTAAGTAGATGAAGCGTTACGGTTCGGTTTCAACAGTGTCTGACATCAAACTATTAGAATTCTTCTCATCGATGTTTGTATTATTCAACCATTGATATTCAAGACTCGATTATGATCAGTTTTCAAAAATATACATCGTGAGAGGAGTTCCTCAATTAGCCTTTTTGGTGTGAGTTTTATTATCGTACCAGTTAAACACAATAGTATCTGTTTGGGTTCAGCTGCTTAGTGGACAACTCATTGACGTACAAAGTGAAGAGTGACAAATTCAATTTTGAATGTGAACATGAACACTCAACTAACACGTCCAAAATAGGATGAAAGACGTGTTCTGGATTTCATTGATAGCCACAATTGAAATATATTTTTTTAAAAATGTGAACACTGTCGTAATGTCTTTCAAATTGTAATTTTAGATTGTATCGTTTGATAACTGCAACTCGATTGGACTTAAGGGCAGTAACATAATGTTTTGCATATTATCGCATTTAATAACAACAAAAACAAAGAGTAATTATAATTCTAAAAATAAATGAAATGTGAACAATTAGGGAAATTAATAACATTTGAGCAATAATAATAATAGCTGTAATGATACACACTCACTTTTGAAGCAATATGAACAGTGACATCTAATTCAGTTTCTTGTGTCTCATAATTATGATGAATGCCTTCAACAGTTAAACTTAATCCAGCATCTAAACACAGAAGAAAATGAAAATGCATGTGAATTAATGTAGAAAAATGGTTTTGAAATGATTTATTTGTACAGATTAAGGATTATTTTCACTATGAACAAATATGGTCATTGAAATCACTTCAAAAGACAAAGGAAGCAGTAGTTAGAATCTTGAAGAGATTGTGGACGGCTTCAGAGCTCTATATCGTCTCCCTCCAATACAGTGTGCAAGCATTGATCATGTGTTTTTAAATTTGTTTCCAACGATATTGGTATGAGGGATTTGCGTAGATCGTTGAGTTTTCGATCTTCATACTAAGCACTAACTTTAGTTAGTTAACCAGTGTAAACCGGGAAGTACTGGACACCATTCTCGTCTTAAGTGGAACTCCTCAACAGTGTGCATGCATGAAACCCCGGTGGGTCAGCGAACAACTATTTTAAAAGAAGATATATTTTCTCTGAACATTCACGAATTAAATTACCATAAATTAAAAATTTGTCGCATCACTGTATATTTTGTGCTAAAGATATGAAAATGAATGGCTCGAACATTTTTATTGCTATAAGCATAGTGTTCAGCAGCCACTGATTCGAGCTTCTATTTGCAATTAATAGTTGTTGTTAAGTTGTTTCAAATTACGATAAAATATGTGTCCATGTATCGATTGTCGTTATAGATGAGGTTAACCGCAACGACTTAAGTACTCGCTGTATCTAGTACTTTCGGTTATTTTTCCGTTCACCTAGCATATGCTAATAATTTTAACTAAATATTTAATTTCCTAAGTCAAGAACTATATGTTACCGTTTATGGTTAACATGTCAGTGCATCGCAACCAACAAGTGGTATAAAAATGCAAATTTAGTCAATGTGAGAGCTTGACAGGTAATCTTTAGTAAATAAATCGGAAAATATGACCGGATTTGTGGGCAACAACACGCATATTGAACAATGAAAACATTAGGGATAACCTTTAATCATCACCTTCAGCGGTTCCATAGTTTCTAACCAAAATTCACTTGGAAAAACAATGCATGAAAAGACCAACGAATACGTTTACTTTATACTAAAAATGGAAATTACACTTCGACTACCAACTGGGATGAAATAAACAATAATATATGAATCAAAAAATAAAGATTTAAATTTGTGGAAACAACCGTTATCCGACCTACGATCTGTTTTAAAAATACAAACTACTGATGTAAACTTAGTAGTTGTGTATCATAAGTCAAAATTATTAAATCTAAATAAAACGTGTGCATTCATTTATGTGAATAAACAAATTATTAACATTGATGAAGTTGCCTTAGCGCAAATAAATAAAATCTAAAGGATGAAATGCATTTGAAAGAAGAATTATCTATTCAATTCCGAGTTTCGATGAGTAAAATTTCTTTGAATTTCTGTATTTGTAAATTGGTTCGTTGTTGAAGATTAGTTTTATCCTGAATTGACAACCATGGTTTAATAAAGGACCGAGTAGTACCTGGGCTCCATTTAGCAACCTTCTTATAACTTATTTGAAGATAGTTTTAGGTCCTAGATCTAGGCTTCATGCTAACAATCACTTGTCGGTAAGGTTTAATTACAATCACGATGGATCTGATAATCCCCCATGGGATTCTAAAACACAGTCGGTGACAAAAGCGACTGTGTAAACAGCCAGCTATTCTCAATCTTTTTTCTCACATCATTATTTAAATTACAAAACCTGACGATTAGTCAAGTGAGAAATTAATTTTATCCAACAAATGAAATGTACACATGCAGTATCCGTCAAGAATTGATCTCAACCGATATAAAATTTAAAAGCTGAACACAGGATAAGTTCTTCATCTTAAGAGGGGAATCTTTAGAAATGTCCACGTGTAACTTTCCAATGAGTTCGAACTCGGGACTTTGGGGCCATTCGACGAACGCTTGGCCAACAGAGCCATTGAATCGGCGTTCAAAAGCATAATTTCAACCTTAACTTTGGATATTATGCAACGGTCCTCCGATACCACTGATGAAAATGGTTTTACAGTGAAATGTCTAAACTAAACCAGTTATAACTTTCACCAGGACTGCGTTGAATTCCGTGTGGGCTGATAGATTTACAATTTTAGAGATTCACATATTCAGAAGAAACAGCAATACCATTCTATCTAGTTTCCAATATTACCTTGATTGAGAACAGTGTGTGACAAAATACTACAAACAAATGCCTTCAAAAATTCCCATTCAGGTAAATAGAATACCTGTACTTTAGAGTTTGCCAAGATGGACACATAATGAAAAAAATGTGTGGTACAAAGGTGAATACAGTTTGGTATAGTTTAAACTACAGTTTTTTCATTTTTTTTCTCCACTTCAAAAAACTGCCTCCCCACCCCACATCTCTATTCTTTTTTTGGACAAACACAATCTTAACTTCTTAGACATAGTTATCAATATGTATTGCTTGTAACTTATGTAAGAGGGATGCGACGTGAACAAGTAACACCCTGTTATCATTTAGTTATACACACATATCTACGGCCTACAATAAATTATAATTATATTAGAAATATGTGTATGTCTAGATTTTTCATTACTTAGGTAAATGAGTTTTAATGTTACCGTGGCAATCAGACTGCTGAAAAATGAAGTAATAACATCTTTACTTAGTTTGTTATTATTCATTAGTCCACTGATAACTAACTTTCAATTAATCGGATGGTGAAATGGTTTGCGCTTGTTAGCGGTAGAATAAAAATAATTTCTCTATTCTTTAAATGAATGAATATTTTTGAGGGATAAATAATAATTAAGAATAAATAGAAATCAGCTGAAGATTATACATATATATGTTCTAGGTTTTAACATATACTATAGTATATGAGGTTTATTGATATTCGCCTTTGCTGTTCATAATAAATTAGCTGAATATGTAAGTTAGTGTCTGAAAGTTAAACCCTTTAATTAATGAGCTCCCATTCCAGTGAAGCAGCAAACTAACCGTCTCTGTATTATAAGATGATAGTAGTTCGAATATATATACATGTCAGAATAGTATTGAATCTAGTGTCGAAAAGAAGAAATTTCGAAAAGAAATTCTTCGTTTATACTTTTATTAAAACCATCTTCATCATGGTTGATATCTAGTTATTTATTTATTTGTTTACAAATAAATTTTAATATTTATTTAATACTGCCAACTAAATTTGAGTTAATCCCCACCCTCTTCCTTAAATAAATGTCCTTGAAAATGGATACAAATCATAGTAGATAAACAAATTATTGAAGCTTAAAATAAAAAAACACTATCTCAACTTAGTAGTATAATGAAATTTTGAATTAGATTTAGGACATTGTGCATAAATGACAAGTTTAAATTATATAAATATTTAAATAAAGTACAATTAAATTTGTGATTATATGTGTAGGATATCATAATCATTTGAATGTGGCGAATAAAATAACTTGTATAACTGAAAAGTAAGAAATTCGTTATATCTTCAAGAAAAAGTCGACTATCGTATATTTTACCAACTAACATTGAATTCATTAAGCCATTGGCAAGATAGATTAGATTAGAATTTTTATACAATAAATGGATTGTAGTTAACAGTGTAACACTGCGTTTTTAGCCCAGTGCATTTAATACTTTTAAGGTCAATAGATTATCCACTAATCACTGAGTCTAGATACTAACTACCTTATCAATAGTTATTTAACTAAGATCAGTTCGTGGTGTAAAACATGAAATTCAAGAGCTCCACAGACCTGCTCTGTACAGTCTACTTCATGATCTGTCTAACAATTTATTTGATTTAAATTTGGAGACAAGCAACTTGACAAAAATCAATACATTTCGAACAGCATAATCATTCTGATTTAAATGGTCGATCTGAGAAATACACGAACTAGGCTAATTGAGTTCTTGACAAGAGTTATAATGACTCCAAGGATGATACAATGTCAAGATAACCATCAGCTATATGTTCTGATTAAAACTTCAGGCGTATACAGTTGCTTTCCTTTCCCTTTACTGATTCATTATGTGAATGAATGATAATTAACTGAGCTGTAGGAATATTATTTGCGCAAACTATTTCAGTAAAATGATTAAACAACAATCCATACAAACCTCCAAGGTCATCTAGGGATATTCTGAGCGATAGAAACATAAACATGACTAGTGTACTATCATAAATAAAGAGAATTTTGCAAGTATAATGTTGATACAAAAATTTTGTACATTAATTTCTTCATAACTTCAGTTAGCATATCGACTGAAGAAAGTTAGATATTGTCGTATCAACTGGATCCTTAATAACAACTTCCTAAATGGAAAAATTCATTTACCCCTAGCTGATATTGTACATAAAATTAATTGATAAGATAATGGATAGGAAAAAATAATCACATGTGAAATATCTATCTGATAGGTATAAAAAATATCTTCAGTCATAATCACGGTAGCGATTGAAAGAAAGTGAGCTAATCTCCCTAGCTTTCTTCCGATCTACATGGTCTACACCAGGAAGCATCGTGCATCAAGATAGATAATCCTGATGAGACACTATCAACTTATCAATACTACTAACCTTTTACCAACATAATAATAATATTGATAATGGCAATAATAAATAAACACAATACTAATCATATAACAAACCCTTAATATCTTCTTTAACTGTTTCACCAAGTGATCCAGAGGTAGCTAATTCAATAATAGAAGCTGACTCAACAGTATCCTCAACCCCAACAGATTTCATGTATAATTTATAGACATCTGATGTAGATGGATTGTTTAACTTAAATTGAATTATTTGACCATGAATTGTACGTGTACATGTAATAATGTCATTATTATCTGTACTACATTGTCCGTCTACGAAAATCGATCAACATAAAAGAACAGATGACGTGAGGTAATGAGATTTTGAACAACAACGAAAAACTGCTTGGTATCTATTCAAAAAAATTTATATGATTAGAAAGAGAATAGATAAAATCAATTTTCTATCAGTAAATAGTTATTTGAATCTTGCGATTATTATTTTGGGCTGCAATGGATCACATTTTTTTGGTATATGTGAACACTGTGTGAATTGCTTTGATATTGATATTAATTCAAAAGCATTGTGAGCAGAGATAGATTGTGGCAGGCAGTGGGATCCAGAATGTGCATTTTGTCCTACTTAGACCTCGTCGGTTGAATATGCCTATATACCACATTTAGTATTCGTTCCGGGACTCGAACTTAGTACCGTTCGTCTCAAACTCCATCGCGCCATTTACTTAGGTACTGAATCCAGATAGCCAGTAGCTTGAAGTTTAATTCATTTGTATTGGTTGGTTGAATGTTCTCACTGAGCACACTCTTGCACAAGTATATATCGTATATACGCGTGTATTTATTACATAGTTATTTTTAGTAATATTATTCTGGGTACCTTTTAATGTGAAAGAAGACGTCTTAGTTATTTACCTCACCTTTTTGTTCCTTTTTATTCATATAATAATGACTTTTCAAAATGTAGCTGAAAATAATTCATGTAGCTTAGTGATCCTCAATGTTATCAACAAAGTCTGGCCATAGATTCAATTCTGAATAACAATATCAATACTAGGGTGATATGAGTAGTCTTTAAAAAGTTAGAACATGTTTCCGGGATTTCACCTTTTCTTCTTATCTAAACAACTTATGAACTCCGTTTTATGTATTATTAATAATCATAATTATTCATAATTTTAAACCGGAAGAAATACTGCTCTTTATATTGTAGTAATTGATGTTTGAATTAATGAGAATCGTGATCAAAACATGTGATCATTTTAATGCTTTACTTCATTAAAATAATAGTGACGTATAATTATTGCAGTAAATATTTCATAATTCCAATTAAATTTGTTTTCAGATATACACATCTACAAATAAATTGTTACTGTCTTATTTTTTTGAAGGATTATTAGAATACTAGCAAGCAATCCATCATATAGCTTGATAAATATCCACTATATCACTGATGCGTAACTACATCACATGGTCAACTTTCTTGATTTCACTGGTTATTCAGTTTTCGCTAGTTGCCTTGAGATTTGAATTCTTTTAGTTTCACTTTATAATAGATTATAAGTCGAGAAGAACGATTGAAATCATGAAATAAAAAATGACAAGTAATATAATTAAAAGTTCTGGACCTAAGAGAAGACAAAGTGCGAATGAATTTAAACCACTGCAATCAATTCCAAGCTATGTCACTCTACGTTTCCAACAACTGGTTACAATAAGTGAGCAGACTTCACAATCAAGTGGTAATTAACACTTGCTGTAATGGACACTACTCACAAGGATGCTTGTAAGTAGTGTGTGACTAAGCGTAGTGTCGAAGTTGCGACAATTGTGAAGACTTTCAGTGCATCGAAAGCACAGCGTTAGCAGAATATTTAGACACAAGACGAGAAGACAGTTCAGATGACAGAAAAAACCCAAAGCTGCAAATGGACGACTGAAGGCTATGTATATGTATTATGTAAATACCTTGTAACTTCTCGCAATAAACATACCTGCCTTCTGCCTAATGTCATATTTCACACTGCTAACGTTGATCATTCGCCAAATGTTAATGACTTCATAGATTGATATTATATTCGAGATTATCAATAGATTTTATCCTGATTAATACACAAAATTGTTTCATAATAAATACATTTCAACAAGTAAGATTAAGCTCAAATTTCCTTTGAAATTTTCATTGATTAAATAATATGATCGGTAATTTTCGAGTAGTTTTTTTTCACTAACTTATCGAGATATTACAATCATGTCTCAGAATACACCATGTTGAATATTATTTAAAACTTTGTAGCAACTTATCAAGTTATGTAAATACATTTTATTTGACAGCAAAATACATGAAAATTAAAAGTTCATAAAGATTGTTCTATTCAAAGTTAATTTGCAATTTTTCACTGACTGACATTAGCTAAGTTGTCTCTTACTGTGATTACTGAATTCTAGTGTAAATATTTAACCATCAACAGGGTTTAATTGAAAGATTTATAATTCCTTGTCTTCATTTCAAGAACAATCTCTACTAAAATTAACATCTTCATAACGATTGTTCGTTCTCTAGTAACTGATATTTTATATGAGCTCTGAAAGTTTTATTGAGAAGACTGGTGTCTGGTTTATGTATATTAGGGCAAGTATCACTGATATTGTTAAATTGATCACTAGGCAAGGTATCAATTATATATATTAAATGAAGGTTGTGGATGAACAAAGTGTCTAAAAAACTCCAAATTACAGTAAAACATAAGAGACCAGTATCACAAAGTTTATATCAGCATAAATACATTTATTATGTCATTATCACAGTTTTGTACAAACCTTTAAGTTGAACACTGGCAACAACTTCATCTTCGCTCTCACTAGAGGAACAACCAGAACGCTGTAAGGTTAATATCTTCAACTGACTATCAACATTATTTTCATCTAATTGATGAAAAGCTCTAATATCTAATAAATGTGAATCTCTTTGCCAAACCCATGCACGAACTGTATTCACTCCACTTGATGTAATAACTAAAATTAAAATTGTTAATTATAAATTAATTGGCTGATCGAATTAAAAAAATATCTTTATTATATTATAGTTAACATTAAAAGGAATGATCTTAGTTCACTGACCAATTAAAATGAAGAAGCACTGGATAAATATGTTTCCTCCTAATATGAAACTTCTCGACGGTGGGCATTTATGACTCAAGGGTCTTTCGTCTCGCGCACAAGCGTTTAGTCCCTGAACAGTTGAGCCGAAATTTAGTGGGCAACATGTTTAACTTCAATCAACTTATTGTATCACTCAATCATCTTCAAATGTCATTGGTAGGTAACTGCCTCACAATCAGAATGGTTCAACTTCACTAATCAAAGATAATTTCATTCACTTGGATGATATGATCGGAGCACACAATGATTTCATACAATAAAATCGGGCTGAAGTTATCCGTCACATTTCCTACGTTCAATAAGTATATTCTGTCTGTAACTTCCAGTCAGTGTTTTGTTCACTCAGCAGAAGAACACCGCAGGCTACAGTGTATGTAAATTTCAACAAAGATTTCAAGTAAATGCGTTGAAGATTTTACTCAAACATCCTTTATATGTCATGTAGTACAGCACAATATACTGGATTATAAACACACGTGTAGCGAAATTTAGAGTCCGAAGTTAAAATCGCTCAAGCAAGCTACACTTACTCAACAAATGAACGAAAAAATGATCAATAATGCTGGGCATGCATGGTATATTCAATGGACATTATGAAAACATTGTGGATAATCTGCAGTCGAAATTGGTAATCTTAAAATGTTGTCACCTGTTATGATGTGCGTTGTCCGATATTGAAACTAACTTTCTATACGCAAGCTTATAACCAACTTCTGAATGAGAAAACTAAGAGTGAAGGAGGACATTTATTGAACTTAAACGCTTCAGATGTATAAGCACAGTCTGCGCAAATATACCTGTACTAATGTTCGATAATTACCAGAGTCAGTCATTGACTGGATATAGATACTCAAAGGTAACATCTCAAAACTGTAAGTAGTGATGTAGGTAATTGACGTGTGTTTGAATCCCATGATGGAAGTAAAAGTTCTTTCCTAAGATTGTAGATTTCATTTAGCTGATGGTTGACAAATGGAATGAAATATAAACTTCGTATTTCTTGCTGACTGAAGTACGAACGCATGTACGTGTGTATGTTTTGAGTGAGTAGGAGAGTACAGTGTCTTATAACATTATGAGAATAATTACTCATCCAAAACTTACTCAATGCCCGAAAAACATCTCTAATCACAGATGGTGATTTTGTAGCTGATAAAGCTTTTGGCATACTCCATGTAACTGAGATCACGCTATCATCGACAGAATCCGGCCAAACATCTTGTAGTTCATATTTATAAACAGGTATAGACCATAAATCAGAACCAACATTAATGCCCGAAAACGCTTGTACATTTGTCTCTTCTATATTCTAGAAAAAAACAGAACAACAGATTGTTACACGTAATCCACTTATGTTTATTGTAATTAGTCTTATGATTTGAATTATATTGATTATATATCACAAAGTCCCACTGTTTCACAAATGACTAGGTCACACAAAATATATATATTTCTCATTCATTCTTATCAATCAGCAGCATTAGAACCGATAAATCATACATTTCTTAAGATTATTTCAAAAGTTCCTCTGTGTCGTCAACTTTCCGTTCGACCAGTTTCCTATATTATATAACTTCACCATCAAAATCTTTTGAAGAAAACACATTAGCAATAATGATTCTTACCGCATTTGTTCTACTTCCTGCTTGTCCACCTTCTACAAATACCACACCAATTTGTACATCTTTTAAGAGACTGTAACCAATAATATTGAATTTGAAGTAACTTTCATGTTCATTCTCTGGTAATTCAATGAATCCTACATGTGATTCAATTGATTGTTCAGCAAATGTTGTCGTGTAATTTGTTTGAAATATTAAATCTGGAATGTTGTTTTTGAAAACCAAGTAAAGAAAAGGAGAAATAGCATATCAAATTATATATCTAGTAATTTCACCAAAAATTACGCGTATGTCTACGTTTGAATGAAATGGTTTCTAAAGGAGTAAATCAAGGGATTAAGAATGATTGTGAATGTAACGGAATTTATTAGATGACTGTAGGTAGTCGGCACGATACCCCACTTGACGTACGTTTGGTGCTAGTATGACCGTATCGACAATGCGTACCTGCAATCTTGAGGGAAATGGTACCCCTTGTGATAATTGAAGCCGTGTTACTATATTTGCAACCTGTGAAATTACCATACAGAAACAAAAGCCAAGATTGATCTCCTAAATTATTCACAATTGATTGGCTGTTGGTGTAGTGTTCAATGTCAAGGTCGTCTAGTCCTTCAATGCTGGTAAAATCCAGTCGATTACACCCAAGACCAAAGCTTTCTATATGCTATTTTAGACTACCTGATATAAAAATATATTGAATGCAATTTCACACAGACTTTGTTTACACAATAGGTAACGATACCATACATACCACTGCTACAATCAGCTGCTGATTGAAATTTTGAGTAAATGTAAGTATAAGGTTGTAGAGGTTTTCGAGTTTCATTGAAATCATGAAACTATCAATGTTAGACCACTATTGAAAAATCTGGAATCACTGAACGTCCATTTTGTTCCAGTACGGGGTTACACATCAGTGCACATCCACCACCACAAAAATCAACCCCACGACCTTAAGTCTCGTGTGCAAACGCATAGCACTAGCATCAATCGGTCTTTCATTTCAATGAAACGAAACAACCTCCTCAACCCTATACTTACCGTGTTCTCACTAGTGATGAGCTTTGAGAGGAAATTTCCAGAGTTCTAGTGTGAAGTTGTGATCAGTGAAGCCAGTCCGTGTCGGGTGTAAGACAGTTACTACCGGAGATAGTGGAAGATGGTCGCGAAATATGGTAGATATCAACACCGTTGGATGCCAGCTCAGTGGTCTAGAGGTTAAGCGTTCTCGTATACGACTGAAGGTCCTCGGTTCGACCCCTAGCTGCGTTGTCATAGATGCGCACTACCGAGTAGTCCTATACTAGGAGTGAACGGCACTCCAGTGGCTTCAAGTTATTAAATGGTGGTCTAACATTGATGGCGACTGTTGAAAGGAAATTTTAGCAAAAGCTTTTCAATATTGAAGACTAAAGAATCTAAGAAACGAAACAAAGTAAAAATATCTATGAAGAAACTCATTTTTGGACAAGTCTTTATTGCCTTGAACTGTTTTGTTTTTTAAAAATAAATCTTTATTAGACATATTGATCAATTATTTACAGAGTTTAGTTTCTCATATGAACAGGTGTCTGTCTCACTTAGTCTAGATGGTATATGCATTGGACAGGTACAATGGAATGAACAAAGAACTAAATGGAAACCGTCCTAGTGTAATTGTGAGTATGTATGTGTGTATGTATAGGGATACAAAGTGTAGATATGGGAAAATAAGGCATAATGTAGAAAACTAGAGATTATAACATACAATCAAATGATGCATCTATGTATCTGAATGATTAATTTTTCATGTATCAAAAGCAATTATAATAATTTAATGTTATGTCCAGAATACATTCTAAGATTTCATGACATGTACTGTAATGAATATATATACATATATACTTTAGCTATTATGATGATGACTACTATGACTTTAATTACTAATATTAGTCAGTAGTAGTACTGTTATAAATAAGATCAGATAACTTAATTACAAGTAAGTATAGTTTTGATAACAAAAAGAAAATAGATTATTCGGGTAAAGCATATGGTTATTACTGCTTATCATCAATATATATTCATCTTCACTTAACTAGTTTTGACTTTTATAGAGGAGAGAGTAGAAAATTTGCGAAATGGGATGAGTTATTGAATCGAGACAATTGGTTTATTTATCAGCATTGATAAAGATGACTATATCAGAGATGAAGGAACAGAATGGCGCTATATATATATATATATATACTAGCACTTTGACATAGTGATCAAGATTTGATACTTTGATAACTCGATCGAGCTATGTTTGTTCGAAAACTTATTTCTTTAAGGCCTACCATCCCAGATAGGTTGACTGGCTAGTGACCTGACTGTAAACAGTGAGTGAATGTTGGAAAGTGAATTTTTGATGTCAGCTGTTCTGTGGTGGAACGGCTGGAAGATGTTTTGCTTAGACAACCGGCATGTGTAGCGATCAGTAGAAATACATGCATATGGAGCTCAAATCGTTTACAATTATAGCGAAAACCTATTGCAACCATAGAATAAAAATAATAGTGTTAGACATATCAAATGCCTAATTTAGTGTCTGTTGGTTATTCATAACAAGCAAATTAACATTAACCCTGGATTCATATCTTAACTGGGTTGTGCAAAATCTTACGGACTAAATAATCATATGGTGCCTATTTTATGTATGAACGAAATTCATTCATAAATATAGTTTCAGGACGCTAGTACATTATAGCTAATACCGGTTTTTGATAGAAATTAACGCTCGGTTTCTAAATAGGAACAATGTGGGGATCATTACAAATCAGTTTGATCCCTTTTAAGAGTTGGAGAAGATGGACAATCTATATCAAATTTCGTTAATTTTCTAGGGTTTACTAGCACTGTAACCTGTAGAAGAAATCAATAGACTTGCTAATTGTGTATGATCCGGTTACTTTTTCAACATCATTACTATCTTTTCCATAAACTATTAATATACAAAAGCTGTTTTGTGATTCGCTAAAAAATTACTGGAACTTCGTCGCGGTTGTTTTAGGTTTCTCCCTATCACCGCACATTAAATACAAGTATCATATAAGCATTAAATAAAACATCATTTAACTGTTTTTAATGAGATCTAGTAATTTAAAAATACATTTTCTTACCCTGATCGAAATCTGTTGGTTTAAGATTTGTAGATAGAGAGAAAAGTTGTGATTTCTTATTGTCAGTAGCTTGGCAACTACATTGATACTGACTGTAATATTGATGAGCTAGAAATAGATTTTAAAAGAAAAACTTGAAAAAATTACTGGTAAAGCTTAATCTTTCAAGAATAATCAAAATAATCTCATGAAAATGTTTGAGAAAATAGTAAAACAATACTTAGATCCCCAGAAAATAATATTAATAAAATCTTGGTTAAAGTGGTTTAGGATGACTGATTTCATTTATGTTGCATTCCCCACAGATTGTTGTTAGTTAGGGTAACATGAAAAATCAAGGAACATTTCGACACATCTGTCTTGTACTGAAAAGTAATCAAACATGTCGAAAATGGAATAGTTATCGTCAATGGAATTCGATTGTCATTGCATTGTAACGCAAATTGACTGAAGTTAGAATTAGACCACTAGACGTCGACGCAGTGGTTAAGAACTAGCTATGATACATGAAGATCCTGCGTTCGACCATTGGCAACGTCATAGAAGCCCATTGCAGTGGAAGTTCAATACTAGGAGGAAACATCTGCCCAGTGCTTCCTGGTTTTCAGTGGTAGCCAGCTAAGGTCAACATGTGAAGAATCGAACCTATAATAATAGTAATAATAATAATAGCTGACTTCCTAAGATAAGAATTATCTATATCTAATTTCTTTCCTACAAACATTAACCCAACAATCATCATCATCTCGATATGCATGATGTGTACTGAGACGATTCTGTATCACTTTATACCCTGCGAATACAACTTTTTGTCGTTCATACCCGTATGACAGATTTGGATACCAATTTTTAACGAGCGTATGTAACAAGAAGATAATAATAGTAATATATGCAAACTGATAATTTGAAAAACTTTCACACACAAACACATTCGCGCATAAATCAAGGATAAAACAAGTGTAAATTAAAAAAAGTGAATACATTCGGAGGTGTGTGTATCTGTGTCTATATATATCGAGATGAAGGGAGTGGTTAAGATTTATACAACAACTCAATTAGTATACACAGAAAAAAGAAACTGAAATGAATACAAAAATGTATCTAGAATTATTCTTGTTTCCCAGTAAAACAAACACGTACTTGGAAGAGCAATTGAATTGATAGATAATTCTAATTCAATAATGATAAGAGTGATAAGCAGTGTATAAATAAATCACATCATGATTTTAGTAAATAAATCTGTGAACATCCGATCAATAAAATTTAATATTCACAGATATTGATAAAGAATAGTTTCCTTCTGTTTAAGATTAGTATTTTCTTATTGTTTTTAGTATTAGGGATTGTAAGCCAGAGCAGATTGTCTCAATAATGTCACGAAGTTACACGTATTTAAGTAAACTAAGATAGTGGTTGGTAGTGCGGAACAAAACAAGCGTTTCAACCCATTTGGAATATTAACTGGTTGTTACACTTCAGTATTGATATTCACACGGTGACTTGAACCCAATGCCTTCCGTTTCAAATCCTAACGCATTATCCATTGAGATACTGGGTTCAGATAAATATTAGTTTCGAAAACAGTTATAAATTTTATTTGTAGGGTTTCTGTCTTCTTAGTTGTCGATTTTGAAAACACCAGTGGCTATCTGGACCCATTAACCAAGTTAAAAACGCGTTGTGCATGCTTGAGAAAAAAAGTACTGGTTTCGAAACCTAGTGTGAATATCAGCATTAGGATGCAGGTATATCTAAATATGTATCCTGAAATCCCACGCCAGTCAATATTCAATTTTATCATGAATTACTTTCGCCTTAAAGTTCCTTTACTTTTCCAAGGTGGTTCACAAGACCTATAACTTGATTCAGATGCAAGCTTTGGGAAGTGTTATGTCAACCTTTGAACTGGATGATTTCATTTTTCCACAACAGTTGAATGACAATATTTGAGTGTGATTTCAGTAAACGATATTTTGAATTAAGAAAATGGGTCTCTTACATTATCATATAAATTATGATTTTATTGATACGATTCAACTGCTCCCTACCTAGTCATTGTTCAGTCTGGTATGCTAGGTCAGCTAAACATATCGGTTCATGGCCGAAAAATGGGGGAGAGATAATGATGAGAGCAAGCTACTGGGTAAGATTTGACTTAAATTCAAAAACACAACAGTTATACGCCAATAGTTGAAAATATGGCTTGGTTTTCTGAGGGAAACACATTACATATTTTTTTCTTTTATATATCAGTTGTGTATACATTTTAAGATCGATTAGCGAATAAAATACTTGATTTTTCTACTGAAATAGCTGTGGACACATGAATGAAGTATATACATCAGTGACAGACTTGGACGATGACAGAATATAACACATTCTCTGAAAGCCGCGATTTTGTATGAACTAACAAAAAAATGAAAATAATGGATGGATAGGAGTGACTTCAATCGATTACTATCAATAATTATTTTCGTTTCAACATAGAAAGGAAATGAAGGCAAAACAGATGGAAATGCAAAAGCTAAGTGCGGATGAGGAATAAATTGTAATTAGGTAAAAATAAAATAGGATGCCTAGTTTGATTGGTAAAGGTTTTCGGAGATTGGTTTAATTCGTGTGTTCTACAAGATTTATCTAAGTTGAGGTAAGATTGGAAATCAGGGAATACTGGGAGACCGTTACGTTCTGGATTGAGACTCTCTAGTAGCGCAAACTCATAATACCACAAGAATCAGAGTTTAGGACCCTCAGGTTTTCCAAAGAATGCTCCCTAGTGGGATCGAGGTTAAACTCGGCTAAAGAGACTTTTATAGCCCATGTTTGACTTGAATCAAATTATATATTCCACACTTAATTTCATCTATTTTCATTGACTTAAACTCGTGTGTAATCATCTGAACTCAAAAAGCTAAAATACAAAATTTATGCAAGACATATATTCAAAGTATCTATATATGGCCAGAAAAACGACGAATATAGTAGGAAAAATATGGAAATTTGACTTTGGCCATGATCACTGAACTAAAAAGAAATTCAGACTAAGTGGTCCAACAATAATGTATACGATACATAGACAGATACATACTAACACATGTGCACATGGAATGTGGAAAAAGAAACAATCTATATGGGTGAATAATTACGCCCACGAACATATGTTCAATAGACTTACAATGATATTTTATGAAATGCACTTGAACAAAGGATCACAAATTGCTTAATAGGATTACAATGACATATTTTCTTAGTCGAACTAAAATAGTTCGCATAGAGAGTTGCAGAAAGAATTCCTATAATTCCCATACTAGTATAAAACAATTGCCCATTATCCCTCAAATTTCAGTGGTGTCCACACAAGACCAATCTGTGACGAATACAATCTACAATAGCTGTAATTCGTGTTGGTCATCATTGAACATTAAGAGAATGAACAAAAACATTGACACAAATTACTCATAATGTGAAGTTGATTTTGTTTAAGAAGAATGACAGAATAAATTAAGTTGATATTTGATACTTGGTCTAATGCAATAATCCTGACTCCATAGTCTACTTCGAAGGATAATGTTTGCTGATGTAGGAGTATTGGTTGAAAGAAAGAAAAAGGTGACCAAAATTACGACGTGGAATCGATCTATGAAATGAATGGATATTACTTTTAGCCAATTTAGACGGTCCAAACTAATTGTTTGGAGTTATTGGAATTATCAAGATACAGTCGAAAACATTTAGTGAAATGGCTCAAAAATCGGATACAATGATTCACATGCATTTACATTCATTATTTGTCACTACATCCAGGGTTTTAAAATTATCTTATATTCTATTATTCCAAAAATTCGTTTTTCTTTTCGAATTATATTAACTTTGTTTAATATTTTCCACTACCATTAAAACTGTTAATACCTCTATACTAGTCTGAAATTTATCTTGATAATTTGATTTTTATTGTGCTAAATATTAATGTACATTTATGCCAGTTTATCATAATGCTTATGACCGACTGACTGAATGACTAGTGGAATTGAAACAGTATAAACTAATTTCCACTTTGGTATGTTAAATAGTTTAAATTTATATACAAAGTACCTAAGGAGAAAATAAATGACAGCAAAAGTACGCAAATATTGATTAAACAATGGTAATTTCATCTTACTTTCTGTCAAAACGTTTGCTATTTTAAGCTTATTCTAAACAAATTTCTAAATTATCCACACATTGCAAAGCTGTCTAGTAATCATAATTCATACAGACATTTATTAAGCCTACAACACAATGTTTTTTACGTACTCTGTGAAACAGGAATTGCATTTTATCTGATAATTAACAGAAATGGGTTATATATGACCTGAAAGGATTTTGCATCATGAACTCATGTTACCTGAAGAATTCATATGAAATTAAGGAACGATGGACGGTGTTGTAATTCTTGTTTAAAGTACCTAAAGCAACGGGAACTTAACGCCATAAATAACATTAAACCGGTGTTGTAATGAATACAATACAGTTTAGTTGTCCTCATTTTCCTACTTTAGTCAACTTGTGATGTAGCACACAATATTCATCCAAAATTCACTTTATGAATTAATACCATATTACACTTCTTTTGTTGGTTGATCTCATAAAGCAATGTAAAAATTAATGAAATTCATGTTAAAGCTAATCATTAACAAGTACAAGGTGTATTATGAATTTGTTTGGCTTTTGTGAAAAAATCTTTACCAACTCATGGTCATCGTTGTCGCCAACTGATATATTGACATATTCAGAGGTGATTCTAAACAATGAACAGCTTGAATCATTGTATACAACGATTTATTCCATGTAAAGATTGTAGGATACTCATAATTTAAAACGCAAACTGATCTTAGTTAGATGATCATTGAAAACTGGAAAGCACTATATGGTCATTTCTTCCTAGTATGGGACTCCTCAGGAGTGTTTATACATGAGTACTCGTCCGAGAATCGAAGTCGGTCTGACGCGCTGACACTTGACCTTTAGATCCCTGAGGCGCGATCCAAAATTGTTAATATTTAACCTAAACCAATCCATCATATTAAAAAATTCTCATCTGTTGTTTTGAATGGATACTCTGCACACACTCAACACAGCTGGACTCCACTACTGGTCGGGGCTTTTCGTTAGAACTCACTAGTGAGCATCTTATTATTATTGGTAGTATAATGTTGTTTTTGAAACAGAAAACCAAATGAAAGTAACTTCTTTTAGTGAATAATAAAATAAGACTACTGGATTAATTACTTTTATGGTTAGGTGTGTCTAATCAAATTAAATTTATTGTGAATTCTATCACTTCTATAGATGCGTAGAATTATACATAGATGTATGTATCTAGCAGATATTAACTGAATATATATTTAGCATGACGTAATGAAATGAATATATTCACTTAAAATATGAATAATATTTATTCGTGTTAAATTTGATAAAAGCATCACTTCATCTAAACAGAACAGGAAATTTTCGTGTCAAACAATATAGATTTTTATATGTTATATATGTATTAGTATTAATATTAGCTAAGTAAGTAGTAAAGACCTTCCAGAAAATATAAAGATAGTTTTTCTATCAACCATCTGTTAACATTATGATCACGATTAGGATGAATAACAATTTACCGTGATTAAATTCGAATAATGAATTTATTCATATTGTAATAATGATAATAATGATAACAATAATAATGAAAATACATATAATAAGAGGCTATGAAATGTAAATTAATTGAATGTGGTAATCCTTCAACTGAAATTCAATAAACCCAGTTATTAATTATTTTAGAATGATGTACGTCCTCTTATGTGATGACAATTATTCACTCAGTTTTGACATTTGTCATGTATGAAATGTGTTATTAAGTGGACATTTTCCTAGCTGTTAATAAAAATCACACAGAAAAAATTTTTCATATAAAGTGATATTTTCTTATAAAATCTATTCTTCCTAGTCATAGATCATCAGTTGGTTTATCTTTTTTGGTTTTCTTGATGATTTGTGGACTAGAGTCAAACGTTTCAGATCACAAGATGGTGGTTGGAGGTAGTCAACAGGAAACGCTGGACCTAGGTTTCGTGCTACTAGGCACTCGTCAGCAAGGTATACCTGTAATCTTGAGGGAACTGATGCTTCCTGACGTATTTGATCCCGTGTCACCCACGGTTTCCTGTTGACTATCTCCAACGACCATCTTATCTCAACACAATGCACGCCATTTCGAGTCACCTAGACTGGTGGCCACATTACGATTTGATCGATAGGATTCGATCTGCACTAAGAAGGATCTGACATACACGACATTGACCACCACCCAGTGATCAATCAATTGCAAAAGTTTCAAATCACAATATTGTAAATTAATTGTGTTTCATTAACTCATCACGATCACTCTTGTATACCTGAAATGTTTTGTACCGTAATGTTGGGATCTCCGAATTATGCTGTAAGGAGTAGATTATAAAAAATAAGACTATAATGTGTGCCTAAACCTGCACTTCTATACTCGATAAGTCTTATTACAATATGTATACAACTGTATCCTACAAAAGAGTTTAAGTGAATTCTTTGAACTGACATAGTTTTATAATGGAAATATTATCCATTTCAGTTATACACATCTTCAGATAGAAACGATTAGAGGTCTAGTTACGTAGAAAGCTTTATTTCATACGGAACATTCAAACTAAAAGATATAAACGAGGAAGCTCAATTCTACCAATCATATCACTATCATGAATATAAATCAATTTATAACGGTGCCCTATCTGTCAAGAATCAATTCAAACTGTACACTACCGTGTTATTCAACTAGATTTTTAAAACAAACAGAAAAATATTTACATTATTGGTTTCACTCTGTTTATTAATGTATTGATCCCCATTCGTTGATAATAATAATGACAATGATTATTATAGTACACTTACGAATGACATAAGCCCTGAAGAAAGTTATCTTTAAAAATTAGT
This sequence comes from Schistosoma spindalis, assembly GCA_946903255.1. Taxonomy (NCBI): domain Eukaryota; kingdom Metazoa; phylum Platyhelminthes; class Trematoda; order Strigeidida; family Schistosomatidae; genus Schistosoma; species Schistosoma spindalis. Next base: position 12,797,582 of record OX336416.1, on the reverse strand, counting down.
CTTTATCATGGCACGACATAAACTAGAAAATCATGAAGCACAGAGAGCTCTGTAATGATATTTTATTATACTGTGAGCCACTACAGCAGTATAACTAAACTTACTCATATGAAATTGAGACTAAGAGCTTGAATTCTTATTGATGAGCATGATCTCACTAGAAAAGTGAGTTGGAATTCTATGTTTCACAAACTGGAGAATTCAATCGATTTGTATTGTAGCCATGGCCAACTTTATTCAGTGTAAATCGTGATATCTTTCTTATTCTGACCATATTCAGTCAATCAGTCAGTTATAGACAACATAGAACACAGGACAAGTGTGTATTGGTTCAAGTACCTACACCATATCAGTAGAGATAAACAGGATTATCAAGAAAAATGTGAGAGTTGTAGAAGTAGTATTAGTGTCAGTGATAGTAGAAAACATTAGATGTAAATGACATGGTTTGATAAAAAAGATTGAATCCATGAAAAAGGAGTAGAAGATAATTTTAAAAGATAAAGAATGAATGTATCTGAACAACTGCAGTCAATTTTGAAATATCCCACCTAAAGTCTCCAACTATTGGTTACCATAATTGCGCAGAACCCAAACAGGTAATGTCAACCTAATAACACTGCTCAATCCAACAGTCAACAGTCAACTCAAATTACATTTTGATTCGATCACTTATAGCTTTCTTCGAACACGCTGGTATGCCTGTTAATAACAAGCGCACAGTTCATGGATGTTTATGGAGCAATTTGAAAATCTCAACTAAAACTATTTATCTCGTATAATAATAGTAGTTGAATTTCATATTGATGAAATACGCGCTGATTAGGGGAATGAATTTATGAACAAATATGGGTACTTTCAAATTACTCCTAAATTGGTAATCCAAAAGGTAAAAAAATTCAAATCATTTCTGTAAATGATGAGAAAATAAACAAATAAATAGAAGAGTTGAATTTCCGGGTTAAATAACCAACCAGTCAGGAGCTTGCTTTTTGTTTATCATCTTCATGAATAAAAAAAGGATAAACAGAAACAAAGGAAAATAAACAAGTAAATAAATAAACAACATAACACTTCAAACAAAACATAACTATCGATAGTAATAAATAATTTCTGAAGAGAGAAAAAGTGCTGAAGTTATCAACAACGTTTTCTATGTTCACTATGTATGTCGTACTGATTTCAGTTGAATTTCCGTTCATTTAGATGTATGAGGTTTGACAATCCGCTCAGTAAGTGAGTGAGTATTGCATATGAAAGGATTTTATCTTTATTATATAAAGCTATATTCATATATCTTCTATAAACATGCTACTGTAAAGCTTTTCCACCTTGCCGGATGAAAAATGCAAATCAAGTAGAAGCGGGCGTTTAAAATGAAATCCAGTTATAATTATGCTGTTATATGCAACAATTGCCTATTAAATGAAAGGAAAATTACCTGGAAATCGGACGCGCTACAGATTTATGGGAACGTATCCTATCTCTTCATTTAACTCATGTGTGGTGCATATTAAAGTGTAAAATTTATATTAAAGATTTCATTTTTTCTTCAACCTCTTACTCATAATACATATATTTGTGTTTTTATTGTCATATTCAACTGAACTCTATAATGAATATTATTATAAAATCTTTGCTGAAAATAACACCCAGCAAATAAGGAGAAAAGTGACCAGAAGGGCTGGGTACAACACAAGTATTTCACATAGATGTTGTGAATAATCCCAGCCAAAACAAAACAAGTAAACAGTGAGAAAAAGTATTTTAAAAGGCGATAAAAATAAAAAAATTAATGTAGATTCATATTGATGAAATTTGGCAAGTTTGTGTCCTTTTTTCTTTGAAATGATAATCGATACAGATGAATACAATTCATAATATGAAGATGAATTTCAAACGCATTTTCAGATACTGTACATCAATTAATCAGAGTAAATGTTGAAATAAAAATATTAGAAGGGGCTTTTGTGGATATTATGGTAATTTCAATAGCTGAGATCATGAGTCAATTGAAGCTAGGCTACCATGGAAAACCTGGAAGCACTGGACGGCCGTTTCATTTTATTGTGGGATTCCTTAGCAGTGCGCATCCACGATCCTGCCTCGCGAGATTCCAACCCAGGACCTATCAGTGCCGCGCGCGAACGCTTAACCTCTACACCACTGAGCCGGCATCCAACGGTGTTAATGTCTAACTTCAACCAATCCGCGAAATTGAGCGATACATTCACCATTGTCTTCAGTGAGTTACTATATCTTAACAGACCCGGTTGAACTCCAGTAGTCACTGCTTCTCACTAGAACTCCAAGCCAGTCACTAGTGAGCATATGAGAGACCAATAGGTCCTGGGTTCGAATCTCGCGAGGCGGGATCGTGGGTGCACAAGGTCGAGGAGTCCCACAATAGGACGAAACGGCCGTCCAGTGCTTCCAGGTTTTCTATGATGGTCTAGCTTTAATTGACTCATGATCTCAACTATTGAAATAAATAAATAACTGAATAATTTGAATCTCATTAAAGCCTGTAAGAGATGCAAAAATAATGACCATTCCTATACTGTATCTGATTACGTAAATCTCAATTAACTAACTGTTAAATATCATAACAAATCTTCGTTCTTAAACTTTCCTTCTTGTAAATATTCTACACTTACACTATCTCTGATTAATTTCATTAATTTAAATAATATATATTTCAATCAGTAGAATATAAAACAATTTAACACCTATGTGAAGACAAATCTATCACAATAATTTTTATTGTCTGTATTCAATGCACTGTGTTTCGTTTATATATGTATTTTTTACCGTTCTTCATAATTAAAAGTACCCTATAGTGATAATGGAATTAACCATGGATACACAAACAGGATTTCTTTGTTCTCTTACAAAGAATTAATAATTTCCAATTGATTACTCCACATTGTAGTTATTCCATGCGAGAAATATATTCCTACAATAATTTTGAATTACATCATTTCAAACAAATTAAAGTCATGTATCTATTTATTATACGTAACATTGTTGTCTGTATCGACTTGATTATGCTTATAAATCGGTATGTGCTCTGTAATTATTTTCAGAATGTATTATTATTTATTATATGAATAGACATGTGTAGAGGATTGAGTGACAAATGCAATTGTGAAAATATGAAAATTTTATACGTAACATCAATACCCGAAAGAAAAAGAAACAACAACCAATTATTACTAGTCATTCAGTTATCATTATTTAGACTGAATTCGTATGGTGTCCATAAATTAGTTCAACTGGTAATAAAGACTGTGAACATCACATCGCTCTATAAATCATTCCAACTATATAAAAGAAATTATCAAGTCAACATGTGTATTTATTTATTGTGTGATTGTATTTTTCTGATATGTGTCAATCAATAATAAGAAAATATCTTTATAGTTGACTGTCCATCAATTCATGGTATATTATTTCTTACGTAGAATAAATAAATAATAAGAGTTGTATTAGTATGAAATGCTGTAGAGATTATCCAACTTATTGTAGTACTCTAGAGTTTAAAGATTCGAATGTGCGAGAATAAAGGTTTTGGGTTCGATTCCCATATGCAGGGTCACTTCTGAGAAGATTCATATTAGGGAGAAACAGTTGTACAATGCTTCCCGGTTTTCAATAGTGACCCAGCTAAGATCAGTTGATGACTTAAAAGCTGTGAAAATAAACTTTTTCATTATTCGGTTTCAGAAGAGTGGTTCATAGCATAATAATCTATATATATGGTGGTTCACCTGAGGTTATTACGTGATTTCAACTGTGAAAGTTCCATAGTCTCTATAAATCCCCCATACTAAAAACTAATTCCTTTATAAATATGTGCTTTCTTTAATGTTTAATATTCCCTTCAACTTGTACATAGACATGGTTTTGTTCTTCAAATTATTAAACAGAAATATAGTATTTTGAAAACAATTATATAAATTTGCATGAAAACAATAGGAAATTCGTCACATACATAACATGGTAACTAACTGTGATATATTCATAACATGCATATAATTTAGGTGGAAAATACAACATTACACCGAATGCTAAATTCGTTTTTTTTAATACATAATTAACTGTTTCATCTATAAATATGAAGAATATTTCAGTTGAGATAGATAGTTCAACGTAGGGTATATATATAGACCCAAGAGAGAGAAATAGATTGTATGTTTAGAATAATAACAATACTGATAATGACAATAATAATACACAACATTTTTATTGGAGAAAAAGTAATGTCGCAAAACTAGGACCAACTTTTTGTTTTACTGTTTTACTGAACTAATTGCCAATGATGGTTGATGATTTTCCATTCTTCAAACCAACGACTGTAATCGATCACAATTCGTTGTCAAAAATTTTGGGATATTTCAATGGTGGCTAGAGGTGGAATCGAAAGCAGGCATTTCGTCCTATTTTGAACTCGTCATTTAGATATACCGACATATCTGATGAACCACTTATTTGCCATCTGGACTCAGTAGTTCAATAGATATCATGTTGTTGTTTGAAGCGAAAAGCATTGTTTTTGAGTGTCAGTATAGATGTACATTCAGCTGACGAGTCCCAAATAGAATATTACAATCCTTTTTACAATTCTGCTTTAATGAATAAGATTGTCAGGTAGTAAACTATTAAATCATTCTCTTACTGGGTTGGACTTATGAAAGTAGCAATTTAATTTACATTATAATCATGTAAATATATAAGGAAATTTGAAATTGTGTGAAATGTAAATATGAATCGTGTGTGAAATGTGGTTAACATTATAGTCAGAAAAGACATGTCGTATGAGTTAACAGATTTGACTTGAATAATCTACTGACCACCTTAATTAATGTCTGGGAAAGGATCTGAAAATGCTCTATCATACTTTCACGACAGCGATCGTTTAGTCGATGGTACCAAAGTGTCCAGTGTTACTTATCGTATACCTTTAAATTTCCCATATTATGTTCGATCGCGTCCCCTTCCTTTAGCAGAGGTTATAGGGATTACAGAAAGCAACCCCAGTCTATGAATTCGGAAAAGTGTTTTACACATTTATCTCTTTCTTAGCCGGATGATACTTAAGAAACAATTCTATTAAATCTTCAAGCCCTTTATTTATGTGCTCTTCATCACTACATAAAAATGAATTCATTGAAGGAGCTCAGGCACTAATATCGAGCAAGAAGTTGGAGTTATTTCCAATCCTAATTCCCTGAATTTTTAAAAAATACAATTTCCTTTCAATAACTGTCTATTAAAACCTAAACACTATAACGAAGGTTGACAACTAACTCCATTGTTTTTAATATATTACTTTTTTGTTCTATGAAAGAAAATTTCACATGACTCACAAGTACAACATAAAACTCTAATACTTTGATTGACGTCTAAATTTTGCTAATGTCATTTATAATATACAATACTACCCTCCAATATTTAAGCGCTGGTCACTGTGATCAAAAACACACTGACACACATGAGATCATTACACAAAAACCACTATATTGCATTACGGTAAAAGTACGATACCAGGGCGAGGTCAAAGTAACCACACCGAATGTTTTTAGCTGATATTTAATCAATAAAAAATAACTCTTTTAAATGCGTAGTTTGTGAAAAAGAAAATCATAATATCACAGAGCGTGAAAAGATTTTGCATAATTCATGAGTCTCCTGAAATCCTTTGCAGATTACTCTGTCAATAAGTTGGAAAAAACAAAGACAAAGATATCCGTTCCCTCGAATTCCTATAAGGGTATAAATACAATCTTAACATTGTGTGTGACAAGAGTTAGGATGAGGGGTTAAAGGTGAAAGTTTCCACTAAAATCTTGAACCGACCACCACTAAAAACCTGAAAATACAGATTTCAATGAAATAATGACGATTTACTAGTTTTATACAGTGTATATGGAAATAATTGACCATTCGACATGTTTAATAGTATCTATTTTTTCTCCATGATGGCAAAAATAAATAATTTTTGGTGTCATTTTCAACATACATAGGTATCTCTACTGTAATATATAAAAACACTAATTTTTTTAACTTGGCGCGAAACCCCTTAAGCACTTTTTTTCAGCTTTTCCCTATACCATAACATTTACCGAAATAACAATGAAAATTGAAACAGAAATATATATTGACAATTTACAGTTATTGATTTAATTGGGACTATTCTGATGATGGATTTGTTTTAGGCAAATAGGAAAACACTATTCAAGGTTAATGTAGGTGGAAGTTAATTATGCAATGTAATTCGTATAACTATGAGAGTTGGAAAAACCAATCAGAAAAGAATTTAAAAGTGAGTCTAATCAAGTTTAGCGAAAAATGAGCTTTTTAGTTAGAAAAGAAAACTAATCAATTAGTCAATTTAAGACCGAACGTATTCAAAATTACCATTTCATTTTTTTAGTATAATTCGGAGTAGGTGAGAGACAGTGTGCTTGATTTTTCAAATGGGATCGTTTCTAAAAATTGTCAAATCTAAACTAATAATATAAGTGAACTGTTGGATTATTGGAGATCAAATCGTGCATAAATGTAGATGTATCATTAGCTACTTGATGTGCGGTTGTATCCTTAAAAGCTTCAATAGTTTGTGAAAACCTGCCACTTCTCATTTGTATACTCGTCCAGTATTACATTCATTCTAGAGTTTTCATGAACAATATATAGTGTATAAAACAAAAAGTCACTTAATTAAGATAAAGTGTTGTGGAAGGAAAGATACTTTTCTATGAAATAAGCAACTATCAGTATGTTAGAAGTCCCTAGAAAATGTGTCTTAACGATAATGTATGACCAACTTAATCGATATATACTTAAACATAGTTTGAATCATGATCCTTTTGTATTTCTCAATTGTGTCCTTAATAACTATGTGAAATTCCATTTTTTAAACTGGATAAAATCTAACATGATTGTTTATTTAATATATAATATACAATACAATGTTCATTTATCATATTGTTTTTTGATCAGCCATTTATTCATGGCATTTTAGTTTTACAGGGTTGCCATTTATTATAAAAATCGTAAGTCATCTTTTTTTTCAGAAAATGATTATAAGACGAATACGCATATTCTAATGGAGATGTGAAAAAATGTAAATGAAAAGGAAAATATTGGAATAGAAGAGTTTGTGGAGAATGCTAAATTTCCATGGTATACATCATCAGGTATTAATTTTAGTTAAACAATCACTGGAAATCAGGAATTAATAAACAGTTGTTTCGTCCTAGTAACAAACTTCTCAGTTCAGTGCACATTCACGACCTCTACGAAGTTCATGGATTTGAAGTATGTGACGTTGCTGTTGCGCAACATTTTGGAGTCCCATTCGAAAACAAAATGCTATTCAGTACCTCTTTGTTTTCAGAGGTTGTCTAACCAACTTATGTAGTGCTGCATAAATAAGTTTATTTCATATCATAGCATAGTAAAAAATTTGAACTAAAACGAAAGTCATTCCAAGAATCCAAAGTTGAGACAGAAATAAACTCATTACATTCTGTGAAACTATAAATTCAACAAATTACACAACTTCACATACAAAAAATTTTATTTATTTGAGCTCATAAAAAAATTTTGTCGAAATTGACTACCCAAATTTTGTAAACATTTTACCCTGCTTAATTTCACACACACACAGGCTAGCTTTTTTTCATTTTAAGTACATTTTAAGGACTAACACACTTCCGTTCGGAAATATAAACGATAAACACTTGTGATGATAATAATGTTAATACCATAATAATATGTGTTATTAAAACTATATCCTCGAGTAATAATTAAAATGCAACGGATCGCCTAACCGACCGAAAGGATGTATGATTTTAGAAAAACCGAATGACAAAATTGGTAGTTATAAGGCCATTTTTTTCATCGCATTATTCATACAATAATTAGATATTAAGAAGGATAGGATACATTGTCCGTGAATTTGTAGCACTTTTTATCGCACTGCACTATTCTGTCCATTTAGTTAAAGAATACTACAAGTAAGAAAATAATGCTTGCTGATTATCTTATATCATGCGCGAAATTTCATTTTCTTTTCTTTTTCTGTCTGGGAAGTCAGAACGTGTTATATTAACTTATTCGCAAAAGACATATGGAGATAAATTTATATGATTAAAATGAAGTCTTCAGTGGAAATTACACATACATACAGCACTGAAAAACCAAATGAATAGGAAAACGCTTGAAAATGTAAGATGTCTCACTTTTATTGAACGTTGAAAAAGGGATAGTTATCCTCATATATTTACATTGGTATGATTTAGTAAAAAACAATGTATTATATAAGAGGAAACTATGAGGAAATATATATATATATATATATATATATATATATATATATATATATATATATAGCTGCTGAATTCTTGAAATAATTTGTTTACTTCCTCAATAGCATTTGTTATCGAATTCCATCAATGTCGAAAACAACTACATATGGAATCGCTGTTTTTTTTAACAAGCGACTTCTCTGTGATATAGATGCATAACTAATTACACTAATACATTGGTACAGCAACCAGTTCGTAACCATTTGATCAAACCTCAACGGTCTGCATTTTTAAGTTTAGATATTCGGTGGTTGAAAGTAGCGGTAGGTTTCATGTTAGTCGGCACACCTACAATCTTAATAAAATTAATCATTCCTATGGTAGTCGAACACGCATCACTTAATTTCATAGTGGTCGATGCTAACACCACTATATATTCTGTTTTCATTTTAGTGAATAAATAAGCATATTATTGATTGAGAAAGAAATGTTGAAATAAAAACTTGTTTTCCAAGACAAAACAAAACGAAATGTGTGTATATCGTTCGCTCATTATTTCTGCATAAATTAACCATGCATCAAAATATTCCTTTAAAGCAAATAATATTGAAAGAGCATCATTGTAATCAATCTTTTCTAAATATTATGTGATATCGAAGTTAGGTGTTTGTGAACAATAATGAAAATATTATGAATTTATAGATTTAGTTACTATTGATACAGTGTGAGATGCTACTGCTGCACTTTAAATTCTGATTAACCACTACAGTCAAAATGTCTAAACATTTATATTTGCAAATGTAAGCACTGGTCAGAAATTATCAGAAACACGCAACATTCTCACATTTTATATGTACACAAATAAATTTGAATGTATTGAGATAAGGTGAGTATATTTAGGGGAATTGAATGGTTTCGTCCTGTTTTATAATCACTAATCAGCTGACTATATCTGGATACTGGTTTTAATGTCTTTACCGAGATTTAAACTCAATATTATTCACTTCAAATGCTTCAAACACTAAGGCAGTGACTTATTTAATGATTATGAGAGTATTAGTAAGGGTTTGTAATTTTATGTTGTTAATACTCAAGACTATGATAAGTCAGTCTCTGTTATCATATGTGCATCCTGAGCGAATTAATTTGATTTAATGTGACAACACATTTCTTTTACTATTTTTGATAATTTGGTTTGAATTGTATTTCAGAACGAAATTTGTAATGCTTATAGAGACATTGTTCATGTAATAACGATGAATTGGACTATTCAGTGATTTGATCATTTGTACCAAACTTGTAGAAAATCTTTGTTAGCAGAAGGAATCAGGTGGATATCATGAAATCTGATAAGCCGAATAATAAAAACCATGTTCTAGTCGTCTGAAATTTACTGAAGCTATACTGCATCAACCTCAAGTTATGTATTCCGGAAAAACCAGTTGATTTCATAGTGACAGCAATTTCATGACAGTCTTTTAATTTAGAATTTTGTGAATCTTCTTTCTCCTGATAATAATAATAATAAGATTTGAACATACTCATGACAGTATTATCAAATATCTTTTTAGCCTCACTTTAGAGTTACGTGACAAAAATTAACTATCATTAACAAAGAAAATCTTTCTATTAGCAAAATATTTGTTTTAATGAGTAGATTATAACCATTGAAACTCAAGCGCTAATTAACTTATCAATACGTAAATATATATAATAACAAGGACGTTGGTCAACTACTCATAAAGAACTTGAATTCTGGCACATATGTGCATCAGTCCCAGTTGCTACACCGTATCAGCATATCGAGAAAAATGTCATAGTAGTAGTAGTAGTAGTAGTAGTAGTAGTAGTAGTAGTAGTAGTAGTAGTAGTAGTAGTAGTAGTAGTAGTAGTAGTAGTAGTAATAGTAATAGTATCAAAGTTTGTAGAACATATCAATAATAGACAATATGATTAGACAATAATTAATTCGTCAATTAAAACAAAACATGAAACATTCATAAAAATCAAAGGTTTTTTAAGATTTCAATTTAAAAAATTGACCAAACCATGTATTTAAAACGATGAAAAACTTACTTCTTGGCATGGTGACAACTAATTTCTCAGCATTAGATTGTATTATTTTTAATTCTGTCATAATTTCGCTGAACTGTGTATTGATTATGCCCTGATTTGTTAACTGTATTTTCTGATTATTATTATCATTATCATTATTTGATGATGACGATGTTGATAAACGAAACAGATTAAGATATTCACATCGTATAATATGACCATTCATAGGACATGATGATGCATCACTACTTCTGGATCGACGATAACTATCATCGGCATCAAGTAATACATTTGATGTTGAATTACATGATTGTGCAATACAACTAATTTGTAATATATTTTTATCAACCATAATTGTTTTATCGTCTTCTTTCGATGGAATTATTTGAATTTTAGGATAATGGACTGCGTAAAAAAATACACATATACAATAAAAATATAAAATATACAGATAAATAACAAACAGTAAGTTTAAAGGGGAAACTTGTGATTGTGCTCCAACAAAACCATCGAACCTGTAAACATTGAGTTCAATTCTCATGGGATTACTTAAATAGTATCAGTTCGTGATAAAAAATAACTAGAAAATAATTAAATGAGAGATCATAAAACATTACATATGTTTAATAATAATTAACAGTGTTCATAACATGTTATTAATGTGTGACTTGGAACAAAACAAAAGATAAAGATATTTGTCAACCATTTCTATAAACTTGAAGGAATTGATGCTCTCTGTAGAATTTAAACCATCATCACCCAGACTCATAATTTGATATATTAACAGTAATCTGTCCTATAAATCGATAGAATTCTATCATCACCCATTACAACATTAAATATATACATAGTATTAGACTTCTCAAAAGTAAGCATTTACTACAGCACCAGTTATCAAGAGAAAAAACACTAAAGAGTCATGATATAATGAGACAATTATCTGACCCTAACGATGATTACTGATCCATTTCCAAGATATTGTTAAATTCTATCAGTCACAACGGAACATTTCTAATTACTGAACTAAATAGTATATTTTTAAAGATAATATTCGATTTTTCTGAAATCTAATCTTAATTTATTACTTTAGAGCATTTATTGTTATGACTCATTATAACAATATAATGAAAGTTTCTAACATATTGACAGATATGAAAGAAAAAACTATATAACATTGACAATTAAAGCAACACACTAGTTCAGTAGTTCAACGTTACATAAAAAATTCATTTATAGAAATGGTAGAAAACAAAATGACAATTAAATATCTTTTCTTTTTTAATTGTGAAAGTGTGAAATAACATTGGAAACAAAAATACACTTGATTGAAGAAATAGAAAGTGAACTTAACCACCTTTATGCTTCTAAAAAAATTAGTAAAAGATACATTTCTATTCTGTTGAGTATAACGATTCAGTTAAATTTATTGAACACTTAATTGTATCATCAAATCAAAGTATTTATGCAGTATACAGTTTATAGAGTTGAGGATACTGAAGAACCTGGATAGGGGTGTAGCTGTATCAAATGAGTAATAAATTTTATTCGTAGTTACTATCAACTACCCATTACACGTTGAACCAGTGAGAACTTAGTAAACAGTAAATCTTTATCTTTATTCTCAGTGAATTCATAATAGTGTATACTTTTTGCAGATTTTTGAGAACACAAGTAATTCATAAAATGTTGAAAGCTGTTTGTAGAGATTATACTACAAGGATGATATGCAAGAGACCAGAGGAACTATTGACTCCGTCTTAATGTAATCACTGAAAGTATGGGATCACATATGCTTTCCGATCATTAGTTCGTTGTCTAGGTGATATCTGATGAACTGAAGTCGCGCAAAGCGAACTGCGAACACGATCAGAGGGAAATAAAAAAGACAAGAGACTAACTTTTGAGGACTTACAATGATGTTTCGAGAGGTGGAAGCATAGATGAGACGAGTTTATTAACAAGAAATAGCTATGTGCCTTAACTTTTATAAAATGATACTTTTTTGACCTCAGTTCACATATTTATTGTACAGATCAGTATACTTCTCTTTACTTGAACAGTAAATATATCAATTTGAAATCCAATTATACTATTGACATCAAAATAAAATTTATCACACTTTTAAGTAATTACCACCTCAGAATGAATATTACGTCCCAAATATCTGTTAAAGCCAGATCGTAAAAATTTCGAAATGACCAATAGAATTCAATAATCTCAAGTATGAAACAAATACCCGCCCTAAGTAATAGAAGATCGTTGTGCAGTGTCAAAGAGTTGATTGAATTTACAAATATACATTATTCGATACCAGTTCAATGGTCGAAAAGTTAAGCGCTCATTTCGAGATTGAAGTTCCTTGGTCATGGGTGCGCACTCCTGAAGAGTGCCATACTTGGAAAGAACAACTATCTAATCCTTCATAGTTTTCAACAGTTGTTTAATTAGTATTATTAAGTGATGTAAACTACAAATAATTGTCATATTAATATGTTTAACTAGCTGTTGTTAGGTAGGAAATATTGTTTTATTTATTACTTGATCAATTTTTTTTGTCAACAATCAAATATTATGTTTATTCACAGTTAGTTATCATTTTATTACTGACAATGTGTCTACATACCATACTATACAAAATCAACATAATTTACATTAATAGATTCATAAATAAATGTTCACCTTGAGAAATTTAAAAATCACATAAACAATACCAAACATAATTGTTGTTTAAAACATAAATATTCTCGTATAATATCTAGATTATAAAGACTCTTTAGATAAATATAAATAGTATATGATTAATATATGTGATTTATCACTACAGTAAATAATTCATTTCGTTATACACATACAAACACACATCGAGAGAGATGCATTTAGTAGTAGAGTGAATAATTATTTTTTTTTAAACTATTCTGACGTATCAACATGTTAATTAATTAAACAGGATAACACAATTATATGTTTGCTCTGTTTACTGTATTCCGAAATAACACTAATGTATGTCCGTCTATATAGTTTACAGTTATAAATAAAATGTAAACAGTGATTTACTGATTCTTTGTATCATCGAAATAATAAACGTTTCATCATTACACTTTTTATACAATTTAAAAAATAATAATACAGAACTGGAAGTGAACTTCAATGTGATGAAAATCTCTCATTTGTAAAAACTATTTTAATGTTAATATACACATATTGTATGGTATGAAAATATTTATTGAATCTCGATATTGAGAAGTTGAATTCGGGTTGCATCTTAAACTGTGGAAAATTAAATAAGTAGACGATTAAGACGTATATGAAATATAGAACAAGTCTGTATAAAACTTTCTTCAAGTAGACTATAATTATGCAAACGGTAATAACTAGCTTTAAGATAAATCTACAAAATTTCAACTAGAAGTTACTGCTGAAACAGTAGTGAGAAATTCATTACCATGAAGGGATATGCACGTTGTATAGTGAACTAATTGAATTCTAAAATGTAAATCTTTGAATTTCAATTCAGATTGTTCTTGAATCATCAGATGTGAAGGTGCTATGATTCAGACTCAGAGTCATGGACAAGGGTAGTATACTGTTAAAGGGTCATAGCAGAACGAAACGGCCGTTCAGTGTGACTTGAGATTTGTAACTTCATTCCAACATATCATGAGTAGACCACCCTACACAGTACTCAAATATTTATTGAGTATGAAATTCTCCTGTACTATTTTAGCTTTCTGTTAGAATATTACTAATAATAACATCATAACTAATGGTTATTAATAATTACATTATTAGCACTTTATGTGATGATTGAAAATTATAATCTCACCTAATTAAATAGTGAAAGTTTGTCATTATTTTTGTATTATTCACTGAAATTCGTAGCCATTTCGCTACAAATTACGGATCCCTATTATGGCCACAACCCAGTTATTCAACAAACCTTGTAACTAGGCTTTCATGTCAACGCGGTCCGTACAGAGGGCACAAATGTCAACGAAAACTGATTGATATTCATCTCACAATATCAACAATTGGATCATTCAAACACATAGTTAACCATATAAATTGAATATCTTTATGAAAATGCTGGTGAATATGTCATTTTAACTTTTAAACAGTATATTATCTAGATAAATCTCACAATAAGAAAAACTCATAAAGAGAAATTTCATACAACTCTATTTATGGTGACTTATAACTGAATTACATCATATTGAATAAATTAAGTGGTAATGCGAATGTTAAATGTGATAATAAAAGTCTATTTCAATTCACTGAAGTGATGTTAATCCAACTTCATTGCATAAGTTGCCCATCACATCAATTTTTTTAAAATTAAACAAACAGACTTGTATTTAATGATAGATAGATAGATAAGTAGCTAAAGAGTAAACAAAATGTAGGCATTAGACAGAGATGACAGATGAAAATGAACAAGATCCTTTTATTTAAAAAAAGTGATGGTATTGCTAAAAGCAATTTACAGTAAATTAGATCGAGTCTTAAAAAGCTTAAACAGATTTTAAAACATTTGAATACTAAAAATCAAAAAGGTTGGAGAGAAACATTATTGTGGACATTTTGATGTAAAGAATAATTCATGAATAAAAGTCGTTATTTATGTCAACATGTCTTATTTCACTTACTGGTTCGTCGAATATTCACTGAAAAACCCATTGAGTGGTTTTTACAAGCTCATTATAAACAAACGGAACTGAAACAAAGACTGATTGTAAGCAAAGATGGATAGTGGTGTCCTGGATTCCACTGCTATCCACTATCCATCTTTGATTATAAAGCTTGTGAATTAAGGCAATATCGTGGCAATCCGCACATGATGCACATATTCCAACAACAGACTGAACAACTGCAGTCCTAACCAACAATAGGAAGATACAAGCAAACAACATCATATGAATTTAAAGACTGATTGTTATCTAGAATCTGTACATGAAAGGTGAACATTTGAACCGTTTAATATGGTGGTTTTCATTATGTAGTAACCGAATAAATGTATCCTTCCAATTTCGAACATTCTGAGCACTAAATGTAGTTATTTCTATCTTACATTTTTTATAATGAAAAATAGAAGTTATTTGTGGTTGAATTTCGTGCAAATAAATTGAAAATACTGATAAATTGGCTTCCTCGATTCTGATTAGCTCGCTCTCATAAAATACTTCTACTGATATTATTTACGCAGACGGGTTTTCAAAATAGGTTGTTATTGATATTACCGTTTTCTTTCAATAAATCAATTTAAAGAGAGTATACTATTCATGAAAATATAGCACATTAAACTTAGAATTCATCCCTGCTTGATATGACTGGATTATTTATCTCTCATTACAATCACTTGAATAGATGTATATAATAATAATAAATTCTATTAGTTGTGTGAAAGAATCTAGTATACTGATTGTTGAATGGAAGCGGTTTTATAGGTTTTAATGTTGTATTCAGTACACGTTGACCTAATTTGAGATGCCATTAAAATCAAGCAGCATTAGCTTCATACTTTTGGTTGAGTGTTTGCTGCTGGATACGAATCCTCTAGGTTCGACTCATAGAGGGATTCTTAATGCACAGTACCAAAGAGTCCTCTACTAGGATAAAACAACCGTCTGGAACTCTCTGTCTTCTTGAAGCACTCTCACTGACATTAATTTGTCATAGGTACAATCTACTGTGGTCATTGATTTATTCGTTCGGATTGCATGATAAGCAAACTATGACAAGATATTTGTCCGAATGTCGTTTTTTGCATAGCTCACGAAAAAGAAACAGGAGGTATCATTCAATTCATGTGAACCGGCCTCACTTCAAGCCCTACATTTCGTTATATGTATGTCATTTATCCGAAGTGTTGGGCTGTGCTACATCGAACAAGCTCATGATAAGCAATTCAGTAATAAATCTAGATGCTTGAAATGCAATCTTTAACGATTATTACAGTCCAACATAAAACACTTACTCACTGAATGAACAAAAACATAGCTGAAAGTATTAAATATGACATACCGTCTGGATACAGGAAACGTTGTGGATAAACTCCGTTCTCGGTTAACAACATATATCAAATCTCTCCATATGAGGAGTCTATGAATCCATTTTTAAACCAGTCATCAATTATTGTTGGTATATGATTATCAGAACTTGATTACTAATGAGACAAGAGAACATGTCTACACAAGTCCTAGCAGATGACTGACAAAATGTACAAAATAAAAATGCAAGTTTCATCACGTTCTCAATTATTCCATAACAGTTCTAAGCCTATTTCACATTATACACAAACAATAGTTTCACTGATCACTAATTTACGCAGGTTGTAAAAAACTAAATGATGACCGATATATATATATATATATATATATATATATATATATATATATATATATATATCATTATTTATCAGTGTTATCGACTAAGGACACAGTAGAAGCCGATGGTCAAAATTAACATGGAGATAACACACAGTAAATCAGTGTCATAACAGAAACAATATTTTTTTTAAAAATAGCGCGAAGGAAATGCGTACCAATACATAATGCACGCATACAGAGAGAGAGGAAAATGTACACGATTAACTCGGAAGTCTATGGTAGATCAAAATTTGACACATGTTACCATATACATATATCAAACTGTGAACTTAAGGTCACATGTGAAATTATATTTCATATTTTTGGAATGAATCAACAAATAATCATCTTTATTACTCTAAGTGAAACTAACATCTATCATATAGTATACATCGTAGACTGATCTTTGTTAAATAATCACAGAAAATCGGGAAGCCCTGGATAGTTGTTTTTCTCATATTGTATCACTAGTAATATATATATTTATCGCATTTATCGATAGTCCATGTGATGGTCCACGATCCTATCTCATATAGAGGTCTTAGGTACAAGTCGCCAATGGATTTCCAAACTGCAAGAAACGAAATATCACTTTGAATGAATACCATATTATTGATTTCGTTAACAACAAATTGACCACATTTTTGGATAGTAGCTAGTACTAGAATATATAATGTTTACTTAGACCAATCCAAATCATATCATTTGCATACAACCTACATCGACATGCGTGATCACTGGGACTCGATCCAATGTATCAACCACTTCAAATATCTAATTATTATTCACTAAGCTAAAACAAAAACTGAAATCAATGACTTGTTAAACAAGGTATAATTCACATCGTTAATTGTATTGGTATATACTTTCCCAACACAAAATGCCCAATTCTTGAATGTGAATATTACTACACTAGAATTTCAGTACATCAGGGTGACATGTCTTAAATCCCATTACCAATCATTATATTCAAAATGTAAACCATTTTAATGTAAAATTCTAGTAAATTATTTTCATTAATAAGTAACTCATTTTAAATAATTCAACATTTATCTAACCGAAATGAATGAAAAGTTACTTCTTTTGTTCTGTTTTTTTAATCAGAAGTCATTTGTTCATACTAAGAACAATGAACGAATTACGCATACATACCACACATATTGTATACATGATTAATTAAATCACAAATTTATGTTCGTAAAAAATAACTACCGATATAATTATCATTTCATAATGTGTCTTGTGGTCGTAAATTGTTTTTTAAGAAATATTTACTAAGCATTTTCGGCAAGACTATACTTTATAGACGAACCAATCAGGTATAATATAACTGGTCTCGGATTTTAGCGCGAAATTCACTTATCCATTTGGCTGAATAAAGTTTTGGCATTATGGCTTATGTCAGTTTGTGATGAAAATCCGAAATCTAATTCCTAACCTTAACAATCAATTGAGAATCCGAATTCTAATTCCCTACACTGGTTTATAAGCCTCATTTGATCCTAATTATTAGGTGGACACTCAAAGGTCATTCTAACGTCGCTCAAAGGTCGTTCATAAATTATAGTCTCACCGCATTTTCATTGCCAAATAACTACTAATTGGATACAAATTAACCAACTGATCAATTGATTAAAAATCTTTAAACATGTATCAGTAATTTTTTAATAAAAGGTAAACTTTATTATAATTAATAAAAGAATTATTGAAAAGGCAAAAATATGTTACAGGAACGATCAGCAAACCACTATCGAAATTTTGCATGAAACTTAAAATGAATAGCTTTTACATTTCAGTGTGAGGTATCTAATGCTCAATAACAGTGTAATATCTAGCATTTTCGAGTATATAACTATTCATTTAAATGATGAGTGCTGAGTAATAAGGATATGATTTTCATTAGGGGTTTCATTACAGGTATCTAAAGGTGTCTACAAATTATTTTATCAACACAACAACGTAGCGCATTCCAATTGGCCGAATGGGAAAAACAGTAAAATGAAAACTGGAATTTGGAATGAAATCCTCAGTGAAAATCTTGCTTGCATATGCAGCAATCGCCATCTAAATGGAAGGAAAAATGACCAAGAATGCTTGATAACTCAAGCATAGTAAAAATATTTAAAAAAAAAGATCAACAAACAGACAGGGAACAACTCTCTATAATTTACCACTTAACAATGAGTGGTAGAAACCCGTGTGCGCAGTGTTCAGAATGTTCGAAATTGGAAGGATACATTTATTCGGTTACTACATAATGAAAATCACCATATTAAACACTTCAAGTGTTCACCTTTCATGTACAGATTCTAGATAACAATCAGTCTCCCTGATAAATTAAGAGACCAATATCTGGAATATGTTGAGATGGTGGTTAACTCAAGAAAAGAAAAGAAAAGGATGAAACTTAAGAAAAATCTTGACAAACAGATTCCAGAAATGAAATTTCCGTCCGATCCAGTTCAGTATGTACACAATTTTTCTAGTGTTATGCTGGATAAAACTGAGTTAGAAGCGTTATCATTAGGCCCTAAGTTTTGTGACTTTAAGAAAACAGTCAATAAAATGGACGTTGAAATTCAATTTGAAAATCTTTATGCTCAAACGGCAGAACTAGTAACTTCATCAAAAGATAATGTCGAAAGATTTAAATCAACACCAGTCGACTGTTACTTTAAATACTTAAATCATGGACATAATATGAAAGGGATTTTGACGAAAAAACATTTAGAAGCTCTAAAAAAAACTTAAAACTAATGACAATTTATTAATCACGAAACCGGACAAAGGACATGGGATAGTACTCATGGATAAAAATAACTATATAAACAAAATGAAAGCCCTTTTAAATGATAAAAGCAAATTTCAGAAACTGGTTACGAAGAACGACATAGTAGACAAGATTGAAAAGCAACTAACAGATTCACTGAAAGAAATTAAACAACAGGGATTTATTTCAGAAAAAGAGTTCGAAATGTTGAAACCTACAGGAACGATTACACCAAGCTATATGGCCTGCAAAAAATACACAAAAATGGCTTGCCCCTTCGACCAGTTTTAGATATGAATAACTCAGCGTATCATACTATATCAAAATGGTTGGTGCAAATTCTCAAACCATTACACAAAGAAATTGTCAAGCATCGTGTCAAGGATACTTTTGAATTAGTGGAGAATATAAAAAATCTATCGGTTAAGAATAATTTCATGATATCACTTAATGTATCATCCCTATTCACTAACATTCCACTACTTGAAACGGTAGACTTTATTTGCAAAGAACTAACAGTGAGGCACATTGAAACCGCGATTCCCACATCCGCATTAAAACAGTTAATTCTTAAATGCACGATGAATGTACAATTCAAATTCGACAACGAATATTATAGACAACTAGATGGAGTTGCCATGGGGTCACCGTTGAGCTCTCTACTGGCGGACATTTTCCTTGCAAAACTGGAAAATGGACGACTTAAAAACACTATTAGCCATTTACCAACTTATTATCGCTACATAGATGATACTTTCATAGTGTTAGAAAAAGAGCATGATAAAGACAATTTACTTAATACATTTAATAACGTTCATCCATCTATTAATTTTACATCAGAAGATGAACAGAACAATAGCATATCGTTTTTAGATGTCCAACTAACTAGACGAGCAGATGGAACTTTAAAAAGAGGGTTACACAGAAATTCGGCAACAGGACAATACACCCATTTCTACAGTGCAGTTTCAGTCAGATACAAAAGGAACTTGATAAAGATCTTGACCTATCGTGCCAGAAGGATTTGCTCGGAAGACACCATTGAAGAAGAATTGGCTAAAATTTGCAACACACTTAGTACGAATGGGTATCCTTTGAAACTCATTGGCAAACACATGATGGAGATGAAACCAAAGGCGAAGATGCCCACGGTCCCTAAGAAAGTACTATTCATAAAATTACAATACATAAATGATACCACTGAAGAGATCGTGACTCAGAAACTAAGAAGAGCTGTACAAAAACATTTAATACAGCCAAACTGAATGCTATCTTCTACAACTACCCTTAAATAAGAACGACCAATAAAGACAGACTGCCTGAATTCGCCAAATCTATGTGTATCTATCGGTTCAACTGCTCCTGTGGAGCCAGTTATTTAGGGCGTACAATTCGGCAAGTTTGTCACCGTATTACAGAACATCATCCGTCGTGGTTAAATAAAGGACAGGTAAAAGGGATTAAAAGTTCTATTCTTGCTCATTTGGTTGACACAGGTCACCAAGTCGAAGTGAATAAAGCTTTTAAGGTTATCTACCATATCCCATCACATTTACCACATGGTTTACGAGTGCGCCTTTTGCACATTGAGGAAGCCATCGCAATCCATGTTCACAAACCTGACCTTTGCATTCAAAAGAAATTTGTTCAACCACTTTCGTTGCCTTGGCCAATGGTATAACATTCCCTTCAACAGAACTATTTTCCATACTTCTCACATTTGGGTTTTTTAATTTTTAATTTTGCTTCTGTTTGTTTTTTAAACTTTATAATTTCTCAACATTCATCTCTTGATTCTTACGTAACTACTATTCTATTGACCATCCATTAAAAATTCTGTCCCTTCTCTTTTCATATATTATGCAACAAAGCAACTTCTTGATTTAATAATTACTTTGAATAATAATAATCATCTTTCTTCCAAACTACTCGATGTTAATTTAAATGTCATTATGTAATTATTACGTAACGTATCCACTCAATGAGTATTATATCACTTGGAAATCATATATATATATATATATATATATATATATATATATATATATATATATATACTAAAAAAATACAATGTTTCTTACTTACTCTACCCAAAGTCAAACTAAAACATACACATGAGAAACAGATAATAAGTCATAACTATAGTATAATACTAACAAAGTGGTTAAACACATGCACACATTAAAAAAATACTTACATGGTAATCCATAAACATGTAACTTATAAAGACCTTTCACATTCACCGTAACATAATCAAAAGTATAACTTTCTAAATCTGTAGTTGGACAATTATATTCTTTAAAATTGGCACCATCATTATCAGAACTAGCTGTCAATGTACAATCACTTTGAAGATTAATTATTTTCGTCAATGATTCCATACCACTGAAATGTAATGCTGTAAAACAAAAAAAATAAAAACAAGCGAGAAAAAATGGTATAGAAATACAATTTTTGATGCGAACAATGTAAAATAAAGTAAGCTAACCGATGAGAACTGAGTGTATTCTCACTGTAGAAACAAACAACATTTTTTCCATTAGTTCATGACCATTAAATTTTAAAGATTCACACGATTACTGTTGTGAAGAATAAGATTGATTAACACCGCACTAACAATTTATCGATAGGATTGTTTTGTGCAAAAAACCAACCAAACAAACAAGCAAAACAACATGGTAAATGTTTAATAAACAATAATCAAAGGAGACCATAGTAAAACCGGAAAAAACATGGAATTATATAACAACTGGTTTCACAGGCTAGACAAATAAAAAACAATAAACGCACGATAGTCAATGATCAGACTTAATAATACAAGAAGCCAACCAAGTTTATAATTTTGTCTAGTCTTTTTAAGCGAACTACATTGTAGTAAGTATAATTCAACAGAAACTAACTAACCGGAGTGTGTGTAGGTTAGAAATAATAAACAAAATAGTTAAGTTCACCAGCGTTGTTGGTTTTAACATGAAAAATGATCTGAATAGTATTAGAATGGATGAGTGGCTATTTTACAGTCATAAATATACAAAATAATAATGAAGAATTGTGTCAACAAGTAAAAGTGTATTTAGACCTCTTATTAGTTGGCATCTATTAATATATATATATATATATATATATATATATATATATATATATATATATATTCCAAGTTAAACTCCATTACCTGTTAAAATGTTCTACTTTTCCCAACTTTACAATTTGGATAAATTAAACGATGTGACACAAATAATATTGTATGACAGTAAATTAGCCTACTGACATGACATATACATTTTTTTATTTTAATGAAATACATGAATACAATTTTGTGATAACAGATTAAAAGTACATTGTTTCAAAGAAGAGAACAACTCCCTCTTACATAATTTAATAGTAGTAGCCTTAGTCCTGGTTAAATTTTTGAACAACAAAAAAGGAACACACCATAAATTCAAGTATCTATTTTTATGTGAACATAATATTTATGGTTGAGTTTGTTTGTTCATTTATTTGACAAAAACAAAAATGTCAACTTTCTACTTTTAAGACCAAAACAAAAATTTATTCATAGAAGAAGAGAAAAGAAACACGTATGATAATAACAGGATGTTGTTTCTTTTTTCTTCCTTGTTTGTCAATTGTCATTGATGTTAACCAGCAACAGTTTAACTTAATTAAAAGTGAATAATTTTTTTATATACATGCTGGAAACTTCACACTACTGTTATTAGTGCGCTAGAATTAGGTAAAAGTTATTAAATCGATCGTCATCAATACAACTGTGATAATATTATGTATTTGTGATCATAGTGATAATATAGGGGCAAATCTACAAAGATAAATATATACAAATGGAGAATGATTAATTGAGATTTTTAACAAGAATAATTGAAAAAAATCCGGTTACAAATGAAATATTGCACGTTGAATAAGCTAATGACTATTTGGATTCAATATCACAATGGATAACGTGTTAAATGTGTTAATGCTAAACGGACGGGATTCGAGTATCGATGTGAACATCAATGTTGGGCATATAATTACATGTAACTGAGAAAAAAAAGAAGAGTGAAACACGCATCCTGAATTACACTGATAGCCATAATCCAACTTTATTAAGACTATGAATTCTAGTTTATTATTTTAATATTGTTTCAAAGTTGAAATATCTATTCATGTTTATCAGTGATTTTACGAATTTTTTTTTAATAGTATTAAGCTTTTTCTTCAATCAGATATTTGAACTTTCAATAATTTCTTGGAAAACAAAGACAATATTAATTTACTAAGACAAATGGAAATTTATGGATTTTCTTATAGCTGATACAATAGTTTTTTTCATATGAGTTTGATTACATTAAACTTAAGAGATTTTGTAAAATTAATATCATTAGAAATCTTGTAGATGTTTTCACTCAATTGTTGTCCTTACGAGTTACATAATTCTCTCATTCATTCTAGTTTTCTACTCATAATTTCCATGTTTAAGGTATTTTACTTACGTTTATACTACTATTACTTCGGATAATTTGTTATTCATCCTGATTCGTGTGATTAAATGGGTCGAGACTCATGTTGATTAGAGTTGACAATATTGTTTATTCGTATATTATTTGTAGGTATGTTGTTTAAATGATGATCTAAGCTGAAGTATGTTTGTAAAAGTGACAAAGGAATTGCAATAGTTAGTGTTAGAAACATGTAACATTCAAGATGATGCATATTGAAGGTCAATTACTTTCTTCGTTGATAAAAATAGTATAGTTGAGTTAGACAAACGTTTCCATGTAAAACACAGATATATCTATTGTAATATGTATAAGGTATTATGCTGAATTTATGCCTTATCAACTGATAAGAATTTGGCACAAATCTCTTCTTGAGTATACTTCTTTAAAATTGAGCTTATATTAAACTGAATATATCGACATCTTGTTATTAGTTCAATCTGTCTTACAATACGCGTAGTAAACTTCTTAATATCAGTAGTTTAACTTAATAAACTAACTGAAACTAGATGAACCACTAAGAATCAATAAACACTGGACAGCTCTTTTATTGTGTACATCCATCATACTGTCAGGGAGCGAAATGTGAATCAATTGGATCTCATGGTGACGTTTTACGACCAAACCTTAGAGGTTCATGAAGTAACACTATCGATGAGATTTGTATGAGGACAAAATAGTGGTAGAGTCCCCTCCCTTCTTTATATCCAGCTAAAATCAATCCACTATGTCATCTATAGTTTAAAAGCTCATATTTTTCATTATTTTTTACAAATTAATGAAGTAGTTCTTTTGATTTTTTTTCCTCACCTCTTCGTCTTTACATTCCGTAATATAATTTACATGTGAAAAAAAAAAATAAACCTTGAAGTTGGTTAGTTCACTTGTTCGGCTGAGGTCAACACTTTGATTTTACAATAATAGAATGTTTTAAAAGACAAATTTGTAAAAGTATATTTCACATACACTAATAAAACAATCGATACAAATCTGAGTAGTATTGTGAATATGATATATATATATATATATATATATATAGTGCTAATCGTTGAATTATTTCCAATCTCAGATCAAACTGAAGGGTGTGACAAGTAAAAGTCTTACAAAATAAATAAATAAACAAACAGGTGTATTTAATAAATGAATAATACGAAATTTGTGTACACATTCTTAAACCACGCCTTTCGAAGACCATTTATATGAGATAATATTATGGTTGAAACATTTGAAATAACAAAACAAAAGATTTACAAAGTCTATGGAAGATCATAATATAAGTGATTTAAAGTTTACACTTAAACAAAAGACTACCAGTCAACACATAGAAAATGTGTAGTATATTAACGTTCCACGGACTTTTAATCCAGATACTCATTTGCACATTGCCTAAATGTTTACCCAACCTGGTATGAGAGTGAGAAGACTAAGAATGAAGAGACAGTTATAGTTAGAAAATTGAATAAATTATGTTTAAATCATGGGTATACATATATACAATATGTACTTCCGATCCATTCAAGAAAATGTAAGCTAAGATGTTATGAAAGTGCTAATAGTGTACCTTATCATCTCTCATTGACAGCTTGGTCCTGAGACATCATGTAAATACAGCCACGAAGTGTGTGGTTTCGCTCAGTCTATAATAGGACCTACACAAATATATATAATTCAGCATTACCAAATCACACATTATCAAAGCAAAAAAAGAAAACTGCAGAAGATATAGCCATATTGATTGCATTCAAATAGTATTATATAATATACATATTATTATATAACGTAATAATAATATATAATAATATTATATAATGTAGGATACATAATATTTCTTCCCAATTTTTGTTTTAATTTAGAATGAGTCAAGTGAATTATTGTGGCCAGGGAATACTAGATAGTAAAAGATTATAAAACTTTGGGTCTATGAAAATTAGATAATATGTGAATGTTATCCAATTATTTTAAGACAGCTGTCTTTGAAACATTTCTTGTGAATGATGAGATCAATGAATCTGTAATGCTAAATTGAAATATAAAGTTCAGACTAAACCAAGAACATCAATATTTATATATTTTGTTGTTCTTTCTTTGTTCAAATTTATCAGTCGACCAAGCTGTACTAATTATGACTTGGAATAAAACTCGGGATAGATGGGTGAAGTACATAAGTGATGTTATTCTATGATCATATTCAAGGTTCGTAGATGTAGACTTCTTAGTTAAACGTATAAAATAGTGTATATACACGTATGTTAAAAACAGATCACATAAATAAACTTTCGTTAACTCTTTACCTCCATCTATAAAATCCGATCACAGCGCTAAGAAAAACCAGAAAAACAAGAAATTGCTCACTACTCAGTGATTAATCAATTCTACTCTTTGGTTCCTCCTTAAATTTGAACTTCGTGTAATTCTAAACTAGTTCATCATCCAACTTCATTCATTCTTTAAGAAATTTATTGACGATACTTAGATTTTCAATGCAGCTAATGATATTATATTCCTTTCTATTGTTACGCATTATATCAGTAAGCTAACTGGTGAAATTACAGTCATTAACAGCTCTCTGACGAGAAAATTAGTCTTTTATGTGAATTACATGTTTAATTGATTCTCTGTGATAAGCCACTTTTTCTAAATAACTCCTGAATTAGTAGTCGATAAATGAGAGACTAGTGTAGGATATGGAAGATGGTGACAGCTTTCCATCTACTAACCACTATATCAAATAAATGTATAACTCTGTTGCATTACAGTGATATTCTTTGTTGTCGAATCGCTAAGGCAATAAAGGGATTACTTAATTTGTGGAAATAACACTCAAGTCTTACTAGTAATGGTAATTGCGAATGCTCTTTTACGCACCCAAATTTCGCATGAGTTTCAGTCTTTTCCATTTTCATCCCACCACCATCAATGAGCTATCTTTCTGTACACCTGAAGATCATGCTATCGTCATTATACATACTAAGCCGAAGTACTATTTCAAGTTGTTCTACATAAATATCAAGTTTTTCCTCATACTTCATTTTCTTCTTGTGTTAGCGGTTAGTTTTTTAAATGTTGTGTATCAACTACCGTTATCAACTCAAGAATAGACTATTACGTATTAAGAATAGTTCACTAGTCCCTTATTCGTAAGTATCGTAGGTCAACTGAAAACTGAATATTCTAGTCGTATTTATCGGATATCGAAATAATATGAAACTGAAAATTTTTTCCAGTTCGATAGTTGACTGTGAAAGGAAATAATAATATGAAAAAGAACTTAAGATTAATCTTGTACTGTTTGTCTATTATATACCCAAAAGTTAAAAATCAAATGGAATTGATTTTTCTCCATTCAATGTAGTTACCTACAATGGAACAGTAGCAAACACACTTGGTTCAAGACGATTGTGGCAAAAAAGTTGACACTGGTTACAATCTATTTGAAATAATTCATGGAATAATAGTTCTTGACTTTCTGTTAAGAAATGAACTTAAAATGCACTACGATAAAAGAAAATTCAATGGAAAATTGAAATAAGTTTAAAAAATAACCTAAACAGGTGCAGTTATCGATTATTAATCTGTTTAATTTTCAGGGTGAAGGAAACTGTATCAGAAAGTTTAAATTTCTAGCGATTGCAACAGACTTCATATAGTCGTCTGCAAGTATCAAATGACATAGCTAAGAATATGATTAGAGGTACATATGAAACGCTTTTTCATACCTTGAATACTTTTCAGCCTATATTTATATCAGTTGTAATTGTATGCAATCATTACACATTCACAACACCATACCAGACTATATCCGCTACGTTGATGTAATTGTCAGCCTAGCCTATCGTGATGACATATTCGAACTGTATTGACTGGAACACTTAGTTTTTTGTCCAACTATCCCAGGAGGGTCAGTTGGAGAATAGTAAGTTTTAAAGTATCAAAGAGAGGCTTCTTACTGTCTATTGCAACGAGTTGTGATGAAAATAAAGTGTTTCCCTCAGACAAGCAGCGTCTCTAATGATGCAGCCTTTCCATTACAGAATGAGTGGGTGAGGAAAGGTCAACCTTAAAAATACCCACCATTGCCATACTCTTCAAATATCCACTAACAATCGTAGAGACTTTAAAGCACGAAGCTAATGAACCAACAAATATTTGAAAAACTTTTGTGATCAGCCTCAAACAGTTGTCCCTTGATCTGTGTGAGCAATTTTTCATGTCGTCGAAACCATACCTTATCCGGTTTTCTTTTCAGGACCATCAGAAAGAAATATCCTTGCACTGTGTGAGCAACCGGGAAGTGACAACTATCCATACACTTTTAACAGAACTTAAGATTGCCTTGTTATCATTAAAACCTTGTTAACATTAAATAATGATACTAAAATATTAATATTTGAACGAAGAATATTCTTTTCGATAAATTCTCTTCAGGTTCTACAATTATATATTCAAATTAATAATCCGAAAAATGGCCAGGTTAAGGGTAAAGTATATCGTTTAAAGAATGTGAATTTAGGATTGTGATAAACAAAATACAATAAAATCGTGAATGTTGATATGATACTAAAATATTGTTTTAAATAAAACACATTTCACTTACTATAATCGTGTGGCATATCATCTTGGTTTGATGTTACAAAGTGTACACTTGTTACTGAATATGTTTTTCCAAAGTAAATTGTAACATTACGATCATCAGTAGCTACTAGTGCAGAACTTTCTGTCACATTACTTTCGTCATTCAAATGCCATAATAATCCACTACATGATTCCATAGATTCCGCAGGAACTAGATGATCGACATATGGCTTAAACAATGTAATATCATCTAAACAATTAAAAAAAGGATGAATTGTGTAAGTGAAATGTAATTATCTGTTAAATGCTCCATTTTTATTTACGAACCGAGATATGGACTAAGTATACAACTAGATGAAATAAAGCATAAAAGGTGAACCCACCAAAATTAAAATATTCTAGACTCAATTGCATGAATTCCATAATAAATTTGTGAGGCGGGAATTAAAAAGCTCCTCAACTCACGGTTATTGAAATAACCGCATAGTTTTGAAGGAAATATACACTAATATTCATATCACTTTAGAATTAAGGTAAAAAAGAACACATGTATACAAGCAACTTATCAATCATCATTCATCTATTTACTACATGTATGAGTGAAACTAAGACGTTTTAGGTATGTTGATAAACTAAAACCTGGTTCTACCTACTTTGACCTAGTAAAATAATAATAGTATCAATAAAAATAATTACGTTATTTAACATTAGAAATTATTTTACGGTCATTTAGCCTAACGTCAATACGCGATGTAGAATATCGTTCGAAACATTACGTTGGTCGCTGATTATTGATCAGTCAATTGTAAATATCATAGTCCTACAAGAGGGTAATCGAAACCCAAATAGCTCTTGCTGATAATATCTGAGACTGTAAAGCCGAATACTTTAAATACTTTAAATCCCACAGGAAATGCCACTTATCCCAAGATTTTTAGGTATGTCTAGCAGATAAGTACAAACCAACTAGTCCTAAATCCATCTCTAAGGTTTCGTACCAACTGCGTCCAACCACCAAATAAACTCAATAATCTTTATAAACCTCCAATAGTAATAATCAGTCAATTAACATTAGAAATATATTGAATATATATTTATTTAATTGACAAAATTACAGATAGTTTACAAAAACAATATCTCTGAGGTATATATGTATACATAACAAAAGGAATATAGATGTGTAAATTTACAAAACGATGCTCAATATATTACTATAATCCTTTCATTTCTTTCTAAAAAAAGTCGAATCCTAATGCGAAAATTCATCAATTTAAAGGTGATTTGTTCGAATTATTTTCCTTGAATAAGTGATAATCATTTAATATCAGAAGGAATTTTTGTGGATATTATAATAATTTTAATGGATGAGATCATGAGTTATATCATGAGCTAGACCACCATGGAAAACTTGGAAGTACTGGACGGCCGTTTCGTCCTATTGTGGGACTCCTTAGCAGTGAGTCTTCACGATCGCGTCTAGCGAGATTCCAACCCAGGACCTATCAGTGCGCGCGCGAACGCTTAACCTCTACACCACTGAGCTGGCATCCAACGGTGTTAATGTCTAACTTCAACCAATCCATGAAATTGAGCGACACTTCCTCCATTGTGTGCAGTGAGTTACTATCTCACAACAGACTCGGATGAACTCCATTGGTCACTGCTTCTCACTAATAATCATTTGTCCTGCACTTTGAATTAGTTTCAATTGTAAAATGACAAAATTAAATGATCCTAGAACTGTATAAAATTCTACCCATTCTCAACAGTACAATAGCAACAGAGATAACAATGAAGAGTGAGATAATTATTACTTATGTAATTAAATCTGAGAAATACGTAGTCGGTCAAATGAATATGGAAAATGAGATTATGAAGACTGCATTTTATGAACTTCACAATACATAAATTGCCGAGACTATGATTTGTGAACGATCTTATAGAGATAAAAAAGTGATCTTGAGAAACTTCAACCATTTTATAGAGTAAAAATAGAGTCATACAATAGTGTAAATTAGAATTGGAAGTTAAAGATAGAAGTTAGGATTAACAAATAAAACTAGGATGTTCATCACGAACTGGCATCAACTATAATGTGGATGAATGAATTTCGTGACAAAAATCAAAATTCGCTACCTTATATCGGATTGGTTCGTTCACGAATTATAGTAACACCTATTAATCCTAACCACTTCAAAAACTTTCTATTTGTGACAATACATTCGTCTTATATTCATTTCCACTGTATGATAACATCCTTGGTAGTTCCCAGACTCCTGAATATCTAGTCGTCTTGTCGTTTCACATGTGATTATCTATCCACACATTGTACCAAGGTCAACTACTCATGAACATTTTGCCTTTCGATAACAGATCTAGAGTTTTTAACTAGTGATTTCTGATATCGTAAGGACACAAGTATGTTGAAGATCTACAGTTTATCAGAACTCATAATGTTTTGATTGGATTGATGAAATATCTTGTTTGATCTGGCAGTTAAACTACATTTTCATTCTCCCCAAAACGATTCTACATTCAAGTAGATAAGTATTAGATCAAATTAACTATCCAGTTACTTTCTTCAAGTTTTCAGAGTCGGAAAAATAATCAAAATCTTAATCCCACGTTGCGCCTATTCGTAATATATCCAAAGCTTCACAAATGTAATCTGTCCAGCACTTTTACCCCTTTTTCTATTTATTAAGTAGATGAGTACCGTTAAAGTGTAGTTTCCATCAGAGTTCATTTCAAGCATTAACGTTACCATAGAATGGGCGGAATGTGGCTAGCAGTGGAATGTAGAACATCCTATTTTAGAATTGTTGTTTGCATGCACTTATATCTTGAAATTAATGTCCACACTCTGTGGTTCAAACCTAAATTTCAATTAAGATATCAATAATAGGATAATAATCTAATACACTATCAATAAAGTTAACTTTACGATTTCTGTATTCTTATATCCACTTTGTTGGGCTGTTACACTGATATATTTATTGTAGACAGTTACAGATAACTTTAGACTGTTGAAATGAAATCACTAGTGAAAAACTTCACTCTTACAACATACGGAATTCACTCACTAAGTAAACGATAGAATAACCAGTAGTGCTTGATACATACAACACAGTTACTGGAAAATATTTTATCTCAACAAAATTTATTACGTACAACAAGCTGATTTTACTTTTGTTCAACTATATTTGTCATTTTTTTCCAGCTTATTGATTTGTTTGATAACTGGCACATTTAACAATACAGTTATCACTACTTTGTAATGTGTGAGTGAATGTGACAGTTTTCGAAATTTTTGACAAGTACCAAATTAATTTTGTCTAGAACAAGGTGTACATAGAATGAATTTAGAATGAAGGTCACCTGTTAGATGTACGTATATATAGTACTTGAATATCTATACACATTTATCACTTTCTCAAGAATCTACTTAAGAAAATGACAAGGAAAGTACTAATCATGTGACATTATTGATTAATTTGGAAACGCAGAATTCAGTTAAATAAAGAGAGCATGTAGTAATCAGGATAATAATTGATTATGTATGTTTGCGATTTGTGTGAATAAATACAGACATTTTTTCTCAAGCAATAATTTTACTCCATCCACGCTCCATAATTAAACCACAGAAATTAATCAATACACTTCGCCAGTTGTGTAATCTCTTTATATATGTGTTTATATGATGATCAGACATAAAGAGAGAGATAGAAAGAATCTATAGCATTGTAGTGTATACAAATATCACACTGTCTGTAATGTAAAACTGTATGATAAGGTTAGTGTATATATAACTGTATTTATGTTCAGACTGTAACGTTGAAATGTATGGGGTAAAACTGTTGAAAAGCATATTAACAAATGATCATGACCTTATATTTAATTAATTAAATTTGAATATGTTGTATAGATCACGAACTGTGATCAGGTTAAACATCCACTGAAAACTAGAGAGCCATGAACAGCTGTTTCGGCTCATAATCTAAGTTTATTAAGCAGTGTTCACCTACGTTCCTGTTAGACCTCACTTGACGAATCCGTCACATTTCAACAACTGAATTGACTCACATTTCTAATTTTAGTTAAATTGTGATACTGAGCAACTATCATTCTATTAGCATGGGTGAAATCTGCTTCATAACCGAAACAGATGAATCCCACTCGATTATAACTTCTTGGTAAAATTCTAGGAAATATTTCTGAAGTTAGTCACCTGTGTGCATATGAAAATTATTAACAGAAGACAGGGATAGAATTTGTTCCGACTGATTGACTGCAATAATGAAAGATCATGGTAGTTTCAAATCCACAAAATTAAGGCAATATCGAGACATACACACAGTATGCACATATGCCAATAAGACACTGAACAATTTCAGTCCTAAACATCAATGGGAAGATTCAAATAAAAACAATATCAAGTGAATTAAACTTCACCCCATCGCACAAGCAAGTGGCTATCAGGACTCAGTAGCTAAGTGGATAACGCGATGGCGTTTGAAGCGGACGGTACTGGGTTCGAGTTCCGGAGTGAACATCAACTCTGAGATGCTGGTACATCCAGCTGACAAGTCCCAAAAATAGGACGAAACGCGCGTCCTGGATTCCACTGCTAGCCACTATCCATCTTTGCTTATGAAACTAATAATCTCTTCAACGGATGTTACATTTTTAATCAGCTCATTCTTCTGAAGATTACGCTTAATTCCAAAATTATAGACAGTGTAGAACCTAGTGTAATTGTGCGTATGTTCAAGTTTTCTACAGCTTATCTTACATTTACACGGAGAGAAAGATGTAAGATGGTAGTGGGAGGTAGACATAGGTTTTGTGCTATTCGGCACCCATCAGGATGGTGTACCTCTAGTTTTGACAACCTCATTGGAGGTCGAATATAGAAACTTTTGAACCAGTGTTGAGAGTTTATCGATCACATAACAAACCAGTTGTCCAGTAATTCCTAGTTCTGAATAATTGTTCATTAACTATAAAACCCAACAATTTTCACAAATCCCCCAAACTGGAGAATAAAAAGTATCCAGAAAAATATTACCGAACTCAATAACATTAGGAACATAAAGACTGCACACAAAGGCGACCATTCAGATTATTTTTCAATCTGTGTCTTTATATGAAAGTTTAATACCCAAATTACTGATGACTAAATTGTAAACCATATGCACTAACAGGCTGATTGTATCACTTTCAATAAAAACAAAACCTACATTGACTTCTGTCTAATTACTATTACATAATAATAATAATAATAATAATAATAATAATAATAATAATAATAATAATAATAATAAAGACAATAATAGTAGGAGTGAATAACTTTTCTAGGCATGTACGCGTGTTGATAAATATAGATTGGTTGTGTTATCTGTCCCATTTGCTTCAACACTGAAAATCGATAATTAAAATTTACTGTTCCCTAAAATAAGAAACCACATAGCGGAAAATGTCAACTAGTCTATACGCTTCGGGTTTTTTACCATCTGAAAACCCCTATATTGAATGGCACCAAATTTATTATTTATTCATTTATAAAGGTTAAATGAAGAAAGAAAATGGTTGTAATGAAAATAATAGATTAAAAGACATTAAAGAAATACAAAATCGCAAGCAGATTTCGTCATCAAGCTTTAAGCGAAGTCTCCTGATTATTTTTGGAATATAACCTAAAATTTTTGGGAATATTCAATGAGCTTTGTTTATCTTTTTTAAAAAGGAGAGAAATCTCTAGTAGAATGCTGTCATATTGTAACATTTTACGGGCAAAACGTTCAATAGTCGGATTGTTGATGGAAAACAATTTAACAATACATGTTGGTGTTTGCAGTAATGATAAATCATGACTGTTGCATGCAATAATGAGAAAAATCAGAACACATTGGTTGGTTTATTTTGCAACTAGTCGGAGCTACAAGGAGAATTGTAGAGATTTTACAAGATAAGCCGAAATCGAGAACGAGACATTCAGATTTCTTATGATAATTTGAACTACCGTGTATGTAACGCATTCGAAACCTTGCGATATCAACTTCTAGTTTCGATTATCAGATTGTTTTAATCTCACACTCGTGTTATTTTTTATTGTTGTCAAGTGATTTCATGATTAACTGTAAGTGCAATCTATGTGCTTGCTGAGTCGCCAGACCACTATTCTTTCGTTCTTTTCTCTTTGAGATAATCTCACATACGATTCCCCACACTCCTCCAGTACACAAGCCACCTTTACGTTAGGCGCAAACCTACCAAAGACTGAACATTACACGTACAATTAGTGGTAGGAGTGGATTTTCCATACTGCTCAAAACGTTTAAAATGAAAGAGGAAAATTACTTTTTGTCACCATTAAATAAAAATGGTGTTGAATTTGAGAAATGCCGTATTTTTTCTCTGTAGACTATTTATAGCAGGCGAATCAATACTACCTATAAATCCTAACCCTAAATCCTTAATTCTGAAACGAACCCTAACTTGGTGGTACAACATCTTATGAACGAAATAAGCAGATGGTGAAACTTTTATTTTGGGGGCAAAACTCATTAGTCGCTATGGCTGAAGAGAACTTTTACGTTATGGTGAATACTAGTTCGAAATGAAAACCGTAACCTTAGCTAGAAACAATGTGCGGGTCTTTAAAAATCGGTTTAGGTCTTGATGAAGAGGGGTTGGACAATCGGTATCCATTAGGATGAGTTTATATGTCTGATTTATGGGTACGGTAGCCTATACAAGACATTAATAGACTTATTATTCGTGTAAAATATATCTATACTTTACAACATGACTGTTTTCTTTTTCATAAACAATTCATTTATGAAAGCTGTTTCGTGATTGTCGAAGAACTTTCTGGAAATTCGTCACCATTGTTTCAAGCTCGTAACTTAAGTATGTTTCTACCCAAGATTATGTAAATTTTATATAAACCCAAATATTTTTTACTAATGTTCTATTGTTGTTAAGTTTTAGTGAAATCATTATCGTTCACTTTCAATTCTTGTTCTGATTTGAGAAAAATCAAGTGAAGTATGGTATTCAAAGTATAGTAGATAGTAGACAAACAAAACAGATGAAAATGTAAACGGCTGAATGCCAGTGACCACTCACTGATCTGAAACTTAAACAGAATTAAGTCCACTGCTTCTTAGTTTATTTAAGTCAAAAATAATTTAGTTATGCAATCTATAAAAATACATGTTCCATTTAACCGGAATATCTAATTGTTCACTATGTAATAATAATAATTATAATATTAAAAATAATAATAGTAAACCATCGGTAACCTGTTGGTCAACTGTGAATCAATTGAATTCAACTACAAAATGCTCGGGTTCAAGTAGCTCAGTAGTTTGATTGGTCCTCATATAAAAAATAGAGCTAACAATTTGGTAATTTAAATCAACTGATAAGAACTTGAACACAAAATGTCACTGACTACTTAATGGTTAATTAATTCGAACAAATCAATCCCATAGAATGTTAGTTGTAGTACATTTAGTAACATGTTTGTTATAGAGACATTTAGTTGACAAATACCAATTGTAATTAAGGACTTCCATTTGATCTTATCCGATATCTTAGCTTTTTAAAAAATGCATCATGATTTCAACCTACTTAGCCTAGTAGTGACCGTTTTATACCATTCTCGATGAACATTGAGAACCAGGCAAAATAATATTGTTTCCTCCTACGAGATCAATTAAGGTAATTAAGACATGATTGTTGTGTTTTATTATTTGTTATTTTTACTAATAACTGTGTAATTTAATTCTGTAGACTCAATGAAATATTGGTAGAAAATTGTTAGTTGAACAAAATGTTCAACGATTGCATGTTCAGTGCACAAACTCACACCACAATGTGTTGATTGGTTCATTGTAAACCAACCAGTGCTGGTGGACAGACTAGGTGAGAACTGGAAGTTTCTCGTGTAAATTTTATTATAAACATTTGCGTTTGTATAATGCTGTTTTAGTCCATTGGAATATATCTTATTTCCAATTAAATGAGTACTGAAGAAAGAACGTATGAACAAAAGAAGAACGAAGCCCAAAGTGAATTATGTTGTATAATTTTATACGCCCGTTCAGAGGGTGATCAATTAACCATCTAAGCACTGATTTAGATATCTAGAATAATATAGTTCATATATTGGGTACACATTTTGTAGAGAAATGGTAATTTTTTCAACCTACTGGTGTTCACAACAAAGGTGGCAAAAAATTAGAATACAAAACTCACGAGTTCTTGAACATTACAGATACAGAAGGAAGATAGTAGTAGTATTAGTAGTTACTATGACAATAGTAATATTTCTAGTTGAGTGAAAATAAGTACTTGATTGTGTACGTACGTGTGTTTGTAACGCAGATTTTTAAAGATGGTAAGAAAGAAGAAAAGAGGAACACATCTGAGTGGAGAAGCATTCGAGGCGAGAACAGTATCTAATTAACTATAATCATTGATTAGTTTAACAGGAATAAACTCATTCATTTTATTCTTGCATTAGATAACCTTGAAATAAATGAGACGGGTACTATGAAATTACATGAAAAAAAACATCTAAACAGAATTTATTCACTTATAAGTAGCTATTATGTGATTTATTCAAAAAAATAAAATCTAATACACAAGCTTTCAACGGAACTGTTTTTTCTCCATGTTGAGAATTAGTGTTTTATAATCATCGGTCGAAAAGTGAGTTATTTTAAGTGAGTGCTTTGATATACCTACTAAATATACTAATAAGTATGTACGGTTCAGAGAGTAGGCTAGACTTCCAATCTATCTGTTATTTATAAAAAATAGCCAATATAGATCAATTAATTATCTTTCAGTGTTTTACTTATGGGCTTATTAGTATTAAAAAGTAGTATCACATGCTTATTGTTATCTGCTATACAGTATTTTTAACAATGTCCAAAAAATGGGTCAGTATATTCTAACAAATGTTATCGTTTAGTGTATACCATTCAGAGCAAGTTTTTGAAAAACATGGTATAGATGAATAAAATTGGATACGAACCAGTGACCATTATCGAGGTTTCGTAAAGTTTGTTTTTGTATACAACTCAACTACCTATGTAGAATTGAAAAGTTTGAGGTTAACCTCAATTGTATATTGAGGATGTACACATGTTAAACTACACAATATATACACAGAGAGAGATGGACGGAGAGTGGGAGAAAGGAAAAGTTGGTAACCACGTTGAGTATAATAATCTGTCTGAAGAATCACCCAGATTACAATTGAATTTTCTCATACAGAGATTACAATGAATCCAAAATTTACCAACGAATATGAGTTGTAATTTCAACTAGAATGTTCAGCTTACTATAGCAAACTGATCTGTATTATAACAGAATAGCTCAGTTCAATAGCAAACGGTTTCATTGAATGATGCAACATCTTTGTTTTGTAGCTCGCAGATTTCTTTCAATCTACTGATTTATCAGCTAACTTTTCACGTTGAGGTAAACGACGGTCTCTAAGTATCCATAATTTAGTTGTAAATATTGAGAGCGAGACTATTTTTCATCTAATGATTTCATTCTATTACTATTGAGTAAATAGTATTATGTTTAAAAATGATGCCAAGTAAAAAAAAGAACCGTACTGATCAAGACCACTCAATAAATAATAACACATATGAAGTATTCCAATATCTATTTGTTTAAATCTAGAATACATCTGCGTAACCAATAAGTAAAAAGGGTTTTCCAAAATAGAAAAAATATTTTAAGCTTCAATTGGAAAGGGTTATTTTGGAATAGTTTTTTTAGCCACCTATGAACTGAAAATTGACTAGAATGTTAAATGAAATAACTGCAAAGCTAAAACCTTCAATCATTTATGTTAAAATATTCACAATATCCTGTATCTTAATAAATTTTTCATCAACATGAAGTATTGTTACTAGTGTTAATGTTTTATGAGTTAGAACTATTGATTATTTCTATTCCTTTATTGTTTATTATGTTAATTTCATCCTGACGTGCTAATACTTGGTGTGACAAATTGACTTAACCCATATCTTTGCCAGTCTCTACATATGACTGATTGATTGACTGAATTAGTGTTGATACAATATAACTACATACAATCACTTTACCAGTCAATTTGGTTGTTTGCTTTTTTTAATTCACGATATTGCATGAAATCCACTCTGTCTCTAACCACAGATGCAAAACGTATATGAGAGAGTGAAAGAGAGAAAGAAACAATCGTTTTTATATACATAAAAATTTTGAAACCTAGATGATAATAAGGCTTATGTTAATTAACTTTAAATATCACCGTGAAAGTATGTACCACTCTAAAATATTCATAAGAAAGTTCATTATATTTGAGTTGTGTTTTTCTTTTTGTTACCTATGCCCTGACATTTGTATAATCACTTGATATAAAAATTAGTGAAATTTAATAGTTAATTCTGTATGATTAAAAGAAAAAAAAAGTTAATTGAACTTGTTCTATCCTGTATAAGTTTAGATGAATGTTTTTCACAGGGTATTGATTATTATAATACATTATTTATATGTAGAACACTTTCTAGGCTTACAGATGTAAATAAATAATGAATGTAATATAAGTTACTCAAAATGACATTCTATATGAAGTACATAATGGAATGAATTAATTTCTTGTTAAAACTTATCTAAATAAATGACTAATTAAAATCTACTTTTAAACAAATAAAAACATATATATTTACATGAGTCATATCTATGTAACTCTTATAGAAACAGAACCATATAGTTAGAATATGTATAATATTGTGTATTTTGTTTCATTTCAATAATAAAGTTGAATCTTTCGATAAAATTATTCTACATCAGGAAAATAAATAAACAAATATATCCTAGATTCTGCCGTTATAGCCAAATATCAAAAATATACTGATGACGTAAGATTAGAGGCTAATTGATGGAAACTTGCTTAAGACGAAAATATTGCAGCAGGCATTGATCAGTTGTATCCCTGAAAGTTATAAACTCTTATTTATATATTAAATGTTTAGAACGATACAGAAGCTTTGTAGAAAATACATTGGATCAATCTGTCAAACATTTCGGTGATACCATAACATGAACAACAAAAACTACAAAGATCAGACTGATCCATTACTTTGCTGCACACAAGATCAACTGGGTTCTATTTTTCGAGGCTCTCTAAGATCTTGCGGGATGCCCTATGTGTATGTTCAAGTACATGAATTGCATGAGTTTTGACTTGTGTAGTTCATGTACGAAGGTGTATTGAAAGAGTATACATGTGGGTTAGCACAAGGGACGTAGGCTGAAAAATATCTGTTCTATGTCTAAAAAATCAGCAGCTTAATTCTTCAGGTCGAAGACATAACAAAAACATGTGGTGGCAAATAGGAGGGAGAGGTGACCACCAAACTTCCGTGGTGCTATGCTTATAAGTATGTCATAAAGTGCAAGGATGAAATCCTTAGAATCATTTACTTTTCCAAGTGGGCGAATCTACCTTTATGTATGCTATGGGATGCATGAGTGAAAACACGTGTGTTATCGGTGTGGATGTAACGTATATTTTCTCAAAGCGCAAGTATACCAACGTGTATGCCAAAGGATGCATGAATGCAAACTCGTGTTACCGGTAATCACGTAGACTATACTTACTCCTCGTGCGACGATCGCGAGCTAAAATCTTGGGGTAACGATTTACCCACAAAATCACATCCATGTGGTAAGTTTCTGAGCCATGAAAGTTGAAATCATTTCCAGAAAAACCAATCTCAGTAACAATTAGTAAAGAAATTTTCTCACAGACAACAAGCTATCGAAAAATAAATAGACACTGAAGACCACTGAATAGTTATTCCCTACATTTGATAGACTGAAATGGAAAAACTGTTTTATTTGATCACTAATTTTATTCTTCAACTCCTATGGGCCGACAACATTCATAATTAAATCCCAAAACATAATTCAACCCAAGAGCCATCATTTGAACATATAATTAAAATTTGATAACACAAACATAGAGTTTTGAACTGATAGAAAAGATTTGTTGCTCATGTGAGAACTACAAAGGCAACACACTACTGTCAGTACCAGGAAACCTTTTCAACAGAAAGTTACTGAACTGGATGAAAGATTCAGTGGACGTACAACTTTGAAATCAACAGGCAATATTCCGTAACGATCGGTAGTGCACAGACCAATTCGCGACACTACGCATCATTGTTGAACGATCACTTGAATGGAACTCGTCACTATACAGCAACTTACTTGATTATGAGAAAACATTTGACAGCGCAGATAGAACCTTATACAACATTCTTCAATACCATGAAGTACCTGAGAAAATCGTCATCACCATACCGAATTCACACAACGGACTACAATGCAATGTCGTGCATGGACGACAGCTGACAATCACATTCCAAGTGAGCACCGGGGTCAGACAAGACTGCCTACTCTCCCCCTTGCTCTTTCTTCCGGTGGTTGACTGGATTACAACGACCTCTATATCTGGCGAGAAGCACGGAATACAATGGACAGCTTGGATGCAACTAGACAATTTGAACTTCTTAGATGAAACAGCCCTTCTATCCCATACACATCAAGAAATGCAGTTCAAGACAACCAGTGTAGTAGAATTCTCTACAGCAGTAGGCGTCAACATACGCAAGGGAAGAAAATAAAATCTTCAAATACAACACGGAAAACACCAACCCAATCACACGTATCAGAGAAGCTCTGGAACAGGTGGAAACGTCTACGTTTATGGACAACATCATCAATGAACGTGGAGGATCCGGTTCTGACGTAAAGGAGAGGATTGGTAAAGCAAGGGCAGCATTCCTACAATTGAAGGACATATGGAACTCAAAACAACTGACAACCAAAATCAAAGTCAGAATCTTCAATACAAACGTCATGACAGTTCTACTGTGTGGAGCTGAAACTTGAAGAACTAACACGCTCATCATCAAAAAAGTACAAGTATTTGTAAACAATTGTCTACTCAATATCCGTTGGCCGGATACCATCAGCAACAGCCTACTGTGGGAGAGGACAAGCCAGCTTCCAGTTGAAGAGGAAATCAGGAGTCGTTGGGAGTAGATAGGACATACTTTGAGGAAATCAACAAACTACATGACGAGGCAAACGCCAACTTGGAATCCTGAATGGAAACGGGAAAGAGGAAGACCTAAACCACAATGCACCGAAAATTGGAAGTAGACCTGCAAAGGATGAATAACAACTGAAAAGAACTGCTCAGGATAGGGTTTAATGGAGAGTGCTGGTGGAAAGCCTATGTTCCTCCAAGAGGGTTAACAGGTGTAAGAATATAAGTAAGTTCATTGAAACAAGTATGCACTTGAAAAGTGATTTTAAATTTTACTTTCTTTTAAAAACACAATCTTAATGTTGCCTAACCTGGACGTGCAAAATGAAACACCTTCACTTAGAGAAAACGATACCATTAAAAAGATTTACACGAACTGCAAATTTTTCCTACTATTTCGGTAATAAGTTCTAGCACGGCTTAATCAAGCATTTCAGTTTAAACCAAAATGTCTAGTACTGAAAAAAATTGAAAGTTGTTCTCTCTTCATCAGACTTAACCAATGATACATTTTAACATAATACACTACAAACGCTAAGATTAATGAGATAGCTTTCTTTAAAAGAAAGATTCTAGGGAAGTATTTGTTTCCAATAATGCATAAATTCATAGTAACGGTTCATGGAACAGATGAAGCGCTTTTATTCAGAAGCGGTATTTAGTATAGTGCCATTTGTTTGGTTCCTAAATAATTTACAGCACTCAAGTAATTTAAACTAAGTATGAATGTAAGTAAAGCTTAGTATGCGGCTTCTCAAAATATCCAAATTCATGTTGTAATGGGATACATAGGTGGAATAAAACTACAAAAATGTAACATGTGTGAACAAAATGATAGTAACTAAGTTCCTGAGACAAACACTCAAACTAGATTAATGTTTTAAAATTTAACAATAAAACTAAGCAAAATCTAGTACGATACAAATACAACCATATGCAATGCAACGTACCAAGATTATTCTTCATGCTACGTTTTTCATCGAATGGAGTACCGCGTATGATTAAATCATAAATTCTAGTCCATCCCTCTTTGTCTGACTGGAAACTCCATAGCAAACTATTGCCAACAAAACCGGTATGTGAACTGTCATATTTGCTACAAGCAGGTATGCACAGAGTAGACGTTTGTTGATATGTACAATTGTACAAAGATCCAAATAAACTTGTTGTGTTTGTATCGAATCCATAACCAATGCTTATAGTTTGTTTAAGATTTTCAGGTTGATCAGCTGTTACGAACACGAAATTTTGAAACTTATTATCATCGTTCAAATGGTCATTGCAAATAAAAACTAGTATATAAGTTTTATCACCTGATTGTAAAACAATAAAATCTCTAAATACCCCATAAGTTTTAATTATGTCATATCAATAGTGGCAGCTCTTGGTATCAGAATCAGTAGAAATGCATATTTCTATGAGAAAAAACACAAAGTAATGAATGTTTAATGTTTCTTACATATTAAAAAATAGCTTTGTCAGGTGGAAGAATAACTTTGCCATATTTACGTTATTCATATTATCAATCAAATTATCTGAAGTAAACTAGCTACAGTGCAAATAAATGTTCATAATGTGCCTTTGATAGATGTTTGTTGGTAAGTTTTGTGGTTGGAAGTTCATCTGTTGGTTGAAATAAAATGCTTGAAGTCTGTAATTTACATGGAACAAACATATTACTAAGTGCTAGTTGTGATCTGAAAGTATAGAAGTAATTTGAATAAACTAGACCTTTTCAAGTGAATATACGCTACAAACTTTTTGTTACACTAAATACTAATGCTGACTTGAAGCTCTTTTTGTGTTGTTTGTTGTATCCAAGAAAGCTAGCCTATAACTTGTGAGAAAAGCGAACCACATAAAAAACACATGCTACTTTTCAGTAGTTTAGAGATATTAAAGGCATAGAACATGTTTGTATAGGAAGTTTTAAAACACTAATCGAATGAGTTTTGTGCTTGATTACATTTGTCCTTCAGATAAATGTCCCAGTTTCATTTTAAGTCAAAGATATCAGATGTGACAGATAACTTATTTTACTACGCACAAAACTATATACAAACACTTCTACTAAAAAATTCAAATACCAGAAACCTAAAAATTTAAACAAATCTTTCATCCCAACAAATGCTGATCAAAAACAATTTATAGAATTCCCAAGTTTATGGTACTTTCAGGAGCATACTTTGATGAGAGTACTGACAATCTCACCCAAAACAGCTCAACGATTCGGAATACACGTATTTTCGAAATATCTAAAGTGCAAGCAATCATGCCGTAAATAATTTTTCAGAAACTTTGTTTACAAAGCTACTTATTAATTTAATTTCAGTGAAAATCCAGCAGAGCTGTTCAAACGGGTCATTAGATATTATGCCACATGACACTAAAAATTAAGTTATTACTATGATTTCTCATGAAAAGGATTGTCTTAACTCTAGCTTTCTTTCATATATAAACAGTTTACCGGTCAAAACGTATCTCAAGTTAGTAAACCTGATTTATTCACTTTCTAGATCCACAAGGCATTTTGTAATTAATTAGGTTTAAATAACAAACCTATTCAGAAACTACACTACGTAATGATCCAAGGACCAAGAAAAGTATGTGAACAAAATATTTTTAAACACCTCAATCTATTTTTGGTATATTTTTGTGGGCTGTGAGTTAGTATTATCTTGCTGCACAACAAATGATGACATTAATATTCAAATTTGGATTTTATTTCTTCTGTATAATCTGAGAGGATGTTATCTATTAAAAATCATGACCAACTAGCTTACGTTTAAAGTTTTGTAGTTCGTATTGAAAAGAACTAGGATCTTAAGTCAAAAGAGATTGAGTTAGTAACTACTGGTGAAACATTAGAAGGGATATTGAATTTTCTTTATATTACAAATCTTGAGGACTATATGGATCAG
Source organism: Schistosoma spindalis (assembly GCA_946903255.1). Lineage (NCBI taxonomy): Eukaryota > Metazoa > Platyhelminthes > Trematoda > Strigeidida > Schistosomatidae > Schistosoma > Schistosoma spindalis. The sequence continues at coordinate 12,752,962 of OX336416.1, read as the reverse complement.
TCACATGGGCTTCATACATAATCAGAGAAGACTAATTTCGAGGAGCATTTAGTTGTACAAAGATCTGTAAAAACGTATAACACCTATCAAATGTGGTAAACTACAAAGTAGGTCTTTCATTTAATTCCACCTGAATAGAAATAAAAGACGGATCAACACATTCAAATACCGTATCTATAAAAACGTAAGTAGAATTTACGTTGTAAATGAAACGAAAAATTCTAATTTTTACCACACACTACGTAGACGACATTGGGTCTATTATTTGAAATAAAACTCAAGAGCTGCTGATGATAATACAGTGTCATAATTACGTATATATTTGAAAAATTGGGAGTAGTTTAGCAGCACTAAGTTAAAATCATGGGGTAGTAATTTGGACGCTTGACTTCCATATCTTTTCATTCATTTTCAAGCAGGACGTCCCCAAGTACTATGATGTTATCGGACATCAAGTACAACATATCTATAAGTCACTTCCGTCTTATTAAAGAAAATATTTTCTCGAAAAAATATTTTTTGATGATACTGTAAAGTACACCGAAGACAACATATATATTTAAATGGAGTATTGTTTTCTAAGATAGATGGATTGGTCGCGGAGCCTTCATCGTTCTTCTGAACGACAACATCAGCACAAACCTAACGTATATATATGCGTATATATACATCAGATATAAGATTCGAGGTGAAAAATCCGTTATAAAGAAAGAAATAATTACTATGGCTTCAAGTTAACATCAAACTGTTTAATTATTTGCTTACAAATACTAGTGGCCCAATCTCCCTATTTTGAAGAAATTTGGGGGGTTTCGAGCCGTTTCCCTAAAAACTTTGATGGTGGATTCTCCGAAATTTCCCAAAAACAGTCGAAAAATTCCCCAAAATCCGGAGATTGGGAGAACTTACTTTTACCAGTACTGTATGTAATAATTGATAGTAAAGTCGATGAAAACTTTACGACTTACAAGTGATCTCCACTGAACCAACTTGATATAGTCCGCCAAGATCAACGATCAGATAAACCTTTTGATTTAGTTCAGCATGGAAAAGCCCATGTGTGTTTTTATCGTTATCAAACAGGTCTTGTAATTGTCTTGCAGCGAGTATCTTCGTCAAAAGCGTATGGCCATGTGCTTTTATATCAACTAGGTTAGTTGATGATAAATAAGATCGCGTGTTGGAAACGGAAGTAAAAAGAAGCAGGAACAACTGTAAGTAGTACATGCTCAACGACCTTAACTTCAATCAAAATCGTTCGAGCGTCAGTAACGTTACACCAGTAACTAATTAAAACAAAATCAGTGTACTCTTAAGTAGTGTTCTAAAGATAACGCCAGGACACAATTTTCATCTTCACTTATTTTCCAGCTGAAAAAGTCTTTAAAAATATCGATATGAATTTCTGCTTTTCTTCTTAGATAATGTTCTTTTGTGGCGTTGTCTTAAAATTATGGATGAAAGTTCTTAGTCTTCAATCTTCAGCAATAAAATAGTTGATCAGTAGACCTATGCTAATCCTTTCAGCTTGTTTATTAGCAAAGATCCTTCTCACTAATGGAGCTGATACCACTCGTTCAATAGTTCACTATAGGCATTTGGCACTCCACGATAAATAACTAAATCCTATTCTACATTTATTTGACTGTGGTTTTGATCCTTCTTCCTATTACATTAGACGTGATTATATGGTCAGTGAAGTGACTATAACTTTCGAAAAACCATTTTTAAAACTTGGCTAAAAGCATTTAAAAAGAATTCTTTCGTCTTTAAAAATAGTTTCGTTGTAAAGCTTTCCGCGAATTTCAGGATAATACAGAATACTACGACTAATTACCATTGCGATAGATATAATGGAGCATCAGAAGAATGGTAGATTTCGTCACAAAGTTTGCACTATGTTAATCATTAATTAAAAACTATGTTTTCAGTCCGAAACTTACAGTGAACTTGAAAACCAACTGTGAAAAACAGGTAGAGCATCTTTAAAATCAAACAAAACTAGTCCACGATGCTCTGTGTTTCACGTGCTATTTCTATAAGTATCACTTTACAAGCTTATCGGGCAGTAACGAATTATAGACCGTGGGTATGCATCGATGCAACACTTTAAATAAATATAGTATAGAGTATTGGTTGCTAATCAAAGTATGGGCATGAAGAAGGGTATAATAAAGGACAGATGATTACCAAAGTAGGCGGAAAAGTTGAAGGATATAATAGTTTGAGAAAGGGCAATGTGTGATAAAATAAAATTAGTGTTAAGTCAACATGGTGCAGTTGAGCGTAGAAAGCTGGAGAAATCGTAGGAGGCGGTCTTATCAGATGATGGTTGAACTAGGAGTGTTAGGAGCTCAATATATGCATCCAACTAGTACTTTACATTCATGAATGTGTACAGTAAGCCATATCGAATCAGGTAGTTTGCTGAGGATATCACCGCTATAGATTTCCACTCATATTTCTAGATGAATATACAAGACAACCACCACCCCTTCTAGAGAATCGATCACAGCCGAAGAATTCATAGGTGTTTATTTGGAGGTATGAGTCTGTGACGTCGGACGGCAACCGATTTCCCGCCGTCAAAACAAGTTAAGGGTACTCTTATTTTGTACAGATTGAGTATTGATTAACATAAGTGTCAGATACGGTGATTATTTGTTTAGTAGAAGGGTTTGATATAGCCCTAGTGGATTATCTGTTATGTCATTAGGAGAAGAGGAAGATGTAAGAGTACCAGCTCCATATTCGAATTCGTCTGGTTTATCATCAATATGACTAACGGAAGTGTAGCGGTAAATAGATCGCCAAAACAAGTCGTCCTATAAGTCTTGGACATCTGATGCTGAGTGCATTAGTTTTAATAAACCCACCTAGCTGAAGGCGCTCGGTCACACATCCACACCAGATCACAATTGGGTACGCTGTGTTACACATCTCCTACAACCGCCAGCCAGCTTAGATTGATCACTTCTCGACGTTTCGATATTCTATCAAATATATCTTCCAATCTCTTCGCTCCTGACTTCTGATTTAACTGGATTGGCACATTTCAATTATAAAAGGTGTAAATGGTTAAGGCGTTGGCAAACTCCCAATACTTGTGGCATCTTTAGGAGAAAAGTATTCGAAATGTAGTTTTGCAAAGAAAATATGTTTACGGCGTTATTATGAAGTGAGACAAGAACCACCTGCACCTACAAACCCAGTGTCTGTTTCCGGATTCTCAACAGAAAGATTTAAGGTGGTAGAGATTTTGTCAAACTTCCAATGAACAAGATATGCTTAAGAACAAGTTCTTCTTTTGCATTCCTCCAGTTAAATGGAAGATTTCCCTGATGATTCCGTCAGTCCTTGTCCTAGTCTTGTCTTACGACCCTGACGTTATTCAAGTCTAATAACTTCCAGTTCTCAAGAAGAGTGATCACAATGTTGTTGTGATCAAGCTAATTAGGATTATATTAAACCGAACTGATAGACACATTTGTTCTTATTTTTAGAAGATCTGTTCGAGAGCTATCATGTCGACTTATTTTTCAGACCGTAGGCTATGCAGAAGTTACTTATTATCCCTTAAAGTTCAGAAACGTGGTAGTCTTCATCAATTTCAGTCTCATAAATTCGACAGCACCATAAATTTCAGTTGTTCTGGTCGTTCATTGACAGATTAAACGATAAAAAGAGGAACTTGGTCTTATTATTCAATTTATACTGAGCAGCCCGTAGTCCTCAAGTTCATCTAGAAAGCGAACTGAGAGCAACCCTGAAAATACAGTTGTGAAACTCTCGAGAGGAAATTTTAGGAAATCATTTACGACCTGCATGAGCTAATACTATGTCAATTCCATATAGGTTATTCTAGCCTCTGAACAGACCAATATATTCTTTCTTCTCAAGCCACGTTTACACCCTTTCACTTATTCGTTTATTGACTCTGACTGGATTTTTATTTGGACGTTTGTGTGCTAAGTACTTACCCAATTCATCATGTGTCTGTAACGTATTTTGCTTTGACACTACACATGAAGTCATGCTTGGTTAAATTTAGTTGACTCACTCGCATTATCCACTGCACTTCTCAGCAACTCACCTCACTTCCTTTGATGCGTTTCCCTGATTATATGTCCACGTCAATGACTATACGAAATATAGGTATTCAAACTTCATTCTCGCAACTAAATCATTTTAATTTCGTTATTCACTAGCGCGTGTTAAGTCAATGATTAAATACGAGGTTAGCCAAGATGTATATTTCGAAAGCAGTCAGCAAACAATCAGATTGGATTCAGATACTTGGTCACAAAATGCCTTCAATGAGGTCTCATCCTCTGTATAATAAGGATCATGTTTTCAGAATGAAATATTTTTAAGATTAGAACTTTTTGACTCTAATGTAGGAATGGAAAACATACTAGTGCTTCTCATTGAAAGCCTGTAGGTCTCTGAAAATCTATTTCTGAAATGCAAGTTTTTATAATGTTCAGTATCGTAATAATAAGGGAAGATAACTAAAGCTTTTATAAATTTCATTACGTGTAGAACACTGTCATTCTGTTAGCCGTTTACCAAAACTTGTTTCAAGTCTGTAGGTTTTGTGAATCGTCATGGATGGCTGCAAAACATTTCAAACTATGAAGAACACGTATCGAGTAATATTTAAAAATGAAAAGCACTGTTAGGGTCTGACGTGGTCTCTCTGATCTATTACTAATATCCAGTTTCCTCTGTTATATCGCAGTACTGGTCCATTTTAGAGAAAAAAACTACGTCTTGTTACTTCTGGCAGACAAAAACAATAACAAATCTGATTAAACAACTGTGTGGTAGGTCTAGTCGTCCCGATCATCTCTGCTGCGAAGAAATAACTGCATCCACACGACATTTTTTGCTACGAAAACTAGAGGTAAAGTTTGAATATCACTTGACTTCCACGTCCTACACTTGTGCAGTATACATATACTCATTTTTATTACTTTGCCGGAACTTAAAGTTTGTGTCATTTTTCCTTTATTAAATCATATACTACCACTTAATCTATTTAGTAACAACATCACTTAATCTCCAACTTCAAGGACGACTTTATTATTACTTACTTACCAAACTACTTATTGAGCCTACTTCTCCTCGTCGGGGAGCATAGATCGCCCGCCAACATTCTCCATCCAGCTCTATTCTGAGCAGTCCTTTTCAGTTGTTATTCATCCTTTGCAGGTCTACTTCCAATTTTCGGTGCATTGTGGTTTAGGTCTTCCTCTTTCCCGTTTCCATTCAGGATTCCAAGTTGGCGTTTGCCTCGTCATGTAGTTTGTTGATTTCCTCAAAGTATGTCCTATCTACTCCCAACGACTCCTGATTTCCTCTTCAACTGGAAGCTGGCTTGTCCTCTCCCACAGTAGGCTGTTGCTGATGGTATCCGGCCAACGGATATTGAGTAGACAATTGTTTACAAATACTTGTACTTTTTTGATGATGAGCGTGTTAGTTCTTCAAGTTTCAGCTCCACACAGTAGAACTGTCATGACGTTTGTATTGAAGATTCTGACTTTGATTTTGGTTGTCAGTTGTTTTGAGTTCCATATGTCCTTCAATTGTAGGAATGCTGCCCTTGCTTTACCAATCCTCTCCTTTACGTCAGAACCGGATCCTCCACGTTCATTGATGATGTTGTCCATAAACGTAGACGTTTCCACCTGTTCCAGAGCTTCTCTGATACGTGTGATTGGGTTGGTGTTTTCCGTGTTGTATTTGAAGATTTTATTTTCTTCCCTTGCGTATGTTGACGCCTACTGCTGTAGAGAATTCTACTACACTGGTTGTCTTGAACTGCATTTCTTGATGTGTATGGGATAGAAGGGCTGTTTCATCTAAGAAGTTCAAATTGTCTAGTTGCATCCAAGCTGTCCATTGTATTCCGTGCTTCTCGCCAGATATAGAGGTCGTTGTAATCCAGTCAACCACCGGAAGAAAGAGCAAGGGGGAGAGTAGGCAGTCTTGTCTGACCCCGGTGCTCACTTGGAATGTGATTGTCAGCTGTCGTCCATGCACGACATTGCATTGTAGTCCGTTGTGTGAATTCGGTATGGTGATGACGATTTTCTCAGGTACTTCATGGTATTGAAGAATGTTGTATAAGGTTCTATCTGCGCTGTCAAATGTTTTCTCATAATCAAGTAAGTTGCTGTATAGTGACGAGTTCCATTCAAGTGATCGTTCAACAATGATGCGTAGTGTCGCGAATTGGTCTGTGCACTACCGATCGTTACGGAATATTGCCTGTTGATTTCAAAGTTGTACGTCCACTGAATCTTTCATCCAGTTCAGTAACTTTCTGTTGAAAAGGTTTCCTGGTACTGACAGTAGTGTGTTGCCTTTGTAGTTCTCACATGAGCAACAAATCTTTTCTATCAGTTCAAAACTCTATGTTTGTGTTATCAAATTTTAATTATATGTTCAAATGATGGCTCTTGGGTTGAATTATGTTTTGGGATTTAATTATGAATGTTGTCGGCCCATAGGAGTTGAAGAATAAAATTAGTGATCAAATAAAACAGTTTTTCCATTTCAGTCTATCAAATGTAGGGAATAACTATTCAGTGGTCTTCAGTGTCTATTTATTTTTCGATAGCTTGTTGTCTGTGAGAAAATTTCTTTACTAATTGTTACTGAGATTGGTTTTTCTGGAAATGATTTCAACTTTCATGGCTCAGAAACTTACCACATGGATGTGATTTTGTGGGTAAATCGTTACCCCAAGATTTTAGCTCGCGATCGTCGCACGAGGAGTAAGTATAGTCTACGTGAAATGAAATTATGTACTGTTGTTAATACCCCAGTAGCGGTAAGAAGTGTGTGAGAGTTGAGAAAGAAAGTGGAGTAAGCACAGCTCCTAAAGAGTTCAAAAGTAAGGATTATGGCAGTAATAAAACTTTCTAATTTTATTTAAAGTCCGCTATCGGAGGGTAGCTTACTAGGAAGAAGTGCAGCCTTTGATATAGAAAAATAGGACAAGTACTTAACGATGTTTGGAATGGATACTGTTCCATACGAATTCTGCAGCATGTTTAAGGGACAAAAGGTAGCGAAAGGTAAACCTTCAAACTTCTCATATCATGAGACAGTTGGACAACTGGCTGGGACTAAGAAACATCTCTCTTGTAGTGGACCCCAGCAAATAGATATTATTCAGCATATATCTATACACTAAGTTAATAATAATATACCATAAAAAGTTAACAGTAAAAACCATAAGTGTCTGTGTACGAGTAAAAACCAAGGTTAACAGTTTGTAGCGTGGTGTCGAGTTGAGCTCGACTATGAACACCGCTACAAGACTACGTGCCAATTAACCAATAAGATTCCGGTAGGCCAAAAATCAGAAGGCAGATGATAGTAGTAGTCGTAATATATTTGTTGGCAATCTCGTGGTATCGAAAGAATACCGAGATCGTGCCAAAGGAGTACAGGTGCGATCGGCAAGAAAAGATACGTGCGTAGTCGAAAACCGCGTAGAAGCAATGGAATACAATGGAAGACTAAAATGGCTGTTATTAGCACAGTTAAACAAACGAGCACAGTAAAACAGTCACTGGTACAATTGGTTATAATAATAATTGTTTTCATCAAACCAATCGCGTTCTGTTGACAAAAGTAGGTCACTACAGGAGCCCCTCGCTAGAAAGGGTTTACACTTTCAATAGTTAGCGGTTTGATTCATGGGAGTGCGGTTGTAGGACGCAGGAAATTGGCGGAACAGGAAGTGATTGTTGATCCTCGAGTTGCCAACGAAGGTCTTTTGCGCAGAACGGTACCAGGAGAAGTGTGCTGTATTTGTTGGTCGAATCAGCATACCACACCAGAGTGGTTTGTATCCAGGATCTGATGATTGCGTTCGTAGGGATGTGAACCAGAAAACGCTGCAGACGTAGGACGAAACCACGTTGAGCCAAGAAACCGGACGCGACCATAACGACCAAGCGTATTTCAGGCGAATTCGAGACCAGATAATCGACTGAGTGAGTTGACTAGAGCATGGGTGGCCAAACCAGCTTTTGCCAAAGTTGACTGAAGTCGACGTCACCGAACGGGCGATGGTCGGAGGCGTGGGCTCAGGATACAAAAAAAATCAAAAAAAGAAAAGTGTAGCATGCGTGTAGTATAGGAATAATCCTACACCGTATCTGTTATTGACTGTGCGTTTAGTCGCGAAAGCGTACGGGTAATCGTACTCGGCGACCGGAACGTGAGACGGTAGTCTCGTTCGTACTTCGTGAGCCAGCGATCTCATCCGAGGTCAAGGGCGGCGTGGTCTGCGATCTGGACGTGAGACGGAAGTCTCGTCCGTAGATGGTGCAGATGACGCGTGCTGTTGACCGGGACGTGAGAACGAGGTCTCTGATGTATCTAGCGTGGGATCCGAGGTAGACGTAGAGATCCCGCTAGAAGGTTTGGTAGGTCTAGCATTGAGTCTCAAGTTATCGGGTAGGGCACTGTCATCGACGTGTGCTGGTTTGAGACGATCAATGCTGACGATCTCGACGCGGCCGTGTCGATCAACCTTGAAGGTCTTTTTGTGACGAGGGATCACGTGAAAAGGGCCTTCGTAAGGCTGTTGTAGAGGTTTGCGTACCAAATGTACTCGTATGAAAACATGTGAACAGGTAGATAACTCTCGAGGGAGAGCGACCTGTCGATGTTGTATTCGAGTTGACACCGGAGACAGCGTTCGCATAAATGCAGACAGTCGATGGACGTAGTCTGATTTACCGAAATTATTACTGCTCCGTGGTGTGAAGAATTCCCCAGGCAGACGCAATGTCGTGCCGTATACAAGTTCAGCGGCGGAACATTGGATATCTGCCTTCAAACTCGTTCTAATGCCTAAGAGAACGAGCGGTAAGGTCTCGTACCAATTATCGTTTTCGTGTGCTCGGAGAGCACTTTTAAGTTGGCGATGAAACTTTTCGACTAAACCATTCAATGCTGGATGGTAGGCGGTGGTGCGTATGCGTTCCGTACCAAGCAGCCTGGTCAGTGAGGAGAATAATGCGGACTCAAATTGTTGTCCTCGGTCCAAATGGTTCAAATGGTTGCTGACGGAATAGAAGAAGCTTTCGCTTAACAGGCTACCGTGTCTAGTAGCAGGGAATCACCAATACCTCCAGGCAAGAACCTAGGTATAATAACGATAAAAGAGAAAGAAAATGAATTGGTAAATCATAGTAGGATACTATCCTTAGTCCTTAAGAATAGATCAAGTCGCCTCTTAAAGGACTCCTAAGAAGTCGCTTGGACTAGCTCAGCTGGCAGCGAATTCCAGCACTCGACAACTCTTAAGGAGTAGAAGTTGTGCCTGCAGTCCGTTCTACCATGTTGTATCTCTAATTTCTGGATGTTACCCCTTAGTTTAGTGTCGGGACTAAGCTTAAGTAGGTGTTTAAGAGGATGTCCAGGAGTGTTAAGGATACTGTAAGTCATTAGAAGGTCACCTCTAAGACGCCTGTACTCTAATGGGTAAAGGTCGAGTGATTGGAGGCGCTCATCGTAAGGTTTAAATTTGAGTCCCCGAACTGATTTCGTGGCTCGCCGTTGGATACGCTCCAGAGTGTCCTTATCCTTTTGGAGGGTAGGAGGGAATACTATGTTCCCGTACTCTAAATGGGGACGAATGAAACTATTGAAGATTATGTGGAAAGTTCTCCCGTCAAACTGACCAAAAATGCGCTTCAATGTTACCAGTGCAAGGTTTGCTCTAAAGGCATTTTTGTCACAGTTGGCGTAAGACTTTAAGTCGTAGGGCACCAGAACTCCTAAATCTTTTTCGACTCGGGATACTACTAGAGAGGAGTTTCCTAAGTTGTAACTGTAATCTGCGACGTGTCGCAGATAGACTACTTTACACTTTGAAGTGTTAAAGGTAAGTCCGTTATCATCTGCCCAACTTTGAAGTCGAGTCAGATCCTCCTGAAGTGCCTGTATGTCCTCTTGGTTGCGTATGTCTCTCCAAAGTTTCACGTCATCGGCAAAGAGCAGTATGTCTGACGTTACCTGTTGAGGAAGATCATTTATATAAATAAGGAAGAGGAGAGGTCCTAGTACTGAGCCCTGGGGGACCCCACTAGAACATTCCATAGCGCGTGAGAGATTGAAGTTCACCCTGACCTTAAAATGTCGATTTGTGAGATATGAACTGAGCCGGTCAATTAAAGGTGGTTTGATTCCCAATTGTTTGAGCTTGTTAATAAGACATGTGTGGTTAACCCTATCAAAAGCTTTAGAGAAATCAAGGTAAATAATGTCTACCTTCCCCTTGCGATCAACGATGCTTGTCCATCTGTCCACCGCGGTCAGCAGGTTCGTCATACAGGAATAACCCTTCCTGAAACCATGCTGTTGGGGTGAGAAGAAATTTAAGGACAGCAGATAGTCATGTATATCATCGTATACCAGGGACTCCATGATCTTTGAAGGTATAGAGAGAAGGGCCACCGGTCGGTAACTTGAAGGTTCACTGCGTCGACCTCCTTTGAAGATTGGTGTGATATGAGCCAGCTTCCAAATATCCGGTAGTTTGCCCCGACTTAGCGAGTGTGAGAACATCACGCTAAGCGGTGTTGCCAGGATTGAAGCTGCCTCCCTCAGTATAGCAGAGTGGACCATATCTGGACCAGGAGAAGTGTCTGTTCTTAGGTGTTGTAATTTACGGAACACCAAGTCAGCGCTCAGTTTCACTACGGAAAGTCCTGTGCAGTTGCAGACAGAGCCGACATCAGTATAGTTGATGTGGGTCGGCTGAAATGTCCGGGAGTAGTGCTCAGCCAGAAGGTTAGCGGCGTCACCGTCATTATCTGTCGGGCCGTTAGGACCTAGCAGTTGAGAAACTCCAGTTTTGGCTTGACGAAGAGAGGCTGCGTAACGGAATAAGCTTTTCGGATTGGAAATAAATTTATCCATAAGCTTTAACTGGTACTGAAGCCTGTCTTCTCTTATAGCCTTCGTACATATGTTCCTTATATGTTTGTATTGCCTGTACTCGCCGTTGTTGTTGATTCGTTTGTATTCTTCCCAACAGTGCCTTTTACGGCTTAGCAAACGAAGAGTGCGTTTTTTGATGATTGTAGGTTGCTTGTGCCTTTTGGGGACCGTTTGAGGAACTGACTGCTTAGTAGCACATGAGAGCGTGTGCAGTAAGGAGTCCCAATGAGCATCCACATCAGGTTGAGGGTGAACATCCCAATCCACCTGTTGTAGATAGTCCTGTAGAGCTGACGCATTCAACCGTTTGAAGTTCCAGCGCCTGTTGTTGTCGGGATATCTTAGCTCTGTTTTGCTGACGAAACTGAAGGCTATAACGGCGTGATCGCTTTTCCCCAGGGGAGCCAGAATTGAGAGGTTGTCGACTAGAAATTCTTCATTTGTAAAAACACAGTCTAAGCGCAACGGTGTCTGACCGTTCCTCCAACGAGTGTACGACTTCACATTTTAGTGTAGTCCCAAGTCCTCAATGAGGTTGAAGAACCGAGCTTCGATTGAATTTTCACCTCCAGTATACGTATGTTCCGCGAAGTTGACTCTAGGGAGATTGAAGTCCCCTAGGATCAGGATATGAGTGAAGCCGAGACGCGTAGGGCGGGATAGTCCCTCCAGCATGCGACTGTCATACTCGATGTCGGCAATGGGCTTCCTATATATGACTCCGACTAGGCACCTCGAAGTAGTGGACAATCTCATAGAGCACCATATGGATTCCTCAAGATTGTCAAACTCGTGGTTGTGGATTTGGTGTACCACCAGGCCAGATCTTATGTATAGGGCTACTCCACCCCCAATTCCTGTTTTTCTGTCATTGCGAAACAGAGACATCCCAGGTATTGCTAGCTCCTGGTCCGAATACTGAGGAGATATCCAAGTTTCAGATATTCCTATCAGATGAACTTTATTAGCGTTGCTAAGTTCACTTAGTTCATCCATTTTATTTGGTAGACTCGCGGCGTTCGTGTATAAGCAGTTAATGCTTTCAATTTGAAACGCGTGAGCTTCTTCCTGTTTATCTGTGAGAGCCTTGTGTGAGTGGACAGGTAACCCACCTATATAAGTTTTGTCAAATTGGTAGGCCCTGTCCTTTACACGTTTTTTTTGTCTTGAAGACAGTCCACAAGTGGAATGGTCAGTTCCAGCTTGCCTTTGTGCTTGATCCTGGTGTCGTATGGCCTAGCCGCGTGCATATGGATCCCAGTTGGCAACCGACGTCTGTTGACACGAAATGCTTCCAGAGTTGCAGCCGCCATACGGGAGGATGGAAAAGTTATCCTCATTAGTCGGGGTCTAGGATCCCCGTCCTTCTTGGCTAGTCTCATCACATGCTGAGACAGTATGTTTTTAAGCCTCAAGGACTGTTTGATGAATTTCCATTCCCGAATGTCAGAGTTTGCTTGAGTAGGGTCCATGTTTTCCGGTACACCTTGCACGATGATATTTCTTCCGCGGAAAAACTTCTCTCGAGAATCTTTAGGGACGTTTCGGATGAGATTGCGCTCAGAATATGGTATGTCAGGCAGTATTCTGACGTTCCCATCGGATTTCAGTAGATGACTGGCTAGCAGGACATCCTCTACTTCGGTAGCATTCTTGAGTGTTACACGGAGTAGTCTCGGGTGATTTTGATGTTTAGAATCCTTTCCCCGAGTGAGCCGTGTGACCGTCAAAGGCTCTATTCTAGGGAGTTCGAGCTTTTTGTTCAGTTCACCCCAAAGCATCCTGTCCTTTTTGTCCTGTAAACTGAGAGGAAGGTCAGGATTGTCTATGAGGTTCATGATTATGAGAGAGTCGTCACGGACCGTTGTTGTTTTCCCAGCTCTTCCAGTGCGTTCAGGTTCAGTACGTTGTTGTTTGGAGGTCGAAGCAGGTTTTTAAATCGTAGGCTTTTTAATAACCGGGCGGACATTTTTGGGGCTAGACTGAGCGATCAAAGCACCAGTTGATGTCCGTACAACACTTGGGATGTCAACCTTGGACGGTGACACCTGGTCCTTATTAGCTCTGTTGGCGTGGGTACAGTCACCTGCAGAGTTTTTAGGAACCACTGTTGTGTTTAAGGACCCTGAACTGGGAGATCCAATTTTAGTGAGGGAATCAATTATTGTCGACGTAATGATGGTGTTGAGTTTCAACATGTCATCATTAGTGCTAATGCGCGTTCCATCGATGGTTGACTTGTCAACATCCCTGTTCTTATTTTCGTTACGCGCCCTCGTTTGCCTACCTATTTTATGGCTATCTGTTTCCAAGTTTACTGACAATTTATTCCGCAGACCTGTCAGTAGAACAATGATATTGCTCAGCAGCACTACAGCGTCCGTGTTGCACGTAACGCACACCCACTTACGGTCCGATTTGCTGAGTCTCATGTAAGCCGTTGCCGTAAGATCTGTGCACGTTTCGTGAAACCAACCTTTGCAGTTGTCACACTGCATGCCAGATGTAACAGCGAAACGGCATCCAGGTCTTTTACATGAATTTTTCATGGCTGTATTTACGTAAACTGTGCTAGAGATAGTATCAAAGCTTAAGACCGTTAAAAATACACTAAAAACCACACTAAAACGGGAAAAATGTATAAAAACGGGTGAGATAAAATGAAATAGCCTTTACGTGAAAAACTGAAAATAAACCGAATAGTAAGCTGAGGCAAAACCGCAGTTAACTACTAAATTGGGTGAAACTCAAAAAAAGTAATCTACCGAACTTATAGCTCAGAATAGATTGTTTAGATCAGAAATGGTACTTTTGTTGCGTAAGAACACAGCAAAAGTTTGAGAAATGCAAACCACGTTAGGACTAAACTTCCCGTTCGAAGGTCAAACTGTCTCAGAATGGTGGCAATGGTCCTACAATGTCTATATGAACGTGATCAAAGCGAGCATCAGGCGTAGCGAACGTGCCAATGGGGGCAGCTACGTGCCTGTGCACTTTTGATCGTTGACATTGTAAGCATTGCTTTACCCACATACGAACATCTTTATTCATAGACGGCCAGACGTATCGTGCAGCGATGAGACGTAATGTGGCTGCGATACCTGTATGAGACAATCCATGAAGGGCATCGAAGACGAGACGGCGATAGTCAGAGGGTACGATGGGTCGAGGAAGACCCGTAGAAATATCACATAGGATAGTACCTGAGCTAGTAGCTAGGGGTACTTCCTGACACTGAAGGGACGAAGATTGTGGTGCTTCTGTACAGACAGGATCGTTTGCTTGCGCGGCCGCCATAGCAGGAAGATCGAGCACCGGTAAGGTAACTGCATTCGTCTGGATACGTGATAGAGCATCGGCAACATAGTTCGACTCGCCTTTAATGTGACGAAGGTCTATCGTGAACTGGGAGATATAGTCCAAATGTCTGCACTCTCGTGGTGAGTAGCGGTCAGACTTGGTATGCAGGGCATACGTTAAGGGATTATGGTCGGTGAATAAGATGAATTGACGTCCTTCTACTGCGTGCCGGAAATGTTTGATGGCGCAGTAGGCTGCAAGTAGCTCGCGACCAAAAGCGCTATATCTCGTCTCCGTGGGAGTAAGGCGTCGTGAGTAAAATTCAAGGGGTTACCAACTACCGGAGATATTCTGTTGCATGACGGCTCCTATAGCGAAATCTGATGCATCAACCGCTATACTAAGCGTGGCTGATGGGTCAGGATGAGCGAGAAGTGTAAATTCAGCGAGAGCCGTTTTGATTTCTGAGAATGCAGTACGTGTGGTATCGTTCAATTCTAATTTGCGTGGATTACCGCGTAGTAAATCGGTTAGTGGTCATAACCGTTCTGCGGCGTGAGGGATGAAACGTCGGTAGAAGTTAACCAAACCGAGAAAAACCTTCAGTTCCTTGATTGAGGACGGCACGTTGTACTCCTTGATTGCTCGAATTTTGTCCTCGCAAGGCAGAATACCCTCTTGTCTGATGATGTGACCCAGAAATATTATTTCTGATTTACCCAACTCACATTTCTCTGGGTTGACTACTATTCCATTATCCGAAAGACGTTGGAATAATAGCGTAAGGTGTTGATAATGTTCATCAACGCTTGATGATGCGATCAGCAGGTCATCAATATAGACGTGAACAAAATCCAAGTGTCGTACTATGCTATCGATAAACTTTTGGAAAGTTTGAGCAGCATTCCGTAATCCAAATGGCATTCGTAGGAACTCAAACAGACCGAATGGAGTCGTGATAGCAGTTTTTTCGATGTCTTCAAGAGCGACTGGGATCTGGTGATATGCTCATACCAGATCGATTTTAGAAAAGATAGTCGTGCCCTTGAGCGATGCCGTGATGTCGTGTATGTGGGGGATGGGGTAGCTATCATAGCGCGTAACTACGTTTAATGCTCGGTAGTCGCCGCAAGGTCTCCAACTAACCCCATCCTTTTTGCGCACCATGTGTAAAGGAGAGGCCCAAGGACTGTGAGAAGGACGAATAATACCAGCAGATAGTAAATTGTCAAACTCACGTTTAGCGAAGGCTAATTTGTCTGGTGCCAGTCGGCGTGGTCTTGCCGTGACTGGTGGTCCGTGGGTGACTATGTGGTGTACCACACGATTGGTCACCGATGAAATCTCCTCGAGTGGTTTAGTTATTCTGGGGAATTTCTCGAATAAGGCGTGGAATTTATCGTCACGCGAATATAAGGTGCCGAGGATTCGGTACGCGTTTGTGTGAGCTTTAAAGCCCATGAATTTACTGTTCGACGAAGTATCGATTAGCTGCAGCCTACGTGAATCGACTAGCAATTCATAGTGCTGTAGGAAATCAATACCTAGTATGGCTGTGGGAACATCAGCAATTATGGACGTCCACAGATGCCGTCGTCGGTTGCCCAGGTTGACCGCGAGTTGTCGTGTACCGTAGGTAGGAATGGCTGAGCCATTTTCAGCGCGTAATCGAAGCATTGTAGCTTGTGACTTGATGCTACCTCGTGGTACGACAGAAACTTGGGCACCTGTATCCACTAGGTACCTAGCGTTTGTGCGATAATCGTGCACGTAAAATAAACGGCCAACCTGGGGGGCAGGGCCGGCGAGTACGGCCGCTTTTACTCGCCGGCTTTGGAGTTTCCCGCCTTGTATGAGCACGGGGCTCGACAACGGCGGGCACCAGATCCGAAGGATCGATGAAACCAGCACCAATCCTCACTCGCTTCCGAAGCCGCCTTTTGGTGTGGCTTGGAAGATGCCCTCGTTGGGCGAGTGTTGACGGCTTTTCGAGAGCGTGAGCGGACTCGAGGGACGTAGGGTTGGGATACGTTACAACGGTCTCGAAAACTAGGACGTGTGTGACTACACCCTTCCCTGTCACCTTGAGCCGAGGAGTGGCTGCCGTCGATATCGACTTTCGGACGCGACGTTGAGGCAACTACGTAGTTGTCTCGGTCGCCAGTCCTAGCTAGAATTTTGTCTGCTGTGAGGGCTACCTGTTTCAGTGGTGCGTCCTCGAGCAGGGCCGTAACTGTAGGTTGGATAAGTGCTGGTAGAGATTCGAGCCACAGTTCTTTAACGATTTCAGAATCGGCTGTCGTGGGTCCTGCAAGAGATTGCAGGCGCGTGAGGTGGTGGCTCGGTTTAGCATCACCCAGGGGGTGACGTGCTAATAACGTCCTCAATCGTTCCTCCCTCGATGGGAGGAAATGTCTGAGGATCGCCTCCTTGAGACGATCGTAAACATTGGGCACATTAAAATTGGGGACAACCTCACGGACAGCTACTAAATGGTCTCCCGGTAAACATTCGAGAGCGTAGGCGTACTTCTGCCGTTGGCTTGTAATATGACGGGTCTCAAATTGAGACTCTATAGCAGCGAACCAAACTTCGGGATCGTGAGGAATAAAAGATACAGGTCGAAAGTGTATAACCTGTACGTCAGAGTCTATTACGTTAATACTATTCTTATCGTTATCCGTCATGTCAATTATATTATATGTTAAAAATTAATATGAAAATATATGACAGACGTGGATAGATAAGTGATAGACTCACCAAAATTGACTTCTTTGGAAGGTTTGGTTGCGATTGCCAAGTGGTCGTAGATGTAGATTCACCAGTTGCAGAAGATTTGACCGGAGTTGAGGCGTGTTCCAAAATATATCTACTTGATTAATGTAGATTCCCCTGTGAATGATGGTACCGACAGCGTGACGAGAAAGACAGAGTCCAATAGTATTATGTAATAGTAATCCAGGCCAAAATACCAACGTAGTGTAGGAAGGCCTAAAAGGATATTATAACACTATTATAGTCTTCGGTCAAAGGCCGTGGCCAATAAAGCAGAAGGGCAAACGACGTAGATAACGTGCTATATTTCAATCAGCGTGGTAGTAAAAGTGTATTCAATTTATCAAAACAATTATCATCGTTTTTTTAAATAAGTGATACAGAAATCAACAGATATTGAATAAAATGTGGTTACAAAAAATCATGCAATATACTTCACCATATAACTCCCCCCTAGGGCATGCGTCAGTGGAAGTATGTCCGACGTAAAACTCTAAGTGCTCTGGAGGGAAAAGAAAATTACACAACGAGAAGAATAAACAAGTGTTATAAAAAAAATCATATGTGTATACGTATTTACGAACAAAATTGTTTTTCTTGTAGTAAAGGGAAAAAAATCGTTTCTTATTTTAATGTATATAAAAGGTTTAACAATAATGATGGAATGTATAATAATAATGTTAATAATAATAAGGTAATTAAATTGGTAGTTTGCCGAAAAAATAAATAAATAAATAGATACTTGTATATATTGTGTGCACAATTAATGATAAACTGAACGAGTCTAGCGACGTTGAATATTGTTACACAAATAATAATTATGAACATCATATGAAACGCATGCACATGTAGAGAAAAAAATATAGTGAATTTATCAATTTCAGTTGTACATACGAAATGTTTTTTTAAAAAAAATTGTTACTGGTAACTTTGCTAATATAGATATTCAACAAAACGTTTAGGAAAATGTAAATCTCTTCCTGAACGAGTTGTTTTAGTAGCAGGTAAAATGGCAGAACTAGGAGCTTCATTGGTGGGAGGTGTAACTTTAGAATCGTCCATTTTACGAAGTGTTGATGTCGCCGAAGTAGGTAAGGAATTATCTGAAAGCTTAGAAAACTGTGTTGTACAGCTGCTGCTGTCTTTAGATGGCTTTTGACTGCCATGCGTTTAGTACTCTACAAAAGCAGGTTTTATACTGTCAATTGAGACTGTCTCTTTTTTTCCGTTCTTTTTCATTGTAAAATATTTTGTCTGTCTCTCAATTACTTCATACGGTCCTTTATACGGGTGTTGTAAAGGACGTCTTACGGAGTCGACACGATTAAGTCCAAATTTACACGTATCTAGGTGCTTGCTAACTTGCTCTTTTAAGACAACTGGTCGAGGTGCAACAGGCTTAATGTTATTCATATGGCTCATTAGCCTTTCGCAAAAAGGAAGTGGGATCCGTACATACGGGTTCGCAACTATGCGTCACTAGCTGACCAGGTAAGGTTAAATTAGTTCCATAGACGAGCTGTGCATGAGTACATCGGAGGTCTTCTTTAATTGTGGAACGCATGCTTATTAAATAAGGGGTAGGGATTCGCTCCTCTAGAAACATCAGGTTGTACCATCAGTGAGCTTTTTAGTTGTCTGTGGAATCGTTCCACTAGTCCATTTGCTTCTGGATGGTATGCTGTTGTAGTGATGTGATGAATTCCCAAAATGCGTGTAAATTCGTGGAAGAGGTGAGATTGGAACTGCGAACCTCTGTCAGAAGTAATTGTGGAAGGTACACCAAAATTAGCGATCCATCTGTCGAGAAATACGGCAGCAACATTTTCTGCGGAGATGTCTTTTATTGGGCAAGCAATTGGCCATCTGATAAAACGGTCTACTGCAGTAAAGATGTAAGTTAATCCGTGAGACGGGGCTAAAGAACCGACTAGATCAACATGAACATGTTGAAAACGATGGTCGGGTAGACTAAATGCCGACGGTGTTGTAATTGTGTGTCTGTGAAATTTTCTGCGCTGGCATTGTAAACAATTACTAGTCCATTGTTTTATATTTGCATTCATTTTTGGCCAAACAAATCTTTCCAAAATCAGTTTCACAGTAGCGCGGATTCCCGGGTGAGATAGTGAATGAAGACAATCGAAAACTCTTTTTCTGTACGCTATTGGCACAAAAGGTCTGTGTATTCCGGTCGAAGTATCACAAATGATAGTAGTCGGAATTCGGTATAGGAACACTTTTTAAGGACAGGCTTGGACTTTGTTTACAAACTTCAAGGTCAGGATAGTAATCCAGGCCAAAATACCAACGTAGTGTAGGAAGGCCTAAAAGGATATTATAACACTATTATAGTCTTCGGTCAAAGGCCGTGGCCAATAAAGCAGAAGGGCAAACGACGTAGATAACGTGCTATATTTCAATCAGCGTGGTAGTAAAAGTGTATTCAATTTATCAAAACAATTATCATCGTTTTTTTAAATAAGTGATACAGAAATCAACAGATATTGAATAAAATGTGGTTACAAAAAATCACGGAACATACGTCACCATACTCCCAGTTATTTCCCACCATTCCATGAAAGTATTTGACAAGATACTTCATAAAACATTGGTAGCGAATATGAACTTCACTAAACCACATTTATTTTGGCTGTCAAATGACCTAGGGTACAAGATGTTCTGCACTAAGATACACACAGTATCGATTCCAATAAAACACCCGCATGTATCCATGGTTCGTTCACAGTTATTGGGGTACCTTTTGACAGATCTAGAGGTTTCTGTGACACTAATAGCATGCATTACTTTTAGTTATCCTACTATGCAATTAGTTGGGTTTCAATGAATTAGGCTAACACGGTATATAAAAAATTCAGGGTTTTCAAATATTTCTAAAAATCAGATGCCCGATACTCTTATTCTAATTACTAAATGATAAAGAAGATACAAGATTATTTATCTGAAAAGTTTCATGTCTTGATTAACCAGTACATTTACTGCACAGTTAAATAATCTATGTTGTGCTTAAACTAATCATAATAACACAATACAACTTTATACTAATATGAGCTCTTGTTTGTTTCTTGCAGGAGTTCTAGACTTAGTGTGATTAGCATTACTTTGATATATTATTTCACATCCACATGCTACTAGTGTTTTTCGATTATATTAAGAAAAAATTGACAGCTCGATGATTCTCTGAAATACGACACAACCAAAATTGGTTGAGATCTGTAGAGATACACTGATGTAGACTGAATCACGCTAAACCCGGTTACACAATTCACTATCAACATGAGAACCAGATCACAGATTAGATAATAGCTTACTGAACAGAGAAACTGATAGACCATACAGAGTCGAGTCATGATAAAATTAAAATAGAAACCAATAATATAAAAGGATTATTGGGATTAAACAGAGCCACATCACATAACTTTACCAATTGTCTGTTTGTATTCATCTACTGGCCACACATTTAAACGATAGCGGATTGACAGATTAATTAAGATATCTACTTCTTTTCTATGATAAAAAATATCTGTTAGATACTGCGACGAACAGAAACACTTAACTTCTCAGACAGCAAGCTGAGAAGCCCAATATTTCAACCTTTTTCACACTGACTGATACAGCTAAAACAGCAATTTGCCAAACAAGTGTTGTGCTGAGTAGTTCCATGAATTGGGATGTACGGTCAATTTATATCTTGGAAATCAGATACAAATGAGCTACAAAACTATTTGTCACAGTAATAGGCACTTCCAATAAACTGAAAACATACTTCATCCCAACAACTAACAGCTGAAGTCAATCATTTCTAGATAATTAAGTGTTATGCCCCGATAAGAATAATGAGTGATAATTTTTGGGATCCATTTGCGGACCAATAACTATACGTATATTTTTACCGTATAATTGTTAATAAACTAAACTATTCTTGTCGATTAAATGTTTAAATATTTCAATGGCAGTCGACTGACTAACTTATCGATTAAATGTTTAAAAGCTCCATGGTAATATCGATTATATTTGTATATATACGTTTTTAAATTGTGTTTGTGAGCTCGCTCGTTTTCTGACTGTTCGCAGAATATACTTCCCATTCCAAGCTTGGACTTCTCTCTCTAGATAGCGGGGCTGAGAAGCATCAGTAGCTAGCTTACTGGTCTTTGATCACCGAGTCTTATTTCTCGTTCGCAGATTAAGTGAACTCGTGAAAGCTTCAAACCTAGCATTCAGCCAGTATGAAAATCGTCATACTCAAAGTTCAAGCAAAGCAAAATCGATACCAGACAAGGAGTACTGAAGCAATAATACAAAATTGTTTGAGCACAGTCGTAATTAAGTTTCAGCACTCAACTTGTCGTGTATTGAAGATATATAATACACGAAAAATGGATGAAAAACTAGTTCATGAATTATTCATTAGGAAAAATTTATCTCAGTCAATCGATATACGTCTTAATTAAAAATCCACCGTAACGATCTACATTGGTACCATTCATAGCTCAACCTACTGTATAGACAGAAATGATCTACTATCCATTACTTTTGACCATAAAAATGCTTTCAACTGACCATCACACGAAGCACCTATGACTCAACCAATATAGTACAGATATCGTGACATCTCATCAAACTCTGTATCTCCTTTTCAATCAGTTCAACGAAGCTGTGGAAACTGAAACATGTTTATCGTCCGAATCGCTAATATTTGGACTTGTTCTTTTCTTACATATAAGAATTCTCCACATTTTTATGCAGATGATATTGAATTTCTTTACCACTGTTCATATACATACATGAAGCCCTTAATCCATAAAATAATCTATGTCCATGATCCTGCTGGCAAATACTTGAAATCGAAAACCACGGAAGTTCTTACAATGCGAAGTAAGGACACAGAAGATGGATACAAATGAAAATTTATTATTCCTCCACAAAATACCCCATATAACCAAAATATTCGCTTATCTATACATTGATTTGCACACCTACTAGATAATTAATTATTAAATATCACATGCATGAAAAGTGCACAGAATTATTACAAAAACACATACTACGGGCGATGCTGAGCAGAGTTCAAATTAATTTGATACAGAAAATATCATACTAAATAAACACCAAATTGAAAATAAAATCAATGTTATGGCGAAAAAAACCATTACCATTTAAATAACACGAGTACCCTTTTCCAGTAGTTATCACAGTGGGTAAAATAGGCATGATATTGAACAACAATTACACTAAATGAAAAAAACATGTGACTTTGTTTTTCTGTTACGAAAGCTAACTAAAAGCTTGGCTTGATTCCCACTCTTATTACGTTAACATAAATTGCACGGCCATTTTTTTTTCGAGTGAAATTTTTTTTCATCCCCATCTTCCAAAAATTTTTCCCTTTTTCCTATTCCGTTACCATTGTTGGAAGAATTACTTTTATTATGTACTGCTAATGTTCAATTCACGTTTGATGGTGAATATTTTCGGCAAGTTGATGGTGTAGCTATGGGTAGCCCTTTGGGGCCTCTCTTAGCTGATGTATTCATGTCATATGTAGAAAATAGGACGAGCGAGCTTATTAGTGAGGCAACTCTATATAGAAGATACATGGACGATATTCTAATTATATGTGATGAAGATTTTAACGTTTACGGATTATTGGATAAACTCAATAGTGTTCAAGATGATATCGTGATGACACATGAAGCAGAAAGTAATGGTCAATTGGCCTTTTTAGACATACTTTTAAGTCGAAGGAATGATGGCCCTATTAGACGGTCAGTGCATAGGAAACCTACCTGGACGGGACAATACTTAAATTTCCATAGTTTTTGTCCATTGCAATACAAGCAAGGCTTGGTTAAATGTCTCTTTAAGAGGACTCATAGGTTTGTACATCTGACACGGTGGAAAAAGATGAAAAGTTACTGACTGACACATTAATAGCAAATGGTTATCCATTAAAGTTTATTAATAGGTGCAAAAGTCAGTTAATGCCAAGACCTCTTGTTTATTCGGTCCCAAAGAAAAAAGTTTACATCAATCTACCATATAGAGGTGAATCTAATAGCATAGTTTTAAGACAGAGATTGAAAGCAGCGATCGAGAACACCTATTATGCTGTTCAATTGATTGTGATTGAAAAGTCCAAGGCCATGATTCCTAGTAGACCCAGACAATGCACCAATGATTACGTCACATCCCATTGTATTTACCAATTTACATGTTTGTGTGGACACACATACATAGGGGGGAGTAATCGAACAATGCAATCAAGAGTCAATGAACATGTGCCTAAATGGCTTCAAAATCAATGTGTGTCAAACGATCCGATCAACGTGGGTGGTAGAAAACCAGGGTCATCTATAGCGAAACATATAATTGAAATGGGGCACAAAATTGACATTAATGCAGCTTTTAGAACGTTGTATAGAAATTATCATGGACGAATTCTTAAGTTTGTTGAAGCCTTGGCTATTCGTAAATTTAAGCTTCCCTTATGTGTACAAAAACAATTTGTCGTAGCATTGAATTTACCTTGGTAATCTTTAAGTCATTTTATGGCCTAGGATAACACGACAATTTCTCATTCTTTCTCTCCTCTTTGTTACTATTTTTTTGTTTGTTTGTTTGTACTTTAACTTTCATGTAATTGACCTTCAGTAATTTTTATATAAAATGCCCTGACAAGTATATGTGTGACCAGATTGTTGAAACATTCTTATTACATTTTGCATGTACATACAGTTTTTATTGTTAAGCCCACTTGACGAGCAGCACAGTAACCAATTTACATGACTACTTTACTTACACATACAAGTATTCATTTTCATTATTATTAACCGCTCAACTACAAAGAATGTACAGGTAAAAACAATTAACGCTTTTAATGGATTAACAAAATAACGCAATTACAACGCAATTACAGCACGGTAATGAAATGAAGTTGGTGTATTTTATTAAAAAGTTAACATTTTTATCAAAACTCGAATGGAACAGTCAGAAAGAATTATTTTTTTGATTTGAACAGTTTAGATCATGAGTCAGTTGAAGCTAGAGCACCATGGAAAACCTGTTAATGTCTAACTTCAACTAATCCAAGAAATTTTTATAAATCTCAATTGATTATATTGCTTAATCACTAAGGCTTAGTTAGAATTCATCAATGTTGGTTCAGTTGACCTTTCCCATAGAAATAATGTCGTTGTACTAGTGTACTGGTAGTACTACATTCGTCTATCGTAACTATACGACAAAACATTAAAACATTCTGAACAAGTCTAGCATGTACTATTGTTAAACAGATTAGTGTTCATTAGATAACATTTCCTATACGAAATCGTTTACTTAAACCGTATATTTGATAAAGCTTAAAAAGCGTTTACGAATACGTGGGCGATAATCACATAATGATTATTAATCTTGAATGAATTTTGATAGCTTCATCACTTGACCTTTGCCATGGAAATAAGGAATTGAAAAAAAAGAATTTAAATTAAATTTTGGATGGCCCTGAAAAGGGCCTTTACTCATTCTCTTAACAGTTCCGAATTTCATGAAAAAAGGCGTTGCTATGATTCCGTTATAGTGCCGCACATGGGACAGAGGTTTCCATGGACAAGTAGTGATGGGTTGTAAGCACAAAATAAATGAAACATTGCTTCGCATCGACAAAAAACCAGGCACTTCCATCAGCAGTTTCATGTGGCGGTTGCTCAAGATTGCAAATATCACAAAGTCTGTTGTCATACGCGTTTTCATCATTGTCGTCGTCTCGTTCAGTAAACTCCTCTGAGTTAATCGAAACAATTTGTTCCTCGTCATTGCTTAACGTTGCATCCATATCGAAGTTATTCTGATAGTTGGTAACTCACAAAGATGAAGGAAGGACAGTGAGTGTTCACGGAAGTCCTTTATGAAAAATTATAATAACACTAATCAAATTACCTCCCTCGTCTACTCGGCTGTGAAGAACCTCTAGGTGTTCTACGGCCATTTCTCTAACATACGAATTTAATATACGGCTTCCGATCTCTATGGAAATGAGAATCTCTCACCGCATAATGGCAGTATGTAGCTCTTCCATAAGTTCTAATGGCGCTCTTCAACGCCCCAAGTGATTGGAACGCTACGACATACAATGTGCTCAAGAATAGGTTATCGATTTCTGTCACAACGTGAGGAACGACAGAGCCTGCGCTTAGCACCTTACTACCGTCCGTAATTGGAAGAAAATGTGCTCTGTCGTTATGTCCTGACAGTTTATATCAATTTTAAGAAATAAACGACCAATTATAACGAACTCAAAACTAGCTATTTGATTAGACGAAACAGAATGAAAATTATTGGATGATGGGGATGAAAAAAAATTTCACTCGAAAAAAATAAAATGGCCGTGCAATTAATGTTAACGTACACGAAACCCTACTCCGAATCAATTTTTTATTTCCCATTTTTATAAGGTTGTATATTAAGTTAATAAGAATCTATATTTCATTAGCATTATCAATAAACGGAATCAAGCAGCAGCTATGAGTTCATTAATGTTTATTCTCAAAAACATCTTCACAGCTAAAATAGTACAAGCTGTTCCAACAGTTATTTTCAACATTTAAATGAGTTATTAGAGCAGATTTAAATACGACAGTTAGTTAGCATTCAACAATTGAACCATAATGAAAATATTAAAGCAACAGAATAGGATATGTTCGAATGTAAATTAAACACGTAAGAATAACTTTATATTCAGTCCAACTATGACTAATTACTAATATTTGTGGTTGGGATATAAGAAAATCCAGAAAATGTTTCATCTATACCATGAAGATTTCTTGCTCGCATTACAGAACATATAACGGAATCTGAAATTTCATAACGAACATCATTATTGATAATGTTATTAAAATGATTAAGTTTATTTAAGTTTTTCAGTTAATAAGTGATCACATAGCAGATGTCAAATATAAAATAAAAAACCTTCATTAGAGAAATTATATTACTGAAAGGAAGAATGTTGCATTTCATTATCTTCTTTTCATGAATTAAACAGTCAAACAGTAAACAAAAGTAATCACTGATTATTTTATAATATTCATTTTTATGCTTAGTAAATTGACAGCTCGTTGATCACTGGTTATTGAACAACGTTTTGTTTGTCTAGTCCGTTTAGCATTGCTCGAATCACATAGATCAGATTGCGATGTGGCCACTAGTCTTAGGGATATGTTATTGTATGCACTACGTTGAGAGACAAGGTGTTTGAGAGTAGTCAGTAAGAAACCATGGACCTAGGTGACAGTTGTTAGTAAGGAATATCTGTAATCTTGAAGGGATTGATGCTCCATCTGTTATTCAGATAGCTCAATCGTAACATCTCAAAATACGAAGCTTCGTAACGCTAATTCAAGGCCACCAAGAAGTATCAATTCCCTAAAAGCTGTAAATAAGACTCGTTGATGAGCACCCACTAGTACTCAATTCAGGTACAGAGTTTCTCGCCAACTACCTTCAATTTTTAAACATTCTTGACTAGTTATTTATTATTCAATCATAGCTACATTATTTTAGTTGAACATATTGTGATATAAAATACAACTTAAGTTTTTTTAGTACAAAATCATTTATTGAATCAACTTATCAGGAGTTATCTCACTTCTGAATTATAACTGGTTGAGACTTAGTGGTTGGCAAATGAAATCAAACTAACAGTATTTTCAATGATGCTTAAAAACATAAGAATAAAAAGACTTTTAGGGAATGAATGAAAGTACAATGAACCCAAAGTAAGTTAAATAGTGAATACAACTGAGATTCTACTATCAATTCTCAAATCACATGCTATCATCTTTAGTGCAAAAAATAAATGGAAACTTGATTATACTAATCTACATTATCTGTAATCAGTTTCCAGTTATGATACCTAAAGTCTCCAACTACATGTACTGAACAAAGTAGGAATGGATGAAGTAAAGGCTAAAATACACGATTAGAAAATAATACCAACAACCTAAAGAAAACTATAAGACATCTAAAGTTAACAGTTAGGAAGATCCACTTATATTGATCGATTCGAGATGCAACAGTATGTGAATTTTAAAAATTAATTCTACATCTTCAATTATTTCTATTTGTTCACTTATAATTAACTGACTTATATTTCACCTCAGAATGAATTAGCATTAGTTAAATTTTCTTCATACAAAAAGGCACTAAATTATACTTTTACGAATTAAAATTAAACGCATAAAAATTCCACTCACTCGGTACAGCAGAATTGACAAATTCCGGTGAAATATTACGTGTATCAGTTGTTGAGGTTACTGATGGCAGAAATGGTGCAGTTAATTTGCGCTCCAATAGTTTTATCCAATCAATATCTTTGAAAAATCGATGCTTACTAATTTCTTCAAAATCATTTTCACTTCCAAGTCGATTAATTTTATCTTTTTGAAGCAACTATGTATTAGGCCAAAAATCGTAATTGGAAATTATTTATTTTCCAAAGAAAAAATAAGTGTGTGTGAATACAATAAATTTTTATAAGATAAAAAATAATAACCTGTAGGAAATCGTACTTCTACATGAATATTGGGTAGAAAGTTAACAACAAATATCCTTTTCAGAAGGGGTTTTGTGAAGATTTTAGAAATTTCACTAGTTGAAATCATGAGTCAATTAAAGCTAGCCCACCATGGAAAACCTGGAAGCACTGGACGGCCGTTTCGTCCTACTATAGGACTCCTCAGCAGTGCGCAACCACGATCCCGCCCCCCTCGAGATTCGAACCCGGGACCTATCAATCTCGCGCCTAACCACTAGACCACTGAGCCGGTGTTAATGTCTAACTTCAACCAATCCACGAAACTGCGCCACCATACACCATTGTCTTCAGTGAACTGATACCTTACAACAGACCTGGTTGAACTCCACTGGTAACGGCTTCTCACTAGAACTCCAAGAAATGCCTCTTGAAGTCAGTCACTAGTGAGCAGATGATTATTATCAGAAGGGGTTTTGTGGCATTTCTGGTACTTTGTGATATTTCAATGAGTAGACAATTGTATTAAGTCATGCAACGTGAAAACAACTACAAGTTTATCACTAAAGCTATAATACTACAAAACAAAGTTATGCATAGTTATTTGGATTAAGGTAATCAGAACGAAACAACGAATATGGGTTTTATCCCACTTGGGATTTGTCAGTAAAATGTATCATCAGTCTTGAAGGAACTGAGATTCATTGATAAGTTCGAGCCTGTGTCAGATAACTTCACAGTCTGAGATCTTATCACTGGGCTATTGAGACAGCGATGTACCTCCTGTTAGACTATGATATTTACATATGATTGATCATTGAGTAGCGACTAATTTTAGGTTTGTCTAGTCCGTTGATTTTGATTGAATTCTACCAATCATATCATGATGTGGCCCATTGATTTGAGTGATTCAACATCATCTGCACGGTGTTTGGGATGTTGGCTGGTTATACATTCATCTGCCAATCATAATTATCATTATTTAAAGTACTCTGTTTTAGCACCATGAGCCGCACAAAATTTTATATAGCTTTGAGTTCTGTATGTTACAACTGAGTTCTTTTCTGAACAACTCATCATTCCTTTCTTAGATTTTAGTTAACATTTTGTCTATTCAAAGACCGATATTAACAATTTATAACATATAACTTTAAATATCCTGTTAATGGGAATTGATTATTTCACTGACTAAAACGATGCATCCATCTAGAATACCTTGGAGTAAAATCGAGATATTTAGTATTCAATTTTGTCCGTTTCTGTGTAGTAACTATGTTCTTAATTAATTTAACCCGTTTATGAAGTATATACTCTTGTTTTCAGTTGAACGTTTAGCCATTTAACCACTAAGCTTCTATACTCTATAGTGATTAAGAAAGCTGAACACGAAAGTTTCTAAGAACTAAGGTCTATAGTATCTTATTAGTAAACAACGGAAGAGAAGACTGAAAAATAACCATCTCATCTGCTGTAAGTACACTGAGAACTGATCATAAGTGTTAGTTCGACTGATAGTATTTGAAATAGTCGACAGTTGAACTGTGAGCATATCTTACACAAACACCACATCACATCACAGGTACGCACAAATTCGTGTGATATTTACACTTAAAGACGGAAGATTTAGGAGGATTTTTAAATTTTATAGTGTTTAAACACCACCGTTTTTCAACATATCAGTGAAAGCAAACATGGGACCACTAACTAACCAACTTCAATAACTGGGCTCCATTAAGCAAAAAGAGGAACCTTATTCACTCTATGTTACCGAATACGTAGGATCTGTGGCACTGAATGCGTTGATGAAGAACTTGCGTTCCTCATGAAAACATTGGTTGACAAAAGCTATCCAGGCCACCTCGTGGATAACATCATGAACGAAAATCTGAACAAGAAATCCAAAGGTTCTTTTTTAAAGAAATATCTCGATATGAATCTGTTGTACTTAAGAAGCAGCCGTCAAAAGCCATAAAAAGAATCTCCTGTGTCGTAAAGCCGAGACTAACATTCACTGGTGGAAATTTATTTTCGATATCCATAAAGAATAAGCTCCCTCGTCTGGTTGCTCCTGTGTGCATTTACCAATTCACCTGTTCTTGTGAAGTAATGTTCACAAACCGTGGTCTATACATGTTTTGAACTTATACAAGAGAACATGTCCTAGCAAGGTTCTACAAGAGTGAGAGGAAAGCAGTTAAGAGTTCTCCATTACAATCACTCTTTTGATACAAAAGTTGATGTTTAGGTTGGTTGTTTATTCAAGTTCGCCAATATTTCTTCTTAGTCAACACCTTAAAACATCAGAAGCTTCTCCAATTTATGAAATGAAGCTACAACTGTAAGTACAAAAGAAGTACGTCATTTTTATCTTTACTATCGCCATAAAATATTATCATTTGATTTTACTTAGTATTTGAAAATATCCTCCTCTCTCTTTAATTATTCCACATTCAAGATTCACTTAAACCCTTTGGATCGAACGGACCGCGAATCTATGGCTTATCCAAAGTCCACAAAACTAGACTTCCTCTTCACCCAGTTTTAGATATGCATAATTCGCCATATCACAAAACTGCTAAGTGGTTAGATCGAATCCTACATACCTTACAAAAACTGATCGTCAACAGAAGCGTTAAAGACACTTTTGATTTCATTTTTAAGGTTGAACATACGAACCTATATGGAAAACGATTATCTCTAAATGTTGCTTCCTTGTTTACCAATGTACCATTAACTGAGACTATTGACTTTGTGTGCCAACAAATACTTGAAAAACAAATCAATATTTGAATCCCCGAGGTTAGCCTCAAAAAATGACTTCTGAAATGCGTAACGAATGTCTATTTTGTCTTTAATAACATTTATTACAGACAAATTGATGGATTAGCAATGGGTTTACCCGTAGGTTCTGTCCTTACTGACTTTTTTCTTGCGAAACTAGAAAACGGACCTCTCAATGAGGTTAGCAATAAGCTTGAATGCTATTGTGGTTACATTGATGATACTTTCATTATCATCGATCAGAACTTTTAGAGCTATTTAACAATAAACATTGAGCAATCAAATTTACGTGTGAAGAGGAACTTGATAATAAACTACATTTGCTTGAAGTTTTGTTAAACAGAAAAAAGTGGTTCTATCAGTAGAAGTGTGTGTAGGAAAAGTTCCTTAGCATGCCAGTACACACATTTCTTGAGTTTTGTACCCTTTGATTATAAGATAAAAGTCAAATGTCTTGCAAATAGAGCAAGGAAAATATGCTCAGTCGATACTGTAAACAAGGAAGTAGAGTTTATACATAATATGTTGATTGAAATGGATTATCCAGGTTTTCTGAAGAAGCGCTTGCATGCAACAAAAAAGAAAATAGCTTTCGATAATGCAATGAGAAGACGAAGTTATATAGCTGATGATGTGTTGCGAGGATAGACTGACTAGAGTAGTTAAAAGAACGTTTAATGCAGCTAACCTATATGATTACTCAACTAAAAGATAAGTTAATTTGTTCTACCACATCTATGTGTATCTATGAATTCATCTGCTCCTGCAGGGAAAGCTACATTGGGCGACCCACCAGACAACTTAGCCAAAGAGTTAGTGAACATATTAACCATTGAATGCCAACTTGATGATTGTAAGGGTAATGGGCACTCTGTGAGACCTTAAAGTCTTGAGTTTAATCCCCGTTAGTGTCGTGGATGTACACTATTGATTAATCTCATACTGAGACTAAACAATTGTCCCATATCTCCTGTTTCAGTAATTAGTGATCTGAATAACATTTCGATTTTCTTTTCAGACTAAACAAGGGATAACTTGCAATTTAAATATGTGCAAATTTGAAGTTCAAAAAATTACTGTATATTATTATTTAATAATAATGCAACAAAAAGTAGGAAAATTTAAAAAGTAAACTTACGCGAAATAAAATATTTTCAGTTGCTGAACTAAGTGTATTACGTGTTTTTAAAGGTCTTTCCAATATATATCGATACATATGCGCACGATTTTCTGAATAGAATGGAGGTAGACCATGTAACATTTCATAAATAACACACCCTAAACACCACCAATCAACCGCAAAATCATATGGTTGTTTACGTAAAATTTCTGGTGCCAAATACTATTTTAAAAATGTAACAATGAAATGGAGAGAATTACTTCAACATATATGCAGCAGTTATGTTTTAAAGAAAACAAGCTTTGTGAACGGTTTTCAATATTACAGAGAAGAAAATCATTCAAAAAATTAAACGACCTTTGACCAGGAGTGGGATATGTTAAGTGTATGAGGATTGCAATTATTCAAAAAGAATGGGTAACAGAGAAATAGATCTTCATTTTTTACTTTCTTTCTCATTCTTTTGTTGCTTCCCTTCTATCTTCTCTATAGAACTTTAACCCCAGGTGGCTTTTTTTGTTTGTATAATCCTCCTGATTACAGTTCATCTCAGTTCCAACATTTTTTTATCACATTGAAACTCCCCTTCCCAATTATAATTTTTTTATTTATCTTCGTTCAGATAATGATGTTTCCTTGATGAGAAGAACGTTTTTATTATCACCATCATTATAATTATTATTATTTTGAAAAATAAATATATATTCGCTATTGTCCAGCTTTAAAAATGAATTCGGCGAGATGGGAACTCTTTCATGAACCAAGATATAACCAGTAGTGACATCTGTGTTAAGTGGTTGCAGGTAGCTGTCGGGAAACCCTGGTTCGAATACACCTATCAATATCGGTTCCTTTAGGATTCCAGATATTCCTTGCCGACCATCCCCAAGTGGCATGAAACCTGGGTCCATAGTTTCCTTCAAAGATAGGGTTGTGTGGCGACTACCCTCAACCCTTTATGTTGAAGTCAAGTCACTTAAATTAACCAGTACATTGCAACTTTATCGAATATAATTCTATCAGTGCTTAAGAATGAATGACAAATTGATCACTGTTCATTGCTTAATTTGTTTAAGTGATATCTGTTTCGGGAAACAAAGGAATTTAAATGACTTAATTAGATTAGATATTATTTTGTTGAGAGTTTGGTGAAATGGTGATCCAAAAAACATTAGTATTTATACGTATAGTACAACATGTAATTTGAATTAAAGCGAGAAATCGTAACCAAAAAAACAAATTAATGTTAAACCACGGCTAAGAAACAAAATAAGTCTTAAAAATACACTAATTGGATGGTGAGATATTCTGGAGTAAGTCAAATCACTATCGAAATAGAAATACACATAAATACGTGACATTTGGATATGATGAAAGCGAGAAATACTACGCATCAAGACCAGACAATCCTACCAATACAAATAGCTAACAGTCTCAAATAAAGTATAGTGAAACTACAGTCCTAATTAAATGAAACTAAACTTAATACAAATGAATGAAATAAGACTACTTTGTTCCAATAAACCTGTTGCAGTTACCACGTAGGCGTTTTGATACACAAACCGCAAAAGTAAAGCTGGAAGGACCTCAAACTATGAATGTGGAACCGTTGTTCCCTTTCATGATTTGTTGTTTGAAGTATTTGTAGTTATTCGTCTTTTATTCTGTTCTATCTCAATTAGTCATTTACTTTCAAATAAATTCTGACTTCATCTCACCGAGAAAACTAAACTTTGATGGTTAAGCTTATCTACCAGGTCGAGAGCTCAGTACGTTTTGTGAGAACTGGGAGATTCTAGTTAATATCAAGCCGGATGTGACTAATTTGAATTACTAACCTCTTGAGTTGGTCTATTGTTTATTCCTCAGTATAATTTGAAAATTAGCTTTCCTCCAAAATATGGACAAACACATATAAACTAGTTTACCATACTATTTGGAACATGTTATAGCGGTGTATCCGTTCAAGTAAAAACAAATCACAACAAGCAAGTAAGTGGGAGCTCTAGAAATTAACGGAAATACATGTGAAGGACATGAGAAGATAAATTTAAGTACATAGAAGGCAAACAACCATAGTTCCTGTAATTTACGTCCATTATCGATATAGTAAAATCGATATGACCTAAATTTATGAACCTACGATATTCGAACACTAATGATTTTTTCCTAAAGTTATCTTAGTTTAAATTACCCCTACTCTGTTGACCGAAATAGATAAAGCGAAATTCTCACCAGCTAACTAATAGTTGAAAAGCTAATGATTCGACTTCCAACTCCTCGTTCCATTAATAAATAAAATCTTAAAAACTTTAGTTTATGTGTGTATAAACTTACCTCAGGAGTGCCACAAAATGTTAGTGTAGTAGACTGACTGGCAGAATTTTGTTTACATAAGCCAAAATCTGTTAGGATTGCATATCCCTTAAACATAAAATTTTAGAAAATGATTATTCCTTAGATAAAATCAAACTAAGAAGTCAATGATAAACAGGGTTGTTAGTGTTCAATGAAGTATGGATTTGGAACATAGAAAAACAAGAAGAGGTCAGTAGATGGTAATTCAATTGATTGTTAAGTTTCGTATGTTAGTCAAAAGGGAAAATAATATTTAAAACCATAAATATCAAACTATGTATAGGCTATAAGGTATGAACTTACATTCTTTAACAGCGAAGTAATTTGACTTACATAAATTCTAGTCTCATTGTAGATTTTCAATTCCTTAAACTTCAGAATTTGTTAATGATAAACGTGAAGATCAAGGTACATTTATATATGAACTTCTGATGATGAATTTCCTTTAAGTTTAAATCTTATAGTCAAAATTGGTCTAAACTATTCCTAGTCCTCAATATATAAAATGAAACATCTGATCCTCTTATGGAATTTTATTATTTCCGATGTCTTTTTTAAGACTGACAAGATCATCAGCCTACCAAATGGTGATTATACTGTAATGAACGAAAACTCAGGTGCGGCAAACAATCTACTGTTTCATGTAAAATTACTCAATGGCTTTGCAAAATATGAAAATCATACATTAAATACATCATTTGTACATCTTCATTGAGTTGTTCCTTACATATTTTATTACTTCTCTAATTCTGTTGTTATTTTGATTCCTATCCGATTTTTTTCTGCTCTCTTCAATTCAATTTTCTGCTGCCAGACGTTCCACTTCCGATTCAGGCTACATACTACTTATATCTGTCAGTGTAGGTAGCATACATCACAGTACTATGCACTAGTTTGCTTTATATCACTTTACGACAGTGAAATATGATTGAAGAGGTAAGGGACAAAGGAATGTTGTTAGTGGTTGATCATAGGTTTATTATAATCATTGTCGGTGTGTGTTTGAAGGGTCATTGAATAGTGACAAAGTTGGATCTAGGGAATTAATTAAAGAAGGTAGATTGGTTAACAAGGTTGTAATTCTTTTTCGATCGAAATGTTTCAGAAGAGTATTACATACCCCAACTCATCTACGTCGAAGCCGTATCCTAATCAACAAACGGCTAAAGTATTAATATTTATTAACTTAGCCTACATCTTTAAATAAAGTCTTGGGACTCTTTTAATTTTCGACTTCGATTGTTAGAGAAAATCATAACCTCTGTATGTAAAGTAGAACAATTAAAATGACGAACAACATTACTAATGAATCATTATTTTTAAACCGAATACTTATACAAATAATCAATGTTTGTGTAGAAGAATTGTGAAATTTGTTGTATTTTATAATTTAGAACCTCAAATAGCCAATAGTTTTACAACCACTTCGAACTACTAAACAATAGACATCTGTTTCAACCTCATGTGAGACTTTCCCCAGAGAGCATCCACGAACTCACTAAGGATGGAATCCAGTAATTCCAGGCCTCAACCCGATAGATGATGGTCACGCAGTATTACGAATCAACCGAAATTAAAGATGCAAACCGTTAGATACCAAATTAGTGACCAGAAAGTCATAGGTTTAATCCTTGGTGGGGTTGTTGATGAGTGGTGATTTGCGTCCCAGATTAGAATAACACAACGATCCG
Organism: Schistosoma spindalis; assembly: GCA_946903255.1. Classification (NCBI taxonomy): domain Eukaryota; kingdom Metazoa; phylum Platyhelminthes; class Trematoda; order Strigeidida; family Schistosomatidae; genus Schistosoma; species Schistosoma spindalis. The sequence continues at coordinate 12,717,414 of OX336416.1, read as the reverse complement.
GTACTACCTGTTGGTTAATTTTTATCTAAATAAAATTATCTTGTTCTGTAAAACTTTATGATCTATTTTGTAGACTGAATTGGATTGAATTGAAAAAATACATTAATTTGTGTAAACAAACACTGAAGTATAAAGCAGTGATTGCGATGATGTTCATACAAGTCGAGAAATACCCGAGTCATAACATGTTATTTAGATAATTATTATGTTTTAGTTATATTTGTATAATTCAATCTCCATAATTATCTACCAGTTGAGCTTATAATAAAACAAACAGAGCATTTCAGTTAATATGCACTCGGAACGATTATCATGAGAAGTAGTCTGCAAAAGAACTTTTAAAATGACTATGTTAACAAGATGGGAGTGAAATATTCATTTAAGAAAGCTGGGAGACACACGAATTTTACTTACCTTACTATCAAGAAGTATATTTTCAGGTTTTAAATCACTTTTAAATAAGCAAAAAAATTGTGAGATAGTTTTCTTTGATATAATTCAATAAAAAAACAATAATGTTTATCAATGATGTCATACATTTATCAGATGAGAATAGTTTTTATGCACAGTTAGATAAGAGAATATTGACACAGTAACCAACATTTTTCTTCCTATTTATCAACAATATTAAACACAATAAATATAAGCACATGTTAGTCACCAGAAAGACCTCATGCTGATGGTTTATTTTTGTTGTTTAAACAAAATCCCAATCCTAAAAAAGTGAGGTTATCCAACCTCTTTTCAATGTTCAATAAGTATGCGGTATCAAATCAAGTTGTCAAAAAGTACCCAGAAATTTACAGAGTTTTTTCGCTCATTTCGTGATTAGGTGTTGAAAATCTCATTTCAAGCTTTAAACTGTGTTGATCATCATAGCATTTCGGTAATGTGCCACACGGATGTGTTCATAGCAGACAGATAAGGAGAACCTCAGACAGTTGAAATGAAGTTCCTAATGAAATGTGTACTCTTATATGTGGCGCTCCCCGACCAAATGAACGGGGAAATGCCCGAAAATGATTGATACCACACATTAATTGTGCGTTGAAAGTGGATGGATAACCTCAAACTCCAACAACTTTGTTCCTATTTTATAATTAATCTGTTTATACCATCAAGCATAGAGAAGTGGTAAACAACCTTTTAGTATATATTATTTTTTGATTGAACAGTAATACATATTGATTACCTTTTTAATGCAGTTCACTCAGCTTCGATCATAATAAAATATTATCAAAAACATTAACACGGGATTTATAAATTGCATCATGTACTGACTTAGGCAACTGCTGAAAACCAATTACAACTAGATAACTATTTTGTTTCAGTATAGAACACCTACAGCCCCATCGGGGGTTGGATCCAGGACATGGAGTTTAATTGGTTATTTATTATGTTAATGGATAAATGACCAAAAGAAATCACTTGAAAACTTTGATAATACCAAAATTATTGTTGAAAATTAACTTAAAACAAATCAACTGTTAATCAAGCTTAACTATGGGAGAAGCAGTAATTCTGACTAATTCGACGAGGGAGAATATAATGTTTTCCACAGTATTGCTCTACGTAAAGAAATACCATGATGCGGAAAGACTTTGAGGACTAAATTTTACATCATGCTGTGATATATTCTAGTAGTGTATCTTGTAAAAGCATTAAATGGGACTTATGACAAATAAACTCCACCTCTAGCTCTTCTAGAGTTACGGCCGGTCCCAAGCCTAGGTAAAGAAAGGGGGTTGGGCGTGGGATGAAACTAAAGCTAAGGAAACACTGGACAATTGGGGAAACAGCATTACAAGGGTTCAATACAGCATTCCTAAGAGATACTAAATAACTCAACGAACTAAATATAAATCTCAAAAATAGCTCCCGAGACTTACAAGATCTACTGGAAGAAGACATTACTGTGGAAGATAACTGGAAAAGGATCAAAGAAGAACTAATTTCAACGTGCCGGGAGGTTTTGGGTAGCAAGAAGCATCATCATAAGGAATGGATATTTATCGAAACTCTGGACAAGATTCAAGAAAGGAAGAAAAAGAAGACAGCGATTAACAACAGCCAAACTCGAGGAGAGAAAGTCAAAGCACAAGATGAATACATAGAAGCAAACAAACAAGTGATGAGGAGCATGAGAGCCGATAAGCAGAAATACGTGGAAGACCCAGTAGCGACAGTGGAAAAAGCAGCAAGAGAGGGAAATATGAAACAACTATGTGGCACAACGAAGAAATTAGCAGAGGAATATAGTAAACCAAAGAGACCAGTCAATGACAAAGAAAGCAAGACAATCATTGAGATTCAAGAACAGAGGAACAGGTCGGTAGAACACTTCGAGGACCTCTTGAATAGGCCAGCCCCACTGAACCCATCGGACATCCAAGCCGCTACAGCAGTAGGCGTCAACATACGCAAGGGAAGAAAATAAAATCTTCAAATACAACACGGAAAACACCAACCCAATCACACGTATTAGAGAAGCTCTGGAACAGGTGGAAACGTCTACGTTTATGGACAACATCATCAATGAACGTGGAGGATCCGGTTCTGACGTAAAGGAGAGGATTGGTAAAGCAAGGGCAGCATTCCTACAATTGAAGGACATATGGAACTCAAAACAACTGACAACCAAAATCAAAGTCAGAATCTTCAATACAAACGTCATGACAGTTCTACTGTGTGGAGCTGAAACTTGAAGAACTAACACGCTCATCATCAAAAAAGTACAAGTATTTGTAAACAATTGTCTACTCAATATCCGTTGGCCGGATACCATCAGCAACAGCCTACTGTGGGAGAGGACAAGCCAGCTTCCAGTTGAAGAGGAAATCAGGAGTCGTTGGGAGTAGATAGGACATACTTTGAGGAAATCAACAAACTACATGACGAGGCAAACGCCAACTTGGAATCCTGAATGGAAACGGGAAAGAGGAAGACCTAAACCACAATGCACCGAAAATTGGAAGTAGACCTGCAAAGGATGAATAACAACTGAAAAGAACTGCTCAGGATAGGGTTTAATGGAGAGTGCTGGTGGACAGCCTATGTTCCTCCAAGAGGGGTAACAGGCGTAAGTTAGTAAGTGTGACAAAAATATGGTTTGTATTGTTTTTAAAATATTTAGAAATAAAATGAAAATATTGTAAATTTTAAAGGTCGTGTTTGTTCTCACCCTTCAGCATCGTGATGAGAAATTCGCAAGTTTTGGTATGATAAATATTCAACTCACAGATGACTCCTAGCAAATCTCTTCAGTTTATTTTGTGTCAAAGAATTCGCTTTAAACACCGATAAGTTACATATTTATGGAAAGTGTAATGGAGTCGTATTCATGATTGTGCCTGTAGGCTTTTGGGAAATTTCAAGTGACAGAGCAATACAAACACTTCATAACATGAAAAAATAACGACATTAAATGGAAGGAGTGATTTCGATCAGTTATTTACATTAAGCGCATAATTTGTAACAGATACATTCAAATTATGTTTCAATTATATTATATGTGTACGTCATTCACCCTCTTACAGTATTAACACCATAAATTATATAACAGGATTCAATGACGCTGTTGACGTTGTCATATTGTCATTGTGCCTGAACATAGGTAAATTTCATGACACGGATTACAGCTGTACGGCTACAAATGTAACTGAAATTCCTGTCAACTTTCAACCCATATACTGCATACTTAACTAGCATTGTACTATAAATTATTATATATAGTTGTATATTTGATTTATTTAAGTATAATAAGCCCGTTCAAAGTTTAGTCATTCATTTATGGTGTTCCTGGTTATCGAATTAGTATGCTGTACACAGTACAAAAGTAAATTGCATTTGGTTCAGATGATAATTTGATCCGTTAATACTAGTAGTAATTAGTTATATGATAAAATGAACAGAACTTACCGATAAATTATATTCTCTGAATGTAAATAACCTAAAGCAGAGGCGATTTGAGCTGCATAAAATCGTGTTCGCGTTTCAGTAAACATTCGTTCACGTTGAATATGATAAAATAACTATTAAAAACATGTAAAAAAAGACATTTTAGTTTAAGTAGGAAGTAGATTCCTGTTAGAATGTTAACCCACGAACACTTTTGTTTTCATTAAAGTAACCTGGGAATTAAATCTAGATACGTCCATTTTTTTACTTTTAAGCATGACTATTTTTGTAACCTTTTATTTTCCACTCTCATTCTTTCGTTTTACTGAGATCGAAGATTAAAGCCAAGAAATTAGTCTTTGATGTGTTGATGTTTAGCTGTAAAATCTTATTTAAATATACCTAGTATTTATATTATTTATTAACATTAAGCCTTTAAATTATTACAATGAATGATTTGAATTATCTTGCTGTCAATATTCAAGACTGAATCTTGATGAGTTTTAGTTGGTATGTGGACATCCTGAACGAACTGCCTTCAAATATCCACTTTTCACAAGCTTCATAGAGTAGATGGATTTTGGCTAACAGCAGAACTGATGGTATGCGTTAATTCTCACTTAGGACTTACCAACTGGATGTACTTGAATCTTGACGTTAATGTTTGCACTACAAACTTCTTAAATTGATATCAAACACCCAATATCCACATCTCTCAGTTTAACTCAGTAAAACAAATGTAGATAAAACATTATCATTTATTCAACAACCTTTGATCAATAATTAGTAACGTGGTATATTTTCAAACAAAAGTAGTATTAGTAAAACATTAATACACGTCACTGTAGTCTCAGTAATCCACAAGAGAGAAAGACAGAATTATGTTCATCTGAATTCACCGAATTTTCCTTTCAATTTTCTCATCTTTTTGGTTATCCAATAAGTGTAATATTTGTATTTGTGATTGTACGGCATGAGAATGATATTACTGAAAATATAACTGGTTTTATAATTGAAATTTCCTATTTTATGTTTGCAAACCAGGAAGCAATTTTAGAAACCAAAATATGCAGATACGAGCTCAATTTAAATGTAAAAATATATCTTGAAGACTGCTTTGAAGTAACTTTATTTTCAGTGACCCAACTGAAATATTCTTAAGTAATTAAAAGTGCAACATTTTAAAAGATAACTGAAGAAAAGAATGCAAAAAAAAACAGACAGAATTAAAAATCATCAAAATAAAACCTGACCGTAATGGGCGTCGGTACAATTCACCACTCCTTATATCAGCGCAACCCAAGAAAAACACTGATATTCAAAGAAAATTACAGTAATCATACCTGTGTCACCATTAGATAAAATACACAAAATATGGTAAATTGTGAACAAACGAAACAAGAAATGGAAAATATGGAACAATAATAAACTTAAGTTTTAAAGCAAGACAAAGAGTGGACACATTTCCATGAACTTTGATCAGTGTTGGTACCAACACCTATAGTTTATTTTGCAAATCGTAATTGAGACGTTGGCAGACTTCAATATGGCTTAATTCGACAGGCAGTAGCTTAACGAACTAATCTCATATCATAGTTTGTCCACCACTCACATTTTGGTAACCTAGGCCCATTCTGACAATTGGCGCTTGCTAAGAGCAAACAGTTGTCCAGATTTAGTCAAAATAATTAGTTGCCATCATTTGTCATTTGTCAAAGTTTATTGTTTTCTAAATGGATTTAATAATTGGAAAGTACATTATTAACTTACGGTACCGAAGAATTATTCTAATAGCCTTAAAGAATTCGTCACAAAATATCCACAATAAACAAACCATAATATACAATCATCCAACAACAATAAAACACAACAAGGTAGTGTTTGTTACACGTAAAAAAAATATGTTAGTTTGCCTCTCGCAAAATTCTAAACATAAGAGAAAAAGAGTAAAATTCTGTTGTCATTTCTATTCGGCATAATGTTGAAAGTTATTTAAATCTAACAGATATAAATAACTGAAACAGCATATAATGTAGCTAAGTATTTTATTGTATATTAACGGTATAAATTGTAAATAAATCAGCCAATCGAACTGAATTAATAACTTAGTCTTAATTAAACAACGATTATCATATTCGCATGCATCAGTATTAGGTAATTAAATAATATACATGTATAGTTAGATAATTCATGACTACATTATTGTTTTTTTTTAATATACACGCAATCGAAAATTGAATCTATGCTTAAAATGAAGGCAATCCTAAACAAATTGTATTTACATTAATAATAATGATAATAATACTGATGATAATTATATGATGTACTTACCTCTCCACCATTGATATAATCCAATACAAAGTATAATTTAGTTGTACTTTGAAATGAAAAGTGTAGTTTACATAGAAATGGATGATTTAAACTTTTAACTAACACATTACGTTCAGACATGACATTATCAACTTCTTTACGTTGTTTAACTGCATCTTTTTTGAGTACTTTTATTGCTAATGCTTGATTCGTTTTACGTGAAACAGCTAAATAAACCTTTAAATATGTTTTTTTTCAAATAAAAGAAGATTTATTCAAAAAATTATACATAGATATATGAAAATGCCAAATGTAGCTTTGATGAATATATTATAATAAAAAATAGTTATCTTTAATCAATTAAACGATGAACAAGTATAGATATTTAGATAAATACAAGTTAATCCACTATCAATTCTAAGTAACCTAGTGGAAAGATAAAATACTATAATAACTTGTGGCCTTGTGCTCTAATAATATATAACGTAATAGTACCACCAATTAGAGAACAGTGACGTAACGACCGGACCAATGACTCATAAAACCCAAACAAGTAGTCTACAGTCCTTACCGGTCCTACTTCCCGCTTAGCCCTGCCTATTGGGTCCAGAAAACAGATTTCAGCCTTCGTGATATGAATCATGTATTTAAAACATACTGAGTTTATATAAAAACTAATATAGAAAATAACACCTGTACAAGATCTAGCTACAAGTGGCTGTAATCAATAAACTGGGCATAATTCAAGAACGGTAAATCGTAAAATAATAGTCTATAGGTGAAAATAAAGCATATAATAATAAGAATATGAATATAGACAATCTAGTCACCTGACAATTATACAATAGGAATGTATGTATAGTATCAGTCTATAAGTAGATCCCAACAGCTACATACACTATCCTAGTCGTTATATAACAAATAAATCCAGAACGAACATGAAGTCATATATATATATTAGCTGGCAGTCTTACGTAAATTTTCGAATTTTTAACTTACATCGTGAAGTGACGTTACTGAAAACTTTATTTCACCTAGAAAGTACTGGACAGCTATTTTATTCTAATATAGAGGTCCTAAGGAGCGAGAGCATGAGATCCAACAGGACTGTATATGAACAAGTCGCTATAAAGCAAATACAAATAAATGTTTTAACTATCTAGATGGAGTGAAATCTATTATTATGAATTATCAATATTGTTCATCGATATACTTGAAAATAATGCATGCTGAAGCAATATCATTGAAGTTGATAGTCACAATGAATCTATTAATGAGCAGAGTTTGGGAGCATTGATGCACGATATTCATTATTAACAATAACTGACCATGGTAGCAATAGTATACGGCAGAGGTCATTGTTACAATGTTTGTCGTGACGGCGTTAGCTACATAATCGAATATAAGAAAAATAAGCAGTGTTTGCTGACGAGTGTAAAACATATGAAAGGCTGATCTACAGGAAGAAATATATAGCATACGGGCACTATCTTATCGCGTACACAAAACTACTGATTACCGATGGATATCGTCACTAGATAAAATGTAGCATAGTGTAAGTGTAACTTGCTTTAGTTAAACAAGTTATGTTTGATGCTTAACCTTTAAGTAACGTATTTAATTCAAACAGAACATAGTGAAGTTAAATTTTATGCAAACTGACTTATCCAAGTTGAATAACAAAAAATCATTTATTTGACGTATGTATATCATACCTTTCCGAAATTTCCTTCACCAATAGTTTTCACAATTTCAAAGTCATCTAATGATGCTCTTTATGATAAGAAAAATTTGTTTAAAAAACCCACTTTTTATCTTCTGTTGGCCCAAGATCAATTAAATCCTATAAACGGTTGAATAAATGTATAACAAACATTATATAATCATAGAGAAATAATTCATTACTTACTGTGTCCTGGGATGACGTTAAGTCAGATAATTGTTTATCTTTATTAAGATCAAGAAATAGTCGTACATCTTCACTTTTGATGAAAGAAAAGTAAGTTAATTGAATAAATGAATATAAATACTTTATCTTACTTTTTAATCAACAAATCAGTGGATACGAGTTTTTTAACAAATTTACACAAACCTTTACGTCGATTTGTAAACACGCTTAGCAAGTTATTTCCTGGCAATTGTAACCCTGTACAATCTTCTGATTCTTTCAACTTTACGCGTTAGTGATTTTTTTCAAAAGTAAAATGTTGCTCACTTTCATATAGACTGCATGAAATTCTGTATAATAACGAGCTACAGACCACTCTTGATCGTTTGCTTTCAAATGTATAATATATTTCTGGAAAGCAAGATGAGATATTAGAGATTATTAATAATTTGTACTAAGTTGACTATTGGTTGCTTCGTACATAATTGGTCCATTCACAGAACAATAAGGTTAGACTGTTGCTCATATGTAAAAAACACAACCACGTTAGTATATTTACAAGTTATTTATCAGGCAATGCCTATAGATTTGAATGACTGACTGTTATACGAAAGGAATAAATATTCCAAAGAAATGACTTTAAGTTATTCACTTGTTTGCCGGGTGACACAAACTTACCAAATGTTTCATCGACAATCATTTGCTGAATTATTAAATTTTTTAATGCATAAAGTCAACCATAACAGAATTATGGTTTTTATTCCCCTACTGACAATTCAGTGAATAAATGATGAACAGCATTGCCATAAATAATTAATGGTAAAATATTTTAAGTCTGACTTGTAAAGCAAATTTTGCATAGTCTCATTCTCAATAAAATTGTTAAAGTGACGTTCAAATCAGAGAGATGGTGGGAGGCAATTCTAAATTCAAATTAATGTCCCATAAATACAAATAGTAACCCAGACAAGTGTAATCAGAATTAAGGCCCAATCTCTCAGCTTTTAACAGATGCTTTATACTGTCTGAATACGTTAACATGATTGTTGCAGTTAGCTTCATCAGTTAATAAGCCCAAACCTCATCCCCCTCAATGAAAGCTATCATTTTGCGTTTGAATTGTTGTGACCGTACGACCACCAGCCAACAATTTCCATCATGATTGTCATATTTTAGATTTGTAGTCCTTTTTTAATGTCAAATAAGCGTACCGCCAAATTCACAAAGGGCTCACCATTTTACCAAAGGTCTATTCAAAATGCATATGCGATTGAGTTTAGTTAAACGCACATGCTAAATATGTGTTGGGATTTTGACACTCTACCCCCTGAATGTCCTGGTACGTCCAAGAAATGCTCTCACATGGCGACGCGTATGCAGCCACTGCCTTCTCGAGACGGGAGTTTTATTTACGAAAGTACAAAAAGCGAATGTATGGGGCTTTGACCGGGTAAGTGGACATAGAGGTTTCATCTAAGAAAGATGGAAAACCCTGATTCAAAACCAATAGGTTCCAGTATCCTGAGGGAACAAATGGAGTATGAACCAATTATTGTCACCGGCCACCACGGGACTGCATCTCCTGACGCTGATCCACTGTCTTGTGAATCTGACCTTTACGTCGAAGGTTCCGGGTATGGCCTCCTAAGAAAACCACCTGCTTTGGTCTGAGCGCTCTTGCAGTATCATATCCCACACACAAATCAAGTGAATTGTGTGGTGCATATGTATTCATACCCCTTTGTACCAATATTTATGTGTACAATAAATAAATAAATAAATAAATAAATAAATAATACTCTACCATTCAGAAGTATGGTTGATCACAATATTACATATTTTTGGGGGTAAAAAATAGACGTTTTTTAAATACTTGGACGTATCTTAGTACTTAAAACCTTTAAATCTGCAACATAGTGTATAATAACTTCTCGATGACGCAGTATGTTACTAAAACTGCGTGAATATGGTTAGATTTACAACACGTAACTATCAACTTCTGTAAATTACCAACTCTTAGAACTGTCAGCTTGCCACATATTTGATTTTATAATCACTAAAGCCCCAAGGTTGTTTCACACTATGCTGACTTGCTATGAATGCTGAAGAACATATATGGGGTCAAAAATTTAGTTCCTCTTGTGTCATCTTCCTAGTTGTCCTATACACTTGTGTAGGATATACCAAAATTTCGCATCTGTGGACAAGTTACACCAAAAAGTACCGAAATAATTCTTGCAATGCGTAATGATACGCTAGCTTACACTTGTTTTACGCTAGAATGGCCAGTTTGAGGTTATAGATCAGAGCTATTTACCATCCAATTCTAACAGAATAAGGTCAGTTTTGTAATAGACATGTAGAGGAACTTACTGGGATATCACATTAAAATGAGCACTTTAAAGTCGCTACACTTCCCCATGATACCAAAATAAACTACAAATGAGTGTATAGACATCAAAAATAAAGAATATATAAAACATTAGCAGATAAGTAACTAGCAGATATTGATCAAACGTCAGATGTGAAATATAACCCAGTATAAAGAGGAAAGGATCAGTATGAAAGGTTTCAGTTAAAGGAAAGATCAAGACAAAAGAACTATCTCATCATCCTTGATATTTTCAACGAAAGTGGTATTGATGGAAAACACAGTTTATGCAGGAAAAATGTTGCAAAATATCATTAAAATTATCGTGTGAGAAATAGTGATATGACGTTCATGGTTTTAAGTAAGCAGTGCAACTTATTACTTTAAATTATGTAGAGCTGTCTTTTTCCGTAAACAACCCAATCCATATACTCGAGTTTTTCCTCTTTCTTCAAATACTGGCACTATCTTGACTTATACAGTACATTTTGAAAACATCTGAATATTATTTTATTTCGTCAGCTAGTAATGCTGAAGGTTATTTCACCAGTAAATTTGATTAAGCAGTAACCAGTCAACAACTAAGGTAACCATAAAAGATCATTAGCAACTTTGGTATATTTTACAGGTTGAAGAATTACTAAACGAAAGGCTAGGTGGTATTTTGTCAAGAGATGGTGTTTGTTCATGAGATCAATCCTAGTTTAAAGCCTGATCAGAATATACAACATTTCAAGAAAAACCGACCAATGTTCAGAATCTGATGGTTAAAAGTTTTTGGTGATCTGTTTTAATAAGAAAGACAGACGATGTCGCTTCATTTAACTTTTCAAACTCTATTCATATTTAGTTCATTCATAAACCATTTGTCCGTATCTCACTCAATTACTTTAAAGGCTTGCCCTCCTTTTTTGACTTCTCCTTAAACTAATGAAATTCGCTGCAATCAAGCAAAATGTTTGATTGAATTAAGTCACTCAGACTTTGAATATTTCACAAAAAATCGCATCGTTTTGGTTCTGTCCAATATTTTTAACATGTTGTATTCCCAATAGGTATTAAACTCACAGTGTTTCGTTTTCCATGAATTAATGTAGCGTGGTCGGAAATCCCAACAACAGAAACTGACATGATAACCAAAGTGTGCGGTGTTTTCACTACCCTAAAGGTCAACAACATTAGATGGCTGGTATAAACTAGCAGGTTTTTTACTCTTTTCCTCATTCCATGGAGCGCTTCTAAAAATCGCGATTTTTCATTATGCAGTTTTAAGATCACGATAAAGTTCTCTTTTCTTGTTTTATAAAAAGAATAAACTTATCCAGATCATCTCTTGTCAAGTGAAATCTATGAGATCATAAGTACCAAACTGTATCCAGCTATTGAAAAGCCTATGCAAAATCTGTATAATATAATAATTGTTTTGTAAATACCTAATCTTGGAATTCCAAATTTTGATTTATTACTTTAAAGTGAATCCACTGTATTCTCTGTCTTCATCCCTGATCCAATGATAATTGAAGTGCGTAACATCTTACCCTTCCAAAAGCTCTTGGCCTCCTTTAAAAAGGTAGCAATACCCTTGTAATGATAAAAAAAATACTATCGATCAAAATGTAAATATCATAAGAATAATGGACATGAAGGCCTTGTGGACCAGTCAGGTGGTTCTAGAACCCTGTAGCGGTAAATAAATTCCCAAAATAACTAGTTCTGCAAGTCTTCTACATTTGATGCTGACCGCATAATATTTGGTGGATTCACCTACCTGAGGATACTCATTCACTCATTTGAAACAGATCACGGTTGGATACGCCGTGCTACTCCTTCCTTGAAACTACTGACCAGCATAGATTAAACACTCTTCAACTTTCCATGTATACCTTCAAACTTATTCATCCCTCTTGAACCAGTTGTTTCCAATGTATATCTCATAAATTACTGAGATTATCACTACTGCAACACCGACAACTACTTCCCATCTCTCACCGTTTCCTTCTTACCCTTTTAACTCCGACTTCTTACACATAACCAATGATACAGATAATTTATTTATTCTTGAAACAGTTGTCTTTTCTTAGCACTTGAATCATCACTATATTATCTTTACCTTACAACCAATCAAACTCCTGCCTGGTAATGCGATGGATGCTGGTATCCAGAAACCCTACTGCTCTAAGATAAACACACACGAATGACAAAGTGGACGAATCCACAAGAAACTGAAGATGCCACAGATATTCGAAGTTTGACAACGCTTCAACCAGTAACACCTAATATGAAGCGTACCCACCAAGTGAAATCAAAAGACGGAAGCGAGGAGGTTCGAAGATATATTTGATGGGCAACCAATATATCGAGGATCGTCTGATCTAATCTGGCTAGCGATTGCAGTAGATGTTGAACACGGCGTTCCCACACGTGATCTGTTGCGGATGCATGACCGAGCACCTCCAGCTAGATGAGTCCATTATAACTAATGTGGTCAGCATCCAATGTCGAAAACTTAGAGCTATTTATTTTGAGGATTTGTTTACCGCTACAGATCACTCTCTTCCCTCTAGTGGGAAGTGATGACCCTAAGACATGGCCAGCCAGAATTTTAAACCCAACGAGTTTGTCGTTGGTAAACACTTTTCTAATAGCTTGCTGTGCTTAGCAGCGTCTGGTTGTCTCTCCTTACTATAAGGGACCATGAAGTGCAATGTAGTAAAAAATGAAAAAGTACGATGAAAATTTCGGTTCCTCGTAAACTTCACCGTTCTTTTCCAGCCGTCCTGGAAAAGAAAAATAGATATGTAAGTGCATGTCGAAATACACTCGTACGCGCGTAAAAACACAAAGCGGGCGAAAAAATGGAAAACAAACTCACACACACGTAATAGCGTAAAAGAAGGATTTTTATAATATGGTTTTTTGTTTTGTTTTGAAATAAAAATAAAAATATATAAGCATATTAAAATTGGGTTTTTTTCTTAAATTATATATAGTACAAGGGAAAATCGAGACTATATAAAATGAAAGCTTGTATCTTACGTGCAGTAACCGTTCAAATGTTCTGGAAATCTTACTCTTTATCCAGAACGCGTTGTCTTAAGTTTATTTTCTGATACCGTCGAAGTATCATCGTCTGTGTAGGCCGTTGTTTGAGGTATTATAAGTGTTGGAGTCGAGTCGTGCGATTGTACTGAAGGAAAATCGACGTGAATAGGATTTCCTTTTAAATACACTGCTTTGAGGCGATCGATGCTGATGCTAACGTTGGTTCCGTTTTTATCGACTATATAGTACTTGGGTTCGCGTTGAAGAACTTCAAAAGGTCCTTCGTATGCTGATTCGAGAGGTCGTCGACGAGAGTCTCGGTGTACGAAGACGTGTGTACTATATCGTACGTCAGGTTGAACGAAAGCATCAGTTGATTGTGGTCGAGTGGAAACAGGTTTAACTGAACGCATTGCGTTTGTTAGCCTGTTTGCGAAGGAGGTTAGATCCATGTTCATAAAGGAGGATGAAGGATCCACGAATTCTCCTGGAAGTCGAAGGGTCGTACCATAAACGAGTTTAGACTCTGTGTATCCAATGTCCGCTTTCACTGCATTGCGTACACCTAGTAAGACGAGTGGAAGAGCGTCAGTCCACTGAGAAATGTTTGCGGCTGGTAGTGACACTTTTAGTTGTCGGTGAAAGCATTCTACCAAACCGTTTGCTTGTGGGTGATAGGCCGTCGTTCGAAAGCGAGTGATTCCTAATATTGCGGTCAGACAACGGAAAAGTTCAGATTCGAACTGGCGTCCACGATCTGTAGTGATGGTTGTTGGGCAGCTGAAGTTTGCTACTCATCGTTCGACAAAGGCTCGGGCCACTGTTTCAGTAGTAATGTCCTTGGTGGGTACTGCTTCCGGCCATCGAGGAAAACAGTCTACGCAGGTTAGAAGATAGGAATATCCATTTGAGTCTGGTAAAGGTCCTATTAAATCCAAATGAACATGGTCGAAGCGAGCATCGGGAGTTTTAAATGAGCCTAAGAGACATTTGTCATGTTTAATAACCTTAGGTTTCTGGCGGCTTACATAGGAGCGTGTCCACTCCCTCACGTCTTTATTCATACCAGGCCAGCAAGACCGTTCTGCTATAAGCTTGATGGTTGCACGAACACCTGGATGAAAAAGTTTGTGCAACGTATTGAGGACGTTGCGTCGATAATTTTTCGGCACGATCCCTACCTGTAGATGTGTCACAAATTAAGGTTTCCTTACCTGTTCTCATCTGTTTAATGAGCAGTTTAAGGGCTCTTGACGACAACTCGTACTGAAGATCAGTGTCTTGTTTTTGAAGCTGGGTGAGTTTCAGAAGGTCGATTCCTTGGAAACTGTTCAAGGAAGTTATTCGAGACAAGGCGTCTGCGACTACACTGTTTGCTCCAGAGATGTGTTGAATATCTGAAGTAAACTGCGAAATGTAGTCCAGTTGTCGAGACTCACGAGGTGAGTACTTGTCTGAAGAAGAGCTTAAAGAGAAAGTAAGTGGTTTATGGTCAGTAAAAAGGGTGAGTTCTCGGCCTTCGATAGAGTGTTGAAAATGCCGTACAGCACAATACATAGCTAGGAGTTCCCTAACGAATGGGCTGTACCTCGATTCAGTGTCTAGCAACCGTCTGGAGAAAAATGCCAAAGGTTGCCAGGAGTGGTTAACCGATTGTTGTAAGACTCCTCAGATTGCTGAGTCGGATGCGTCTACTGTGATACTAATGGGTGCTTGAGTGTCCTGATGAGCAAGCATTGTTGCTTGAGCGATAAGTATCTTAACTGTGGAGAATGATTTTCGCGCGGTGTCATCCAGATTGATGGATTTCGCATTTCCACGAAGTTGGTCGGTAAGAGGTTTCATAAGAGACGCGTATTTTGGTATGAACCATCTATAGAAACTTACAAGGCCGTTAAACGTGCGTAATTGCTTGATGGTGGTCGGTTCTGGGTAATCCATAATGGCCGCCACTTTGGTTCAAAGGGGTCGGATGCCTTGCGCATCGATAGCTTGTCTTAGGAAGTCTACACTGGCTAGGATAAATGCAGTTGAGTGGCTGTTGTAACACTCAGTAGATACCACTAAATAGATGTAACCGTACCAAATTAGCAAGAAATGAGTGTAAAGAAAACAGTAAATTTTATACATGCTCGTAACAAAGACATTGGACATTGGATTGGATGCCGAGTAAATCACTTTTTACCCTAGCAACAGAATTGTGCAGTTTCAAAGATTTTAAGATGCCGGAGGCAACACAAATGAAGATTGGGGAGAATACCGTTGTATTCAATGAAACCAAAAAGGAAGCCTTTACTCTGCGTCAACATTTCACAGAAATTGCCAAGTACCTCAAATCCTCTTGGAAAGTTGTTATGTAAGTAGTTTGCCTTGTTATCTCCATTACTATTGTTATATAGAAATAAAGATGACATTACACATGAACGTCTCAGCATTTTCAAGTTGTTCGTTATATCTGGACCCACAGAAAAGTTTAGTGCTGCAGAGTTTAATTCCATTAAAAAATATCTTGAGACTGGTGGATCTTTGCTTGTTCTTATGGGTGAGAACGGTGAGACAAAATATACTACAAACATAAACTTCTTATTGGAGCAGTTCGGGGTCATGGTTAACAGTGGTAAGCTGATTGGTGAAATGTTTATTAGCAGATACTGTCCTACGAACGTCATATTTTAAATATTATCATCCTAAAGAAGCGTTAATCCCGAATGGAGTAATAAATAGGTATTTCTCAACGTGTTTTTATTGACCATATAGAGGAATAGCGGAAGCCTTGGGAAAGACGTCCATATCAGCTACGCAAATGGATGTTTCACACAAACAGGCGTTACAATTCTTATATCCTTATGGAGCTTCTCTCAATGTTGCCAAACCCGCAGTTGCTCTACTGTCAACTGGAAGTGTTGCGTTTCCAATTAATAGACCCGTTTGTGCCGTTTACAAATTCCCCGTGAGTATTTGCTTCAAAATTTATTTCTTAGTCACCTAACGGTGGGACTTTAGCTGTTGTTGGGAGCGCAGCCATGTTCTCGGATCCGTATATAAACAAAGAAGACAATTTTAAAATATTTGAGTTTTTATTTAAATATCTTACAGAAGAATCAGTCACTCTAAACTCCATAGATTCTGAAGAACCAGAAATTGAAACATACTACCAAGTCCCTGATATTATAAGCCTATCGAGTAACCTAATGTCTTGTTTACAAGAAAGTGATGAACTTCCACAGAATGTTAAAAATTACTTTGACCAAGGTTTGTTTTGTATGGACACGAGACTCGTACCGAAAGCTATTCAGTAAGTTTTCAAGTCTATAAATTTAAACTTGCAGAACATTTATGTTGACATCATTTTATGTTTGTTCAATGATCTTGCAAATACTTATAAAAAAATGAATTCTTAGATTACACCAGTCTCGCGCACTGGGTGTGTTTCAACATTATGTAACCAAAAGATGGGAAAAAGTGTGATTTTACCATGTTAAGCCGATGAAATGAAATAAATTTCCACATAACATCAGTCGTTTGGGCTAGCAGTAGTTATATTTTGAAACAAAAAACTTATTTCCACATAGATGTTATCTCTTAATACAAAAGCTGTATCTATAAAATTGGATACCGTAAGTACAATAAGTAGAGATGACATCCTTTTATCTTTCTAATAATCAGTTATTTTAAGTAATTATGGACATTCTCAGTCTTTTTTCATTTTTAAAGGGCTTATGAAAAACTCCGTGTGAAGCACGAACCCTTAAGTTTAATTTCACCGCAGTTTGAAACTCCTTTACCTCCAGTGCAACCTGCAGTAAGTCATACATCTTTAAAATACCACTTTATATTTTGTTCTGTGGGTGGAGAAATTCGGTTTATGATATTTGTATACATATCTGAATCCCAATTTAAGACAAAGCATTTTAACCTATCTGATGTCTAACTTCAGTAAGATCTGTTTAAAATGATCTTTGAAGAAACTTATATTCATAATTTTATCGATAAAGTAAAAATATACAACTAGCAATAACTACCCTTGATTCTAATATAAAATAAAGGTTTACCAAACTACTGATTGTTAGCTTGATATACTTAAAAGCCATGAACTCGCTGAGAAAATTCTACGAGATTTCAAATATCACCGATGGTCTTGGTATTATTGCAAAGCTACTACAATACAATCCAAAAGCTATGGTTCTTCGATTACTATGGATTTGTTATTTGAATTCTAAAACTTACTTTTCATACGATCAAGTGTTTAGAACTGTTGATTAACTGTTGATTAACTTTCTCTTCCTTAGTAGTTATGCTTGAAAATGCAGGTCTTTTTTAATTCATACAAATAAATAGAAATATTTAGAACTAACAAAATATCCTAGTAAGAATAAATACGAGGAAGATAGTCAAAATTAAGTGAATGTTGGTACAATTCAACTACTGAATTTAACTAAACGAGCTCTACAATAAAGTAATGACTACAGGACCAGATGATTTAAGGTTTAGTTCTACAAAATACGTAATGTTTATGTTGTCAAGTGTAGTTTGCGAACATAACAACCATTTAGTATCCCCCTAGCTTTTAATGGATTTTGTTTAGTCAGCTTATTAAATGAAATCAAGTTACAAAACAAATTTTTCAGATATTCGCCAAAAAAATTTCTTCTATACACACAAATATTAGTCAAATAGCTCCGTAGAATTTATTACTCTGAGTAAACATTCTTGAGTTTAATAGTGTTCAAGTATTTTTCAGTGATCAGCAATCTAGTAGTCTTTTTTATGATGACTTAAAGTTTACCATTTTATTTCATATATTTCTATGATTTAACGGACAACTGCACTTATACAGAAAACCCTATGAGGCTTAAAACGTATCGGTCAATCACATGCAATGTTTAGAGGTCACTCTTGGTAGTAATAATTCACTACTTGTTGATATTTTTGCCTAAAAATGCCATTTTAGCGTTTTGTTTCACTAAATCTAAATATAGTTGTTATTTCAAAAATTTGATGACAAAAGCCCTATAATTTTAAAGGTGCCGACAACAAACTTTGTTTCCATTTAAGTCATTCAGTAGAATATGTTTAAACGTTCTTAGAAGAACGTGTTTTTGTAGTTTACATCACAAAATTACCTAGTTTAATCAGCTGTTGAGAACCAGACAGTACTGGATAGTTGTTTCATCTCAGTATGAGGCTGTTCACATAGACAGAATACAACCTTAATCTTTGTTTGGTGTCTAGGAAGTAGTGCGGACGTGCTTCATGGAATAATGTGGGTGGTCCATAGGAACGGGAATAATCCTCCATTCTGCCGTATAGTTGGATTACGGAAGAGCTTATTAAACAATTTAGTGATATTATTGACGTGCCATGTCAAGGCGGAACGGTGGACTGTAGTTGTGCTTTTGTGTAAATCATGAAGTATTTGAGTCTTTGATCTGTGCACTGCATATAAGTAGATAACATGTCCTTACGGTAATAGGGATCTATACCTATATGTGCACTTCGTGTATGCACATAACGCTTACTAGCTAATTCTTTCCTTTTCAAAAGTCTTTACACTCTTTGTATCTAAAACGTGGATAGATATAGCGTGCATATTCTTTTAGGTATCCAGGTTTGCAAGGCACATTAGGCGCAATGCCAGAACGATGACTATAAGCCGTAACTTACAAATTGAGGTACGAGGGTCAACATGATATATATTTGTGGCATGTTGTCAACAGATAACTCTGTCATGTTAGGGAGATGCAAGCATTTGAGCAGAATGTCAAAATGAGGATCCCTAGATTATAACCCTAATTGGAGTGGTCGATTGGAGGTATCGACTGTTATTAATTTCCCTTGAACTACTGAACTCTAGTCTCGTAACAGTTTTTACTACATTTATGCCACTGTGCGTACTATGGAGTTTTACAGGTCTTTGAGTTGTGTATTTCATACATTCATGCAACATAAACTTGGAAAACTGTTGTGGTCTGAGAAATTAACATTTCGAGATAACACAAAACATTTTTTAATGCTTCTGATGGCTAACTGCCCAAACCACTTTGAGATCATAGAGACTTACTAGTAAATGGTCTCATACTAAAATGATCCGATTTCCAGTTGTTGCTGGTTTTCAGTCTTTATATAACTAACTTCAGCCCATAATACTAACTATAAAACTCAACAATATCCATAAATCTCCTGAAAGAAAATTATTCTAGGCCTAATTCTTTAAAATTTGTCTTGATTCTGATTATAAACTGAATAAATTCATCTTCCATTTTCATGTATATTAGGTATTTCCTCCTAACTTCCGTGAACCTGGTCCACCACCATTAGAATTATTTGATTTAGACGAGCAATTTTCTACATCCAAAGCACGTTTAGCTCAGGTAACAAATAAATGTAAGTTTATAAATACTTTTTATAAATTGAAAAAATACATAAGTCAGCAATAACAACACCTTTATTGACGAAATTTACTCGAAATAGTTTATTAATTAAATTACTATATTGTGTAAGGTCGGTTTTCATGCAAAAATCTATGAAATACTAAACTGAAATTAATTTTATGTTAGTGGTTGCCTATTGATAAACTTAATGATGATTCTACTCTAGAGTGATTTCATCCGATATTTCTTGGAATCACATGAGATTAGCCTTAAGTGCAAGAAAGTTTCATCGACAACAAGGGTATTAAAAAGTTTTATTTAACGTTGTTTAAAATTCCAGTTACGTATAAATAAAACATTTGTAATATTTTTATATTTGCGACCATGAAGCAAAAAAAGAAATCACTATGAATTTTGTATTCATAGATATATCATTAACAGAAAAAAAAATGTTGTTTTCGAGTTTTTTTCTCAATTATTATGAAAACAAATCTGTTATTTCATCGGCGTAAATATTCCAGACCTATTAAAACTACCACTGCACCTTCGTCAGACGGTTTCATTTAAAGGTATTGATTGTTTTAAATAGTTTACGTTGTTTTCTATCATTTTTCATAAGAGAACATTATAATGTTTGAGTCCCGGATTAGACACCAAGTCTGAGATGCAAATATATCTAACCGACGAGTCACGAACGGGGCGAAACACACATCCTGGATTCTACCGCTAGCCGCCATCTATCTCTGTTTATAATTTATTTCTAATGAACTTTAGTAAATTGTTATATATATATATATATATATATATATATATATATATATATTCATTTTAATGTCTACTGGTTTTCATAATGCTTAGGTAATGAGGACGACCTGGAATATTATATTCGTGAATGCGGTGATATTTTAGGTGTATCACAGAAATTATCAACAGACAAAATGACATCACGTATTATTTTAGAAGTTATATTTAATGAATTAGTAGAGTTTAAAAAGTTTAATCAGGTAAGTAATTACTTCATATATATGGTGTATGCTACTTATGTTGATATATATATATAAAACACCAATCAGAAGTAGAATGCATATTATTATTAGAAATATCTTGACTTTACTTGGTATTTAAAGTTGAAGATTTAAAGACAGTCATCTATTTTAATCAAGTTTGTACACGACTTTAAATAATCATTGTTCAACCAACTGATATTCAGTTTGCACAGATAACTATTAACAAGTGTTTGAAACTAGTCAGATTATTTATATACAACTCACGATTATATCTAGCTTCATTAATTTGAATAACACGAGAGCAATAGTTTAGGTAGAATAATATAAGTTTATCTCTATTTTGTTGTTTCCCGCTAACTGCTCCCAACTGTCTCCTCCATTATGTATTACATAGTATTAAATATTAAACATTGATAATTACCATTGTAAATTTATAATTCTGACTGGGATCGTACTTAATTATACATCATTTCATTGATGTATAGTTTCCCTTCATTCGGTTCCTAAACTTATGGAAACTCTTCAAATCTGTAGTTATCAAACAATCCATTTTAATGAAGTTCCAAATTTTGGATAATTACTGCGTTATATAACTCCGCCTGTAGCTCTTCCAGAGTTACTGCCGGTCCCAAGCCCGGGTAAAGGAGGAGGGTTGGGCATGGGGTTAGCGTCCCCATCCCGTAGAAACCTAACTCGCTAAAAAAACGCTAACCAGAAAAAATAACTCGAACCATTTAAACCCTGCCCTGGGAGTTAGAGGTAATATGACGCTTCATGGTGAAAGCCGAGTTCCTTCGGAAGCCACGAGGCCGATGCCCCTTCTAACAACCAGAGCAACAATTTTTATAGGTACATGGAACGTCCGGACAATGTGGGAAACCCAGAAGACCAGTCAAATAGCAACGGAAATGAGGAGATACAACTTGGCAGTACTGGGAATCAGTGAAACCCATTGGACCCAAGCTGGACAACAAAGGCTAAATACGGGAGAGATGCTGCTATACTCCGGTCACGAAGAGGAAAATGCTCCACACACTCAGGGAGTTGCTCTAATGCTATCCAAAGTAGCACGAAATGCACTTGTAGGATGGGAATCTCACGGATCCAGAATCATCAAAGCATCATTCAAAACAAAGAAGGAGGGTATCACAATGAACATTATCCAATGTTATGCACCCACCAATGATAGCAACGACGACGTTAAGGATCAATTCTATGAGAGGCTGCAATCAATCATAGAGAAGTGCCCAAGAAAGGACCTCACCATTCTGATGGGAGATCTAAACGCCAAAGTCGGAATGGACAACACCGGATATGAAGACATCATGGGACTGCATGGACTGGGAGAGAGAAACGAAAACGGGGAAAGATTTGCAAATCTGTGTGCATTCAATAAATTGGTCATAGGCGGTACAACATTTCCACACAAACGTATACACAAAGCTACGTGGATCTCACCGGACCACACCACAGAGAACCAGATAGATCACATTTGCATCAATAAAAAGTTCCGAAGGACAATGGAAAATGTGAAAACCAGGAGAGGAGCGGATATAGCTTCAGATCATCACCTAGTTGTGGCCAAATTGAAACTGAAGCTAAAGAAGAACTGGACAACTGGACAAATAGCACCACAAAGGTTCAATACAGCCTTCCTTCGAGATACTGACAAACTCAATGAATTCAAGGTAGCTCTCAACAACAGGTTCCAAGCCTTACAGGATCTACTGAAGGAAGAAGAAACTACTATGGAGGATAGCTGGAAAGGTATCAAAGAAACATTAACTTCAACGTGTCAAGAGGTTCTGGGCCCCAAGAAACATCATCACAAGGAATGGATCTCTACAGAAACACTGGACAGGATCAAAGAAAGAAAGAACAAGAAGACAGCAATTAACAACAGTCGAACAAGAGCAGAGAAAGTCCAAGCACAAGCAGAGTACATAGAAGCAAACAAGAAAGTGAAGAAGAGCATTAGAGCTGATAAGCAAAAATACGTGGAAGAACTAGCAAGAGAAGGAAATATGAGACAGCTTTACGATACGACGAAGAAGCTAGCAGGGAAATACAGTAAACCAGAGAGACCAGTCAAAGACAAAGAAGGAAGACCAATCACTGAGATTCAACAACAGCGCAACAGATGGGCAGAGTACTTCGAGGAACTCCTGAACAGACCGGCTCCAATGAATCCACCGGACATCGAAGCAGCACACACAGATCTTCCTATAAATGTCAATCCACCAACGACAGAAGAAATCAGAATGGCCGTCAGACAAATCAAGAGCGGGAAAGCAGCAGGACCTGACAATATACCAGCTGAAGCGTTGAAGTCAGACATCGAAGTAACTACAAGCATGCTTCATCTTCTATTCAAGAAGAAGAGGAGGAACAAGTGCCGATGGACCGGAAAGAAGGACACCTCATCAAGATTCCAAAGAAAGGAGATCTGAGCAAGTGTGAAAACTACAGAGGCATTACACTACTGTCAATACCGGGTAAAGTCTTCAACAGAGTGTTACTGAACAGGATGAAAGACGCAGTTGACGCTCAACTTCGAGATCAACAAGCTGGATTCCGTAAGGACCGGTCGTGCACAGACCAGATTGCGACACTACGGATCATCGTCGAACAATCAATTGAGTGGAAATCGTCACTCTACATCAACTTCATTGATTATGAGAAGGCATTTGACAGTGTAGATAGGAGGACGTTATGGAAACTTCTTCGACACTACGGAGTTCCTGAGAAGATTGTCAACATTATCCGGAACTCATACGACGGACTACAGTGCAAAGTAGTGCATGGAGGACAGCTGACAGACGCATTCCAAGTAAGGACCGGAGTAAGACAAGGCTGTCTACTCTCTCCCTTCCTGTTTCTTCTGGTGGTCGACTGGATTATGAAGACCTCGACATCTGAGAGAAACTACGGCATACGATGGACAGCTCAGAACCAATTAGACGACTTGGACTTCGCAGATGACCTAGCCCTCCTATCACATACACACGAACAAATGCAGATAAAGACAGCCAGCATAGCAGCAGTCTCTGCATCAGTAGGCCTCAACATACACAAAGGGAAAACCAAGGTCCTCAAACACAACACGGAGAACAGCAATCCAATCACTCTTGATGGCGAAACTCTGGAAGATGTAGAATCCTTCACATACCTGGGAAGCATCGTCGATAAACAAGGAGGTTCAGATGCAGACGTCAAGGCAAGGATTGGCAAAGCTAGAGCGGCATTCCTTCAACTGAAGAACATATGGAACTCAAAACAACTTTCAACCAATATCAAAGTCAGAATCTTCAATACGAACGCCAAGGCAGTTCTACTGTACGGAGCTGAAACTTGGAGTACTACAACAACCACCATCAAGAAGGTACAGGTATTTATTAATAGCTGTCTACGCATGATACTCAACATCCATTGGCCGGATACCATCACCAACAGCCTTTTGTGGGAGAGAACCGACCAGCTTCCAGCTGAAGAGGAAATTAGGAAAAGACGATTGAAATGGATAGGACATACATTGAGGAAATCATCAAACTGCATTACGAGACAAGCGCTAACTTGGAATCCTGAAGGGAAGCGGGAAAGAGGAAGGCCAAAGAACACATTACGTCGGGAAATAGAAGCAGATATGAAAAAGATGAATAAGAACTGGAAAGAGCTTGAAAGGATTGCCCAGGACAGGGTTGGATGGAGAATGCTGGTGAGCGGCCTATGCTCCTTCACGAGGAGTAACAGGCGTAAGTAAGTAAGTAAGTACTGCGATATATATATATATATATATATATATATATATATATATATATATATATATATATATATATATATATATATATATATATATATATATATATATATATATATATATATATGGTACTGGTAATTATTATCATTTCAATATTTTCAGTCACCAATGTTTATCATTTAATAGAATGTTATCGTTAAATATGAATACAGTTGGAAAAACCTAGTGCAAACCATGAAATAACTATGAATTCATATTATTCTATTACAACTATTTTCTGTATTTTATTTCTATCTATACATTTGTGAAGAAAATTCAACAATTATTTATTCTATTGTGTTTTATTTTCTCCAAAGGGACTTGATGAAGCTGGTGACTGATTGATGACTGAGCACTGTAAATCATCATTATCATCCTTATCAATGGAATAAACGTCAGCATTTTATTACAAATTTTCATAAAATTAAGATGAATTGGATAAACATGTATTTATATTCATACTACTATCCATGTAACTCTATAATCATAATTAGACTTTTGTTTTAATATTTGAATTATCCGCCTGGAACAGAGATAGGCAGTTCCCTCAGAAGACTCCTCCTCCTTTGTAAACAATTAATTCAGAGGTTGTTCTTAGGGAGTGGAGCAATATCATGACTTGTAGTCCCGTAGTGCTTGGTAACCGGTGTGGGTACTCAGTTCATCGATCTAGCAAAAATCAGTTTATCAAAATATGAAAATTTGTGCCTACACTCAATTTATCAAATGTAGGTCATTTGTTGTAATGCCGCAAAGCCTACTGGTTAAAATAATCAAGAGTAGTGAAAAACCGAAGATGAGCAATCTTTAGCAATAGAACTGTTGAGTATGACACGACCTTATCGGTTACCAATACAAATAGTTTGCTGATGATATGATCTGTTGTTCTATTTATTTACATTATACTATCGTCTGACTAGGAAAACCATGAAAATATAAGCTATATTGTGTAAGAGTCTGTTTTGGTTAAATAAAGTACATTTACGACCAATGTGCGTTTTTGATCAGTCGTAACAACTAGACAGTAGATATATGACCAATGATCTTGGTCTGGCTTTTTCAACTTTGTTTAATCTTTTGATTATTCAGAATAAATCTAGTAAGTATCTAACAGAGTTTATTCTGTTTTTGTATATGTATTGACTCCATCACTCTGAAAGTCAGATTTTATCTTCTGTTATTCAGTCAATACCAGTCGTACTTGGATCAAATTCTCGAAACATCAATATATTCTGAAACTTTTGGAAGTATAACTCGGAAACCTTAGAACAAAGATATCGATTGACTCTTCATTTCTTGTCAAATAATATCATGTAAATAGAGTCTTGAAGTGCATGTACAAACGGGATCTTGGTCTTATTCGTTGTTGGTTTACAATTTGTTTTTCAAACTGAAAATTATTTTGATCCTTTTGAAGTATATAAACTAATCAACTTGTATGTATTCTAAGAGAAAGCAATGAACTCATCGTATTTTGGAAGTACTGTCACTCTTGCTATGAATTATCTAAAGGCACATAACATAACTTGTTATTTAGTGCATAAAACGTTTAAAATTATAAAGAGGAATTCCTTTTGTCGTCATACAGTAATAATTACGGCGTTAGGCATATCGGGTTCTTAATCTTTTTTATGCAGATTGTATATAACATAAGTTCAGTGTCTGTCTTAACAGTGAAACAACAACCAGAGACAGTTTAAGGACTCCTAGAGAACTACTTGAGTCTTTGTACCGGTTCAAGAAGACATCTGTTATGTATTCATGCTAACGAATTAACATACTGTTATTTATTTTTTTCAAATGATGGAGGAATCTAAAAGTGTATTGTACTTGATAATGGTTATTTAGTAGAATACTGAGCTATCAACTGGAGTTATAATACAATAACTTCAAGTGTACACAGTTTTATCTCTGACTCTAGTACTGGTTATTCGTGTTTCTTAGGGTAGGCATAGTTGGTAATATTATATTTAATCATACTATTTCTATTTATTGTGGGAAAACTTCATTTGACATAGTATTCCTTTAGAATCTGTGTTCTTTTACATTATCATCGCTTTTGTCTTAAGATATTCGTTTACCACAACTATTTTTCGATAGGTAACAATAGGCTAATACTCATTGGGGTTATTTTAACAATCACCAAAGCTTGCCAATATACTACACTTTTGCAAATATGTGGGGCAAGACCATATCTCGCTCACTAACTTAAATACCATTCACTCCATTGGACATCTTATGATAATTATAAGTATTCGAATCCTTGTATCAAATGAGGATTCCCGAAATAGTGCAATTTAAGCCGAATAGAACTAGGTAAGCACAAACACACGCACAGTATTTAAAATCCGAGATCAACCGGGAATCAAGTACAAAACAATCATTATTTCACACGAACGCCACACATCTCCACTTATTTCATATCTGTATTTATTATCCACATAATCACCTTCCATTTATTTATATTCCTCTTTCGCTCGTCATCTTTACTTCGTTCTTCTACTCCTCTTACTACAAGCCGAATATGGTCAGCCATATGAATATCCAGTGGTGTATTGGTAGCCATTCACAGTAAATATCTCAACCAGTTATGAGCCCACTCACTCTCATTTGATAGATATAAGTCAGGGATAACTACCAAATGTTCCAGAACTATCATAGCTGACTGACTGGACTAACATCTCTGAAAACCACCTATTATATGGTACTGTTCCCCAACATCTTGATGCTAATGTGTGAAAATTGACTAGTTTATAACCTCTATCATAAAAGCAATGGATATAAAACACCTATTCGGGTACCGATGAAAGTGAATCTGAATATCAAGAGAACCGAAAACATCTGTAATTCAGTCCAGAACTAGGGACGAAGCAAGATGTATCGTGAGCTGAATACGCCAAACGCATGCTTTTGTGCTTAGATTTGAGGAAAAAGACGTGTGGTGTCCCAACCTTGTTAGAAGATGGACTTAAACCGTCACTAGTGAAAGACAGATCCATGAAAGCCGTGGTAGTTTTGGACTATTTTTGAAAATATAAAAACATTTGCCACAAAGTAACAGCTAAATCCTATTAGCCGTATTCTAGATATTGTTACCAATTAAGAATTCTAGGTACCTTAAATACTATGTAGGTTTGAAATAAAGAAATCAATAGTATCAAAATAACTATCTTAGGTTACTAAGGGGGCTCGTCCTTTTCATCACAGATCCCTTAGATGCGTATTTGAATTCACAAGGAAATAATTTATTTGTATTTGCTTAATGGAAACTTATTCATATACATTCCTGTTGGATCTCATGCTCTCACTCCTTAAGACTATATATATATATATATATATATATATATATATATATATATATATATATATAATTTTATTATTTCAACACTTAGATATTGGTACAAGGAGGCACCAAATACATATGCGCCACACAGATCTCATTTGATAAGTGTGAGGGCTGTGATACTGCCCGGGTGCCCAAACCGAAGCACGAATATATATCTATATATATGCAAGTCGGCTAAGGAAATCTTAGCCGATGTACCATTATCGTTAAAATGCTCTTACTTGTTCTGTCAGTTAATAGTCTCCATATGCCAGGGTTGAATGAAGATGGTGTGATTTCTGGACGTACGCAAGTCCATATTAGATTTATATAATGTACGTACGAAGTTCCACGTTGTTTCTGACTGACTGACTGAAATTTCTATCAACTTGCTCTGCTGTAACATGGCAGACAGGTTACCCTGTAGTATGTTGTATATATTTAACAGAACAGATAAAAATAAGCTGTAAAACAATACCAACTAAATCACTGATCGATTGATACCCATAATCTATCATTCCCCTCTTTTCGTCCTCAATCATTTAACGTTCAATGATTGAACTTATGAAACGAGGGCATCTATATTTTGATGGACAACTCGGCAAAAATCTTGTTATCAAGATAAAAGAGAGATGTTGCAGAATAGTCTAGTGTAAGGACAATAAAATCCCCAAAATAAATAGCTCTGTAAGTTTTCGACATTGGATGCTGACCACATTAGTTATAATGGACTCATCTGGCTAGAGTTGCTTGGTCACTTCGTCGGTATCAGAAAATAAACTTGAAACAACGACAGCATCAGCATCGATCGCCTCAAAGCAGTGTATTTAAAAGGAAATCCTATTCACGTCGATTTTCCTTCAGTACAATCGCACGACTCGACTCCAACACTTATAATACCTCAAACAACGGCCTACACAGACGATGATACTTCGACGGTATCAGAAAATAAACTTAAGACAACGCGTTCTGGATAAAGAGTAAGATTTCCAGAACATTTGAACGGTTACTGCACGTAAGATACAAGCTTTCATTTTATATAGTCTCGATTTTCCCTTGTACTATATATAATTTAAGAAAAAAACCCAATTTTAATATGCTTATATATTTTTATTTTTATTTCAAAACAAAACAAAAAACCATATTATAAAAATCCTTCTTTTACGCTATTACGTGTGTGTGAGTTTGTTTTCCATTTTTTCGCCCGCTTTGTGTTTTTACGCGCGTACGAGTGTATTTCGACATGCACTTACATATCTATTTTTCTTTTCCAGGACGGCTGGAAAAGAACGGTGAAGTTTACGAGGAACCGAAATTTTCATCGTACTTTTTCATTTTTTACTACATTGCACTTCATGGTCCCTTATAGTAAGGAGAGACAACCAGACGCTGCTAAGCACAGCAAGCTATTAGAAAAGTGTTTACCAACGACAAACTCGTTGGGTTTAAAATTCTGGCTGGCCATGTCTTAGGGTCATCACTTCCCACTAGAGGGAAGAGAGTGATCTGTAGCGGTAAACAAATCCCCAAAATAAATAGCTCTAAGTTTTCGACATTGGATGCTGACCACATTAGTTATAATGGACTCATCTAGCTGGAGGTGCTCGGTCATGCATCCGCAACAGATCACGTGTGGGAACGCCGTGTTCAACATCTACTGCAATCGCTAGCCAGATTAGATCAGACGATCCTCGATATATTGGTTGCCCATCAAATATATCTTCGAACCTCCTCGCTTCCGTCTTTTGATTTCACTTGGTGGGTACGCTTCATATTAGGTGTTACTGGTTGAAGCGTTGTCAAACTTCGAATATCTGTGGCATCTTCAGTTTCTTGTGGATTCGTCCACTTTGTCATTCGTGTGTGTTTATCTTAGAGCAGTAGGGTTTCTGGATACCAGCATCCATCGCATTACCAGGCAGGAGTTTGATTGGTTGTAAGGTAAAGATAATATAGTGATGATTCAAGTGCTAAGAAAAGACAACTGTTTCAAGAATAAATAAATTATCTGTATCATTGGTTATGTGTAAGAAGTCGGAGTTAAAAGGGTAAGAAGGAAACGGTGAGAGATGGGAAGTAGTTGTCGGTGTTGCAGTAGTGATAATCTCAGTAATTTATGAGATATACATTGGAAACAACTGGTCCAAAAGGACGATGATTATCCACGTGTGGGTACGTGCGTTTCTGAATATTTATTCTTTGCAGTGCAATAGACGGAGGGTTGCTTTGAGTAGCATGGTGATGGTGTTTTGTTTATATGCTCGTGTTTGGTTTGCTCAGTGTACGTAATATGTTGCATTCCTTTTACCAGATCACCTCCTGTAGCTAAGCTAGAGTGATTCCTAATGCTCAGTTTGTCCTCATTATATTTGTGTTTCAGCTCTATCACCCACTTAGTTGCTCGTCTCTGTACTCAACCTAATGGATTCGTATCTTCTTGAAGAGAAATTGTGCAATAAGTCTGTGTATTTCAAGTTGGGGTCCGGTTAGGGACAACTCTGGGGTGATTGCTTCAAGTTGTCTTCGAACTTCCAGTTCGTGTGCACTTTGTTTTTACCTCGTAGCCAAAATAAAATTGGGTCGATGAAACTCGTCTTTGCAACCTTCTTTATGAGAAATATATGATGTGCAGTGTTAAAGGCTTTTACGAAGTCAAGGAATATTACATGAACCAAAATTTTTTGTGGTTCCAGCAGTTCGTTTACCTTACCTATACTATGGAGTCATTAGACGCCCATGATATACGTTTCTTAAACCTGTCTTCAACTTCATGGAAAATGTTGTTTTTATTTGTGTATTCTATCACACGTTAAATGGCTAGTCCTTGCACTGGCTTCGTCAGTATTGGGAGTAATGCGACTGGCATGTAAAGGGCTTGGTCTTTTCACCTCCCTCTCTAAAGACTGAAGAGAGTGGTCTACTTCCATCATCTTGAGATTCGGTGAGAATCTAATGAGCGCCTGAGCAGGTCACACACCGGTATGCTTATGGCTTCTGCACACTTTTTCAGGATCGTAAGCTGGATACTGTCCCATACAAATGACTCCTGGGCACATTGTTTTTACTACATTCAGTAATAGCGAACTCCTGGTATAAACGGTTTAGGAAGTTGGCATTGAAGATCTCTCACATCTCTAAGTGGGTGGGACCTTTGACATTTGACCCTTTTATGGTGCATATCCCTTGTTTAATGGGCTTTTTCTTGATCAGGAATCCGTAGAGATATTTAGGGCTAGCCCGCATTTCGGCTGCTAGATGGCCTGAAAATATCCGCTGTTGCTTAGGAATCTAGTATTACATCTTTTTCTCAATCCCAGGTGAGAGCTGGGACCAGGTTCTTTTAGGGAAAACTTCCACTTGCACCAGGCTTTTCGCTTGGCCTGTAGAAGTATTCCATGCCTATCTTAACCCACTATGTTCGCTTTCCGATTGTACGCTTACTCTGAAGTGCATTTTGTCGGGCTGCATTCTAGATTATTTCCCTCACTACCTGGCAGTGGTCATCTACTTTTAGCCTCCGCCACGTCCATGTCCATGAACAGTGTTGAAGATGCCCCTTCATCATCGTTTAGTCTGCTCTGGTGTATATTTGGTGCGAAAAATTCTCGTCCCTCCGAAGTATTTTATTCGAGACCAAGTTAAACATGTCTGTGCAGCAGCCACTTCTTCCTGTTGGCGCGTGGATACACACATTTTGTGCTTGTGAGTAGCCCTTGTTCTACAGACAGAAGAAACCACACTAGTAGTGAATAGGTCTTTATTTAGATCGTGGACAGTCCAATGGGGCTCGTGTGTATCTTGACAAACACACAAAACATCCCAACATTCAATATTAAACATAGGAAATGTGATGCCTGTACAAAATGAGGAAGTGAATGAGTTATGATGTTCTGACATTTACTTAGATGTTTTTTGTCAACTCTTAACCAATCAATCTAAGTTGTTACAGACAGACATCCTCAACTAGCTGATCATCTATCGGTAGATAATCCAGGTTTGAAGTTCTCCGTCTCTGTCCTCTCTCGTAACGCCAGCTACATGTTCACTCAGTCCTGAATTTCTGGTGTCTGTAACAAAACTCTGATGGGGCCACCCCGTGAGGGTCACATCCTGCCTACCGAGACCTAGGAATGAGGTGTTGAAGTCTCCAGCTAATAGTATTTGTTCGACCCCCAGATGTGGTAATGTCATTATCCCCCGGATTATCTCATCTTTTGGGTGTTATAATCTGTGGGAGGGCCAGTATGTTCCCACAACCAAGTACTCCGTGTCGTTCACATTGAATTAACACCAGTATGATTATGTCAACTCAATTAATTCTGTACTGTGTGGTGTTATGCCTTTGAAATGGCCACTCTACTTCCAGTTTTGTATAGCCTATTGTACCTGAAATTGTCATACCATACAAGTTCACTTCGTCCATGATGTCGGACGATAGCCATGTTTCAGTGAGGATTATGACCTTCAGATCTAAGTTAACGAACGTGTTTCTGATTTCTCCTAGTTTACCACCTGGTCCTCTTACATTGTTATGGAGGTACCCGACGGTTTGCCTCATCATCTGGTGCTCCTCAACAGTAGTTTTAAAGCAGATTGTTGTTTAAAGCATATTGACCAGTTCTGCGCTGACCGGGCGCTGCAGGCATTTTGCCTGTGTAATGTGTTCCATCAGCGAGACAGTGATTTCTGTATTCAATATGATGAATTGCTCGTGAGTGTCAACTGACGCTAATGTGCATCTGTTTGGACCTTTCTGATGTTGCCTTGCCGATCTGAATCGACCCTCATAACATCTTATGTCATTGAAGATATCGTTTTTTGAACCGTACCAGGCCTAAAAGACCTCAAATAGGTTTTCTCAGTTTCCGAAGTTCACAGTAATTTGACGTGGAGATTTAATGGTCGTGAGCTATAAGGGACGATATGACGTGGTCAAGCTAATTATCGTACTGGTCTGATGGTCTATGCTACGCGACAGTCAAAGCCACTGTTTCATATTGCGTCTGAATGATTCAATTGAACTACCATCCACAAGTTCACACATTCCATGAACCGTGGGTATTTACTGGCCTCCTGTGACTATTCGAACACGAGCAAACCTTAAAGGTCGTAACATTTTTCACATGGTTTCATTTTGTTTTTCCATTAGTTCTTCCCCAAATTTAACAAAATTTATTAGCGAACAATACTTCATTGCTGATATGGTTTCTATCAATTTGATACCTAAGAATGATCCTCCCAAGAATCGCCACTTGGTTACCCCTTAACCCACAACATACACCTGTCCACAGCAATAGAATGCTCTACAACAAACATTAAAGACTGGAAGTAACCATTCATCCGAACATGAGGTTACACCCGACTAAAACCACATCTACACATGACACCAGTAAGCGTTGTAGCGTGAACTTCGCAAACTCTTAAACCAATACACAACCATACAGAACATGAGCATCTCTCTTAGAAGAAATCTTAGGCAGTCCACCACTTCTAACCTGTAACAACCTCCCCAGCTACTCATAACAGGATTAAAATTGCCGACCGCACACGAGAGAAGTATAACGCTGGCTCACTCGGGACACATACCTAGTGATTGCCTGGAAATCAAGTTGAAGTGGTTCAGACTAAAGATTTATAAAATAATCTGATTCAATGAACACTGCGTAGGTTATATGGTTAGATAATTATAGCCAAATCCAGTCAATTACAATTGTTAACAGAACAGAATTAGTGGGCTCATTATGTCGACTAAAATCGAACATCTGAAGACTCGTAGGTACCATTACCAAGGCTTGGCCTGATAATTTCAGATAAATTAGGCATCTGGTAGGTTGTTATATTTAAAAATAATACATTTGTAGATGAGTAGAAAATCCATTTTTTCTACTCATTTGGATATTACGAATATATTAATTTTATTTATCTTAAGGTTTGGTTGGTTTAATCAAGTTCTACATTGAAAAACAATTACAAGAAACGTCCTACGTCTGTAGCCTCAATTTTAGCAGAGAAAATAAGAGATTATATGTAGGAAATGAAGGTCTGATACAACCAGACCTCTCAGGTCAGTCACTCTCATGGATTAGGGGAACCAGGTAAAAAGGGTTCGAAAGAAGAAATGGATCATTATTTAAAACATATCGTCAAATTAGCACCTGACATGCTGGACAGTTTCCACCCTATGGTTTATGCTATGATTTACCAATTTCTTTTTTCTCTTTTATCATTAATATACCTAGGTTCTTGCCTGAAGATATTGATGATCCACTGCTACTAGACACGGAAGCCTGTTAAGCGAAAGCTTATTCTATTCCGTCCACAACCATTTGACCGTAGACTTATATATCGCAACTTTTGTTTTAGTAACCACTTGGTTTCGTTGGCCCGCCGTGTTCGTCGTTTTGTCGCTACTCATCTTCTCAAGGAGCATCTGTTAGTCATCATGGGAGAGGGTGGGAAAGAAATCAAAGGACTGAGTTTCGCCGAAAATTTTCTGCTTAGTGGTGCCGCTGCTGTTATCGCGAAAACCGCAGCTGCTCCTATAGAGCGAGTTAAACTACTCGTCCAAAATCAAGATGAGATGATCAAGCAAGGGCGCTTGGATAAACCGTACACTGGTGTTATCGACTGTACTGTACGGACATTCAGACAAGAAGGTACTAGCTAATTTTCCCCGACTACTATTTTAGGCATACTACCCTTCTGGCGTGGAAATTTACCTAATTGCTTGAGGTACTTCCCTACCCAAGCTCTGAACTTTGCATTTAAGGACAAGGTGAAGTCAGCGTTTAAGCAAAATAAAGATGATCCATACATGGTTGCTTTCTATAAAAACGTAGTCAGTGGTGGTGCCGCAGGTGCTCTGTCCTTAGTGTTTGTTTATTCTCTGGACTACGCTCGAACTCGTCTGGCCAATGACAACAAATCTGCCAAAAAGGGTGGGACTCGTGAGTTCAATGGTTTGGTTGATGTCTATGCGTAAGATGAGTCGTATTACTTATATTTTCCCCTAGTAAAACGTTCAAGTCAGATGGTATTGCTGGACTCTACCGTGGCTTCGTTATCTCATGCGTCGGTATAATTGTATACAGAGGATTTTACTTTGGACTGTATGATACTTTGAAACCAATATTCCTTGGGCCAGATGCAGGTGTAGCAATCAGTTTCTGCCTCGGTTATGGCGTGACTGTCACCTCTGGATTGATATCTTATCCGATTGATACTATCCGTCGACGCATGATGATGACTTCAGGTTAGCAATGAGTATTCTCATATTATTTTCGTTAGGCCAGGCTGTTAAATACAAAAGCTCAATTCACTGTGCATCTGAAATACTAAGAAATGAAGGTCCAATGTCTTTCATGAAGGGTGCCGGTGCAAACATACTTCGAGGTGTCGCCGGCGCTGGTGTGCTGGCTGGATTCGACAAATTTAAAGAACTGTATGCCGATTTCAGACTACCGAAGAAGCCATCTCCTTAAGCGTTGTAATTAGCGATCAGTTGTGAAGCTAGCATGTAATTTAGTTTCCGAAGATTACTAGCAAATTAATTTTCGTTGTTGATATAAATATTTACCTGAAGCTTGTTGCTTTTCATTTAAGTGTTCCTAATCAGCGCGCTTAACAGCTAGTCTACTGCTTACATTACTCGTATCACCTAGACTTTAAAGACTACGTGAACTTTTTAGATTACCTTAGCTTAGTCGCATGTGCGCGGTATGTTGATCAACAGTGTCAGAACCTACAGGTCAGCCATTGTAACCGGTAACTAGTTTTGCTATTTCTGGCTTTGTTTTTTAATAAGTGCCAGCTATTTTTGTAAATTGTATCCGCTAATTAATTGAACATGAATGTAAGTTAGTTCTCACAGTAATAGATTATAAGGTTGAACATCCTACTGTCAGATGATAATTTTCTCTCCTTTTCGGATGTAAGGCCAAAATTATATTAGCAAGTCGTATCAAATACTAGAAGAATCAAAATCTCACAGTACAATAATTATAGGTTTCCTAGCTGGTCATTTTGCTTAATGCGGACTTTATTAAAATGAATGTTAACTGGTTGATTAGGCATATGCTAAATCGCTTACTAAACCATGTATGAAGTGAGATCGAGAAATGAAACTTTATGGTCTAACCAAAAGATTCCTAGTGCTGGATTAATAGTGCTTCGCGTTGTCCAGCAAAACGTAGATTTCCTGCTTGATTGTTTAGTAGTATTACGTACAACTGTTTATTATTGCTAGTTCTTAGTATGTTGGCTTCATGTTATGCCACCGAATCCACTTCGAGTGTCCACATGTTATACGATCTTGGATTTATAGGTAGTATTTATCTGAATAATCCGGATAGAGTCGAGGATTGTCGATATTTGCATCTACGTTTGGAAATGGTCGAATGAATACAATAACGGGAGGAACTGATAAGTGATCAAAAAGGAGAATTTCTTGAGTTGCCGTGGTTCTAGGCAAGTCTGACGTAAATTGAAATGTAGAAACAGGAATGTGGACATGTGTAACACAGTTTGGGCATCCAAAGCCTAATCAATCCCTAAATGTCCCGCAGTCGCTCAGTGTTAGGTTTGAAGCTATCATTAGTTCACTTAAATCTGCGAACGAGATTCGGTGACCAAGGACTAGTGAGCTAGCTATTGATGCGTCCCAGCCCCTCTATCTAGAGGGAGAAGTCCAAGCTTAGAATAGGAAGTATATTCTGCAACAACTATAGAACGAGCGATTTTAGTAGAAAATACACTCGTTCATATATTGATTGTACATCCATTTTGATTAATAATTAGAATGAAATCACATAAAAAATACTCACAGTTATAATAAATCATATGCTGAGTATAGTTCATAGTCAATGGAATACAGGAGTATTGTATATTATACAGAATAAAATATCATCCGAGAAAAGAAAACAAATACTACATTGTGTAATCATTACATTGAATCAAAACGGATGTAATGATGAATAAAACTCATATTGAGTAAATCAGTCGAATATTGACTTTTCTTCCCATCTTATCACTCAGCCACAAGAGCGATGAGAATGTCTGTCAGACTTACTGAGGTTGGCAATATCAGCAAATATAGACTGCGAAGCCCTAATCAATTGCAGATGTCTTGAACGGTGGTGCATTGAGGTGACTGTTTGGATTGGTTGAGTCATTTGAGGGATTGTATTAGTAATACATGGATATCGGCATGACAGAAATAAACCCTTCATTGTTGTTCAGTCGTAGCGGTTCCTCACTTATCATGGTAACTGGTATGAAACGTTATCTTTCCAATTTAGTTATACATCCTGAAAGTCTCCAACCCTAATAGAGCTCAGAAATGAAGGATCTAAAGGAAGGTCACAACTACTTAACAGTTCTTCATCTATACCTAGTGCGAAAATAAACAAACTGACTAGCCTTTTCCATACC
The DNA here is from genome assembly GCA_946903255.1 of Schistosoma spindalis. NCBI lineage: Eukaryota > Metazoa > Platyhelminthes > Trematoda > Strigeidida > Schistosomatidae > Schistosoma > Schistosoma spindalis. Next base: position 12,679,978 of record OX336416.1, on the reverse strand, counting down.
TCTAAACAGCTGTTCAGACTGAAACCGTCGACATAATTTTGTCTAATATTTGGATAACAGTCTTACGATTTGAAGGAATGCGTGACGATAATGTGAATGAAGATAGAGTAATGTCATCACTGAATTCGTGCATCGTATTCTATAATTGGAATTTAGTTTAACAGTCGAACATTTGTCATTGATTCAAGTGTCAGTAATTTACGAATATTTCCTAGATTTTTGGGATTGATCTCAGCAGATTAATTGTTTCAACTAGGTTGCGTTATTACGCGTTTAACTGGATGACTGCTACTTTAACTGAACTCAAGGAATTATTGTGAGTTAGCATCTTAGTTTATAGTCCTAAAGCGTTGTTACAATCTAATCTGATATCAGCTGTAAGCTTCCAAATTTTGTCTACCCGCAAAGCCTTCGAGTATGGGATTCTATTTGCAGTGTACTTTTGTTATTTAGTCAGTAAATCGTCTTCTGGAAAATTCATTTGATTGTACTCCATCTTTTAACAAACATGATAATGTTACTCCTATTTTGTGACTCAAGCTTTTCTACCTATATACCAAAAATAGAATAAATATGTTGATGCTAGAACTAGTTGTATGTAGTATCTTGACATTTTAACGTAGACTTGGTAAAATAAACTTTGGTCGGTGTTTACGATGAACATCGTCCGCGTGATTATAACCTTAGGATGAAAATGAAAACTTGGTATTCCTGGGAAGTTTCTCTATCTCTAAGTTCCGTTGAACATCCATTCCTACAAAAGTGCTTCATGTAAGTTTGGGGTGTGTTGCTACATTTTACCTCCACGTTACCTTTGTCAGTTTATCTATTTTCGACATTTGTCCGTTTCCCAATGAGATGTTAGTATTTAAAAGCAAAACTTTCCTTAGCACATTTACAAAATGGTAGTGTAACAGTCAGGAAAGTACGTTTAGAAAGAATAATCCAACACATACTAAGTTTTATCAGTTTATTATACTTCTGGATTTTTTAGGAAGCCTCTGAATTATAAGGGTGGTACAACATTTTTATTGCAATTCGTAGAAACAACTTGTTGCATATAACATCGCAGTGTTTTATGAAATAAAAATCCACAACAGAATTTCGGTTACAGTGGGGATTTGTGTGCCTGTATATAAGTTGGATGACCTGAAAATAAGCACACGGTATGTGTTACTAATTACAACAAATATAGTGATACTTTCCGCAGCGATTGTGTATACAATGTCCAAAGCCATTTATTGTATTGCTTCCTACTTTTCCAGTGAGGTTTACGCTAATCTCTTACATGTAAGGGAATATTCAGGAATTTAGGCTAACAACCCTGGTCCCTAATTTCCATGGCTGAAGATGACCTACTTCATATGTTCAAATATTTGTCCTGCTTTTATGGAGGTGAGTCTCAATCCAACAAGGGAAAGGGTTGTATCATGTTATCCTGTAGTTCGTGTCAACTTACATACTCTTGATAGATTAACATTAGGTAGCTTAAAATCGGGGGCTAATTATAGAGATCTGTAGAAAGATGTACTTCACATTGTCAACAAAACCTGTCCAAGCAACCAGATGAATGTTAACAGAAAATAATTCGAAGCAGATAAACATGTACAAATTCAATTCAAATATGAACGAAAATAAGTTAATAAGAATGATATAAAATGCCAACAAGTTGTGTTTTTATTGCACACTACACTTCTTATCCTATCCTACACGTTCTCAACTGATAACCTGTCGTTTCACTGTAAATATCTTATTTTTTATTCACTCATATGTTTAAATATGTACTAGGTTAAAACCTATTGAGAGTTTAATTGGGAACAGTATTATTTACAAATCTTAGTGTTGGTTTCTATGACGTGACCTACTTTCCCTTATGATCATTTTCTTTATTGTTTCTTCCTTCGACGTTAAATGCTTCATTTAGATACCTTACCTAACGCTTCGTATGCAATTTCGTTTATGACTTTATTCACTGGATTAGTAGTAGTACCAAAACATATCCGTTTCCAATTATTAAGCAGAATTAATTAACATAATTCAGGTGATTGATTATTATATAATCAGATGGTAATCAAGTACAAAAGAATCGTTAGTTCGTACAAATACCACGTTCTCCACAGCCTAAATGAGAATCAAAATTTCTGTAATCAGTTGTACTTCTCCTTAGGTCCGTTGTGTGTCTATCCGACTGTGTATTGGATATAGACTCTGTATGATCTGGAATATGCTGATTAGTATTAGGATTAATAACCGAAATTGGAACAGACTCACCTGGTTCCTGGAATTGTATCTGATCAACACGTCGGTTGTGTACTGATATCTAGAATTCGAACCATATATTTATCAACACTATCCTCCCCCACGCAATAATGTTGCATCTTCATATCCCCAAGTTACAACTAATGTGCTTTTACTTAGAACAGATTTCTCACATTGACTAGAGAATTCATTAGAAGTGACTTCACGATGAGGATAAACAACATTTGATATGCGATCATGCAATCTGTAATTAGGTTTGAATTCAGTTAGAACTTGTGCTTTACATTGACCAAGTTTCTCATCAGAAACAAATACATTATGAAGACAAATTACATTAGATGTAACAGCATCAGGATCTGATTCTTCTCAAATATTCTCCTCAGGTTTATTAAGAATCTCATTGGAGAATGATAGATCATTAGAAAAATCAGCATCTATCAAAATTGCATCAAATTTCCGATCATGATTTGATTCATTCGACATATCTTCCTAATTTTTATAGAGAAATTCACCAGGCATATATGAATCATTAGGACAACCGACATCTGGTAAACTAACATGAGAAATCTGATAAGTTGATTCACTGGAAAATTTTATCTCACAATTATTCTGAGTTTCATTTGATGCATTGTGCTACTCCAAATATTTCCTGAATATGAGCCCCTGCAGCTTTCTCGACAAATATCACGTGAAGTATAAGTTTGTTTTGTCTGGAGTTCAGTTCCAGAGTTATTCAAGGCTTCATTTAACTCGGGACTGAGATATGACTCAATACTATTTCCGGAATCGTGGATAAAGATAAATAATCATTAGAAACACTCAACTTAATAGAATCGGAATCACAAAGTTTAGTATTACTTGCAGCGAAATGAACAGTAGTTTTACAAACTGATTGAATGTGTCCGATTTTACCACATTTAAAGCATTTAGTATTATGAAATACACATGAATTACGTGAATGGAATTTACCACAGGACAAACATTTGCCAAACTTTTACTGACCTTGAAAAGAACACCTCGACGCTTGCATAAGCTCTCTTTACAGTTTAGGTATGTTGATGCCTGCAACCAATCAGGCTGGTGCACATGAAATCGATCACCAAAATTACACTTGGCAGCTTGTTTTTGGAATTCGAGGATAGATTCTTTAACATTTTGATTATTCTGAGGAATGATTTCATGAAATTTTCCTCCTTCACGACACTCGAAATTTGTACACTTTACGTGACTTAAAAGTAGTTATTTGAGAGTGAAATAGGTTTATCTGGGAATGCTAAAATTTTTAGTAAGCTGTAGGCTTCTTTTCCGATTAATGTAAGGAAATGAGCCACAATGTGAACATCCTCTTTGGTAATAGTTCAGATTTCGAACATGTCTATATAATCTTCAAAAGCATCAAAAATTGAATGTATGGCCAGTTGTTACATCACAGGCTCCATCGAGACGCCAATGTGATGATTATAAATATTTGAATTATTATACGAACTAGGAGTCCCCGAAATAACACAATTTAAGTCAGGTAGAACTAGGTGAACACAAACGAATGTATTGTATTTGGAATTCAAATTTGGGTCCACATTAAGTACAAAAGAATCATTAGTTCATACAAACATCACAGGTAGACATCAAAAGAATGAACAGCACCTGGCAACAATTGGAAGGATAACTCAGGACAGTGTGTTGGTGATTCCTGATAGTGGGCCTATGCTCCACTGAGGGTAACAGGCGTAAGCAAGTATTTAATGATTTAGCGTGCAATAATCCTCTCCCCCACTTTGTTTATTTCTTCAGCTAGTTTCAGTTTGGCAGAAATTATTCCCAAACCAATCGATTTTTTGTTCGTAAAAACCTTTACAAATAAATAGTTGATTTCTTTAAGCTGACTTGCTAAATATGGCTCATCCGTTTGATGAAGCACTTATTAACAGTGATTTTTCTTAATTCAGATAATTTAACGCAACTGATCAGTTGGCAAAATCTTACGAACTCCGATATAACTGATTTGCTTTAAGCTTCATATTAACTAGTTTTCTTAGTTGCTTTCTAATTGTTCCTATTTCAAGGCCACATAATATCTATCGTTGAGGAAGTCGTTTATATGAACATATTGTACTTTTCCTTGTATCGATTATCTAGTTATTTTAAAGTGCATTCAAATCTCAGCTACTTTTTCTGATCGATAAATTACTAACAGTACAAATTTTTAAATCTTGTACTATAATTCACTTCGCAAATTGATCATATGAAAGTTATAGTTATGTCCAAAAATAAACCCAATTCGATCATAAGTTATTGCTATACATTAGGCAATAATCTATGTAGATACCAGCTGTTTGAAAGCAATACATAATAAATGTAAATGTGGGTATCTAAGATAGAATGAAATCATGTCCCTCTTATCTACCGACTCAGTTTACACATCATATATTATTTAACTATGAAGCAATGAAATCAGACCAGAAATGGGATAAATATGCTCCGAACGAGTTGATTTGTAGTCACGTTTCTGATGTTATTATGTAGTGAACGAGAACACAGGTGGGTGTTATATCCCGATAAGAATAATGAATGGTAACTGTTGAAATCTATTTCTGGACTAATAATTTCTGGTTGGCGTTTTTTTAGCGAGTTAGTTTTCTACGGGATGGGGTCGCTAACCCCATACACAACCCTCCTTCTTTATCCGGGATCGGGACCGACAGTAGCCCCAGAGAGGCTCCAGACGGACTAATATTGCACATATATTTTCACTGTATAATTGTTAAGTAACTAAACTATTCATATTCGTGTCCCCCTTATAAGGTTTATTTTGATTTATGAACTATTATTATACGATTTATCATTCTTGAGTTATGCCCAGTCTTTCAACTACTAGCTCTCACATTCACAACCACTTTTGGCTGAATCTTGTATAAATGTTATTTTCTATTTTATGGTACGATGTAGTCTCTTTGGTTTGTATATAAACCGAGTATGTTTGAAATACATGATTCGTATCGCAGAGGCTGAGATTTGTGTTCCGAACTCAACAGGCAGTGCCAGGCAGGAAGAAGGACCGATAAAGACTCCAGACTACTGGTACGGTTTTATGCGTCATTAGATCGGTCGATAAATCACTGTTCTCTAATTGGTTGTATCATTACATTATATATTAATAGGGCACAGAACTACAAGTTATAACAGTGGGGACAATTTAATGCATTTGAATACAAAATTACAGAACATCTTAATAAAATCTGAAAACCATATAGTAAGTAGTTCATTTGCAAAATGTCAATCAATCGTCTCAGACTTCATTGTTCTTTCGTTTTCACAGCATTCCTTTCAAGTGAATTCATCCGACCAATAGTATATGTAATTCTTAAATGTATTGTAAAAGAAGATTACGGTGGCTAATATGTTTGTTCTGAGAAACTGGTATTTCACTGTCGGGAAGATTGAAGAACTTTACCAGTCATAATCTCACCCAAAATTTGAGAACCAACTGTAATCTAGAGAGTAAATTATTGAGTTACAATTTTGTTATTTAGAATTATCATAACATAAAAACTGAAAATTTTAAGTCTGATTCTGTACGAGTTCTTCGGGTGAGTATTGGTGAGGAGTTTCAAATTGAAATGAGACAATCATCCGGTCTCACCAATTTTTGCTGGCTAAATCTTATATTATGTCTTCTATTTCAGTGTTAATTCAATGTATTCATTAAAGATCGATTCAATTACACAGGTCCAGGGTTTCCTGTCGACTATTTCCAACCATCATGTAATCTCACAATAGTGCACGCAGTGTCGAGTCACCTAGACTGGTGGCTACACTGCAACATGGTCGATAGAATTCGATCTGCACTAATAAGGACTTGACACATATGACATTGATCACCAGCCAGTGATCAATCAATTGTGAATACTGTTTTCTAATCAAATGATTCGAACTTATGATTATAAGATTTTCTTTCAACTGTAGAAAGTGTCTGTAGAAGTGTCTCCATCAGAAATGAAACTCCGTTGGATGGTTGAAGGTAGTCATCAGGGAATTATACTTGACCTAGGTTTTGTGTCAGTATGTATTTGTTTGTGAAATATACCTGTGAGCTTGAGGAAACTGGTGCTTTTTGTGAGATTCAAACATATAACCCAGCTTCAATTTCAGACTTTACGATTGAGCTATTAAGGGGGCGACTAAATATGAATAATTGGGATATTTATAGTTGATTGATTAGTGAGTCATGACCAATGTCACGTTTATCTAGTCTCTAGGTGTTGATCGAACTCGATCGATGAAACGGAACTGCACTTTGCTGTTTTTTTAATTTTATTTTCTCTAACCATAACTACGAATGCGAAATGATGGTGATTATGTTTTTCCAAATGTTCCCTTGATCATACCATTTACTCCAATCAGAATTTTCAACTTACAAATCGGATCTTCATCAAATTGACTCATATTATTACAATTTAGTAATAGTCTGATTGATATCAGTAATCAAATTATAAATCTTAGTAATATTATTGTTTTGCCACGTGTTTGATTACTAGAAATTTCAATGAAGTACAAAAACAAAACCTTAACATCCTTTACTAGATTCGTCTAACCGGACAGCAGTAAACTTGAGCCAAAAATTAAAGTAAAAAAAATCCATAAATAACACACATATTTGAAATTATACCTTACATTCTATAAAGAATAGATAACCGTCATTTTTGAAACTGTTATGAATAACATATAATAGACAAAATTATTGATTGGTTTTTAAAGTTCATCCAAGCCATTTTTTTTAGAATTTAGTTATGATTTTTATCCTGATTAGTTAATTTACATTCCAAAATTTCAAACGGAACATTATGACTTAATATTTAACACTAAATTGAATAAACCAAAAAGAACGTACAAATTAAAATGAATTAATTAAAATAATCCAAATAATTTCGTTTAATTAATTTGAAGAAAAATTATTTCAAACTTATTCATAAAACCGGTTAGTAGTAAAAATAATTTAGTGTAATTGAATCGATCTTTAATGAATACATTGAATTAACACTGAAATAGAAGACATAATATAAGATTTAGCCAGCAAAAATTGGTGAGACCGGATGATTGTCTCATTTCAATTTGAAACTCCTCACCAATACTCACCCGAAGAACTCGTACAGAATCAGACTTAAAATTTTCAGTTTTTATGTTATGATAATTCTAAATAACAAAATTGTAACTCAATAATTTACTCTCTAGATTACAGTTGGTTCTCAAATTTTGGGTGAGATTATGACTGGTAAAGTTCTTCAATCTTCCCGACAGTGAAATACCAGTTTCTCAGAACAAACATATTAGCCACCGTAATCTTCTTTTACAATACATTTAAGAATTACATATACTATTGGTCGGATGAATTCACTTGAAAGGAATGCTGTGAAAACGAAAGAACAATGAAGTCTGAGACGATTGATTGACATTTTGCAAATGAACTACTTACTATATGGTTTTCAGATTTTATTAAGATGTTCTGTAATTTTGTATTCAAATGCATTAAATTGTCCCCACTGTTATAACTTGTAGTTCTGTGCCCTATTAATATATAATGTAATGATACAACCAATTAGAGAACAGTGATTTATCGACCGATCTAATGACGCATAAAACCGTACCAGTAGTCTGGAGTCTTTATCGGTCCTTCTTCCTGCCTGGCACTGCCTGTTGAGTTCGGAACACAAATCTCAGCCTCTGCGATACGAATCATGTATTTCAAACATACTCGGTTTATATACAAACCAAAGAGACTACATCGTACCATAAAATAGAAAATAACATTTATACAAGATTCAGCCAAAAGTGGTTGTGAATGTGAGAGCTAGTAGTTGAAAGACTGGGCATAACTCAAGAATGATAAATCGTATAATAATAGTTCATAAATCAAAATAAACCTTATAAGGGGGACACGAATATGAATAGTTTAGTTACTTAACAATTATACAGTGAAAATATATGTGCAATATTAGTCCGTCTGGAGCCTCTCTGGGGCTACTGTCGGTCCCGATCCCGGATAAAGAAGGAGGGTTGTGTATGGGGTTAGCGACCCCATCCCGTAGAAAACTAACTCGCTAAAAAAACGCCAACCAGAAATTATTAGTCCAGAAATAGATTTCAACAGTTACCATTCATTATTCTTATCGGGATATAACACCCACCTGTGTTCTCGTTCACTACATAATAACATCAGAAACGTGACTACAAATCAACTCGTTCGGAGCATATTTATCCCATTTCTGGTCTGATTTCATTGCTTCATAGTTAAATAATATATGATGTGTAAACTGAGTCGGTAGATAAGAGGGACATGATTTCATTCTATCTTAGATACCCACATTTACATTTATTATGTATTGCTTTCAAACAGCTGGTATCTACATAGATTATTGCCTAATGTATAGCAATAACTTATGATCGAATTGGGTTTATTTTTGGACATAACTATAACTTTCATATGATCAATTTGCGAAGTGAATTATAGTACAAGATTTAAAAATTTGTACTGTTAGTAATTTATCGATCAGAAAAAGTAGCTGAGATTTGAATGCACTTTAAAATAACTAGATAATCGATACAAGGAAAAGTACAATATGTTCATATAAACGACTTCCTCAACGATAGATATTATGTGGCCTTGAAATAGGAACAATTAGAAAGCAACTAAGAAAACTAGTTAATATGAAGCTTAAAGCAAATCAGTTATATCGGAGTTCGTAAGATTTTGCCAACTGATCAGTTGCGTTAAATTATCTGAATTAAGAAAAATCACTGTTAATAAGTGCTTCATCAAACGGATGAGCCATATTTAGCAAGTCAGCTTAAAGAAATCAACTATTTATTTGTAAAGGTTTTTACGAACAAAAAATCGATTGGTTTGGGAATAATTTCTGCCAAACTGAAACTAGCTGAAGAAATAAACAAAGTGGGGGAGAGGATTATTGCACGCTAAATCATTAAATACTTGCTTACGCCTGTTACCCTCAGTGGAGCATAGGCCCACTATCAGGAATCACCAACACACTGTCCTGAGTTATCCTTCCAATTGTTGCCAGGTGCTGTTCATTCTTTTGATGTCTACCTGTGATGTTTGTATGAACTAATGATTCTTTTGTACTTAATGTGGACCCAAATTTGAATTCCAAATACAATACATTCGTTTGTGTTCACCTAGTTCTACCTGACTTAAATTGTGTTATTTCGGGGACTCCTAGTTCGTATAATAATTCAAATATTTATAATCATCACATTGGCGTCTCGATGGAGCCTGTGATGTAACAACTGGCCATACATTCAATTTTTGATGCTTTTGAAGATTATATAGACATGTTCGAAATCTGAACTATTACCAAAGAGGATGTTCACATTGTGGCTCATTTCCTTACATTAATCGGAAAAGAAGCCTACAGCTTACTAAAAATTTTAGCATTCCCAGATAAACCTATTTCACTCTCAAATAACTACTTTTAAGTCACGTAAAGTGTACAAATTTCGAGTGTCGTGAAGGAGGAAAATTTCATGAAATCATTCCTCAGAATAATCAAAATGTTAAAGAATCTATCCTCGAATTCCAAAAACAAGCTGCCAAGTGTAATTTTGGTGATCGATTTCATGTGCACCAGCCTGATTGGTTGCAGGCATCAACATACCTAAACTGTAAAGAGAGCTTATGCAAGCGTCGAGGTGTTCTTTTCAAGGTCAGTAAAAGTTTGGCAAATGTTTGTCCTGTGGTAAATTCCATTCACGTAATTCATGTGTATTTCATAATACTAAATGCTTTAAATGTGGTAAAATCGGACACATTCAATCAGTTTGTAAAACTACTGTTCATTTCGCTGCAAGTAATACTAAACTTTGTGATTCCGATTCTATTAAGTTGAGTGTTTCTAATGATTATTTATCTTTATCCACGATTCCGGAAATAGTATTGAGTCATATCTCAGTCCCGAGTTAAATGAAGCCTTGAATAACTCTGGAACTGAACTCCAGACAAAACAAACTTATACTTCACGTGATATTTGTCGAGAAAGCTGCAGGGGCTCATATTCAGGAAATATTTGGAGTAGCACAATGCATCAAATGAAACTCAGAATAATTGTGAGATAAAATTTTCCAGTGAATCAACTTATCAGATTTCTCATGTTAGTTTACCAGATGTCGGTTGTCCTAATGATTCATATATGCCTGGTGAATTTCTCTATAAAAATTAGGAAGATATGTCGAATGAATCAAATCATGATCGGAAATTTGATGCAATTTTGATAGATGCTGATTTTTCTAATGATCTATCATTCTCCAATGAGATTCTTAATAAACCTGAGGAGAATATTTGAGAAGAATCAGATCCTGATGCTGTTACATCTAATGTAATTTGTCTTCATAATGTATTTGTTTCTGATGAGAAACTTGGTCAATGTAAAGCACAAGTTCTAACTGAATTCAAACCTAATTACAGATTGCATGATCGCATATCAAATGTTGTTTATCCTCATCGTGAAGTCACTTCTAATGAATTCTCTAGTCAATGTGAGAAATCTGTTCTAAGTAAAAGCACATTAGTTGTAACTTGGGGATATGAAGATGCAACATTATTGCGTGGGGGAGGATAGTGTTGATAAATATATGGTTCGAATTCTAGATATCAGTACACAACCGACGTGTTGATCAGATACAATTCCAGGAACCAGGTGAGTCTGTTCCAATTTCGGTTATTAATCCTAATACTAATCAGCATATTCCAGATCATACAGAGTCTATATCCAATACACAGTCGGATAGACACACAACAGGACCTAAGGAGAAGTACAACTGATTACAGAAATTTTGATTCTCATTTAGGCTGTGGAGAACGTGGTATTTGTACGAACTAACGATTCTTTTGTACTTGATTACCATCTGATTATATAATAATCAATCACCTGAATTATGTTAATTAATTCTGCTTAATAATTGGAAACGGATATGTTTTGGTACTACTACTAATCCAGTGAATAAAGTCATAAACGAAATTGCATACGAAGCGTTAGGTAAGGTATCTAAATGAAGCATTTAACGTCGAAGGAAGAAACAATAAAGAAAATGATCATAAGGGAAAGTAGGTCACGTCATAGAAACCAACACTAAGATTTGTAAATAATACTGTTCCCAATTAAACTCTCAATAGGTTTTAACCTAGTACATATTTAAACATATGAGTGAATAAAAAATAAGATATTTACAGTGAAACGACAGGTTATCAGTTGAGAACGTGTAGGATAGGATAAGAAGTGTAGTGTGCAATAAAAACACAACTTGTTGGCATTTTATATCATTCTTATTAACTTATTTTCGTTCATATTTGAATTGAATTTGTACATGTTTATCTGCTTCGAATTATTTTCTGTTAACATTCATCTGGTTGCTTGGACAGGTTTTGTTGACAATGTGAAGTACATCTTTCTACAGATCTCTATAATTAGCCCCCGATTTTAAGCTACCTAATGTTAATCTATCAAGAGTATGTAAGTTGACACGAACTACAGGATAACATGATACAACCCTTTCCCTTGTTGGATTGAGACTCACCTCCATAAAAGCAGGACAAATATTTGAACATATGAAGTAGGTCATCTTCAGCCATGGAAATTAGGGACCAGGGTTGTTAGCCTAAATTCCTGAATATTCCCTTACATGTAAGAGATTAGCGTAAACCTCACTGGAAAAGTAGGAAGCAATACAATAAATGGCTTTGGACATTGTATACACAATCGCTGCGGAAAGTATCACTATATTTGTTGTAATTAGTAACACATACCGTGTGCTTATTTTCAGGTCATCCAACTTATATACAGGCACACAAATCCCCACTGTAACCGAAATTCTGTTGTGGATTTTTATTCCATAAAACACTGCGATGTTATATGCAACAAGTTGTTTCTACGAATTGCAATAAAAATGTTGTACCACCCTTATAATTCAGAGGCTTCCTAAAAAATCCAGAAGTATAATAAACTGATAAAACTTAGTATGTGTTGGATTATTCTTTCTAAACGTACTTTCCTGACTGTTACACTACCATTTTGTAAATGTGCTAAGGAAAGTTTTGCTTTTAAATACTAACATCTCATTGGGAAACGGACAAATGTCGAAAATAGATAAACTGACAAAGGTAACGTGGAGGTAAAATGTAGCAACACACCCCAAACTTACATGAAGCACTTTTGTAGGAATGGATGTTCAACGGAACTTAGAGATAGAGAAACTTCCCAGGAATACCAAGTTTTCATTTTCATCCTAAGGTTATAATCACGCGGACGATGTTCATCGTAAACACCGACCAAAGTTTATTTTACCAAGTCTACGTTAAAATGTCAAGATACTACATACAACTAGTTCTAGCATCAACATATTTATTCTATTTTTGGTATATAGGTAGAAAAGCTTGAGTCACAAAATAGGAGTAACATTATCATGTTTGTTAAAAGATGGAGTACAATCAAATGAATTTTCCAGAAGACGATTTACTGACTAAATAACAAAAGTACACTGCAAATAGAATCCCATACTCGAAGGCTTTGCGGGTAGACAAAATTTGGAAGCTTACAGCTGATATCAGATTAGATTGTAACAACGCTTTAGGACTATAAACTAAGATGCTAACTCACAATAATTCCTTGAGTTCAGTTAAAGTAGCAGTCATCCAGTTAAACGCGTAATAACGCAACCTAGTTGAAACAATTAATCTGCTGAGATCAATCCCAAAAATCTAGGAAATATTCGTAAATTACTGACACTTGAATCAATGACAAATGTTCGACTGTTAAACTAAATTCCAATTATAGAATACGATGCACGAATTCAGTGATGACATTACTCTATCTTCATTCACATTATCGTCACGCATTCCTTCAAATCGTAAGACTGTTATCCAAATATTAGACAAAATTATGTCGACGGTTTCAGTCTGAACAGCTGTTTAGAGGTATGGAAAAGGCTAGTCAGTTTGTTTATTTTCGCACTAGGTATAGATGAAGAACTGTTAAGTAGTTGTGACCTTCCTTTAGATCCTTCATTTCTGAGCTCTATTAGGGTTGGAGACTTTCAGGATGTATAACTAAATTGGAAAGATAACGTTTCATACCAGTTACCATGATAAGTGAGGAACCGCTACGACTGAACAACAATGAAGGGTTTATTTCTGTCATGCCGATATCCATGTATTACTAATACAATCCCTCAAATGACTCAACCAATCCAAACAGTCACCTCAATGCACCACCGTTCAAGACATCTGCAATTGATTAGGGCTTCGCAGTCTATATTTGCTGATATTGCCAACCTCAGTAAGTCTGACAGACATTCTCATCGCTCTTGTGGCTGAGTGATAAGATGGGAAGAAAAGTCAATATTCGACTGATTTACTCAATATGAGTTTTATTCATCATTACATCCGTTTTGATTCAATGTAATGATTACACAATGTAGTATTTGTTTTCTTTTCTCGGATGATATTTTATTCTGTATAATATACAATATTCCTGTATTCCATTGACTATGAACTATACTCAGCATATGATTTATTATAACTGTGAGTATTTTTTATGTGATTTCATTCTAATTATTAATCAAAATGGATGTACAATCAATATATGAACGAGTGTATTTTCTACTAAAATCGCTCGTTCTATAGTTGTTGCAGAATATACTTCCTATTCTAAGCTTGGACTTCTCCCTCTAGATAGAGGGGCTGGGACGCATCAATAGCTAGCTCACTAGTCCTTGGTCACCGAATCTCGTTCGCAGATTTAAGTGAACTAATGATAGCTTCAAACCTAACACTGAGCGACTGCGGGACATTTAGGGATTGATTAGGCTTTGGATACCCAAACTGTGTTACACATGTCCACATTCCTGTTTCTACATTTCAATTTACGTCAGACTTGCCTAGAACCACGGCAACTCAAGAAATTCTCCTTTTTGATCACTTATCAGTTCCTCCCGTTATTGTATTCATTCGACCATTTCCAAACGTAGATGCAAATATCGACAATCCTCGACTCTATCCGGATTATTCAGATAAATACTACCTATAAATCCAAGATCGCATAACATGTGGACACTCGAAGTGGATTCGGTGGCATAACATGAAGCCAACATATTAAGAACCAGTAATAATGTCTGTTTTCAAAATCTGTCGAGTAAAATATAATCATTCTCTTCTGATAATAATCAGAACTCATTACTCAAACATACATAAATTTGGAAATTGTCTGACTAATGTGTGCTAAAACCCTGTTTATCTATTTCTCTATTTGTAAATGTGTATGTGGATGCATGTTTCTTACATGTGAGTGAACATGAGCCAATGAAAAGCTTTTACTCTCAACTTGATTATTATAACACCTTTATTCCTGTTTAAAATAGCATCTCTGAAGCTGATTAAAACGTGTAGAGGGAATATGATGTCAAATACGCTTGAATAAACTATGTCATCTCTTATGTAAAACAATTAGTCTTTTTGATAAATCTCGATAATGTAATAGCTTTCAGATTAAGTAAGGTTTCATTCAAGGAATTCGATTGTTAACCTGTGGATTTCCGGAACAATCAATCACAGCTATGGATATTGGAAAAGTAGTTGGAGCTTACATGGCTTATTGTAATGTTCACTGTAAGGATGCTCAGATTATAATAAAAGACGTGATAAGACGTGCATAAGACATTGTTGAGGAATTCCACTCAAAGACGAAATAATTATCTATTGATCGTTAGATTTATTGATTGTCTATTTAAATCCGATTTGTGATGTAATCTACGTTGGTTTTACTATTTTATGTGATATTCACAGGATAAGTAATTTGGTCCCTTTAAACTTAATAAATAACTTTCTACCCAACTTGAAAGTTCTTAATCTATAGATAGACTAATGCATAATACAAATTGTCAAACTAATTAACTATATTTTCATCTCATTTCGTGTTTATTTAACTACATGACGTTAAAAAGAATCCCCAATTGTAGGCGATTTTTACTGCTTAAATAGATATTACTTCACTTTTAGGTCGATACTTTCAACATTTATATTGTGTTATCTGGTAGAGAGAATGATAGTACCTTATAGTAAATAGTGAGTTGTTTCAATTGTACAGTACATTTGTAATGTTTCTAATAGAAGCACTGAATGGGATGAGTCTATCATATTAGATGAATGCTTTGATAAGAAGTCTAATATCTAAATGAGGTCCGTTGCCCTGATTATCTACCAACTATAACAGTTGAATTTTCAAAATGTGGTTATATGCGCTAAATCCCATGTTTGTGCAGATTTTTGGAGAATAATATGTATGTCAGTATATTTCATTGAGTTCACGCACTGCTAAGGAGTCCTACACTAAGACAAAATAGTTATTCACTACTTCCAGGTTTTCAATGATTGTCTAACTTAAATCACTTCGTAATCTCAATAAAATCCAACAGTATCCAGAACTCTCATCTGATATAAGTATATTGTATACGTACTTCAGGTTATTTTTAGAATTTTTAGAAATTTTTGCCAACGCTTAACTTATAATGATATTGTTTATATGTTCAGAAATTGATAATTAGTTGTATTCAGAGACAAATCAGTTAAATCACACATTGTGTACTTAACACGAATACAGTTACTAGAAACAACTTTTTTATACGAATTATCAATAAATAAATAACATTGTCCAAGCGACTTGAATAATATTTCTGTAATTTGTTCTTTGCAAATTTTATTGTTACGATTGTGATAATAGTTTTATAACAGCCTAGGTGTGAAAATCAAACGAATCTCTGAACCTTATATCGATCCAATTTTGTTCGACAAATAGTGGTCATTTAACAACCAATAAGGAAGCTGACGTTTTACCACATTTAAAATTACTTTGATTTTTATTGGCCAGTCAGAAAAAAGTAAAGTTCATATTTGGTACTACGTTTTGAAGTTATATCCGGTTTTTCGAACCATGAAGCAGTTTAATAAAGTGCAATTATTTTGTTCCAAATATGTACGTAGAAAAAAAAACATTCCTCACTTCTTCATTTATATTTATTTTCAAGTCAGGGGTGATACAGATCTTACTGATGATACTCAACAGTTGTCATTATATATAATGTATTCACCAAAATTATAATTAAGTACTATTTGATTCTAACTCAGTGGTCTAAGTGTGTGTTATATTCTCACCAAAACCTGAAGGTTCGATTTTTTGCCAATTCTGATCTCTCAATGAATCAGCCTACAATACATCTTTATTGTTATTGTCTCTTATTCTGTGCTTGAACAACATGTAAACAAGGGTGTTGTGGTGTATTCGATGAGATCAACAGTACACATAAACTAACTGTTAACCTCATGCTACTTTGATTGGGTGAAAGTTTTTCTTAAATCAGCTATTTTTGCGATGTTGTCTATATCAGTATCGGTGTCTCTGACTGCTGGGATCTGTTGTACACTCGACGGAAGTTGGCGGAGTCACAGTTGATGAAATAGGTTTGTGTTTACTTTTCTGTCCCCTAACAGACTTTTAATATAGTTTGTTAGCTGCGAAGGAGTCTTATCCCCCATTCGCACCTAATTAAGCAGCTGGTCAACAGTTTGTCGGTCGGTTTAATAGACAGATTTAATTACGACTTGCTTTAATACATCATATGGCCTCTCGGGATCCGGCTTAACTAAAACATCGTACGTTATCTGCGTGCTTGTGTGGCTGAATTGGTCTCGTTGCACATTGAAAAGGTTAGCCAAAAAATAATTTTTAATTCTGATAAACCAAAGTTGTGGGTCTCTGACTTTAAAAGCCGGAACAAAAAGATTAAGGGACTTTACGGACGGCGTTTGGGTAGACTTAACTTAGAATTTTCCTAAGACATGCTTGTTAAAACCAAATAGTACACGAATAAAAAACATAAATGTCAAAAAGAGAAATGAACCGACGACAACAATGATAATAACAGATGATACAATGTTATGGCATAGAACAGATTAAATTGCATCAATGTATCAACTGTTTATCATTATTTATTTATTCATAATTGTTATTGTTAAATCACGTCCAATAATGATTATGAGATAATGTACGTGTAGTTATAATCCAAAAAACAGCCTGAATTGAGATAAAGTATGTTGAATTTTTCGAAATTAGATCATATAGTCGAAAATTGCTCCGCGTTCGCACGTCGGCCTAACCAGTTCTGTAGTGGTTTGGCTTCGAGATAATTTGTTAGGCTTCGTTTATGAATCAGCTGATAACTGTTATTAATTAAATCTCAACAGCGTATAAATCCAGAAGGCAACACGAAGAGCCGACTACAGTTTATTAATGGATAGCACAGATAACAAAGTTACAAACACACCAAGCGAATTTGTACAGAAAGGCTATTGCGTGCAAACAAGCGAGTACAGAGGCGGAAATTAGAGTCAAACCAATCAGTAAGATTCAATCATATATATATATATATATATATATATATATATATATATCCCAATGAGTAAAAAAATTAATTTTTCTGACGTTTCGTGACTCAGTACAAGCCACTTCTTCAGAGAATAAATAGCCAGTACCCTTGATGTTCAGGACTGTAATTGATTAGTCTCTTATTGGCATGTGTGAATCCTGTGAGGATGGCCTCGATATTACGTTAAATCACTGCTGGCCGCCATCCATCTCTAGTATGTTGGGGATGATGTTTCGAAAATACTTGAGAAATGTTTGGTGAATTTTACTTCGAGCACGTTCTAAGTGCTAAAAACATGTCTTTCTTTTAAAATTAAAAAAAATACACTCAGTATTCTTCATTACAAGCATCACTAGAATTATTGTCTTTTGTACTCTCCAAAGAAATCTAATGAACTTTTATTCAGTCGATTGTTGACATTCGGGATAATAAGAGTCAAATGACTAGGTTTTATTTAATATTAATTAGATCAATGGGTAAGACTTATTCGGTAGACCTCAATGCAGTTAATACTATTAAGAAATGCAAGAATAATATGTTTGCATTTAAGTCAGGTGATAGTTTATCCTACTTGGCATTATGCTCATGCAGAAATCTTTGAACAATTTTATTTTAAATTACTAATCAAACTATAATACAATAATATCTTGTAGACGAGTTCTCTTCATAGGCGGAAGCAGTTCATCATTTTAAATCTGTATTATATATGCAAATGCAGAGCATCAAGCTGTCATCATATCATGACTCTATTGCCTAATTTTTCACATACAGGCAATCGGTTATCAATAATTTAACGTAGTATTCCTAATTTTTAGTTATTTGTTGTGAGCACCTTTATGTTTCTAATTTATTTTTCACCTTTCTCATACTCCTTAAACGAATAATCATCATCCTCACATTTGGTTCTGCCTTGTTTTTTTTACGTACATTTAGTTGATCGCTGAGCAGTGACCAATGTCATGTGTCTCAGGTCCTTCTTGATGCAAATTGATCTCAGTCCTACAGGAGGTCAGTCGCAGCCCGGGTAGCTCAGTGGTAACGTATACGACTGAAGCTGGGTGACACGGGGTCGAATCGGTCAGGGGGCATCAGCTCCCTCAATAGTACATGGGCAGTTTGCTGAAAAATGCCAGAAAACATGAAACCTAGGTCTAGGGTTTTCTGTTAACTATCTCCAACCACCCCCTTGCATTTTTTTATTTCTTTATCATTACACAAAATTATTTCAATTCTTGGAGTTTTGGACTACTCTTTATACGTTTTGACAGATTAAGAAGAAAAATTAGGATAAGCAAGTAAGCGACAGAGACATTTAAAATGTCTCCGATACGTTTTTGTGTCACTCTGATCGAACTCCAATCCGATCGATCGATGATGTCAGAGAAATATACATCCTGGCAAACATGCCAACTCCATTTTAATAAAGTGTGATTCAATATTTATAGCCAGACAAAAATATGCTAAAGATGAATACGATAAGTGATACACATACATACGTTCTTATGAAAACAGTCAAGGTCATAAGCGAATAATTGAAAAGGTCAAGATGTGACTCAATGATGATAAATAGATCTGTTCGGAATTACCCACATGGGCTTGACACAGTACTAAACACTACAACGATGATAACTCTTCAGCCTAAAAGGGCGGTTTAATATAACAATAAATATTAACTGACTGAATATAATGCATCAGAAAAAAAGCATCAAAGGGAAGTAAGATAAATTAAATATAGATGTAAATGTTACATATATTATCAAATTTTCGTCACAGTTTGACGTATTTAGATGTGAATACTCAAACTATATGCGTCAATCTGTTTTTATAATCTTCTATGATCCGTTTGATACGTGCTGCCACCTCCTTATAATCTTTTTAAGTGCTGTTTCTGGACTCCTGCAACAGGCTGCTTGATTTTCCATTTAAACTCTGTCCTTTTTTCAGAGGACCAATAAATATCAGTAAACTTGGATGAACAGTACCAATAAGTTGGGTAGAGCATCTATCCCACATCACCACAATGTTCGTTTGAGTAAGATTTTCCACAGCAGAGTGCAAAACGAACATATATCACATTTTCAAAAATTTTATTTCCCCTTTCAGTGACCATCATTATTAATATGGAGCTTTTTGATGGTCGCTTTTATTAATCGCACTCTTTTGATAGTCGCCTTTTTACCCTCCCCCTTCCGAATGGATACCATTAAAATAGTTATTCGTAGAAATTAATTGTTTAAGGCTAGAGACCAATTTATTTCTGAAATATATTCGGTCTGGTATTTAGGAAGTTGTTAAATGACATAGAAATATATGCTTTTTTGAAAAACGATATGATGAATTAGCGTCATATTCAAGCTGACTTCATTCCTGAGGCATATATTACTACCTTTATTGTCATAATAGACAATGGCAGTTTCATGATTAAACTGACACGGTTATAGATGATTTATGAATGATCTATTGATCAATATTAACACTGAATAAGGTAACTATTGTATATTGAGCAATATTGGGCTAACTGTAGGAATAAAATTACTACAATATAGGTTTGTCTGTGGAATCACAATGACTTCGCCGTATCAGGACAACTCAGACACAGCAGGTTAGTTCAAAAGCTAAGAACTAACAGGATTTTCTTGGCAAATAGGTTTTGCTCGCCAAGTAATCGACACTTGGAACTTAACACCTGAAGTAGTGCTGTCTGCACGGACAGAAGCTTACTAGAAAAAGACTAATACAGACCCCTGGCTTTCCGTTGTCAAAGTAAAAATCTAAATATGTGTGCCAAGGCTGATTTGTAGTCAACAATAACACGAAAATAATTCGTTCTTATTTTTGAGCAAAGTTAGATGGTGGATAACAATGGAATGCAGACTGCGCGTTTCGTCTCATTTGGTACTCGTCAGCTAGATGTACCTGCTTCCCAGTGTTGATATTCACACTAAGATTCATATCCAGTGTCTTCCGAACACATTATCCACAGAGCTACTGAGTCCAGATAGTCATCAGCTTGTCTAACGGGGCAAAAGAAATAGAGTTCGAGTTCCCAAGTAAACATCAACACTGGAAAGCACGCATGTCTGGCTGACGAAATGTGCGTTCTGGATTCCACCGCTAGCCGTCAACTTTGCTTAAAAACACTAGTAGCGTAAGGGAAATATTGAGGTAGATCGTTCAGGATGGACATATCCCAAAGGCGACTGACGAATTTCAGACCTTCACATCAACGATATGAGAATTCCAATATTTACAAATGAGGGGTAATTCATGTTTAACTTGCTAGTTATTCTTGATTATATGGTTCAAAAATTGTTAGTTATACACTTATTCTGAAGTGTTGATTTTGTTATGGTGACAATTGTTAGTAATTGTTCTATTAATAAACTTGGCTATTAAATAAAACTTGAACATCCCACATATGTTAATCAGTAAATACTAATGGAGAAATTTGATTGGGTGAAATCATGACTTATTTAAGGTTTCAATTTATTTTTGTGAATCATAGTTAAATAAGTAAACAGGAAAACAAATTAAAAGGTCATCCAAAAAGTTTACTTGTCGAGAATGATTCGTATTACCAGAAAGCGTTATCTTCAATCACCAGATTTGTATATCAAAATGAGAAAGATTAATTTTGTTAGCTCGTCTGAGATATACATGACTTTAGAGCAGTAGGTAACCTCACAAAAATCGACAGACGTATCCATTATCGGTAATTTGATTAGTTTGTAGGTCATTCTCTTAATAGATTGATGTTTCGTTCAAAGCAATGTTCATTCACAATCCCATCAGGGATCGAGGTCAGTGGACACCTAACCATCGCAGCCACTGAGTCAATGTCTGATGGTACAATTCTAAATTCAATGAACTTATAATACAGTACAACATCTATCCAATGACATTTGTAACAACTGTTTTACTCCTGATGTACTGGCGAAAAATCCAATACAATGACAAAACATCTGCCCAGTACTCTCTTGTTTTAAATGGTCCCTCAAATGCGATCAATCTGCGACAAATACAATCTACAATATAGACCAGTTTCCACAAGACCCCTTCAACTAAATAATAGTATTAATAATAAAACTAACTATGTTATGTATTTCGATTTTTTTATAATTGTACTCAAGAAATTATTTTCAGTAATATATTTATCTCAAATTTAAGAAACCAAATGTCGAATTTCCAAAATATCACAAAGTATACAATTTTTACAAC
Source organism: Schistosoma spindalis (assembly GCA_946903255.1). Lineage (NCBI taxonomy): Eukaryota > Metazoa > Platyhelminthes > Trematoda > Strigeidida > Schistosomatidae > Schistosoma > Schistosoma spindalis. Next base: position 12,658,018 of record OX336416.1, on the reverse strand, counting down.
TAATTAATTTAATAATTCACTCTCATTACAGGGCTTGTAATTATTAGTAATTAACTATATCAAGAGTCAACTATGTTAAAATGGGATATCACTGGTTGAAATCATGAATCCATTGAAGGTAGACCACCATGGAAAACCTAGAAGCACTGGACGGCCGTTTCGTCCTAGTGTGGGACTCCTCAGCAGTGCGCATCCACGATAAAAATGGGATATATCAATTAATCCACAAAACCCTGTCAACTAAACCATACTAGTTAGCTCATTAATAAATTTAAGATGTTTCTAAAGTCCTAGTAAGAAGTTGTGATAGGTGGAGAATAGATATGTAAGGAGTGGAACAGTTGTTACAAATGTCATAGGATGGATGCTGTGATGGCGGCCTGATTGAACATCTGGGTTACCTGTTTCTGCCATCTAGATATTTCGACAAGCTATCTAATTTTGTTTGTTTTAATACATCATTATGGCTATTAATCGCATAAACTATTCTATTCAGGTGCGTTTCTGAAAAGTGTACAACCTTTCGTTGTACAAGTTACAAAAGACCTAATCAGAGATATCGTGGTTGCTGGCAATATGCAGCGAAAAGAATGTACATTAGTTAGATGTCGATTTATTGGACTGCTAACTTCTAACTGGCGATCATTCAATATTTATCGTCAGGATCGAACCAGAAGTAAGAAACGGAAACTTGTTGAAATACTTTGTGCTGAGAATCCTATATTCAACCAAAAATATAATACTTACTTATTTCCTTACCTACGCTTATTACTTCCAATGAAGCATAGGCCGCTGACCATTATTCTCCAACCCACTCTGTCCTGGGCCTTCCTTTCTAGTTCTATCCAATTTTTGTTCATTATTCTCATGTCTGTCTCCACTTTTCGGCGTAATGTGTTCTTTGGTCTTCTTTTCCTTTGACCTTGAGGATTCCAGGTGAGGACTTGCCTTGTGACGTAGTTGGACGCTTTCCTCAATGTGTGTCCTATCCACTTCCAGCGCTTCTTCCTGATTTCTTCCTTGGCTGGGATCAGGTTTGTTCTCTCCCACAGTACGTTGTTGCTAATAGTGTACGGCCAACGGATCCGAAGTATTTTGCGTGGACAACTGTTAATAAACACCTGTATCTTCTGGATAATGGCTTTCGTAGTTTTCCAGGTTTCGGCCCCATACAGTGGAACTGTCTTAAAATTTGTATTGAAAATTCTAACTTTGGTGTTGGTTGCCAATTGTTTTTTTAGTTCCAGATATTCTTCAGTTGTAAATATGTTGCTCTTGCTTTTCCGATCCGTGCCTTCACATCTGCATTTGTTGTTGCTTTTACGATAGAAGAGCCAGATCATCTGCGAAGTCTAGCTCATCCAACTGCATCCCAGATGTGCATTGTATCCCGTGCTTCCCTTCCGATTTTGACGTCTTCATTATTCAGTCGATCACCAGGAGAAAGAGAAAGGGTGAGAGTAAGCAACCTTGCCTGACACAGGTCTTTACTTCGAACGAGTTTGTCAACTGTCCTCCATGAACGATTTTGCAGTTTAATCCATCATAGGAATTCCGTATGATATTGACTATCTTCTCAGACACTCCGTAGTGTCGGAGAAGCTTCCATAATGTTGTTCTGTCTACGCTGTCAAATACTTTTTCGTAGTCCATGAAGTTGATGTAGAGCGATGAATTCCATTCAATTGATTGTTCCACAATGATCCGTAGAGTTGCAGTTTGGTCTTTACACTATCAATTATTACCGAATCCAGTCCTTCATCCTGTTTAACAACACCCTGTTGAAGACTTTTCCTGATATTGAGAGAAGAGTGATGCCTCTGTAGTTCTCACATTTGCTGAGATCGCCTTTCTTTGGTATCTTGACCAGGCGTTCTTCTTTTCAGTCTGTTGGTGCTTGTTCTTCATACCAAATCTTGCTGAAGAGGATGTGGAGTATCTTCGCAGTTACTGCTACATCTATTTTCAGTGCCTCTACTGGAATGTTGTCTGGTCCCGCTGCTTTGCCACTCTTGATTTGTATGATGACCATACTGATCTCTTCAATTGTTGGTGGGCCAACATGGATTGGGAGGTCCGTGAGTGCTGCTTTGATGTTGGGTGGGTTCAGTGGGGCTGGTCTATTCAAGAGTTCTTTGAAGTGTTCCACCCACCCGTTTCGTTGTTCTTCAATGTTGGTGATTACCTCGCCTTCCTTACTTTTCACTGGTCGTTCTGGTTTACGGTGATTTCCAGCGAGTTTTTTGTTGTATCATACAATTGTCTCATGTTTCCTTCTCTTGCAGCCTTTTCCGCCGTCATTGCTAGATCTTTCACATATTTATGTTTGTCGGTTCTGATGCTCCTCTTCACTTGCTTGTTTACTTCTGTGTATCCAGCTTGTGCCTTGGCTTTCTCTGCTCTTGTTCGGATGATATTGATTGCTGCCTTCTTGTTCCTCCTTTCGTAAACCTTATCCAGTGTATCAACAGTGATCCATCCTTTGTGATGGTGCTTCTTGTGCCCAGAACCTCATGACATGTGATCGCCCATTTGATCCCTTTCCAGTTGCTGTCCACAGTAGTTCCCTCTATTGAATAGATCGTGAAAGGCCTGGAACCTATTGCTAAGGGCAATCTTGAATTTGTTGAGTTTTTCAGTATCCCAAAAGAAAAGCCGTATTAAACTTTTGTGATATTGTCCGCCCCATTGTCCAGGGCTCCTTGAGTTTCAATTTCGTCTTGGCGACCAGCAAGTGATGGTCTGATGCTATATCAGCTCCTCTCTTGGTTCTCACGTCCTCCATCGTCCTCCTGAACTTTTTGTTGATGCAGACATGGTCGATTTGGTTTTGCGTAGTGTGATCCGGTGAAGTCCATGTGGTTTGGTGGATGCGCTTATGTGGGAATGTAGTGCCGTCTATGACCAGTTTATTGAAAGCACATAGGTTTGCAAATCTCTCACCATTTTCGTTCCTTTCTCTCAGTCCATGTCGTCTCATGATATCTTCATATCCAGTGTTATCCATTCCAACCTTGACATTTAGGTCTCCTATCAGAATGTTCAAGTCCTTTGTTGAACACTTATCAACGATTGACTGCAGCCTATCGTAGAATTGATCTTTAACGTCTTCATTGTAGTTGTTGGTAGGCGCGTAGCATTGGATGAGATTCCCATCCTATAAGTGCATTTTGTGCTTGTTTGGATAGCATCAATGCAACTCCTTGTGTATATGGGGCATTTTCTTCTTCATATCCGGAGTATAACAGCAGTTCCCCTGAAGCTAGTCGCTGTTGTCCCACTTGCATCCAATGTGTTTCACTGATTCCAAGCACCTGCGGGTTGTATCTTTTCATTTCTGCAGCAATTAGGATGACTCCTGGTCTCCCACATTGTACTAGCATTCTATATACCTAAATAAATGTTTGCTCTGGTTGTCAGAAGGGGAATCGGCCTCATGGCTTTCAAAGGAACTCGGCTTTCACCATGAGGCGTCATAACTCTTCTAAATAAAGACCTAACTCCCAGGGCAACTGTCTAAAATGCCCTCGGATTTTCGAGTTTTCCACTCGTTATTGATTTTTTAATGAAAACTAACTGTTAGTTATGTTCGTAACTAACCAATGAAATCGTTGCTTAAGCTCTCGCCACGTCAATCTGGTCTGATGAGTCTACAAAATATCCTTGTTGCATGTGACCTGCCAATTGAAGGACATTATTATCCTGTTATATTAGTGCGACTCATGATTTTTACTCATTTCGACAAGACACGCAATACTGGTCGATGTGTTTGTTGTTTCACTTAATGACTAAAAGTCCTTTTATTTTTGTACTAATCGAATCATTTTCATGTTTAAAAACGGATACTTTAAAGCTCCGTTGTCCTTGTTCTGACTATAGCTTTCTCATAGACTCGGGTCACCAGCATTGCGTTTACAGTTCTAGTAGTATATCTGGTAATTTGGGGACGGACTAAGTAGATCCCGTTTGTTGGTCAAACTTACTTATAGAAATGGAAATTTATCGGATTACTGCTCAAAAATTAAAATTATACCATCAAACTGTCCTCTTGGTGACACTATATTAGCTGTAAAATATAAAAGTGTACAGTTTAGGATATAATTAATTCACATGTCGATAGAAGAATGAAAAGACAAAATTGATCTGAAAATGTGATTTATTTGCGCTAAACATTACGAACAATCTGAGTGCACACAAACTTATGAACACGTTTGATATGAAAATTGATCAAGATCAACTAATTAAAAGTTCGAATAAATATAAAGTAATAACTGTAAATAAAGAAGAGATTTATTAAAGATGTAAAGGATAGAAAACTATTGCACTATCCTAAGCCATAAAATGACTTGAAGATTGACTGGACAAATTTAAGGCTATGACAAATTATTTTCTGTACACTAAAAAGAGGTTTGAATTTGCGAAGGCTTCTATAAATCTAAGGATTTATCCTTAGCAATTTCTAAACAACATTTTAATAGCTGTATTTATATTAATTCAATTTACCCATTTAAATTATATTTTGCTATCAATGAATATGACTTTCTACTTTTCATATTTATCCTAGCATTTAAAATGAAATAGTTCTGAAGTCATCTAAGCACGTGATCAGGTCAAATCCATCTTCGCATTGTTCCAAGATGGGATCATTTACTTTAACTTCTCATTTATTGAAATATTCATCCCAGAAGAATTAGTTATCTGCGGTATTATTTTCAGGTGTCCAATATAGAGATCAAGAGTGATTTTTTGATTAAGAAAAGTAAATCTTCCGATAAAATGATGAACCTGTGCCTGTTGAGGTTTCTTGATTATGTGACTACACAAGAGAAGCCATTGTTTACCTTAATATGTTATCTTCACTGATGACGAGTCACGTACTAGAACGAAACAGAAGTCTAGTGTTTCCAGGTTTTCAGTGTTTGTCATGGATTGATTTGTGATTTCGATGACATTCTTCTTCATTATTGACATGTAAACTTCCTCTAACTAACTGGTCAGCAACGTTTTTAAATTTCACAATTTGTTTCTCATCAATCTAGCAAACTATGTTGTGGGAGGAAAAAATGTTAATAAGATTTAAAATAATTTAATTTATTAGTCAACTACTGACAAAATCCAAGTAGTCTAACGTTTTAGAGCATGCTTTTTCCCTAAAACAGAGTTCTACTGGCATATGTACCCGGTGTAAACGCAATGATAAGTTGGCTGTAATCATCATAGACACTTCGTTAACACACATATTCTGTATATTATTGAGGGAATTCGGAACACACTAAATTAACTGTCAAAGGCGAACAAAGTCTTCGAGATGATAGATGACTATTTGTACAGTAATTTATTTGTCTTCAGACAGAAAACGATCTCCTACTAATCAGTGAACCACTAGTAAAATAATCCCTTTGAGAGTTGACTATTGACAAAGAGTTATGTATTGAGGACCGCTGACCAGCATCCCATGCCAGGTTACCGAATTGGAATCCTCTTTCTAATTTGGTTTGCTGTATACTTTATAGGCTAGTGTCTCTGACTTGGCCAATTACTAACTCGAAATCGGCTTTCTCGATTCTGGTTGGCTCGTTCCTATACTATTACTTCCATTGTTCGGGATAAAAAGTAGACTGTAATCATATGTATCTTTCACAGTTATAACAATATTTTTTTGATTGAGATCATAAATCGACTGATGTTAGACCACCGTTGGAAACCTGGAAGCACTGGACAGCCGTTTCGTCCTAGTGTGGGATTCCTCAGTAGTGCGCATTCACGATCCCGCCGGCATTCAATGGTGTTAGCGTTCGCGCGCAAGACTGAAGGCCCTGGGTTCGAATCCCGCGAGCGAGATCGTGGATGCGCACTGCTGAGGAGTCCCATACTAGGACGAAACGGCCGTCCAGTGCTTCCAGGTTTCCAACGGTGGTCTAACATCAGTCGATTCATGATTTCAATCAAAAACTTAATAATCTCCACAACCCCACTACTGATATATAACAATATTATTTGAAACATGCAACTGAATTCAACTACTGTGAATCAAACTATATGAAAATGTTCACAAACAAGCCGGGATTCTTTCTATGCAGTTTAATAACAATCAGCTTATATGTATAATTACATATTGTTAATTTTGAAGTTGGTATGCCGTCAACATTATTGAGAGGCTTAAAAACCCTCCAAGATTAGATGAAAGTATCCATAGATTGGAGACTCTTGGTGACATGGCTCAGAATCGATCACAATGGCGTCGGTGTATACACTCTCTGTCTTCCTTTAAATTAAGAGATTAAAATCGCTTCATATCTGTCTAGGAACTAATTCTTTCTTCCTTTACTATCTCCTTATACACAATCTTTCTTCTATATATTACCACCACTGAATTAACTACTCCTATGAATCCGGTGTTCATCTTGTTGTGCTAATGCGGTATGGCAACTTGGACCGATGCATATACGTGCCTGGTCCTACGTTGCAGCTGACTGACTGACTGACTGACTGATTAGAACTATATGTGATGAACTAATGCAATGCATTTCGAACAACAACATAATACTTCGAAATGATTGAATATCTGGTAGTGATCAACGTTATAATGCCTATTATTTTGTGCGAGTTGAATTTTATTGATGAAGTTGTAATTTAATCAATCATCTAGGTTACTGGTTATACATTACGACTATAAAATGAGATGAAACGCGCGTCCTGAATTCTACTGCTATCCCCATTCCGTCTATTCTTTATCAGCCATACGGCTTGTTTGGGATTTAAGATTGTTGGAAGTTATGAACAGGAAATTTGGAGTATGGTTCATTAGTTACTACAAAATAGTCAATTTCTGCGAATACTTCAGTCCTGACAAATACCAATGGCAGGTTGAGAAGCTCAATACTTGTTCTCCTGATTGTGACATTCGCTAGTGAGTTTTCTCATCCTACATGGAGCACAGGTTTTTCCTATTTGAAGATACGATTTGCTATTGAGTCTCAACTATTTCCCTTTACAACAGCCGGAACTTGAAATAGTATGAAAATAAATATCCTAAAACTGTTTGATATAGACAAAAAACAATAAGAATAGAATTTGAGGGAGTTTAATACTAATTATTTCGAGAGTTATTGTTGGTTACTGTGTTGTTTCGATTGGAAAACAACATAGTTGGATAGTTAAACTGGTTACTGTATCTACTACTTACGGTGGACTAACAACAAATTTGTACAGTTTACAGAGAAACGGATAAACAGAAATCACACAATCGAAGCAAAGGTAAAACTGGTAAGGTATCGTTTGCAATCGCGTTCATTTGCCCAATTAATTTAAATATTAAAATACTAGGTTTCAATTAAATTGGATAGTGGCTGACAGTGGAATTCACGACACGTGTTTTTTTCTGTTTAGGACTTGTTAACTAGATGTACCTACATTTAAGCATCGATGTTCACTCTGAAACTTGAACCCAATGTATTCCGCTTAGAACGCTAAAGCTGCTGAGTTCAGATAGCTGTTAGCAAGTGCACTCGGTGAGTTTTAGAGGTAAAAAAGTTTATGTAATTGTCCGTTGTTAGTGTTAAGGACTGTGATAGGTCAGTCTGTACTGGCGTATGTGCATAATTAGATATCACTATTTAGTTACAAACCCTTAAAGTAATTTTAAAACACGTTGAAAATATGTTCACCAGTAATTGGGTCCAATTGGTTAAATGATGCATGATTACAATTCATTTTAAATAGAAGGATATGTTCATTAAGCTTCTAAATAGGAGAGACTTTGACTGGCAATTTAGTTCTTCGATAGATGTTTATAGTACTATACATTAAAATCTACTAGAGTTAAGTACTTATTGTTGGATAAAGAATGCGTGACTACTGTCCAGAATACAGGACCGATCTAATGTACGTGTAGTCATACATGGATAAAAGTGCCTAATCGTTCTGTGCAAACGGTGACCTCGAAACATATATTAACTGGGTTTCAACAATAAGTTAGATCACCTCATTTCATAAACGTTCGTAAGAAATGTCCACCTACTTTATCTATAACAACTGACATGAATATATCATTCGTATACGCTTAGATTTTTTGAAGCTCTATCTATTAGCGAATTCATGTCTTATTTACTTCTAGTTGTCTAATAAATATATGAGTCAATAGAAGTATAGAACAGGTATGTGAAATCTTAGATCACTTCATGATGTAATCTCTTCTTTCCTTTTATAGAACTTTATTAATGTCAAAATGTTGTCTGTCATAACCATGAAACTGCTCTTCATAATTCGATGTTAACATAAAGTTGTTTGCACTATCAATATTACAGTTCTATTGAGTTCTCATTTGAATGTTAACCTTCAGTCTGACCTCTATTTAGTTTCATCCTTGTCTGTTTAATCTTTTTTTTATACATAAATGCATATAAAACAACTTTAGATGAAGTGATTTTGCAATTATTTTAATCTGTGGGTGATATTTGTCTTCGATCGATATGTGTCAGGGTATTATTGAGAACCAGTGAAACTCAACTTTTCAGCAGTGTGCACATATGATCCTACCAGGGATCGAACCCGGGACTTGTGACGGGCGTTTATAATTAAATACGATTTGGTTGGTGTTCAATGGTACATATATCCAAATACAAGCTGAAGGCTCAAGGCCTGATTCATATTGCAGTTGTGAGTGTAGACTATTGAGGAACAATGTACTAGGGTTAAACAGCTGTTCAGTGCTTTGTGATTCATAATGGTACCCTTACTGAGATTATTCCGAAACGAGTACTACTTATGAGTCAGACAAGTCCTGCCCAAATATATCGTTCAGTTTAGATAAATATATACATTCTCCTAGTTTCTTGTCAAAAAATGATCCTCTTTTCAATTATTTGTTATGGTGGACCTAGATGACTTCATCATCGTGTAAAGGAAAATACATTTATCAAAATCTTTTCTTAAGAAACTAGGTAAATTATATTTATTATAACTGTTACGAATCTCGAACTGGCATAATTAAATTTATCTCATTTTTCAGTACTACTAACACATAACAACTTACTTAAACTTCTACTATTTAAAATGCTGCTCAGATATTTAGATAATGAATATGTTGGCGTGTTTGTAAAGTCAACTATAGGTCTTCGTGGGATTTCTGGTTTATGAATTTTAGGTAAATCATAAAAACGTGAAGTAGTGCATGATTTGGGATATAAAGTAAACTAGCATCTTAGGTACACAAAGAAACCGCCTAATAACCCCGTAGAACTGGGAAGACTCGAAATTAAATCAGCAATAACCATCAAGCCAATATTAAAAACATCGAAACAATACAAAAAGGCTTTTCCAACAACAAAGGCGAGTAGCTGAAGCTTTCCATATATTGCTTAGTCCCACTGCCCTCAACGGAAAGGAAGGCTTTACTATCCATCCAACTTGGACCATCTATCTGAGCTACCATGTCTGACTTTATTCACATCTCACACCATTATCGAAAATACAAACCTAACTCAATCCTTTCTCATTACAAATGTCACATCTATGTGATATATTAGCGCAATACATTTCGAACAATCTGATCACACATGTACTTGTTAAGAGCATTTATATATATGTACTGTTTATTAAATAAATTCAACACTTTCCAAAATCATATCAGTCTCTCATGTGAAGAGGAGAAGAACGATCAGCTCCCCTTTCTAGAAACTGTAAGAGCTTATGTAATGTAAATTATTATGCTTTTAATTACGTATTTTCTGAATGTCTGGTTTAAAGTTAAATAAAATAAAACCCTCGAAGATAACACCAAACCTCAACCGTTGACATGATTCATACAGAATGCGCGTACAGAAATGCTGCTTTCACCGTGAAGTACATTTTTATTTGACTTACGTTGGGTGTCCCGATCCACCGTCTACGTCGACGTGTGATGACGGCCAATGTTGGAGTGAATTGAAAAGAAGCTATGGGGGGGGGCCAAACCAATACATGATATCGATCCACAAAGATGGTGATTACTGGACTTGAGTCAAATATAAACTTCCTCTTCTGGTTTCCTCCTCAAATTTCACCATAGCCAACGATTCTAGTGCGCAAAACACTGTCCCAGGTCTACTGAAACCTCGCTCACAACTACACATTGGAGCCTTCAACGTACGCACCCTATGTCAAATCGGTTAGCATGCTTCCTTGGCTAAAACCCTAGAATCTCGTATCATTGATGTATGCTGTGTCTCCGAAACACGCATACAGGATCTTAGCGTGGTCATTCACTTGATCTCACCTCGGCAAAATGGAGAGCCGACGAGATACACCCTCCGTGTATCTGGCGACCCGACGGCTAGTTCTTCTGGACTGGAAGGTGTAGGTATAGCACTAAGCATGAGGGCTGAACAAGCGCTATTAGAGTGGATCTCCGTTAACAGTCGTCTATGCGCTGTTCGGCTAAACGGCACCGTAAGAACTCGGAAGGATAGGGACACACGTGGTTGCCTTTCCGTCGTTTCTGCCTACGCTCCCACTGACTGCAGCTCGGATGAAGTGAAAGATGAATTTTACAGAAAACTCTCTGAACTTCTTCAGAAAGCTAAACGTTCAGACATAGTACTCATAGCAGGTGACTTTAATGCCCAGGTAAGTAGCTTAAACGAAACAGAAAGACATTTAGGTGGGTATTTTAGTATTCTGGCACAGCGAACAGATAATGGTGATCGTCTGCTGCAACTTTGCTCAGACAATCGTTTATTTTTAACAAGTACTAATTTTAAGCATAAGGAGAGACACCGTCTAACATGGCGACCCCCTGCACCAAATCAACGATGGACTCAAATAGACCATATTGCCATCAGTCATCGTTGGAGAGGGTCGATAGAAGATTGTCGCACATTCTGGAGTACCTGCTTGGACTCCGACCATGCCCTAATACAAGCACGCATCTGCTTGCGCCTCACTGGACGCAAAAAGCCACATTAAAAAGATACATTAGAACTGAAGTGAGTAACGAGGAATCCAAAGGTAGATTCCATGAACAACTGAAGTCACACTTAGGTAGTTCTGAAAACGAGGCTGACCCAGATGTTGATTGGAAAGATATACAATCAGCTCTGGAAACAGCAGTGACATCTATTTGTGATTTAAATCAAAGGGTTACAAAGAACCAATGGATTTCTTCAAGGTCTATTGCACTGATGGATTCTCGTAAACATACCATCAGGTTCTGAACACGATAAAGAGCGTAAACAAATCAGATCTAGGTTAACTAAAAGTCTAAGGAATGATCGTGAGCAGTGGTGGGCAACGAAAGCAAAAGAGATGGAAAAGGCGGCGATTATAGGGAACACAAGACAACTCTACAGACTCATAAAAGAAACTGGAACTAAAAAGTCAGGTGTAAGTGAGACCATCTGGGAAAAAGACGACGTTCTTATCTGCTCTCAGTCCAGACGTTTAGAACGATGGGCGGAACACTTTAAGGAGCAGTTCAGCTGGCCTTCAGCTACTTTACAACTACCCTCCATTCCCAGACAGTGTGAATGGAATATTGAAGTAGATCCTCCAACTCTAGCTGAAGTTCAAAAGGCTATAGTTAATCTGAAACGAGGAAGGGCAACTGGTCCAGATGGATTGGCTCCAGAGGTCTTTAAGTTTGGTGGTCCGATTCTAGCAACTAGGTTGACTAATATTTTAGCTAAAATCTGGGAGTTGGACGCAATCCCCTCTGACTAGTCGCAATAGCTGATTGTCCCAATATATAAGAAGGGGTCAAAATCATCCTGTGACAACCATAGAGGGATTAGTTTAACTAACATAGCATCTAAAATACCAGCCTCAATAATTATCGGACGCCTAACTAAGACTCGTGAACTGCAAACACGAGAGAATCAAGCTGGCTCCAGACCTGGTCGTGGCTGCATCAACCACATATTCACCATTCGTCAGCTCCTAGAACACAGGCATACTTATCGGCGTCCGACAATGGTGGTCTTCCTTGACTTAAAAGCAGCATTTGACTATGTAGACCGAGCGGTTCTGTGGTAGTGTCTGTCATTGGAAGGCGTACCTCAGAAGTACATAAACCTTGTGAAGGCTCTTTACTCGGACACTACTAGTCGAGTCAGAGCTTATGGCGAACTGTCATCTGCTTTTGCAACCTCAAGTGTTGTCCGTCAAGGCTGTCCACTTTCTCCATTTTTGTTCAACTTCATCATAGATCTACTGGTGGAAATAACGCTCTCATCGACTGAATATTCGGGCATCGATCTCCTACCAGGAGGTCCACTTATCGACTTAGAATACGCAGATGACATAGTCCTGTTTGGTGAAGACGCTGATAAAATGCAGAGTCTTTTGGTAGTACTGAGCAACAATGCCAGAATGTTTGGGATGTGCTTCTCTCCCTCTAAATGCAAGTTGTTGCTTCAGGACTGGTCTGCGTCAACACCTGAACTAAGGATAGGGAGTGAAGTAATCGAACGCGTCGACAAATTCACTTATCTTGGAAGTCTGATCAGCCCTAATGGGTTGGTGTCTGACAAAATCTCAGCACGTATTCGAAAAGCTCGTTTGGCCTTTGCCAACTTACGTCATCTATGGCGAAGGCGAGATATTCGTCTATCAATTAAGGGACGAGTATACTGTGCGGCAGTTCGTTCCGTTCTGCTATACGGCTGCGAAACTTGGCCTTTAAGAGTAGAAGATATACGTAAGTTACTAGTATTTGACCACAGATGCCTTAGAAATATTGCTCGCATCTGCTGGGATCACCGGGTAAGTAATAGTGAGGTTAGACGCAGGGTATTAGGAAATGATGGTAAATCAGTTGATGAGGTTATGAATCTTCATCGACTGAGATGGTTGGGCCACGTGTTACGTATGCCTGAACACCGATTACCACGACGCGCAATACTCACTGGTGTTAGGGATAATTGGAAGAAAGTTAAAGGTGACCAAACCAAAACGTGGCATCAGTGCTTGAAGTCACTAACTTCTGGTTTGAGCCATGTTGGTAGATGCAGACTGCCTGGTTGGGGTCCGCGTGACTATCGTAACCAATGGTTGGAGACTCTTGGTGACATGGCTCAGAATCGATCACAATGGCGTCGGTGCATACACTCTCTGTCTTCCTTTAAACTAAGGGATTAAAATCGCTCCATATCTTTCTTTCTACAAACTAATTCTTTCTTCCTGTACTATTTCCTTATATGCAATCTTTCTTCTATATATTACCATGAACTGAATTAACTACTCCTATGAATCCGGTGTTCATCTTGTTGTGCTAATGCGGTATGGCAACTTGGACCGATGCATATATGTGCCTGGTCACACGTTGCAGCTGGCTGACTGATACTTCTGAGTAGACGAGAAGATGGTTCAGTCAAGCGATCTATTTTTAGAAAACCAACGTGGACCTTAGTTATTATAGTTATTGCCCTTCGCAATACAAACGTGGTTTTATAAGGTGTCTTTTCAACAGGCTTGATCGTATTTGTACAAATGACGCCATTGATAATGATGTTAAGTTGCTAAACAAAACATTAATAGAAAATGCCCAAGCTCCCTACTTTGGGGAAAATTTTACGTATTTTGGGGAAGCCGATATAGTAAACTTTAGGGAAATTTCGGGGGTTTTGTGCCATTTCCCCAAAATTTCCCCAGACCTGGAGAAGTTCCCCAAAATTTCTCCAAAGTTGGGAGCTTGGGTGGTTACCCTCTGAAATTCATAAATAGATGGAAGGTCCATGGTACAGTGAGACCGACTGTAGCCTCGGTAGAAAAAAAGCCTGTCTACATCACCTTACCATTCAGAGGTGATTCAAATAGCCTGTTATTGAAACAAAGACTTAAATCAGTCAACAACAAAACGTATTGCGCAGCTAAGGTCATTGTCAATGAAAGAACAAGGTGCATGTTTCATCCAAAACCTAAAAGACATTAAAACGATTGTGTCACATCCTACTGTGTTTACCAATTTAAATGTGTGTGGTCACACATACATAGAGAGGAGCAATCGTGATCTTAGAATATAATTAAGCGACCGGTTATTTTTTAAATCGCCTAAGAACCTCTTGTGGTGATTTATTATCTTTACAGAGGATGAACGTGTCATCCATGTATCTACAGTAAAATGTGAAGCTTTGAATAATCTTTTTTAGTGGACCATTTTCTAGTTTTGCTTGAAAAATATCAGCTAGTATAGGGCCTAGTGGTGAACCCATTGCAACACCATCTGTTTGTCTATATATTTCACCGTTGAACTTAAAATTCACATTCATGGTGCATTTGAGTAATAATTCTTTCACGACATCAATGGGAACAGTAGTTTCGGTTTCGTTTTCAATCAGCTGTTCGCCTATATATTCTACAGTCTCAATGAGTGGGACGTTTGTGAATAGCGATGTTACATCCAATGACATCATCTTTAGACCCAACGTATTTGCATTTTTGATTTTATCAACAAATTGGAACACATCCTTAACACTATATTTTACAAGCTTTTCGTGTAGCAGTTTCAATACAGTTACCAACCATTTAGCTATAGTATAGTAAGGAGAGTTATACATATCTAGAATAGGTCTTAATGGGATCCCCGGTTTGTGTACCTTTGGCAATCCATACAATCTCGGCAGATAGCTTCCTACTGGCTTAATCATTTCATATAAACTCGACGAGAAACTCATCCAGCTACTGAAAGGTCTGGAAAAGCAAACGGCTGAAAGCAAATTTCCAACGGACTCTAAGAGGTATGTACATAATTTATCAAGTTTCGAACTAGATAAAGAAAAACTAGAGGTATTATCCCTTGGTTTAAAATTTTGTGATACTCGTAATAACTGCAACCACATCGATACAGATACACAGTTCTAGAATCTTTATAGTCAGACACGTGATTTAGTTGTGAATTCGGATCAGCAATTAGAACATTTTAAATCAACTCTTGTAGACTGCTGTTACCAATATAACAACAATAAATTTAGTTACAAAAGCATTCTTACGAAGAAGCACAAGGAAGCCATTCACCTACTTCTTAAGGATGAGACGTTACTGATTACAAAACTTGACAAAGGTTCAGGTGTTGTTCTTCTTAATAAAAGTGATTAAATTGAAAAAAAATGAGTACAATCTTAAATAACAAATTAAAGTTTAAAAAAATAACTGACCAGAAAGATTTGAATAATAAGATAGAAAATGAGCTTACCAGATCTTTGAAGAAGCTCAGGGACCAACAGATCATCTCGTCGAGTGCCAGTATAAACCAATCTTTCTCAATTATTTTTAAGGTCAGTAAATTTTTGCCCAAACTGGTCAGATTGAAAGTCCTTCAAACAGCTGAAGCAGTAGCCATCCGGATGAAGAAACCGGAGCTATGCGTACAGAAGAAATATATTCAACCACTCTTCCTCCCCTGGCCAACATCAAGGCCAATTAATCAATCATAATCTTAACTATTGAATGATGTAGTTTGTTCTTACCTTAAACCTACCCTGGTAATATTGACTTATTCCCCAGAGCGATTAGGTTTTGAATTGTGTTCAGATTATTATTATTATTTATTATTATTATTATTATTATTATTATTATGAGTATGAGTATGAGTATTAGTATTATTATGAGTATGAGTATTAATATTAATATGAGTATGAGTATAAGTATTAGTATTATTATGAGTATGAGTATTAGTATTAGTATAGGTATTAGTATTAGTATTATTATGAGTATGAGTATGAGTATTATTATTATTATTATTATTATTATTATTATTATTATTATTATTATTATTATTATTATTATTATTATTCTCCTCTTACTCCATTTCCAGTCTAGTTGAACTTTTATTTTTATATATAAATGCTCTTAACAAGTATGTGTGTGATCAGATTGTTCGAAATGTTTTGCGCTAATATATCACATAGTTCTGATAATCTCTGTCTTCTTATTACATTATCGAAATTTGTCAAAGGGACTAATTGCTTTAAATGTCACATCCTTTTTTCATCCCTCATCGTACATACACACACAATCATGCATCATATAAATCACCTTGACTTGATCAGACCTGTTTTTGATTGATCGCACCAAATATTCTTGCTTTGTTCTTTTGTATTATATAAATAGCTTACACCAATTCACAAAATGTCAGAAATTTTTAGAAAATCTAATTTTTTTACTCATTGTGATATTACAGATATATTATTTTCTACTAATAACAATCTCCCTGAAGTTATCTAGTCAAACCTTGATAATGACACCTACAAATTGTTAATGATAAATTAAGTCATTCCATTTTGGCACGTACAGTCTATTCAATAAATATGCAAAAAAAGCTATTAAGATGTCTTTTGATAAAAACGCCCCCAAATGCCCTGGTACGGCCGAAAGTCCGCTCTCCTTCTC
Organism: Schistosoma spindalis; assembly: GCA_946903255.1. Lineage (NCBI taxonomy): Eukaryota > Metazoa > Platyhelminthes > Trematoda > Strigeidida > Schistosomatidae > Schistosoma > Schistosoma spindalis. Next base: position 12,641,656 of record OX336416.1, on the reverse strand, counting down.
GAAATGCTCTCACATGGCCCGCATATACAACAACTGCCAGGGAAGTCTTACTCACTGCCTTCTCGTGGCGGGGGTGTTGTTTACGAAATTGAGAGGACGAAAAGCGAACGTGATTTGAGACTCCAAGTATCAAATGAGGTTGGGTAATAATCAGGGTGTTAGAGAAGAATGGAAGGATAGAGATAATTTAAAGGTCAGAATTACGAAAGATAATTGTCCACTTGACATATATGAAGAAAACTGAAAAACATAAAGGCCATAATATTAATCATGAAAAATTGTTAAAGGACAGTAATAACCGATCACGGTTTAAAATTACAAAACACTAATTAAATAAAAAAAACAAGACCAAAACATACTACAGAATGGAAGTAGGGCCAAGGAAGGGTGAGAGATTGGATGTATCATTTGTGTACGCACAGTTCGGGCTTGAATCCGTGGATCGCCAACACCTAAGCAGTATATAAGTTTTTGATTCGACCTTCCTTTGATTCATTTATTTTAGTTGTGTCGATTATTTTAAAGGAAGATTCCTTAGGAGAGACGTCTCCAGAGTTGACTAGATGCTCCTGTGTTGAACTGCTTTGCATTCTCCTTTTAATAGCCACGTGGGGCAATGTTTTGAGATGAGTTTAGAAAGTGATTGCGTTTTGCGGTCAAAGTAACCTGCCCATCGATGTGGCCCAAAGCGGAAGTTTATCTTTAACATATATGTGAATGGTAGGCCGGCTTGAGAAAAACAATACGGAGCCAAGCTCAGTAGAAGGTTTTATTCAGGGATATAGAAATCCGTTGATTCAAGAGTTTGGAAGCCGTAACTCCTTTAAATTCGATATTCATTAAGAGAGTTTTCTCCCAAACTGTTGGTGCTTCTTCAGGTTGTTGTCTTGGTGTAAAGTTCCTATCGACAAATCCAGGTGGATAATTGTTGGGGATGTTAGATCCTCAAAACTCACTTGGTAAATACCTTATTTTCGTAATTTTATTTTAGAAATTTGAATTTCTTGTTTTCGAGCCAAAATAGATCGTTCTCACATATATGTCGTGTTTCTCAATTGGGAGAATCTTAAACGCTATTGGTTCGTTGTATCTCTCGGTATGCTATTTTGTAACGCTTCCAAAGGACAATTTTATGTTGTATATATACGTTTGATTTGTGCCTGTTGCCATTGTTCGTGCTTCTGGCTGCTTGTGGAATATATTTCCCCATTTCAAACTTGGACTTCTCTCTAGCTAGCGGGGCTGGGACGCGTCAGAATGGCTAGCTTATTGATCTTCGGTCACAGAGTCTTTGTTCCGTTCTCAGACTAGCTGAACTCGTAATCGCTGCAAACATAGCAATAACCATTTCTGATGAGTATCTGTCAAAGTTGAAGTGGTTTGCCATCTATTGTCATTAGAACACATTCACCTAACCCGACCGTAGCTGCTACCTTGACGTGGTGGTCGTGCTTGCCTATCGTGATGACCCAACCGAGCTATATTGGCTGGAACACATGTTCCTTCAGGTTCTACCATGCCAGGCAGGTCGATTGGAGAACGGTAAGACTAAGAGCAGCAACTCAAGGTCTGAGGGCGAAGTCGTACTGCTGACTGTACAGAGGTGTGACAGCAGTAAGGTGTTTCCTTCGGACAACCAGCATCTGCAGCGATGCTGCCTTCTCACAAGGAAGGAAGGGGTTAGAAAAGGTCGACCCTAAAATTGTCACACCTCGCCTTATCCAACGGATTTCCGTCTCCGGCGGTAAGGCCCCTTGAAGAACGGAGCTAACACATTAAAAACCTCCCACAAAAAGGCCGTGCGCGACCGGCCTCAAGCAGTTGTCCCCTTGGCTGTGCGGTCACGCACCCAGGTCGCTAAGACCAACACTAATCCGGTTTCCTTTTCAGGTTCCTCAAGAAATACCCTTCCACGGTGTGGGCAACCGGGAAGTGATATCAGCCCTCATACCCGTAACAGCACACGAGACCAAGTTGGTCACATTCAAATCTTTCCTACAACTCCTAATAACTCTCTTATTTCCACGACTAACCCTTCTCACGTCCCTTTATCACCTCGCCCCGCTAGTGCAAATGATTCAAGAACGCGGAACGTTATTCCTGGTCTCCTGAAACCACGCTCTAAACTACACGTAGGAGCTTTCAACGTCCGAACACTGTGCCGAATAGGACAACAGGCTTCCTTAGCTAGGACATTAGAATCTCGCTCCATCGATGTGTGCTGCGTCTCCAAAACACGCATACAGGATCGCAGTAGCGTCTTTCATTTGACCGCACCATGTCAAAGTAACGAACCATCTGGATTTACGCTTCGTGTATCTGGAAGCCCTGATGCTGCTTCCCGTGGCCTTGTTGGTGTAGGTATAGCATTGAGTCCTAGAGCAGAACTAGCTCTCTTAGACTGGATCCCAGTAGACAGTCGTTTGTGTGCTGTCCAACTAAACGGAACAGTAAGGACTCGGAAAGATAGGGACACTCGTCGTTGCCTCTTCGTCGTCTCTGCCTACTCTCCCACTGACTGCAGCTCAGATGATGTAAAAGATGAGTTTTACAAAAAGCTTTCCGACCTTCTACGAAAAGCTAGGCGTTCAGATGTAGTAATAGTGGCTGGTGACTTTAATGCTCCAGTAGGTAAACTATGCGAAAAGGAAAGACACCTTGGTGGATCTTATGGTGTCGCGGTTCAAAGAACAGATAACGGCGACCGTCTGTTGCAGCTATGCTCAGATAACCGCCTGTTTCTTGCAAACAATAACTTTAAGCATAAGGAAAAACATCTTTTGACATGGCGACCCGCGGAATCGTCCCAACGTTGGACCCAAATAGATCACATCGCCATCAACCACCGATGGAGGGGCTCGATAGAAGACTGTCGATCATTCTGCAGCACATGCTTAGACTCAGATCATGCTCTAGTGCGAGCGCGTATTTGTCTACGTCTTACTGGACGTAGGAAACATGCTGCAAGGAAACCCCTTAGGGTCCTACTTAATGATAGTCAAGCTAAGAGTATATTTCAGGAATAACTAGAAAAACGGTTAGGCAGCCATGTAAGTGATGCCCACCCCGAGACAGCGTGGAATGACATCCGAAAAGCTGTGGAAACAGCAGTGATGTCTGCAAGTACGGTAAACCATAAGGTTAGGGAGAAACACTGGATCTCAGTAGCATCTACCGCACTGATAGATGCTCGAAAACTCATTCCATCTGGCTCTGATTATAACGAAGAGCGGAGTCAGCTTAAGCGTAAGCTGACTAGAAGCCTACGCAAAGATCGTGAACAGTGGTGGGTAGCGAAAGCAAGAGAGATGGAAAAGGCAGCGGCAATAGGTAACAGCAGGCAACTGTTCAGACTTGTTAAGGAAACCGGTATTAGGAACCCAACTGTTAGCGAAACAATCGCAGAGAAAGATGGACATATATTCATTCTCAATCCAGGAGATTGGATCGATGGGCAGAATACTTTAGGGATCAGTTCAACTGGCCTTCAGCCACACTTCGGTTTCCCACGATCTCCAGTCGACCTGAATGGCAAGTTGATGTAAGTCCTCCGACTCTTTACGAAGTTGAAAAAGCTATAGGAAATCTGAAGCGTGGGAGAGCAGCAGGCCCTGACAGGTTTACCCCTGAGATTTTTAAGGATGGCGGTCCAGTATAAGCAGCGAGATTGACTGAGGTCTTAGGTAGAATCTGGGAACTGGACGTAATTCCATCTGACTGGTCTCAATCACTGATTGTGCCAGTCTATAAGAAAGGACGAAAGTCCTCTTGTGACAATCACAGAGGAATTAGTTTGACTAATATAGTGTCTAAAATATTAGCTTCTATAATACTTCGACGTCTAACCAAAGCTCGTGAAGAGCAGACTAGAGAAAACCAGGCTGGTTTTCGACCTGGACGGGGTTGTATAGATCAAATATTCGCACTACGTCAGGTCCTAGAATATAGACACACATTGAGACGCCCCACAATCGTAGTATTTCTCGACCTTAAGGCGGCATTTGACTCGGTTGATCGTGAGGTTCTATGGCAGTGTTTGTCACTGAAAGCAGTACCAAAGAAGTACATCAATCTTATAAAGGCTCTCTACTTGAACACAACTGGTCGAGTGAGAGCTTATGGTGAACTGTCATCAGAATTGATTACCTCAAGTGGTGTTCGTCAGGGCTGTCCACTCTCTCCATTCTTGTTTAACTTTGTCGTTGACGTCCTTTTAGAGATGACACTTTCCTCATCTAAATTTCCAGGAGTTGAACTTCTACCGGGAGATCCACTTGTTGACTTAGAATATGCCGATGACATAGTTCTATTTAGTGAAGACGCTGACAGAATGCAGAGTCTGCTGACCACTCTAAGCAACAATGCAGGCATGTTCGGGATGCGATTTTCTCCCTCAAAATGCAAAATGTTGCTTCAGGATTGGGTTGCGTCGACACCCAAACTAGTGATAGGGAGTGAAGTAGTTGAGTGTGTCGACCGCTTCACTTATCTCGGAAGTTTCATCAGCCCTTGTGGTTTGGTGTGTGACGAAATCTCAGCACGGGTACAAAAGGCTCGACTAGCTTTTGCCAACTTGCGTCATTTGTGGCGTAGGCGAGATATCCGTCTATCAACCAAAGGACGTGTTTACTGCGCAGCAGTTCGTTCCGTCCTACTTTATGGCAGTGAAACATGGCCAGTAAGAGTAGAGGATATTCGTAGGTTACTAGTATTTGATCATAGGTGTCTTCGAAACATTGCTCGTATATCCTGGGACCACCGAGTAAGTAATGCAGTTGTTAGGAAACGGGTACTAGGTAAGGATGGCAAACCAATTGATGAAGTAGTGAAACTTAATCAGTTGAGATGGGTGGGACATGTGTTGCATATGCCCGACGTGCGATGTTTTCTGGTGTAGGAGTAGGTTGAAAGAAAGGTAGGGGCGGCCAGACCAAAACATGGCACAAATCCATGGAGTCACTGACAAGTGGACTGAGCCATGTTGGTAGGTGTAGACTACTTGGTTGGGGACCGCGAGATGATAGCAACCGATGGTTAGAGACCTTGAATGACATGGCTCAAAATCGTTTGCAATGGCGCAGGTGCATCCACTCTTTGTGTTCTCTCAAACTTTAATCTTCTGAATTCTTCATGTCCTTTATTTTCTTTCCAAATTTATTTCACTGGATTATACTCCTTGAATAACATCATCAAACCCTAATGTTCCCTATCACTACTTATACTTTCAGTACCTCTACCACTATGGGATTTGAATCGATAAGTGAATTTCTGTGCTAATGTGATATGGCAACTCGAACTGATGTACGTACGTACGAAGTTCCATGTTGTTACTGACTGACTGACCTAATCCTAAAGGATTGAGTGAATAAATTTCTCCTTTCTATGTGATCTAGTTATACTGACCATTCCAATCCGTTTTCTATATATAGATCTCTGTAAAGAACCATCTGACCTTTTCAACCGGACATAAAAAGTCGAAATTTCTCACTCGTCTCTGCATAAGATGTGAATTGAATTCAGTGATGACAATTATTGGATCGATTCAAAATTCCATTGAGGTTCATGTCTTCACAAATAATAAAAGTATCATCCGTATAACTTTGATATAAATGAAATCACTCAATTATTGGTCGAAGTACCGTATTTCCCAGATCGTCCATGAAACAACCAGCCAAGAGTAGACCCACTAGTGAACCCATTGCAACTTCATCAGCTTGTCCATGGAAATCAATTATTAAATCTGAATTGCAACTTCAGAGTAAATAGTAAAAGTAGCTCCTTTAGATAATGTTTTGGGATACAAATGTCGAGGTTGTTATTTTCAATATAGTTACATAAAATAACATACGGCTTCTGTAGGTGGAAAATTTGTAAAGAGAGAAGCGACATCCGATGAGATCATTTTCCTACCATTTATTGATTTTCTAATTCAGTTGACAAAATCAAAGGAATCAAGAGAGTTGTATCTATTGATGTTATTTCTGACGGGTTTTAATATTTTAGCTAACTATTTAGTAATCAAATGATACGGAGAGTTATCCATATAAAGTATAGGACATAGATTGGGAGCCCTCATAACCTCAGTATAGCGGGACCCGATGATGATAATTGAATTCATTATTTATAATAAACTCACCTTCCTTACGATTTCAGTTAACATCTGCTCCGTTTTCTCAGTTACATCTTTTTGGATGGCTTCTTTAGAGAATTTGACAGAATCAGATAATATCGAGGATGGTTTGGTGACATAGTCATGGCGATCCATAAAGACAATTACTGCATCCTTGTCTAGAAGACACAACACTAAATCCTGATTTCTTAGATCAAATAATTGAGACTTATGTTCTTTTGTGAGTAATCGTTGAGTTGTAGGTATTGTGTTTACTTATTGATTACAACAGTCTACAAGAGTTGTTTTGAAAAGCTCATAATCTTTATTAGATACTAGAATAAGAACACTTATTTGACGAATGACGCTTCCAAACAGAATTTTAGCGTTGACTTCATTAATGTTAGTTGATGTACTACAAAACTGACACACAAGAGATAATGGTTGTAACTGAATTGTCGATAACTTTACGCAAGAGTAATTGAATACATGTTTTTCTAGTATTTTTGTCGGCTTTAAGCTTTTCATTAATTTGAAGTTCATGTCTTTTGTACGATTTCTAGCAACCGTATCAATGTAATCTTTGAATTTGAAACGTTCATCTGAAAAACTATATAATATATGCGTTCTTAATTAAATATTTCGTCCCATTTCTGCTATTCTTGACTTTATTTTATTAATATAATTCAAGCTGATACGTTTCAAAGAACGATGATTTGGATGGATGTGGTTTCGGTGTAATGTTTTCAAAAATGGTATCGGATACTCACATCTGTCTGTATAACTTAAAAAAACTGGTTCTGGCATTCGTTATAGCAAGCTTGACAGAAAAACGAAGAAACCTATTGAGTTCCTTTACTGTCACAGGATCCTTAAAACTCCAGATAATTAAAATAACCCATTGTGTCACTGAATAAAAATAAAGAGAATTCAGATAAAGTTTTATTTTCGACGAGGATGATTGATACAAAATCAGGAGAACCTGTGACTTATGTTGATTAAAAAAACGTGAGATGTAACTAAATTTTATGTTTTCTGGTAGCCTATCACACTGTTCGGTTGGTCGGTAATGAATTAAATTTGGGAAATTCGTCTGTGCACGCATTCTTAGCAAAATATGAAACAAAGCAGCTAAAGAACTTGATCCACGAGGCTTATCACAGATATCTTAAATAATAAGAATGGAAGGAAACAAGCGTATTGTGCAATAAACGGGAAAAAATCTAGTTGCCACAAATTTTGTAAATGAAACGCCAAATTTCTTATAACCTAAATTCCAAGTTGTAAATGAATTCGATTAAAATGTTATATATAAAGAATGATGAGAATTTCAAATAAGAAACTCATTTGCTGTGTTTGTTCAATTACAAACTAAAAATAAAGTATATTCGTACGTTACGACTATTTGCATTACTTACTAATGTTGTGACCATTGAGTAAAGAATGCTGAGGTTGGCGAATCGGTTGATAAGATTATCAATCTTCATCTATTAAATTGGTTGGCACACAACTAAATATCCCAATCACTGATTACCTCGATTCACGATGTTGACTAGTTTAGGTGGAAAGAAAGATAGGAGCAACCATACCGAAACGTGACATTAGACTATGAAGTTATCAACTGTTAAACTGAGCTATAATGATAGGCACAGATTATATGATTGGGGTCTGTGAGATTATTATGATTAATGGTTTGAGACGTCAAGTGAGATCCCTTAGTATAGATTGCAATGATGGAGATGTATCTAGTCTTGGTCTTTCCTTAAAATAATCTTATACTATTTTAACCTAATAGCGTATCTTTTATTCACGAATCATATTATTTGTTTTCTACTATCAGCGATACTTTTACTACTACTAATACTGATATATTAGATCCGACATTGCTTGTGACTGAGGTTCGAATTCCTCCCTGCATAAAAAATTTGTTTGCTTTTTTATTTTTAAAAAAGGAAATATATCTGAACAATACAGGACGTAATTGGATATACAAAAAAAGAGCAAAACGATACACGAATTAATCATCATCATCACCATCATAGAGCCATATATCATCAATAGGTGTTATAATATGATAAGGGAGTTAGCAGTGCGAACCCAATTAAGAAACACACTAACACACCCACAGACAAATAAACAAGGAGATATGATAATCTAACAGAAAATCGGTTTATTCACTGTGCAAAACAACAATATTATCCTTATTATTTAAACGACAAGAAACATCAAAAGCCAGTCTTCGAACTGTAGTGCAGAAAATATAAGAGGATTATCAAAAGCATTGTTTATCCTTGTTCTACTGTGGATGGTGTGTGTGTATATATATAAAAGGTGATTATTATTATTAATGGCTTTATTCAACAATGATGAATAGTGATGTGAAATGAGTAGGCAGTAGGCACGGTGTAGTAAGTCAAGAAGACGACAGCAGTGCTAATTCAGAAGAGCATGTAAAAGATCATAATATGAACGACAACAACAACCACATAGGACGGATTATTAGTTTAACATAATGTTGTAATGATTATAGAAAAATCACTGCTTGCATATGCATACATACACGTACATAAAAAAAGAAGCAAATAGAATAGGATTGTCATGGTCTGAAGTGAATAGTAGAGCAGATATATATATATATATATATATATATATATATATATATATATATATATATATAACTCCGCCTGGAGTCCCTTTCGGGGGGCTACTGCCGGTCCCAAGCCCGGGTAAAGGAGGAGGGTTGGGCATGGGGTTAGCGTCCCCATCCCGTAGAAAACTAACTCGCTAAAAAAACGCTAACCAGAAAAAATAACTCAAACCATTTAAACCCTGCCCTGGGAGTTAGAGGTAATATGACGCTTCATGGTGAAAGCCGAGTTCCTCCGGAAGCCACGAGGCCGATGCCCCTTCTGACAACCAGAGCAACAATTTTTATAGGTACATGGAATGTCCGGACAATGTGGGAAACCCAGAAGACCAGTCAAATAGCAACGGAAATGAGGAGATACAACTTGGCAGTACTGGGAATCAATGAAACCCATTGGACCCAAGCTGGACAACAAAGGCTAAATACGGGAGAGATGTTGCTATACTCCGGTCACAAAGAGGAAAATGCTCCACACACTCAGGAAGTTGCTCTAATGCTGTCCAAAGTAGCACAAAATGCACTTGTAGGATGGGAATCTCACGGATCCAAAATCATCAAAGCATCATTCAAAACAAAGAAGAAGGGGACCACAATGAACATTATCCAATGTTATGCACCCACCAATGATAGCAACGACGACGTTAAAGATCAATTCTATGAGAGGCTGCAATCAATCATAGAGAAGTGCCCAAGAAAGGACCTCACCATTCTGATGAGAGATCTAAACGCCAAAGTCGGAATGGACAACACCGGATATGAAGACATCATGGGACTGCATGGACTGGGAGAGAGAAACGAAAACGGGGAAAGATTTGCAAATCTGTGTGCATTCAATAAATTGGTCATAGGCGGTACAACATTTCCACACAAACGTATACACAAAGCTACATGGATCTCACCGGACCACACCACAGAGAACCAGATAGATCACATTTGCATCAATAAAAAGTTCCGAAGGACAATGGAAAATGTGAAAACCAGGAGAGGAGCGGATATAGCTTCAGATCATCACCTAGTTGTGGCCAAATTGAAACTGAAGCTAAAGAAGAACTGGACAACTGGACAAACAGCACCACAAAGGTTCAATACAGCCTTCCTTCGAGATACTGACAAACTCAATGAATTCAAGGTAGCTCTCAACAACAGGTTCCAAGCCTTACAGGATCTACTGAAGGAAGAAGAAACTACTATGGAGGATAGCTGGAAAGGCATCAAAGAAACATTAACTTCAACGTATGAAGAGGTTCTTGGCCCCAAGAAGCATCTTCACAAGGAATGGATCTCTATAGAAACACTGGACAGGATCAAAGAAAGAAAGAACAAGAAGACAGCAATTAACAACAGTCGAACAAGAGCAGAGAAAGTCCAAGCACAAGCAGAGTACATAGAAGCAAACAAGAAAGTGAAGAGCATTAGAGCCGACAAGCAGAAATACGTGGAAGAACTAGCAACGACGGCGGAGAAAGCTGCAAGAGAAGGAAATATGAGACAGCTTTACGATACGACGAAGAAGCTAGCAGGGAAATACAGTAAACCAGAGAGACCAGTCAAAGACAAAGAAGGAAGACTAATCACTGAGATTCAAGAACAGCGGAACAGATGGGCAAAGTACTTCGAGGAACTCCTGAACAGGCCGGCTCCAATGAATCCACCGGACATCGAAGCAGCACAAACAGATCTCCCTATAGATGTCAATCCACCAACTACCGAAGAAATCAGAATGGCCGTCAGACAAATCAAGAGCGGGAAAGCAGCAGGACCTGACAATATACCAGCTGAAGCGTTGAAGTCAGACATCGAAGTAACTACAAGCATGCTTCATCTTCTATTCAAGAAGAAGAGGAGGAACAAGTGCCGATGGACCGGAAAGAAGGACATCTCATCAAGATTCTAAAGAAAGGAGGTCTGAGCAAGTGTGAAAACTACAGAAGCATTACACTACTTTCAATACCAGGAAAAGTCTTTAACAGAGTGTTACTAAACAAGATGAAAGACACAGTAGACGCTCAACTTCGAGATCAACAAGCTGGATTCCGTAAGGTCCGGTCGTGCACAGACCAAATTGCGACACTACGGATCATCGTCGAACAACCAATTGAGTGGAACTCGTCACTCTACATCAACTTCATTGATTATGAGAAGGCATTTGACAGTGTAGATAGGAGGACGTTATGGAAACTTCTTCGACACTACGGAGTTCCTGAGAAGATTGTCAACATTATCCGGAACTCATACGACGGACTACAGTGCAAAGTAGTGCATGGAGGATAGCTGACAGATGCATTACAAGTGAGAACCGGAGTCATACAAGGTTGCCTACTCTCTCCCTTCCTGTTTCTCCTGGTGGTCGACTGGATTATGAAGACCTCGACATCTGAGGGAAAACACGGCATACGATGGACAGCTCAGAACCAATTAGACGACTTGGACTTCGCAGATGACCTAGCCCTCCTATCACATACACACGAACAAATGCAGATAAAGACAGCCAGAGTAGCAGCAGTCTCTGCATCAGTAGGCCTCAACATACACAAAGGGAAAACCAAGGTCCTCAAACACAACACGGAGAACAGCAATCCAATCACTCTTGATGGCGAAACTCTGGAAGATGTAGAATCCTTCACATACCTGGGAAGCATCGTCGATAAACAAGGAGGTTCAGATGCAGACGTCAAGGCGAGGATTGGCAAAGCTAGAGCGGCATTCCTTCAACTGAAGAACATATGGAACTCAAAACAACTTTCAACCAATATCAAAGTCAGAATCTTCAATACCAACGTCAAGGCAGTTCTACTGTACGGAACTGAAATTTGGAGAACTACAACAACCACCATCAAGAAGGTACAGGTATTTATCAATAGCTGTCTACGCATGATACTCAACATCCATTGGCCGGATACCATCAGCAACAGCCTTTTGTGGGAGAGAACCGACCAGCTTCCAGCTGAAGAGGAAATTAGGAAAAGACGATTGAAATGGATAGGACATACATTGAGGAAATCATCAAACTGCATTACGAGACAAGCGCTAACTTGGAATCCTGAAGGGAAGCGGAAAAGAGGAAGGCCAAAGAACACATTACGTCGGGAAATAGAAGCAGATATGAAAAGGATGAATAAGAACTGGAAAGGATTGTCCAGGACAGGGTTGGATGGAGAATGCTTGTGAGCGGCCTATGCTCCTTCTCGACGAGTAACAGGCGTAAGTAAGTAAGTAAGTAAGTAAGTATATATATATATATATAATATAACAACTAACCATTTAATCAAAGTACGATGGAAAATGATTGGTTTTAAGTAGTTCATGAGTAGTAATAATAATAACAATAGTAATAATAATAGTCAGGTCAATCAACAGTAAATAAATACGTTTCATATTCATAAATCAGCATCATTATATAAATAATAATTACGATTTGACTACTTGAATATGTTGGATTGTATTCTTTTCGTTGAAGACAACAATATGGTATTGTATTTCCCCGTATTATTAATTATGAATAAAAAACAGAAATTGTTTTACTTATTCATTGATTCATCCATAAAAGTATATGAAGAAGGAGTGTATTGAACAATTGAAATATTCCATGAAAAATACATATAAACACCTAAATGAAAGTTTGAGAGAGAAAAGCTGTCAGTAATTTCCTATATATATATATATATATATATATATATATATATATATATATATATATATATATATATATATATATATATATATATATATATATATATATATATATATATATATATATATATATATATATATGTATATATATATATATATATATTATTGAATATAGCATTGTATGTTTCGGATTGTGGATAGTAGTGGTTAGGGAATCAGTTAGTTGATTAGAGACAGGAAGAAATATTAAGACATGACAAGGTGATTTGATCGTGAATAAGATAATCATGTATGCTATTACAGGTATGTGGTCAGTTCTGATTTCCCGATTGCCTACAAGGTGGGTTTCATTCTATTATGAACCAGTCATTCAGGATGTAGTAACTGTGTCATGCGAGTGGCTTTAATAATTCTATGCGAATTCGTTCTAATTTTTGAACAGATACCAATAATTTAAACACCATGTGACTAACGAGTCATTTTCCCTCATGTCCTTGTTAAATCTGTGTTTGAACATTTTTATGTGTGCTTCGTCTAAGCACAAGTCTGTTTATAGCTTAATTTATTCGTTGTCTAAGCTGATTTTACTGCATCAAACTGAATCATTTAGATTAAGACATGAAGTCAGTTCACCAGCTAGCTGTGTTAATTTCATTTGTATATAACCTGCTTAGCTGATTTATATGTTTATTTAAAAAGGTGAAATTATATATATATATATATATATATATATATATATATATATAGAGAGAGAGAGAGAGAGAGAGAGAGAGAGTTAGAGCGCGAAACCCAAAGTCCTGGGTTAGATCCCCTGTGGTGTGGTGTAAATACACACTATACTGAGCAATCCCATAGTAGAACAAAACAGTTGTTCAGTGCTTCCAGGTCTTCAATAACTATTTAACTTAGGTCAACTGGTGATGTCAAAATCTGACGACCTCTGAAAGCCCTACATTGATCTTTATTTGGGCATCTATTTGTGTAAATTGTCTCATTTTTTCGTGATATTAGCTTGATGATCACTAACTGAACAAATGTCTAGACACTGAGCTCATAATAATAATACTAAACGATACTTACCGGTTCAGTATGAAATCGTATTCTTGTTACACAAAAGCAAAGGAACAAAGTTTTGGCTTTTATATAACTTTAGTAAATTCTATTCATAAAGAAGAAAATGGAAAAATGCGACGTAGGAAGTAATACATAAGAGGGAACAAGTGTCGATGATCAGGCATATATATATATATATAGTATTCAGTAACTGCTTTTCGTTTATATATATGATACAGCTATCTACTCACATTTATTCATTCTTCGATCAATCAATTCATTCATTGATTCATCTAATTATTGAATAACGATTCTATTCCCAAATGTCTGTTGATCCCATTCATTATCTAACTTACTTTCGCCTCAATTAAATCGTATTGTTGTTGTTTATTACGTAATTCAGGCTTTTCTTTTCCCTCAGTTGGTAAAATTATTTTTCGGTTTACTACTACCACAACTATATTTCTTATTGACTTTTCGTTTGCATATATCTTATTCGATGATACTTTCTTTTTTATGTATTCTTGATTATTTTTCTTTTCTTTTAGTGTGTCAGTGTTTCTGTTGTCTTCATATATCTTCATTATTGTTACTACTATCACAATTGGTATCCCTAATACACTAGGAGGAAGTATTATATCATTGTGTATTTAATACGTAAATCCTTGTGTATACGTATGTATGCTTATTAGTAAATAAGTTATGCGGTGTCACACTTTTTACAAACAAGCACACACCCACGTACATCAACGCATTTACATGTAAAATGCACAATAATATAATACTTCCTCATGGCAACAATCATGAAGATATGTGAATACAACAGAAACACTGACACACTAAAAGAAAAGAAAAATAATCAAGAATACATAAAAAAGAAAGTATCATCGAATAAGATATATGCAAACGAAAAGTCAATAAGAAATATAGTTGTGGTAGTAGTAAACCGAAAAATAATTTTACCAACTGAGGGAAAAGAAAAGCCTGAATTACGTAATAAACAACAACAATACGATTTAATTGAGGCGAAAGTAAGTTAGATAATGAATGGGATCAACAGACATTTGGGAATAGAATCGTTATTCAATAATTAGATGAATCAATGAATGAATTGATTGATCGAAGAATGAATAAATGTGAGTAGATAGCTGTATCATATATATAAACGAAAAGCAGTTACTGAATACTATATATATATATATATATATGCCTGATCATCGACACTTGTTCCCTCTTATGTATTACTTCCTACGTCGCATTTTTCCATTTTCTTCTTTATGAATAGAATTTACTAAAGTTATATAAAAGCCAAAACTTTGTTCCTTTGCTTTTGTGTGTAACAAGAATACAACTATTTCTATGTTTTTAAAGAACACTTTCTGATTTGCTTCTAATCTCCACCTGTCCAACAGGATTATTTAATACTGAAATATCTGGATCCAATTTAGTGACGGTTAACAACGCCATATTTAAATCCTATGGAAGTAGACAAAAAACAGAAAACAACCGGCTTAATGAAAGAACATAAGACAAACGAACTGGTTTTATAAGAAACGATTGAGAGGGAAAAGACTAGAACTTAATCGGCAGGAATACATTTCGAACATGGATCATTGTATTGGCTTGAAACATAAATATCAATTCAACCAATGAAATGTAAATGCTCTAGGGGTGTACACGGACCTAGTAATTTTGCATGGATGATGATAAGCTTCGGTTATAGCAACAATGGTAATGGGAAACATCGGACATTGAGGTTATGGTTCGAAAAGACAGAATGAAAAGATGTGTATTTAACAAATATTGGAAGTGAAGACGTGGAGAAAGATAAAGAATAAATGCTTCTGTTTCATCGTGATCGATTCTAAGCCGCGTTACATGAAGTATTCAAATACTGAACTTCATGGACTGATATTACATTCTGATTTGGTTGCTTTATATTTCAAATGATTACATTATATTCGGTGACTAGGGCGATCAACTATCTTTGTCACTGAAGAATTGCTAACATTTAGGGGATCACTTTGTTATTAATGCCGATGCTCAGAAATGTGTTAAAAATGTCATTTCAGCAACTTCCAGATAGTTCTTTATTTTCTGACTCTGGGACTGTTTAGAAAATGCAGTGATGGTCAGTTTATGACATAGTGCCAAGGTATAAAAGGAAACTGTGTAAGACTGATTAATATCAGGTATGACTCAAAATAGAAGTTAATGATGGCCTTTTGTAGTTTTCTTCGATATTATTCATAAAAGGCGAACTTCCTGAGCTAATTTGTTTCTCTTATTATATACTGCTCTCATCTACCTATTTTTATTCATTTATTTGTTCAACATTATACTCACTCCCTTCTTTCCCTATCTCATCACAATATCATTTGATTATTAATGTGGAGCGTATTTATTTTGGTGATTATGTTCATCAGTAATTATGTTTTAAATAAATAAATAAGGAACTTAAACAATTGTGTGCCATATCACCGGATAAATTCATTTAGTAGATTACAAACAACATGCGAGACCAAACCAACAAAAGTCAATACATAAAGTTTCTACACTGTTCACATCAATAACAGTCAATGACCTGAAGAAATGATAACATGTTTAGTGTTGACCATCTCTCGTAGCTTTCTCCACCTAACCTACAATTCTATATTATCCAGAAGTATTTTATAAAAGTCAAAGAAGGCAGTGACAAGATAGAATACACATAATACATACTAGCGATAGCGAGAAAATTGACCACAAATTTACTACTAGTTGAGGAATTAAGATTCCGTTTATTTATTTAAATCTTATGCATAACCCAATAGAAAAAGGATAATCCAGTAGTATAAATACATCAGTGTTTTATTATGACGTAATATAGTAATAAATTACTTAGCAATAAAAGTATACACACGCATATATGTACACACCGATATATAAGTAAATGTATTTAACACAGAAACACGGTTAACTGGTGAAGATTACGCATAAGTAGAATGAATAAGTAGTAACAAGAGGAGGACAGGAATTTGTGGAGCCTGTAAAATATACATCGTTCCCTTCATCGACTGGCCTTCACAAACATATCTTCACTAGTGACTGACTTTAAGATGCAGTTCCTGGATATCTCTAATGAGAAGCTGTGATCAAAAGTGGAATTCAACCACACCGTCTGAAACGGTTATCTACCATAGGCAATGTGAGATGACTGCGCAGTATCGAGAATTTATTGAAATTAGGCATGCACACCATTGAATGTCGGCTCAGTGCTCGCTGCGAAACATATAAGTCGTGGATTTGATCCCCGATGTGGTTGTAGATCCATACAGCTAAGAAAAAACAATTAATCCATGCTTAGTGGTTTTCAATGATTGTCTAGCTAATATCAAGTCCGTGATATAAACCATATAAAATAAATAGTTGATATACATCAGTATGTGTGTATCAATCTGTTGTTTACCACTACGAAATGAGAATATACAAAAAAGATAAAACAACGCATGCACCTAAAACTTATTTGATTACATGAAAATAGATATTTGCCAGAGAAGATGCAGTCAAGTGTTGGATAACAGACTAAATTTAGACGACGACAACGACGGCAACAACAATGACAGAAATATATAACAATCACAAAAACATTATTTGATCATGTAAATATTTGCAAAATCTTGAAACGACGTAACTTTTTTAAATTCGAGTTTGTTAATTAACTGATAAAAACTAAATACAAACTTCTCATCAAATGATTGTATAAATTAAAAGGGATGAAATTTATATTATAGTGACAAAGTATATACACAAATGCACACTGTGCTGTTATTACTGTTTTATGGAGATAAAAATAAGCAGAGAAAAAAGCAGTTAAGATTTTTCTTTTCAATTTTTTATAGTTAAACTAACAACTCACTTCATCAAAATCATTACTAGATATAGAATGTCCATTAGTCTGTCAAAGAAGAAAACAGAACAACAGAACAGTTAATAGAAAAAAGTAATTTCAACATGGAAATAAAATTATATATGTAATGAGGTAAAGAAACTCTGCATAGTAATAACACAATTCTTAAATTATGAAGTACTACACGATTGTCGTGAAGAGCTTGTAATATTCAAGACTACATTTCGAACAGTTTTTGTTGGTGTATATGTGTATTCTGTATGGATTCCCTTCGAGGCCTAATATGTACCAAGAATAGTATGTAGGTACCATTCAGGGGATGAGTCACAGATGGCACGAATCGTGTATTCTCAATTCCACTGCTAGTACACATTCCATCTATTCTGTTAGAAAAAAAACTTGTAATAAAATAGTAATATCAAGGTATTGTGTATGGAATGTACACATGTCGACAAAGACAGAATAAAATTTATTCTTAAATGTCTTTATTGGAATATTTCAAAACCTTACCAATAATGACAAGAATACCATAAGCGCTAAACAAGTTGGCGGCTATCTGGACTAACAATTTAAGTGAATAACGGTGTTTAAAGTGAAATGTAGGGAGTTTGAGTCCTATTTTGAACATCAACAGTGTAAAGGAGGTAGACCTAGTGGACGAGTACCAAATAGGAACTGGAACGAGTCGAGAATTACATTTCTAACCCATGATCTATTTACACTGAAAAACATTAAAAAAACCATGTTTGAGGGTATTGATTAGCAATGGATGTCAAGATGAGTATTCTATTTTATTTGAGACTTGTCAGCTGGAGATATAACTCCATTTCAGTATTCGTAGGTTTGGAATAAAACTTGAACACAGTAATTCAATCAATGAAGAGAAATGAACGTCTTCGAACATATTGCCAGCTAATAATATCCAAAATACAAACAATTCATATTTTAAGACAACCGTTCACAACGAAAATATAATATACCGATATAGAGAAGCTGATCAATTCAGTTGAAAATATGAATACTCCAGTTAAAACCTACGCAAAACATTCCTTCATCTGGCTAGAAACATCGAACCTTAGAAACTAATTTTATTTTGCAAACCAAATCCACGGAATTTATAAATACATTCAGATCTGAATGCATTTATCATTAAATTGGCAGCTTGAATTTTTTATTCAGAATCGCACCTAGCATTATCTATAACTAACAATTACTTGTTTTTATTAATTAACCAGAAGGACATCAGGCAATAATTAACGTTCTTAGAGAAAATTACACACCTCAATCACATGGGATAGATTGTTGTGAAATTTTACAACACTGTACACTATCAGAATAGAAGCCCGATTTAAAATAATCTAGAGAATGGGGAAAAAGATCAAGCCACCCTAACTTTGTTGAAACTAACAGGATCAATTCGTGTCTCCTGTATATATTTATTTTTGTATTGCCTTATTCTTAATCTTCACAATCATTTATGCATTGATATATATATATATATATATATATATATATATATATATATATATATATATATATATATATATATATATATATATATATAAATCAGATCCTCCACGTTCATCGATGGTGCTGTCCAGGTACATGAAAGAGCTTCCCCATCAAGTGTGATTCGTTTGGTGTTTCCCGTGTTTTATTTGAGAATCCTGTTTTCTCCCTTGTGTATGTTGAGGCCTACTGCTGCTACACCGGTTCTCTTCACCAGCATTTGAATTTAGACTATTCGAATAACAATAATTGTAGATTGAAAAATTTAGAGCCTCTCAGATGATGGTGAAGTTGAGACAAAAAATTGTTCGCTCAAACATTTCTTGTTTTAAAACAGTTTAAGCAAGTTATGAAAACTATGACTACTGAACACTTGTAATCATTAAAATATTGAACAATGATCAACAGTGTCTTTACCTACATCAATCAGTCAAACACAACGTACAACCTTGTATGTGTGTACATCGTTTGAGATTGCTATACTTTATTAGTACAACGAAAAGAAATTCCCAGTGATAGAGGTAGTAACAAAACTAGAGAACAATTAGGCATCGAAAATATAAGGAATTCAGAAAATTAGGATCTAAAGGGTAGGTAGGATCTGTTTGTGATATAAACTATAAAATTTCTATTATTATTTTATTGATTGTTTCCGTCATAGAAGAAGCTCGAAGGAATTAGAATTATATGAATATCAATCGCTCAGATTATTCGAAACATAATTTTATGTAAATAATATCCTCTATAACCTTTTGCCTAATTTCTATTAAAAACTATTCCATCAAATTTCAACGAATGTTCCATATTAAGTTGTTCAATTTTGACAGTTTCACTGTTCACTAAAGAATTGGAATGATAACCAGCAGTAAATAGTCACCATAGTTATTATTATTATACAGAGTTTAAAATAAAAACATGCAAATTAAACATTGATTAATATACTTCGAAATTCGATGGGAACTGTATATTACTAATCTTGGCATTTTGCTTATAGGAAATTTGTTATTCTACAACACCAATAGTTAAATTTTGCTTGGTGAGAGATATTTTCTACTTATTTGCCAAGATCGTAGTGTTGGTGTTATTATTATACATAAATTTTGGCAAATTATTCAAATGTGTGGATAAACGGTTGACCTTAAACTAATTGATCCACCAGACCATTTTAAAGCGCATTAATGTAACACTAATAACTAAATTTTGACTGGTTCCATGCATTACTCATAATAAGAATGGAGGTGATGTCATGATAATTAGTTTGTTGAGCTATCATTTTAGTAACCAAATGTTATTTTGGAAAAAATTTAAATGTATATATGTATAAAGGAGGTCCCAACAACGAATGTTTCAAGAATGGCTTTAGTTGCAAATTCATTGTGTTTACAGTAACGAATATTAGCCATAGGGAAACATGGTACTGTCTAGTACTATATCAAGTCCACATGAATTCTTCTAGCTTCCAGACAGACCGACATATTTATTCTCCTCGAGCAATATTTTGACCTTGTCAAATATTCGGTTATGACCATGACGTATGTATATGTATCGCTGTTCCCATCCAGCACGTCATTAGATTATTTTTGTCTGGCTACAATTATTGATATCACAAGGGGTTTTTTGTGGATATTATAGTAATCTTAATAATTGAGATCATGATTCACTGCTGAGGAGCCCCAAAACAGGATGAAACGGCCGTCCAGTGCTTCCAGGTTTTCTACGGTGATCTAGCTTCAATTGACTCATGATCTGAACTATTAAAATTATTATAAATATGGAGTCACGCTTGATCGGAAGGAGTTGGGTCATTTGCCTTCTACGGTGTGCTTCTCTGCTTCGTTTGAATGTCTGTATGACAGGGCAACGAGTGCATCAAATATACGTATCCGGAATTTATTCTTTTATTTGACTTATTTTATTCCGTTATCTACTAACTCGAAATAAGTAGATAACTGGATACGAGAGTAGCCGGGATGAATATTTCTTTATCACCACTCGAACAAATTGGAAGTCAGATCAACAGACTACTGAAACATAAATCCTCTAACAAATAACAATGGATATTACATACATTGTGATTAATATAAACAGCTTTTGCATGATTAAAAAAACGAGAATAAAAATTGTCACTGATCAACTGTTTAATAAGTTCTTCACACGATTACAATGTTTATTGACACATTAAAAACATCTAAAGACAAATAAGAACTTACATGAACAATTTGACCCGCAGTATTTGCAATAATACGTTCACTAACTGTTTTTGTAGTAGTCACTTCAGAACGTTTAACAGTACGTTTGATCATTTTACCATTTTCATCATGAAATGTTTCTGTTTCAATTTGTGGTTCACTTCTTTCAATCGACTAATGAACAAATAATAGCAAATATTATGCAATGTATACAAAAATTATTATTTTACACCTTTAGTAATTGAATTATGTTTTGTTAATAATTTAGATGTATCACTTCACTTACGCTTGTTACCACTTATAGAGAAGCATAGGTCGCCTATCAACATTTTCCATTGAACTCTGTCCTGAGTAATCCTTTAAAGTTGCTGTCCATTTTTTCTATATCTGCTTTCAAATTCCAACTCAAAGTGCTCCTTGGTCTTCTATTTCTCCTTTTACTTTCGAGATTCCAAGTTGTGATGCAGTTTGATGATTTCCGTAATATATATCCTATCTACCTCCAGCGTCTTTTTCCGATTTCCTCTCCAGCTGTAAGCTGATTTCTTTTCTCTCACAGTAGGCTGTCGCTGATGGTATATGGAAAACGGATATTGAGTATCTTACGTAGACAATTGTTTAGAAATACTTATACATTTTTGATGGTTGAGGTAGTTCTCCAACTTTCATCTCCGTACAGCAAGGATGTCTTGACGTTCGTATTGAAAATTCTCACTTTAATATTGGTTGACCGTTTTTTGAGTTCCATATGTCCTTAAACTTCGGGAATGCTATTCTTGCATTGCTAATCCTCTCCTTTACGTCTGCATAAGATTCTCCTTGTTCATAGATGATGCTGTCCAGGTACATGAAAGAGCTTCCCCATCAAGTGTGATTGGTTTGGTGTTTCCTGTGTTTCATTTGAGAATCTTGTTTTCTCCCTTGTGTATGTTGAGGCCTACTGCTGTTACACTGGCTGTCTTCACTTGCATTTGAATTTAGGTGTATATATGCCTATAAATGCTCTATCAACGATTATCTTAATGATGTCAGCAGCAATAAATTCATTGTGTTTATTATGATAGTGATTCACAACGGGGTATTAACAATAGGGAATTATACATCCCCTAAAAGAATACTCATTAAACAAGTTGGTGGCTATTGAGTATCTATAGCAATTATTTACCAAGATCTAATGATCGCGATGAGTGTAATGAGTCCTAAATACGGGTATGATTATCGACATTAACTGATAGGTTCCGCATAGTGAAATATGCTATCTGAAATGGCATATTAGCTAATAACCAGAAGATACAATATTAAAAAATATCATCTTGATTGATTGATGTTATGGACTGGAATGTCAGATAGACTGAATGAAACAATTTGCACTCTCTACAGTGCATAATTGATTTAGTGTTGTAATAAACCAATTCCAGTCAAATGGATCTTATCTCTAGTAATTCGTTAAGTTGACTTCAGTACAGTGGAAGTATTTAAAATTATTCCTTTCAGTCAGTCAGTCAGCTGCAACGTAGGACCAGGCACATATATGCATCGGTCCAAGTTGCCATACCGCACTAGCACAACAAGATGAACACCGGATTCATAGAAGTAGTTAATTCAGTTCATGGTAATATATAGAAGAAAGATTGCATATAAGGAAATAGTACAGGAAGAAAGAATTAGTTTGTAGAAAGAAAGATATGAAGCGATTTTAATCCCTTAGTTTAAAGGAAGACAGAGAGTGTATGCACCGACGCCATTGTGATCGATTCTGAGCCATGTCACCAAGAGTCTCCAACCATTGGTTACGATAGTCACGCGGACCCCAACCAGGCAGTCTGCATCTACCAACATGGCTCAAACCAGAAGTTAGTGACTTCAAGCACTGATGCCACGTTTTGGTTTGGTCACCTTTAACTTTCTTCCAATTATCCCTAACACCAGTGAGTATTGCGCGTCGTGGTAATCGGTGTTCAGGCATACGTAACACGTGGCCCAACCATCTCAGTCGATGAAGATTCATAACCTCATCAACTGATTTACCATCATTTCCTAATACCCTGCGTCTAACCTCACTATTACTTACCCGGTGATCCCAGCAGATGCGAGCAATATTTCTAAGGCATCTGTGGTCAAATACTAGTAACTTACGTATATCTTCTACTCTTAAAGGCCAAGTTTCGCAGCCGTATAGCAGAACGGAACGAACTGCCGCACAGTATACTCGTCCCTTAATTGATAGACGAATATCTCGCCTTCGCCATAGATGACGTAAGTTGGCAAAGGCCAAACGAGCTTTTCGAATACGTGCTGAGATTTTGTCAGACACCAACCCATTAGGGCTGATCAGACTTCCAAGATAAGTGAATTTGTCGACGCGTTCGATTACTTCACTCCCTATCCTTAGTTCAGGTGTTGACGCAGACCAGTCCTGAAGCAACAACTTGCATTTAGAGGGAGAGAAGCACATCCCAAACATTCTGGCATTGTTCCTTTACAACTTACCTAATTTAGGGTTGTTTAATTACATTTGAATAATAGAGGGGAAAAACCCACAGGAAAAGGAGGATTGCTAAGAAAAGAGGAAAATTTTTTATCCTAACGATGAAATTTTGCATATACGATAAAAATGATACTGAAAACATGAACAAGAAAGAATAATAGGGTGATGAAAAAAATTCCGTGATTATCGAAAAAAAAGAAAATGTTAGTAGAAATGAATGAAGCAATATTGAGTAGAGTTGGGTGAAAAACTCGAAGGAATAGACAGAAAGGAATGAAATGAACGTATGTGTGTACTAACATTTAACTTTTAGATCACTGACCGGGGATCCAATTGTTTTAATGTTCGGATTTGAATAAATTCGTAAATATATATATGGACAAAAATAAAACATGTAAATAAAAGGTTATAAGTGTAAACATATAAATTCATGTAAATTAGAGTACCGGTTATGTTGGAATTGATATCTCACTCATAATAATATCACTATGTTAAAAATCACCGATGCACACAAACAGATGTTTATTAGTGAATATAAAGTTAATATGGTCATGTTTGTAATATAGAATATAAATAGATTATTTATTATTGCGAATGTGAACAGTGACAACTATAAAATGGCATGAAAACATTAGCAATTATGATGGTACAATGGTATTTTATTACAAAATCGACTTCGTGTTATATATATATATATATATATATATATATATATATATATAACAATTAGACTTGATGACGACCATTTACTACTATTCAACTGAACTATTGCCCCCTTTGGATGATCCGCTATTTGAAATTGTTCTTTAGGTCAGTAAAAAATCTCATCATGAAGTATTCATAAAGAATAATAAATATTTATACGCTACACACATATTATTATCCTAGTTTAAGCAATACACAGATCAATCAGTGGTCACACATAGTTAATGTAGAATCTGACCATCACTACTTCTACTATAATAACATACACTACCACGATGAGATGAAGTTAAAAAAAGAGTTCGGCATAATTATAATGTCGATGATGCTGAGAGCGACTACATATTGAGAACATAGTTGCAATTAGCAATGCCATACAAAATCCCTAATTAGTGGAGTTATCACGTAGGCAAGCTGCATTTTACTCAACAAAATAGCTAAAACTAATAACTTCATGAACTGATACATTTTTAGTTTGGCTGTATAGTAGTTATCAGTTTTAAGCTTTATATCTACAAAATTTCGTTGAGAAATTTCAATCGTACAACTGAATTTTATGAAGTGAGAAATTTTTAATTCTCAAAAAAATAATTGAATTTATTCAAATTGTCACATTTTGGAAGTAGTACGTATAAATAAATACAAGAGGCTAATAGGAATAAATAAAATATAAGTAAAAATATGAGGGATCAGACAATATCCGAAAATGAGCAGAATAAGGTATGTACAAATTAAAGTAATGCAACGAGTTAATACCTCAATTATGGAACATAACAAATAAATAAAGACCGGAATTCGGGACTCAGTGATTGAGAATCGAACACTTTAACCATTGAAATATTCGCATGAAAATTAGGCTTTATTTAATTGAATTATTGGTGTAGATTATTTTCATTTACTAACAGTTCTCGTCATTTGATTGCAATCAATGAACATCAGAGAACATTGAACATCTGGTTTGAGACTACTCCCTAGAAGTGCATACTCATGATCAAACAAAGTGTGAAACTTAGAGTTTTCGCTGTATCACAACAATCAGCAAATCCAGAGCCAAAATGAACACATATCTAAATTCAGTCAATTAGCAATGAAGTGGGACAATCAACTAGTGCTATTTCACACAATGTATGACTAATTCACAGTCATGACGATAACTATCATGCTATTACGTTATATAATACTTAAGTATTAAATAATAATAAATTAAAATCTCACTTATTAAAATAAACTGAGTTTACATAAAGTGTAATTGACGAGACGGCATAATCTTTATTCTAAAAAAACAGTTTGTCGACGAATTCATCCTATGTTGCGTTTTAGTAAGGAATATGCCTCCAAAAATCTCTGACAATCTTATTCAACGAAATTCATCTTAACAAAAAAAGTATTAAGTTTTGTTCCAGTGTATCTCTTTACATGATGAAATCAATCGCAAAATAAAACTTCTAGGAACCTAGCAGAACAAGATATATAATTGCATACTCATCAGAAGGTTAATTTAATTTTCGCAAATTTAAACTTACCAGTATTTAACAGTACAATTAAAGAAACTAAAACAGTTAGTCAATGTATTAAAATTTACCGAATACACTAAGCATATGAGAATAACAATTAATTGGTCACAGTGAAGTAGTAAGTGACTAATGTGATGTTTATCTAGTCCTTTCAATCAATCAGGAGGTAATGTTCAGTTCACTAATCTAATTGAATAGACATAAAGTGTACTGTGTCGAGATGTTAGATAGTTGAAGGTAATCCACAGGAATTCGACCAGTCCTTAAAGGACAAAGCGAGCACTATTATTTATTTACTTGAACACATAAATATTGGTAATTGGTGCCCTCTTGTACCAATATTTATGTGTTCAAATAAATAAATAATAATGCTCACTTTGTCCTTTAAGGACTGGTCGAATTCCTGTGGATTACCTTCAACTATCTAACATTTCGACACAGTACACTTTATGTCGATTCAATTAGATTAGTGATCTGAACATTACACCCTGATTGAGCATTACTTTGTTCAATACTCAGAGATCAATCATTTGTAAACGCATCTCAGTCCGATATGTGATCAGTTTCAGCCTTAATAGTCCAATATGATAACGTTTAAGACTGTGGGATTATATGGTGCGGTTTCAAATCCCACAGGCTCAAAATAACAATTCTCTCGATATTACAAGTAGATCCTGCTGACGAGTGCCAACTACTACGAAGCTTAGATCCTCCGACTACCCAACGTAGAACAACTTTAGGTCTACCGAAAAAAATGTAAACAACTTTATACCAATGTGCATGTACATGCACCAGATAGAGTAGTGTGAATGGAAAACTGAGTCACTGAAGATAAATCATACTAGGCCCCTGCCCAAAAAAGGAACAAGACAGTAAACAGATGTGATGTAAACAAAATACGCAAAACGGAAAATATAGATGAAAGAAAAATACTAGACAGAAACAAAATCATAAGAATAATGATAAAAGAAGCAAACGATAATAGACAGATCTAGTGTAACTACACACAACATTTCTAGCTTCATTATATACTACATTTATTTATTCTCAACTAGTTCAATCCCATTATCAACATCATCATGCTTTCTATCAAATTAGTATTTAAATGAATAAAAATGATGGTTAGTACGACGAGTTGTTGGACGTTTTCATGGATATAATCTCCTTCAAGTGAATTGTATTTGTTTATAGCCGCAAAACACAATCCATCTTTTTTATAGGAATGAAATTTAACGAAAAGCAAACAATGACTACTACTACGAGTAATAATGCTTGTCAAGTGGCCTTTAGGAGAAAGATTTAATTACTTTCAGGGTTATTAATGTCAATATTAGACAAGTGAAATAAAGAATTAAATTCGTATGGTCGTTAAATATGATAAGTTGATAAGGACAATATGATTCGAGGAAGAATTCACAGAATATAAAGAATGGGTATTATCTTAAGGCAGTGTATACCATTCAAACCCATTTCAAGTCATATAATAGTCGAGTGTCTTCAATCAATTGTTGGTTACCAATACCAAGTAAATTTACACCTATTTCTAGTCTTACCAATTACAAACACAGATCATGAACAATGGAGTTTAACAAATATAAAAAGAATTTACTTGGGTCAAATCAGTAGAGTATTGAAAATTCATTATGAAAAGTGAGACATTTGAAAAAAAACTTTTCTATCATCCACACAAACATGCTTTTGGTGAATTGAAGTTGATGTTTATTCATGCCTATCTGATATGACTGTGTTAGTTTTTCTTCATTACAAATACTTGAATAAACTTTTGTAAAACATAAACAATTCGAATAAATTCTATTACTTTTGGTAAAGAATCTAGTGTAGTGGTTATTTAGCGAAATTATTTTACGATGATTGGTTTATTCTGTATTTTCTATTCGTTACAGAATTATCTCAGTTAAATTACTACTGAAAACCAGAAGGGGGCACTGAAAAGTTGTTTTATGTATAAAGCTCCTATGCATTGTATATGTACGACTGCACTAGGGGATAAAACTTAGGTGCTTTTATGGTGTAAGCTTAATCATGGTTAGAATCATTAAGCTGGAGTCCAATGGTATACGATTTCGACGTCAATGACGTGCCAGAACGGCGATAAAATAGAGACAATTAAGGTCCAAAACTGTTTTCATCAACAGGAAATGTATTCAATAAAACTGACAGATACCAATTTAAGTTTTCCGTGCATATTCTAATTGAGCATTGTGTATTAGATCTTTGTTTACTTTTTAAGATCGTTCAAGTACTTAAGTTAGTAGATAACTGAGAACGGGATAGGATCCATGTCTATGAATTTTTAGTGCATTCAACTTTTAATGTTTGATGTGTGTGGAATATCTAGCATCTATTTGTTCATTTAGTGAGTGAATGCTGTGTACAAAAGCATAATTTTCATTGAGAATTTCGTTTCAGGCTCCAACTTTTGCTTAATTTACTTTTTTTCCATACAATAAGTTGGGATGCACTAGTGTCATATTCATAAAAGGCATATGGAAACAAGTTTTTATGATTGAACTAAAAGCTTCAGTGGAAATCATGCCTTTATATTACAGCAATGACACCCTAAATGAGTGAAGAAAATTCTCGATATCACATTGTTATTGAATATAGAAAAAAGATGGTTGTCTCCATACATGGGTACAGCAGCAACAAAGTCAAGTTAAAGGTGCGAAAAAGTAGAGGAAAAGAAAATTGAAAATAAGCACGAATATAAACAAAAAATTAATCATATGAAATGAGTGGATGAATAGATGAGAAATGACTCATCACTAACTTAAGCATTCATTAATTTACGAGAGTAAGTGAATTTGCGTGACATAAAATAAGAAGATAGAAAAAGGGGAAGATAAAATGCCATAAGACAAAGTATTATGATTATAATATATATATATATATATATATATATATATATATATATATATATATATATATATATATATATATATATATATATATATATATATATATATATATATATATATATATATATATATATATATATATATATTAACTTCACACACGATATCAGACATGAGTGATGTCTATATTGTTTCCAAGTGAATAGCAGTAGTAACAACAGCATGCATGCACAAACTGCTATATGAGCAAACAGCACAAGTTTGAAATACATACATTATAAATTTTCGATACACAATAATTATAAATACAATCACAAAAAATTGAAGAAAAGGTGTGGTTGTCAGTTTTATTAATTAAATCAACAATACAACAATATATTACTATGATTAGGAGGAAACTGCTATGTCAAAACACCACAATGCTATCAGTAATTGGCGTGTTTACGTAAATCAATGTGCGTATGAATACTCAAACGGGTGTAAATGAGAAAAAAGTAGATTCGAGATCGGTAAGAAACGAAATTAGATAGGTAATAATTGTTTGTTAAATACAAATATGTGAATACCTCGACTACTACCGCTATTATCAATCTAACTTGAAACTGTACATTAACACAGATGAAAACAATAGGGGGAAAAAGGTGGAGATAAACGAATCGTTATCCATCTTTCTGTCTGTATATTGACGCTTCGTTATGTTCTTTTTACACTTGCGTATGTACACATACACATACTGATATGCATACAGAACAAGTCATTCTGACATCTAATTATCATGGTTACTGGGTTAATAAGATATAGAGAGGAAATGGAGATGTAAAGTATTCAACTAGTTTGTCAGTCAGATATTGACTGACATTATTTGGATTATTACCGATCGACCACTTCAAACATATTATTGTTACTATTACTACTACTGAATGTTCCGATGATTAATGAACACAACACTGATCAAGAGATAAAACACAAGATAAAACATTCAAACTAAATTAATGAAATAGGAGCATGTTCTGTTCTGTGAAAAATGAGAATCTAGATCTACTACCCACCAAACAAAGACAAGGCACTAACTACAATTAAAATCAATGTGGCTTATAAAATTTACAAGTTGTCTAGTCTGTGTAAAACTAGACTTTATTTATTCATACATCATGTGATATAAAAAAAGTGTATTGACCTTGTCTGAAATCTCATTCAAACTGACACAACAATAAAAAATGGCCGGTGCATAGTTGAATTTAGAAACTAGTGATAGTGGGAGAAATTTTAGAGGTCTACATAGAAGTGAAATAAACACACTTTGTAAATCAATAAAGGATGGGAAGGTGATTGTCGAGATTGACCAATGTTAAATTGGTTGAGAAAAAATGGAGGGGGGACGGTTTGTGAAACGACCTTGTGGTATCAAGAAAAGCTGCGTAGAACTGGCATTTATCGGATCATGACAACCATACTGGATAGGATCCTATTGGTGGTGCAACTCAAGGGCTGGCGACATTATCACACAAGATTCAGAATAGAAACTAGTGACGATCTTACACGTTTTCTTTTGCGTTATTTATAAAAATGAGTTGAGTTTCGTCAACTGAAAGTTTTTATTAGCTGATTTTTTTCTGAACTGTATCTTCTATTCAGTTAGTCAGTAACAACTTAGAACTTCGTACGTACGTACATCAATTCGAGTTGCTATACCACATCAGCACAGAGATGCAGTTGTCGATTCAAATCCCATAGTGGTAGAGGTAGTAAGAGTATTGGGTACTATTCATTCATGTTCATTTGTGCTTTTCTGTTTATACTACTCTAGGCTCTTTTATTTCTCCACAATACTATCGCTCTGTTTCTGGGATGAGTATATTTTTGGTGCCTAGGTTTTGTATTAAAAAAAGATAGGTAACTATTGAAGACCACGAATCGCTAAATACTTGTCTCATGTACGTCCGCAATATTACAAACTGGTAAAAATTGTGAATGTAAGCCATAGGATGTCAATAAGGTGAATGGAATAATATGTTATTAACGAGCCTATCACAAGCCTTCAAGGGGTTTGATCTTTAGTAACGTAGTTGGAGTCCACTCTATTTATGAGTCCCATATATATATATATGGCGGAGACAACAAATTAGCGTCCTTCTCCACAATTCTTAAATGGAAAGCAAACAAGAACAAATGAAGATAAGTAAACTGGCAGTGGTAACTAGTCAGAAACGCAAACATCATAACGCGTAGATTTTGTACTTGTGAAACAAATCGTTTATAAAAACTAATTCCAATTAAAGTGGGATGACAGTAATTATATGAACTAGAACAACAATGAAAATGTTTCATAACTATGAACGACACATCCGGTTATAGAGTATAACACTCAAAAAATATTATCATCGAAGTGATAGAATTATAAATTTCCTTTTCCAGCAAGTCATTTCGTGCAAAATATATGAAGACATTAATGTTAGAAAACTATACTGACCCTTTAAACAAAGTGTGTACACATCAGAATTCTGAAAAATCTGTTTATTTACCATTTCTGATAAACAGTAGTGTTCTTTGGATCATGGATATGAGATGAACCTGTATAACAGTTTTTCATCTTCCGTTTCGTACTACCAGACATTGAATCAGTAGTTAAATCTAACAAAATGTCTTAATATTGCGCTCTGTGTACTAACCAACACTGGTCTGTTGAATTCAATATCATGTGTATGATCGTAGATATGTGCAATGTTAATAATGAAGAATAAACAAACATACAATAGCTCTTCTACTTATTCTGAAAAGGATTTTAAGATTAGTTTAATTCGTAGGTTATATTTGTCATAACTTGATCTTAATCGAGGGATTATCTTACTAGTGACTTCCAGGTGTTCCCGAGTCTGATCCTTGACGAGGTTGTAGATGCCCACAGCTAGTCAGTCCCATACTAGGACGAAATAGCTGTCCAGTGTTTCTCAGTTTTCAATGGTAACCCAATCGAGATCAAACAATGATGAATATTCCCGTTATACGTTAATCACTTAATTATTTGATGTCGAATCTATGGCGAGATTGCTTTTACGGCTAAAGTGGATTTAAACAAATAGTCGTGTATTTAAGACAAAACAAACAAATAAGTGACATCTATATTTAAAGAATAAATAATACAATTAATACATAATCTCTTCACCAAACTAGTTTCAAATATTTCAGATTAAAACAGAAAAGTAAACAATGGTTTATGGATATATTCTAAAAGAACACATTTTCAATAGATTGACAATGTGTATGTACATTTCAGATTAGTTAGTGTTGTTGTTTTTCCCCCCGTCAAATTTTTTATTTGAAGATATAACAGACGACATTTCAATCAAGCATATCTTCACAAAGGCCACAGGTCATATATAGAAACAGATGCACAAATACAAACAAAATAAAGTACCAGTGAAAAGAAGAAAAGGCGGGAGCACTGGTCACAACAACATTAAGAAAGGACGCATTGACAGAAAATTAGTAAACATCTTTAATTATATGCACAATTCTCATTGTTTTTCAATCCACGTAAGTAGGTGGTAGGTTAGAACAAAATGCACTTGTGTAAACACAGATGACCCATTTAAACTGCAGTCTAGCAGTAATAATAATAATAATAATAATAATAATAATAATAACTCAGTAACGGTCGCCAACAATAACGGTGATACCAATAAGCAAAATTAATTAATGCAACTAACCTGCATTGTTTGTCGAATTGATGGTTCTAAAATAGTCGGATCAATATATGACCACCCTTTCACCTTCCGCTGTATATACACATATGTATTGAATAAAAAATCAAGTAGATAGATAAAGAGAATAAGAGTTCAATTAAATATTTGAAACAGAAACGGATAAACGCACTAATCAATCAAGTAACAATAAGGTTGCGTAATAAAGGATATGGAGATTGTTGAGTTTATTATTAGAAATAATAATTATAAACAGACATTAAACTTAACCTCATACACTATTGAGCTAAGAGTTGATGTTTTATGTAAACGGTATTTTAAGCTAAATGTGACCATTTTCTTCAAGATACTACGTAGATTATCTTTTATATTTAAGTAATGCAATTCAATTTGGGAAATAGCCAAGTTATCGTAACTGAATATCATTAGTAAACATGATTTGTGGTTTTAAATCTACTCATAGACACACTCTCTCGTTGAGAATATGAAGCCGTCTGACACAAAATATTGCGTGAAACAAATTCGCTACCATAACCTTATATCAAACGCATAAGGTAATCATTTCCTACATTCCTTCTTCCATGTTTTAGATCATCCTATGTGTGTCACCTTGCAACATGAAACTGAGCTTGACTTACGTCTGTGCAAACCATAATTTTGTACTTCTCACATGCAGAAAACACTGATTTATAAATATTTTATGACTATAACACCACATAACACTATGAATACGTCATTTTATTAGAGTATTTATTGTTTTTCATACACTATTTATCAGACAAAACTATATTACTTACAAGATTGATGTCTATTACTGTGTATATACTGTCAATAAACCTTTACATTAAAAGTGCTGTTGTCCATGAAGATGCATTTCTACACGCATTATTTTATACCTCAAAAACTTCATAATGATGATTATCTCCGTAACAAATATTCGGTGTGAAGAACAATTTATATACTCAAATTTGATACACGCGAACATATAATTAATGGTAGACTATGATATGATATTAAATCAATCGGACGCAAAACTTTTAGCTGATCCTACTAGTCACCATTTCCCGTTGTTAGACAGTCTAGTTTGTTTAATTTTCCTTCGAAAATGTGGCGACTAGATAGTAGTACACTTTGTCAACGTCGAATGATAAAGCTAACAATCATGAAGAATGAATAATTTATTGTGTCTGACAAGTTATTCAATGAATAACGCCATACCAGTAAAAAAATAACCCATTAAATAGCGAAAACATTTTGGATTTCTACCAAACATAAAATATTTGATTGAACAACTATTAAAGACATAAATTACTTAAGAATGTGTCAGACAATTTATTTATTCTACATATCAATTCTGATATCATTTAATCTCGCAGTGTTTATGGTGGATGTACACATACTGAGTTGTCAAGATATATATGTGACTTACTTCAGGACCTTTACGTCTAGAACGTTTTGTACATTCAGGAGGAGCACAACAGACAGGTGTCCAATCAGGCTAAACAGTTTAAAAGAAAAAAAACAACAGGTGAGACTACTGAAACTATAGAAAATACGATGCTTTGTTGGTCGTTGTGCAATAAAATGTGTACAGATAATCCATTAGGGGGAGTACGAAGAAAATAAACACAACTTGCATATTATACAATAATACATAAATAGTTTACAATGAAAACAACAATGAGAATTTATTAACCGATCTAGAAAGCACAATTAATCGATCATTCAGTTGTGAACAATGTCGTTTGTCTGCTCAGACTTCATCAGTTAAGTTGAAAAGTGGTCGCCACAGTCTAAGTAACTTGACATTGAGTGTATTGTGTTGAAATGTTAGGTGGTTAAAGGTAGTTTGCAGGAAATTTTAGACCTGTTTCATGCTATGTGGAACTTAATGTAGTATATTGAGGAAACTAATGCATTTTGGCTGGTCTTATTACTTATCACCCAGCTTTACAGTTACCACTAAGCTATTTAGACTGCGACTAACGTTCTGTAGGATATCTTAGCATGCTGCACATGATGTCAAGTTACATAGACTAGTAGCTACAATGCGACTTGATCGACAAAACTCGACTAGGACTAAAAGTAGTAGAAAAACGGTAAACAACCAGTTATAAATATATCAGTCCGGTTTATGAAGCTGAGTGATGAGCCACAAGGTAATAAACCCCCACAATACTACAGGCACACGTGTTTGACGAGTTTCAAATGGGACGAAACTTAGGTCTAAAATTTACTTTATACCACCTCCGACTATCTGATGGTTACAAAGTACGTTGCTCAGTGTTTGAATGCACACATTCTGCACATTTTTCGCCAATGACCGGAAAGAAGAAAGGCAAACTAAGGCAATAAACCAATGAAAAAGAAAACCAGTCAGGTAGATATAATCCCACTACAAAAGATACTCATCTCTACTGATGAAAAAAAGTCCTTTGTTTCTTTTCCGGTTTTTTAAAAAAAAAACAATTCATCAATAATATTTTAGTTTGTAAATAATGAGAGCAAGTCGTGTGTATATCTGTTTCGAAAGTTGTATTATAACAACTGGGGTCAAAACACACATATGTACCAGTCTTTAAGATGATCATGATTGACTGACTGATTACGCATATAAATAGAATCTTTTGAACTTTAAAAATATAAAATATAAATTTTTTTAGAAAAT
This sequence comes from Schistosoma spindalis, assembly GCA_946903255.1. Classification (NCBI taxonomy): domain Eukaryota; kingdom Metazoa; phylum Platyhelminthes; class Trematoda; order Strigeidida; family Schistosomatidae; genus Schistosoma; species Schistosoma spindalis. The sequence continues at coordinate 12,606,681 of OX336416.1, read as the reverse complement.
AGATTGGATAATAATTAATCAATCAAGAAAACAGATCAAGTAAAGTGATAATAATGACAGTCACTAAAACATATTAACATACTTCCTATCTGTCAACACAATCAATAAAGAAGCCTCACAAATAAGAGAACAACTACTGAGAGCTGAAATCAATTTATCGAGAAAGTACTTCAAATCAAGTGATTCATTTCAGAGAATTTATTGGTCACGTGAATCTGTTTGTTGTTAGCATTATCATTTGTAAAGCGATTGCGCTTTTTCGTTGTTAATGATTGAAGTCTGATTGTATTTGATCAAGCTCTCTGAGTGAATGTTTTAATATTGTCCGTTGATTGAATTTTGGATATGGGTAGTTAGCAGTAAAAACATTAAAAACACGAAACTATAAAACTCTTACAAATAACATCAAATACCATAACTGTTGAACAAGTTGATGGCTATCATAGATTAATAGTTAGTTTGGTGAGTAATGATCAAGTATTCAAAGAAATAAGTATTGAATTCGAGTATCACAGTGCGTTTCAAGGCTGAGGAGTAGGTACATTCAACCGGTGAACCACAAAACGGATAAAAACAGCATCCTGAATCGGATTGTTGGCTATTTATCCAATATATTATTAATTCTAGTGGGATGTTTATTTCTTCATCCGAAAACTAGTTTATTTTCTTGTGTTTAAATTTCAAACATTCGGTTAGATTGAATGACTGACGAAATAAGTTTATTCACCTCTACGCAAAACAATTATATATCGAGGTTTTTTCTGTCAATTTATTCGATGGCCAACAGGCATCCTGGAGAATGAAAATATATAGAATTGATCGATCATAAATAATAATCAATGTCATGTTAGTCTAGTACCTTGATATTTGGGTATGAACAACACTCCAAGTATGAGGGTTGGGTATAGTATTCAATTCGATTAAACTGCGATGACAATAAAGGTAATGTTTGTATTCAAATACTGACAACAAAGACGTACCCCGGGATAATATTTAAATGGTTTGTCGCCAAAGTTCAATTCCACGGTAGAATTCAACAAGGACACAGTCGGATATAATGCTGTCAAATTTTTAGAATGTAACAATTCAGATGGAATTCGATAAGCTTCACCAAATTCCAAACCATTTTTCGACCATTTAATAGTGTGTTCAATCGTATCCAAAAAGCAGCCGATCACATCATCTTTAGAGAATGCCTAAACGGTGAAAAGGAAAGGCAGAGGAAGAGAAAGATAACAGAACATAGTTAGTTGACCAGTGATTAGGTTTATTGAATGAAATGAAAATACGAGACCTGTAGTCCAGTATTAGCTAAAACCAATAGACGATGACTTTATAAAATGATGCCACGTTTTTTTATCACTTTCTAACGAATTAGCCAACTATTGTGCCAGTGTCACGATTGTGGAGTGGTTGAGCTTGTGCTACAACACATTGGTCAACAACGGTTTGCAGTTTTGCTAATCAATTTGACATTTCTGACTAATATATCTTTTGATCAGAGGAAGGACACGTCAATAGTGCTACAGATTGGTAGAAACCAAACGAATCTTTCTAACACTATCTGGGTGCCCAAGTTGATGTTTGAGGAACGTAATTAAAAATTTTAAACCTTAGAAGTTAAATATGACTGTCCGGCTATTAAAGATGCCATTGTGCAACATATTTTGCACTCAGGACCAATCATAAATAACATCTTAAAACAGGAAATCCCTGACCTTCAGGTCACACAGAGAGCGCTTAGCCTTCAAGACAACTGAGCCGGTATTCGATTGTTTATGTTTTCAAGTTAAATGAATCCACGGAATCGCGCAACGATATTCCAACTTCATTAATCAATAACTGACTTATCCAATATTGTTGAACTGAACTACTGGTTACTGCTTCGCACTATAACTCCAGGGATTACCACTCGAAAGTAATCACTAGTGACCCAACACATTAAAACTTAGCAATTTCTACAAACATTTTACATTAATGATTCTACTACGTAAATGACTCATTTTAAACTATTACAACGTTGAGTTAAATGCAGTAAAAATTGCCTAGAGTTCAATACACAGAATGTTATTCTAACTCATATTCGCAGGATTCAAAATACAAAACTATAAAAATCTATGTAAACTAAGACAAACAATTCAAAGTAAACAGTAAATTAAAAAAAAACGTTCACTAACACAGACCTTATCAGGACATAGTGTAAATAAATTCAATAGCGAATTAATTAGAAATCATTAGTATTACGCATTATGCATAATTATTATTATTACTATAAGTTAAAGTGCCTGAGTGTGTGTGTGCGTATATGTACACAGGTATACTAATAATAGTCCTTTAGAAACAAACATAAATACATACATTTTTTGTCACTATTCCATACATAAATAAATAATATCCAAAAATCTGTACGGACATTATTTAAATATACATCTCTGCATAGTTGTAAACATTTTTTCTAAAGTAAACATACAAAGGAAATTGCTAAAACAAAACGCGTTAAGTTTGAAAAGTAACAGTCATAGTATGGACAACAATGAAAGGGATTCAGAGAAAAAACGAATCAATAAAATCGACAGTAAAATAATAATAATAATAATAGTAATAATATGTTCATTGACTCCAATATGTGGCCATAAAATACCTAACATTTGCAAACATTAATAATTTTGAGGTAGACATTCAATTAGAGGAGAAGCAAAGGAGATTGATGAGTAATATAAACAGTGAATAGAAGAAAACTGGACCTATCGTTCTCAGTCACTTAAAATACAAGGAAACAGAGACGGCGGTTTCGTGAAGTTATTTTGGAGTCCATATTAGTATAACTCGGGTGTAGTAGAAACTCCAATGTACAGATAAAAATGGGTTACTCAAGAAACTCGTAAGTAAGTAGGGAGAATTATAAGCTGAAATTCAGAACATTGCTAGCTGGATATACATCAGCCTTGAAAGTATTTATTCAGAAAATTGTGAAGTTATACGATAAAATTAAGAAGATTGGAATTCCATTTGGTGTTAGTGAAGAATGAAAACAACTATCAAGTAATAAGACCTGTAATGGTTACAGGGAGATATATGAATGATAACTATTAAATACACCATTTTCTAATAATCAGTGTGAACTGCTTAGCAATTAATAAAATATTTTTGCGAAAATTTGTGAGATATATGAAAATTGCGCGGATAGTTGCTTATTGATGTCACGCAGATAAATGAAGTTTATTTTTAAAATGGGAATTTTGTAGACAGAAAATTAAAACAAAGTCAAAAATTCATTCTTGACACTGAACTGGGGAACAATAATAAAATGAAATCTGATAAATTATCTGAACTCTGTTTAAATCTAAGTTATAACATTTGGAATTCTCATTAATTTGGGCAAATATGTTATCAAGAACAGACAAAAAATTATTTTTCAAAGTTTAAATAACAAACTGATCTTAGGTCTTGATAACCAAGACGCATTGAACAAATGTTTTGTTCCGGTGTAGGAAACCGTTGTGCAATATTGTGAATTGATTGAACGTAGACTTACACACCATTATCTATCGGTTTATTGGTTTAGAATTTACGTTTCAATGCGCGAAATCGAAGGACCTAGATTTGATTCCCGGTAGCGAGGTCGTAGATGTCGACTTCTGATGAGTTCCATTTTACGGTGGTACAGCTGTCTAGTGAATTTTAATGTTAATCTAGCCAAAATCAACTCGTGATTCAAACTATAGAAGTCTGTCAGTTTAAAAAAATTCCCGTATATACTAAAAATAATTTATCTGTCATAGAAAAACAAAATGTAACATACTTCACCATAATTTTCAATCTCATCACAATGTATACGTTTGCCTTGTTGTCCATTCAAACCGAAACCTTCATTATCTGCACCATAACCGAAACCATATTGATCTGTGCCAACAATTAAATTTCCATCATCTGTTGACCAACCGACTCGCCATAGTCCAGTAGATTCAATAGGAGTTACTTCAAAGTAGAAGCGTCCAAGACCACGAATACCCTAGGGGAGATGAAAAAAATGGATACATAATAATTATGAAATAGTAACACATAAATCAGAGGAATATGGAACCAATGATAGTTTTATTTAAATTAATTGAGCATGACAATGATGATTACGATTAATTTCACGTTTGTATTACAAATATATCAACTGACTTTTATTATTCATGAAGTAATAATCTAAGACTGTGGATGAAACAAATTAACAACACACACACAAATACATATGGTAACTAAATGAGATTCTATCGCAGTACACGTTTTTATGTAATCAAAACATATATGTATATATAGTTAGTAATGTACGCCCCAAATGAGATACAATTTAATGAAGAGAAAATTTTTAAGTAATCGTTAACAGATAGAATGAATGTGCAGATATGCAACTCAATCTAACATGACAATTAGTTGACCTAATTCAACATGATTGTTTTATCGAAGCTTTCCACTGCTTTATTTTGTCATATAAGAAAAGCAGATAGTTTTTTTAAAAGGAATGGCAAGTGTTGTCATTTCATTCACAATCAGTTACAAACAACGTAAAACTTAGCACATCTGCGCATACAATTTAAATTGACACACAACTACAATACACAGAGAGGTAGAATTATCCAGGCGGATGCAGCAATAACAGATTAAACAATATGATTCAAGAATGAATTTGAGAAATAAATGGTGCAAGTAGATAGTTTTAAATTTAAAGATCTAAAGGAAGATAAAAAGTAAATAGATCTGTTCTATTGTAACTTAGACTGGGTTATATCACTAAGTCTGCAACACTTGGTCGTGATTAACACTTAAATCCTAGACAGGTAACATTTACCTACTTGTCGAATTCAGTCTAACGGTTAATGTCTTCATAAACTGATGTCATTAATTGGCCACTTTCAACTTTCTTCCAACCTACTCCCCTCTACTACACCCACAAGCATTGTCCATGCAGCTGGATGATGATTTTAAAAAGAAGTAAACAAGTAATGCTACAATAACGTTTTGGTTTAATGTATGGTCACCGTCTTAGATTAATGACGACTTTTATGAATGTATTTTTTGATTTCCTAAATTGAAATTCATTTTCTATTAAACTAAACACAGCATATACTACTATCTTGGTACAAGGAAATAACGTTCAATGTAGATTCACTGATAAACGAATGTAAAAACTGTCGTAACAAACTTGTTCTTCCTTACACATTTTTCAATATAATAATATAAATGGAATATTCGCGATGATCATAAAGAAATTTGTAAACTGGGAACTAAGTGCAATATGGGGTATCTCTCTACATATACGTTGCACTAATGTAAATTACCAAATAATGATTAACAATATGTCTAACTCCTCAAAGCTTTTTACCTATCATAAGGAATAACCTGTTGTTACTATAAAACAGCTACTATGTAATCATAAGTTGTATTCTATCAGACAATGAATCAATTATTTCAACTTTTTACGATATATATATTATTAGGCAAAAGAGGGACAAACAAAAACGAACCAGAAATCTTCGATTCAGGTATCGTTTTCAACTATCACCATCTCTTTCTCTCTGTCTGAATTTAACACATATAAACGATAAATTTCTAATAAAATATTCAAAATAATCGTTAGAAATTTAGAAGTATATACTGCTACGATTACCAATATCAGCAAGCGTCAGCTTTTTATTGTTTTAAAAATGCACAATAACAACATTAGTAGAAAAGTGGGAAAGCAAAAACGAGACAAAAACAATTATTATATATGTATACTGAAAGTGAAAAGAATGTAGACTATTAAACGTGTGTATTTGTGCTTCCGTACGAACGTTATTTCGTCTATTTTCTACAAACCTATAAATGATTATATCACTCAAAAATAGCTGAGTCGAAAAGTTTAAAGGCAACGATGGTGAAATCCCACCATTTATATTGTTTGGTATAAAAATGAAACAGAATGTGAACGATAATAAACACAATACATTTAACCTTAATAAATACAGATATGAGTTCCCTGAAGCATCAGAGAACAAATTATCCCATTTGTTTTTCTCTAAATTAAACAAAAGGAAGGGTGTTTACACTGTAATAGATTTAAATTCTCACACTCTCAGAACCCTCAGTTTCGGTGGTCAAACTGCCTTAATCTTAATGCCTTGTTATGACAATTAATGTCGACTGGTTCTGATAATAAAAATGAGTGGATTTTATGTGATGATTGAGAGATCGGATCACCTTTTTTCTCATGTACTTCACTCTTTTCCTTATATCTTCAAATACAAGTACACGTCATTTTAGGATAAAGCGACTTCATGATCGTACAACGTAAATGCTGAAGGCTGTTTAGTCGGTCATGACTTTTCATTTAAGCTTCAAAAATGCATTACATCTATCTTCGGTTGGGCCGTTGCAACGTAGAACCTTGCATCTGTAAATATCAATTTAGATTGCCACACCCCATCAGCACAGCGAGATGAAATGGTGCAGGGTAGATCTCAGAGTAGTAGAGGTAGTAACGAGATTAGTGATAATAGAAAAGATTACACATTCAAAATACACTTTTACAAAATCTTTTATTTTATTAAAGCAAAAGCGATATACACAAGCGAACGATAAGTACTTACATGATTCGATCGACAACCTTGCCAACCTTGATTAAAATGTGACTGAACTTGACTACCGTCGGGTGCAACATCTAAGGCATTCGTTGCATCGTACTGATTCATGCGCCAACCAGGATTTCGATTAGATACTTGACTATCATCAGCAGATTGAGCAACAGGAATAAATGGACCGTCTGGTGGGAACTCTAACGGTTGTTCTTCACCGAAATTAAATAGGATACGTGAATCTTTTAAACTAGCCGCTAAAATAGTAAAAGAAACATGATCAATTGTGAAAGATGATTCACATAAAAGATGTGGAATACTTTAAAGATTGAAATATAAATTAAATTATTTCAGTCAGTCATTTATACGCAAAGTAGAACCTGAGGTATGAACACTGTTTCAAGTTGCCATAACACATTAGCAAGGTGAGATGAAATCACTTTAAGACAAATCCCATAGTAGGAGTAGTAACAGTGGTAGTAGGAAAGATTAATTAGGGAGAAGTGATTTTGGGAATGTGTAACGGATCGATAGTATTCAGTCAGAACAAAGGAGACTAGATGAACATGAAATTTTAGACTACTCAGCGATGATCAATATTCATATGCATAATATAAGACAGTTTTTTTACTTTACAATATCTTCTGTAAGCTGAACTAATCTAAATATTTTATTTCTCTCAGATAGATAATATTATCTTATAAGCAAAATGGCAAACAAATTGAAATTATGTTAGGGTTTCATTCTTTCGAGATAAACAGGCAAACAAAATCTCAGTACAGATTGTCTCACAAATTATTTATTTTTACTTTTCTCCTAACAGTATAAGCGAAAAAGCATTTAAAAAAGATCACACATTCTCCTTATCAGTAATGAATCAAGCGAAGAACTTGGCGGTGTGGAGGGTGGAGGAAAGAGGAACACAACGGTTGTAGGCAACTTTGCGGAACAACACAATGATTCAATAATTTGCCTTTTTTTCATCGAAAACCATTATTATATTTATTTATTTATTTATTTGAACACATAAATATTGGTACAGAGGGGCACCAAATATATATGCGCCACACAAAACAATGATAATTTGAAGAGAAGGAGAAAAGAGAGAAAAAAAAGTAATGAACGTGGGGAATTATAAAAAAAAAAGGGTGAGAGAGAGAACAATGGTGGGGGAAACGGAAAGGTACAATCAGAAGAAATCTTTCAGTTAAGGAAGATACAAACACTTTTTATGAAGAAAGTAAGAGGTGACAGCACGATCGCCACTGGCTTCTATTCTTAGCCATATCTGATAACGTCTCTAGCCACTGTGTTACACCGTCTCTCGGACCCCAGCCAGGGAGTCGTGATGGAACAACAGAAGCCAGCCCTTTGCAGCTTTCTTTCATACCACGACACCATGTCATACACTGACCACCTCTCCGCTTTTTCCAACCAGTCCCAGAGTCGGCAAATAATGCACGATGAGGAATTCTCTGGGACGACATTCGTAGAACATGTCCAAGCCACCGAAGTCGGTGTTTCAAGATGGTGACACCAATTTCATTATCGTCTCTGTGCCCGAACACTCGATGCCGAACCTCTGCATTACTGACATGGTGTTGCCACTGGATGCCAGCAATCCTTCGGAGACAACGATGATCGAACACAGAGAGTCGTCTAACATCCTCAACTCAGAGAGGCCAGGTTTCACAAGCATAGAGCAAAACTGCTCTCACCGTCGCGTTGTAGATCCGACCTTTTACAGCCAGACTAACATCACGAAGGCGCCAAAGATGGCCCAGATTAGCATAAGCCGCTCTGGCTTTCACTATACGAGCATTGATCTCATCACTCACACCACCACCAGCACTTATGCAGCTACCTAGATACACGAACTTCTCGACTACTTCAATCTGCTCACCATCCCGAGTGCGTACAGGATTAGAATCCTGCCAGTCTTGTAGAAGTACTATGCACTTCGAGGGTGCAAAGAACATACCATACCTACGGACATTGATTGCCAAATGATTAAGTGCGGATTGCATAGCTTGGGCATTATCGCACAGTAAGACAATATCATCCGCATACTCAAGGTCGAGAAGTCTTTCTCCAGGCAACAGATCCACACCACCATTACTTACATCCATCAGAGCTGTTTCCAGAATGTCATCGATGGCAAAGTTGAAGAGGAATGGTGAGATTGGGCAACCCTGCCTAACCCCACTGCTCGAATGGAACAATGGAGAAAGGTGGTTGTATGCCCTCACTCTGCCTGAGGTGTTTGTGTATAGGGCTTTTAGGATGTTAATAAACTTCTCAGGCACACCCTTCTTCAATAGACAATCCCAGAGAACAGTTCTGTCCAACGAATCGAAGGCAGCCCTGATATCAAGTATGGCGGTGTTCTAACACTTGGCGGAGGGTGAAGATATGATCAATACATCCTCGACCAGAACCAAACCCAGCGTGCTCCTCGCGAGTCAATCCTTCTCGGGTTCTGAACAACATACGAAGTATAACGGAAGCCAATAGCTTGGACGCAATCGGAAGTAGACTTATCCCCCGATAGTTGTTACAGGAACAACGTGAACCCTTTTTAAAGATAGGGACAACTATCGACTCATTCCATGACGTTGGTACACTCTCTAGTTCCCAGATCTTTGTAAACAACGTCGTCAGTCCCTTAGTCAAAAAGTCACCAACATCTTTAAAAAGAGCCGGAGGTAAGTCATCTGGGCCCGGTGATTCGTAGCGTTTCAAGAGTTGGAGTTCCTTGCGGACTTCCGCCTCATTTGGTGGATCAGTCGTCACCGGCCATGGAGGGCAGGACAGTCTGACCGATGTTGCCGGAACAGCAGGCCAGTTGAACTGCCCTTCAAAGAATTCTGCCCATCGTCCAAGACGGCGATGGATGTTAGTGATTGGCGTTCCGTCATCCTCGCAGATTGTTTCGCTCACACCAAACTTCTTGCTGCCAGTGGCTCGGATGAGTTGGAAGAGCTTCCGGTAATTACCAGATGCAGCTGCTGCTTCCAGCTCACTGGCACGCTCCGACCACCAGGCTTCTCGGTCCTTACGCAAGCTTTGCCCGATTTCATTACGTAACATCCTTCGTCTGTGGTCAAACTCACGGTCACCCGGAGTAGACCGACGGGCTTCAATCAGTTGTAAGGAACCAGAAGAAACCCAGTGCTTGTAAGCGGGACGTTTCGCAAACCCACAACTGACTTGACCCGCCATTTTCATGGCGTCATGAAGTTGCAACCAATGCTCATCTATACTTTTCGGTGGAATGGTAGCTAGCCTAGAAGCTAGCTCGTTTCGGTACTTACTAGCAACAGAAGTTGCAGCCAGCTTGCTAACATCAATCCTTTGGTGGCGGTCACTTCGTTGTCCACTGAAAAGTAAGGTAAGATTGGCGCAGACCAGAGCATGATCAGATTCCAGATAGGTACTCCAAAAGGAGCGGCAGTCTTGTACACAACCGCGCCAGCGGTAGCCGATCGCGATGTGATCAATCTGAGTCCAGGCTTGAGATGCAGAAGGGGGACGCCAGGTGGCACATCGGCGATGACTGTGCCGAAAGTTAGTGCTAGCCAGAAACAGATTGTGGTCTGTGCATAGTTGCAGCAGACGTCCCCCGTTATCTGTCCTGCGACCAACGAGTCCCCATCGGCCACCTAAACGACTCTCTTCTGTGCCTAGACGCCCGACCTGAGCATTCAAGTCTCCAGCTAGTACTACAATATCTGTCGAACGCGCTTTCTGGAGAAGAACAGTTAGCTGATGGTAGAACTCGTCCTTGATTGCATCCGGGCTGCAATCTGTCGGGGCATAGGCGGAGATGACGAAAAGACATCGTTTCTCACGCCGATTTCTTCTCACTTTGATGGAACTTTCTAATCTAACAGCACATAACCGACTGTTAATGGGGATCCAGTCGACTAGTGCTGTCTCAGCTCTTGCGCTTAGTGCGACACCAACGCCAGCAAGACCAGACGAAGATGCCACAGGGTCCCCGGATAAACGCACATAAAACAAGCTTTTTGAAGTGACAGATGGAGAGCGAACTTGTAGTACTTCACCAGAGTCTTGAATACGGGTCTCGGATAGACAACACACATCAATATTAAGACTTTCCAAAGACATAGCCAGTCCTATCTGTTGTCCGACCTGCATAAGTGTGCGAACGTTGAAGGCAGCCAGTTTGAATGGTGCACGTGGTTTCAGAAAAACTGCTTCAGTACTCATATTCGGTAGTAACATACAATTTTCAACCAGGCAGTGACTCGAGAACGTTTAGATAAAGCTGAATTTTCACCATAGGCGAGCTGCTGTCTGAGTCGAAACGGATACAAAAAGTAGAAATAGCAGATAGTGAATAAATGACGTAGTAAATAATAATAATAATAATAATAATAATAATAATAATAATAATAGTACGAGTTATTTCAGTGTTAATCAGATAGAAAGGAATATTTTCCATAAGCAAATTGTTCATCATAGTTTTAGTGAGTGGGCTGAGATACTGCCCGGGTGCCCAGACCGAAGCAGGTTGTTTTGCTTAGGGGGCCACACCCCGAGCCTTTGACCTAAAGGTCTAGTCCACAAGGCAGTGGAGCATCGTGAGGAGATGCAGTCCCATGGAAGCCGGTGACCAAAAGTTGGTTCATACGCCATTTGTTCCTTCAGGATACTGGAGCCCATGTGCACCATTGGTTTGGGGTCCGGTTATAGCGCCGGACATTCGCTTTTCGTCCTCTCATTTTCGTAAACAACACCCCCGCCACGAGAAGTCAGTGAGTAGGAATTCCCTGGCAGAGGCTATATACGCGTGGCCGTGTGATAGTATTTCGAGAGGGAGGGCGAACCCTCCCCGCTCTCGGCCATACCAGGGCATTTGGGGGCCCATTGACCATTGACCAACAAAAGTAGTAAAACGAAATCAAAAAGTTATCTATCTACAAACATTTTCTGTGAAAAGAATCAGATTACTATAGGAAAATGTGATATACACTATTTTCTGTACATGAACCTAACTTTTTATATGTACTTAATATGTTTTTTTAATGTAACCAACTCGTTTACACAAAAGTAGAGGTGGCCCTTATTTGACAACATGGGTCGGTCCAACAACAGTCAATGACTTCATAGACCATATTTATGTTATGATATATCCATAACTAGCTTTCTTTCAGTATACTACTCTTTGATCAGTAAGTACCATGTGTGGTTGTTGTACACGTTTTACAAAATACCAACACCCCAGTAACGCTGAATTCATATTTTAACATGGAAAAAAGCCACTGACTTCATCTAAAGGGAAGAATATACATCGTTTCATTACTTTTAATTTTCCTATCTGATATGACGTAGTAACTAGAAAAGAAAAAAATAACTCATTTTAATCTTTCGATGAAAAAACTACCAGATTTAATATAAAGTGTAGAAATATATGAGAAAGAATGATAACAAAAGACAAGATTTATTGAAAAGAACGAATATGATTGAAGAATTAAAAATCCGGAACGATATCACACTAAAGAGTTTGGTGAAAAAGGAGGGTGAAATCAAATATATCATATCATAATCGCATGTATACAATATCTTCTTCCATGAACATACGTTCATTCAATGATCTCGATAATAATAAATAAACAGCATTGCTGGAACATGAAATATGATATTCGAAATAGTAACTTAATAGTTTCACTTACCTGGTAAGAAAGCTTCTCCTCTTAATTGGTCAGGTATAGTGAATGCACGTTGAAATATTTTTCCATTACATGACCAAGAAATTGATCCTTTGTCTAAATCTAACAGGCAACCAATTACATCACCCTGATGAACCATTACTCCATAATCATGACCAGTATTCCGATGCATTACACGTCCAGTGCCATTCATACCAGCAGAACCTACAGCATCGGATCCATATCCGAAACCATAATTATCTGCACCAAGTTCTAAATTGGCATCATTAGTTGACCAACCAACACGTATAAGTCCTTCCTCTAAACAAGCCGCTTCGTAGTAGTATGCACCTGGAGCTTTTACACCTTTATTAGCTCTACAACCCTGAATGAAAGAAAAAAAGACAGAAATATAAGAATAGACAGTGTGTAAACAATTCATTGACAAGATGATTCTTCGTGAAAGAGTAGATGATAAGTGTCAAAAATGAAAAGAATATACAATACAGACTAGTGCATATACAAGTAGCTTACTAAAAATTATAAAAAAAAACAATACACTTCACCTGATGATAGGATATATTATTATTGAAATCAAAGTTTTTTATAACGATCGTCGCCTATGAAAACACACATAGGATTATTATTGATGATTATGGAATATGCATTTTTTTCTCGTGGAATTCAATTTAAGCGTGTCGCAACAATTTGCACAGTATGTTGTACCTAATATCTTAGTGTACAAAAGAAAACACCATTTAATTGATAAATGAGAGGAGTGATGACTCAGCTACCATTTAGAGAAAATAAAAGATAAAGAAGTGTAGAAGGATAAGATCATTAAAACACATAAAACAAGTAAAATAATTTTTCAACGTAAAAAGAAGTCTGGGGACACATAAGCTTGAACGCACATGGTTCCAAAAAAGGAGAGAATGAAACGCTAGGTTGAACCATACATTAAAATTTGATTATTGACTGACCTCAACCATATTAGTCTACAGGAATACTGTTATAGCATAGTTAGTTACTAAATGACGCGCAATTAACTACAAGTATTTCAAGTACCATTCATGAACTGAAATTAAAACATCCCAATATGTAATATAGGAAAAAGTCAATACAAATCTAAATATTATGATAAACTTATTCGATTGCTAGTATCTGTTATGTGTCTCAATCTTTGTGTGAATTTAGTAGTGTTAGGATAAACTGACATAGGTGGAAGTTGGAAAACCATTATGCAGTATATCTTCTTATGTTGCCCTAACTGTAGAATTTTATTTAACTTATAAACCATTTATGAGTCACATCACATACAAAAAGTTGCGATTCATGATGTACTGGTCAGCTAGTTTCGTACAGCAGGTGACCCAGTTATATCAAGACTGAACTGTCTTAGTCACAGTGCAGTATTGTCTTCTATTTGGTGCATATGATCATGTGAGTTGTTGATTCGTACATAGTACAAGGTGAATATGTTATACTTGTGTTTTGATTGAACAGGTTAGGGACAGAAGAACTCGGATGGGGCTATCAATGTTATCATATACTGAAACTACGCTATGGAAATAACTGGTATGTTGGTATAAACGGACGTAACATTAATGGTTCTTGTAGCAAGAAGATTAAGTGTAGTTTTATCTACCAAAGTGATGATCGACCAAGTCTTGGATCAATGAATAACCATAAATTTCGTCAAGATTATAGGTGTACTGCTAACGGGAGTTATACTTTACCCAAATAGTATAGTTCTAACTAATCATATTTCCTAATTTCTAATGGTGAAATCAACTTGAAACGCTTGAAATAGCTAGGCAATAAGTCGAAATTGAGCATGTATAGTATATGTCGATAGGAAACACTGAATAAGCCAATAACAAGCAAAATTCACCGGATTGCCAAAAGGTGAATTACACAAGTAGTAAGTCAATAATTTAAATTTGGTGAACACAACTCCCCACTCTAAAGAACCACAAGATAACACAACCAAACATGAAGTTTCATTAATAAAATTTGTGAAAGGGAGAGTGGGAAACAAGAAAAAAAACATGAAATTCATAGACATGCTTGATACAGTTTTGTACTTACTTGCCATCCAGCTCCACGTGTAGATGCAACATCTAAGCCCCGAGCATCTATTCCTAAGCCTGCTGTACAATCAGCTCCAGTTATACGCCAATGTTCAGGTTCGAATGATATCCTAGTAATCATTGTGGGCATATTATTGATATGATTAATATTACTATTAAGATGATGACCATTCATTAAGCCGGTAACATCATTACTACTTGGTTGGTAATAGCGTTGAACACCTTGAGCATTTGGTATGGGCAGTCCATTGATTACATTTTGATTACAGAAATAAGTGGGATCCATACAGGCTGGATCACCACTTACCATAGCTGGTTGATACTGATATTGACTGGCGACTGCACCATTCATATGATCCACTAAAGGTTAATAAACAGACAAATAAAATGGTTGTGATTGACAACTATCGTTATTATCATTTGCTGGTGAGCGGCCTATGCTCCTTCACGAGGAGTAACAAGCGCAAGTAAGTAAGTTATTATCATTGACTCAACGTCGTCATCGTCTATTTCTGACTAAAACTATACTCAGATATCTTAAATCCAGCAAACATATCTGTTGAATATAGCAGAGAGAGAGAGAGAAGACATATTTAGCATTTGTTATTAATGTTGGGAAATCAAAAAAATAGATTGTCTAGAGCTAATCAACCAGTAAACTAACATAAGAATCGAATGCTTACCTTAAGTTTATCAAAACTCTTGGTGGATAAAAAAAAGCCCAATAGTTTGATATTCACTTATTTAATAATCTACAGTAACAGGCATATTTTTACATATGGAGCAGTATGAAAGAAAAAATGGATTATAACAATAATTACGGTTTATTTGAAATCTCCTGGAGATTAATATAATTTATAGACTATATTAGTTACACACCGATTTCTAATATAAAAAGTGTGACCGGTGGTATTTAATAAGTATGTCGAGAAAGAAAAATTTCCCCCCGATTATTTATTTATTGAAATACATAAACATCGGTACACGGAGGCACCGAAAAGAGACGAGTCCGCATAGTCACTAAAGGATGATTTTATTTGCCAGTAATGATTTAGTTCAGTTACACCTCCTAAATGTTGTTTAGCAACCAACCCATCACTAAGCTATCGGCTTTCAATCTCACAATCATAACAATTTTATTTCAAGGTAGCTGAATGACTACAACTACTAGTAGTACTGATAAACTTCAAAGTCATATAAACTAAATCAAATTTTTCTGCCGGGAGATCCGTTTTGATTTATCTATTCTTTCGTAGGGAAGAATTTATAATTTCTCAAAAATAATACGCAAGTACGTCAATGGGACAGAAATAGAAAATTGACAAAAACAGATAGAATAAAAAAAAGAGGACATTAACAATAACAAAATAGTTAGAATGAATATATTGAAGAGAGGGAGCGAATTCTCAATGTAACGAAATTCATTTATTATAAAAATTATACTCGATTACATTAAAAATACCATATACATAATATCATCCATTATTTAGTCGAATAAGTTGTAATAATAGAAGAAATGGCAGCACTGATGGGAAGGAGAACGACATATATTCAACTTTTCCGCTACAGAATATGAAATAAATTCGTTTATCTAATAATTAAGAGTAGGTTTCCTTTCAATGAAAATGATTTCATTTAATATTATATGGTATGATACAATATGGGATTTTTAGCATATGGTAAAAGAAGTATGGATAGTGTCCATTCGCTTGTTAACTACAGGGTAAAGAAACAGACCTGAGTATCTCGTGTTTACATTAAGGTAGCGAAAAGTGTTTTTTAATTTCACTTCAAACCTTTTGAACAATGTAAACCGATTATTATTTCTACTGTTCAATATAAATGGTGTTCGGATTTCAAGCGAGAACATAAAAACCTCAATTTATATTAAATTGGTTTGTACCTAAACGATACTTTTACCGTTTAATATTATCAGTATATTTAGTTTTCTTTTTAAAACAATTATTTTAATCTAAAAAGTTACCAGCTATACGGCCAGAGATCTCTTTTAATTCTTAAATTTTGAAAAAGTGCTGTGAATTCAAGCAGCGAGATTATGACGATAGATTGTCGATGATTAAATTAAAGGAAAATTAAATCCAGTAAATTTTTATTGCGGTGGAACAATAATGAATTCAAAAAAACGTATTTAAGAGAACTTAAATGGTCAATCAAATAATGTGAACATAGAACTGATTGTTAAATATGAATAAAATTGTAGAAAACAACAACTGACTAGGTGATTGATAAAATATTAAGGAAATTATTATTTACATGAAAACGGTTTATTCAAGATATATTTGCATGAAAATAACAATCGGCGAAACATAGTGGACAACGATGAAATTTAAATAATAACAAAGCAAGCACCATTTATGATTCTGTTCATTATCACAACAAAATGAATATGTTAGCGTATTCGTAACACTAAATGCGAATCGTGAATAATGTAGAGTGAGTATTACGTAATATCAACTGATTAGATTACAGTAATCAAATAAGTATTTCAAAAGATATGGTATAAATTTTTCTAGATTAATACTTGACTAAGAGATTTAATGTAAACAAATCATTTGTCAGGTAAGTTGGAATTCGATAGTAGTAGAAGTCTTAGTAGGTTAAGATCTCAACCAGTAAGTCGCTGGTTAAAATTTCCACTGAGTTAGGCAAGCTGGCTTTTATCAACAGACCTCATATATCAAAAATTATTACTCAAAGCTGAGTACATGGACCTGTTGTACATGGTAAACGAAACTACATTACGTTAACCAGGAATGTAAGTCAGGTGGAGGAAAAAAAAGTGAAAAGACAAACAGGAAACAAACTAACAGCTTTATATTATTTTTAACTCATTACAGATTAGTTTACTTTGCCTCGAGACACGTCCCAAGTTTGAGGGCTAGCAATAATACTCAAAAGAAGTGGTGAGGATTGGAAACTATAACTAGAGCTGAAAGTCGAAGATCTTAATCAATGAGCCACTAATCGAGCGTCCGTGTTTTGAACTAGGTGGGGACAGTCATGTCATGCATGATTATCTCTAAAGAAAATTACTTGCAGTGGGATTCGTAATCCGTTATAATTACAAACTGTAAAAATTGTGCTTTACAATTAAATTAATAACAATAAATACCATTATCAAAGGGTTAATAAGACATGATTCAGAAGAAAAACATGCGGTGGTATGAGTGGTCGAATATTATAATAAGCACTACAGTTATATAGATATAGATTAAGTGTATATTTCAAAATGAAAATCAGCATTGACCAATAAGTGAGTAAGCTGTGTTGTATGTTAAATTATAGTGTAGGCAAGGTAACTTTCATTTACATCAGTCAATAACGCACAATGATGAAATAAATATTTAAGGACATTATTATGACCTTAATTATAAGCACAAACATATCTCTCCCCCGCAATTAAGTGACGGTGTCGATATAGAATACCTAATGGAATGGAAATCAGAACTTTTAATTGTTAGATAATGCGAATCATAATGGATAAAAAGTGTGACAGATTAACATGATATATCTGAAGTTCTCTTATTGACTACTTTATGTTCTACCTAACAAAATGCATACCTTTACCTCTACACCATTGCAAATAACTAGGTTTTATCAGCCAATTTTGCTGTTTGTTCTGTCGCGTTTTTCTTCCTTTTTCAGCGTCACGATTGTGAGACGCAAAAATGATGTATGTTCGCTGCCACAGAATCAAAGCCAACTTGAAATCACTGCTTTTTGTATTTCGGCGACCTTGGATGGGTTGCCTCAAAGAAGTCATTACGTGTTAGATGTGCCTCAGGTCTGTGGCGTGTTTGTAGGCTAGCTTAACTTAGTAGCACGTGTGCCTTTAAGAGACCTGTATATTTCGGAAAACGCCGAACGATATATATTTATGTGCATTGTAAGTTTTTGTCTGCATTTCAGAATAAGAAAACTTTTGTGTTGCACTTCTTGATTGTCTATCTATGGCTAGCAGTAGGTTAGTTTATGTATTTAATTCTTTCGTGACTCAGTCTTTTGTCAATTTATTCAGAGGTACAACTGCGCTAAATGCGCCTGAGAGCATTTCAACATACCTAGCTGATAGTTAGCCCTTAAATGCCCTGTTATGGGCGAGAGTGGGGAGGGCCCAACCTCCCTCTCGAAATGCTCTCACAAGGCCACGCGTATATAGTCTCTGCCAGGGAAGTCCTACTCACTGCCTTCTCGTGGCAGAGGTGTTGTTTACGAAATTGAGAGGACGAAAAGCGAATGTCCGGCGTTTTAACCAGGCCGGTGGACACGGTGAGTCCACTTAGGGGAGTTGGAAAACCCTGATTTCAAACCAATGGCGCACATAGGCTCCAGTATCCTGAAAGAAGAAATGCAGTGTGAACCAATTGTTGGTCACCGGCTATCATGAGACTGCATCTCCTTACGATGCCCCACTACCATGTGTGTCAGACCTCTAGGTCAAAGGGTCGGGGTGTGGCCCCCTAAGAAAACCACCTGCTTCTGTCTGGGCACCCAGACAGTATCACAGCCCACGCAAAAATAGAATGAAATGATGATATCTACTGAAAATACTATTCATGCTTCAATTAGCAGTCAAACGATTAACATTATTATTATTTTCTACCACGTCATTTATTTACTCTCTTTTATTCCAACTTTGTGTATCCTCATGTTTCAATTTACAGCAGCTCACCTATGGTGGAAAGTCTGTTCTATCTAAACGATCTCGAGTCACTGACTGGTCGAAAAGTTGAATGCTACCACCGTATACGACTGCTGAAACAATTTTTCTCAAACCACGTACACCATTCAAACTGGCTGCCTTCAACGTTCGCACACTTATGCAGGTCGGACAACAGATAGGGCTAGCTATGTCTTTAGGAAGTCTTAATATCGACGTTTGTTGTCTACCCTAGAAATGTATTAAAAACTTTGGTGAAGTACTACGAATTCGCTCTCCATTTGTCGCTTCAAAAGGCTTGTTTTACGTGCATTTACCCGACGACCATGTGACATCTTCGTCTGGTCTTGCTGGCGTTGGTGTCGCACTAAGCGCTAGAGCTGAGCTGTATCCCCATTAACAGTCGGTTATGTGTTGTTAAATTAGAAGTCAGCGTGAGAAACGACAGATTGCAGCTTGGATGCAATCAAGGATGAATTCTACCACCAGTTAAATATTATTCTCCTGAAATTACGTTCGACAGATATTACAACTGTGAGCAGCCCAACACCTGTTTCTGGCTAGCACGAACATCCGCACAATCAACGTCAATGTGTCACCTGGCGTCCTCCCCCCATACATCCCAAGCCTGGATTCACATTGATCTCATCATGGTCAGCTACCGCTGGCGCGGTTGTGTACAAGAGTGCCACTCCTTTTGGAGTACCTATCTGGACTCTGGTCATGACCTGGTCTGCGCCGATCTTACCTTACTTTTCAGTGGCCAATGAAGTGACCGCCATCAAAGCACTGAATTCAGCAAGTTGGTTGCAACTTCTGTTGCTCGTAAGTATCGAACCGAGCTAGGTTCTAGGCTAGCTACCATCCCACCGAAAAGTATAGATGAGCATTGGTTGAAATTGCATGACGCCATGAAAATGGCGGGTCAAGTTAGTTGTGGGTTTCCGAAACGTCCCGGCATCTTCGGTACACAAAGAAACCGCCTAATAACCCCGTAGAACTGGGAAGACTCGAAATTAAATCAGCAATAACCATCAAGCCAATATTAAAAACATCGAAACAATACAAAAAGGCTTTTCCAACAACAAAGGCGAGTAGCTGAAGCTTTCCATATATTGCTTAGTCCCACTGCCCTCAACGGAAAGGAAGGCTTTACTACCATGTCTGACTTTTCTCACATCTCACACCATTATCGAAAATACAAACCTAACTCAATCCTTTCTCATTACAAATGTCACATCTATGTGATATATCAGCGCAATACATTTCGAACAATCTGATCACACATATACTTGTTAAGAGCATTTATATATATGTACTGTTTATTAAATAAATTCAACACTTTCCAAAATCATATCAGTCTCTCATGTGAAGAGGAGAAGAACGATCAGCTCCCCTTTCTAGAAACTGTAAGAGCTTATGTAATGTAAATTATTATGCTTTTAATTACGTATTTTCTGAATGTCTGGTTTAAAGTTAAATAAAATAAAACCCTCGAAGATAACACCAAACCTCAACCGTTGACATGATTCATACAGAATGCGCGTACAGAAATGCTGCTTTCACCGTGAAGTACATTTTTATTTGACTTACGTTGGGTGTCCCGATCCACCGTCTACGTCGACGTGTGATGACGGCCAATGTTGGAGTGAATTGAAAAGAAGCTATGGGGGGGGGCCAAACCAATACATGATATCGATCCACAAAGATGGTGATTACTGGACTTGAGTCAAATATAAACTTCCTCTTCTGGTTTCCTCCTCAAATTTCACCATAGCCAACGATTCTAGTGCGCAAAACACTGTCCCAGGTCTACTGAAACCTCGCTCATAACTACACATTGGAGCCTTCAACGTACGCACCCTATGTCAAATCGGTTAGCAGGCTTCCTTGGCTAAAACCCTAGAATCTCGTATCATTGATGTATGCTGTGTCTCCGAAACACGCATACAGGATCTTAGCGTGGTCATTCACTTGATCTCACCTCGGCAAAATGGAGAGCCAACGAGATACACCCTCCGTGTATCTGGCGACCCGACGGCTAGTTCTCCTGGACTGGAAGGTGTAGGTATAGCACTAAGCATGAGGGCTGAACAAGCGCTATTAGAGTGGATCTCCGCTAACAGTCGTATAAGCGCTGTTAAGCTAAACGACACCGTAAGAACTCGGAAGGATAGGGACACACGTGGATTAACCAACATAGCATCTAAAATACCAGCCTCAATAATTATCGGACGCCTATCTAAGACTCGTGAACTGCAAACACGAGAGAATCAAGCTGGCTCCAGACCTGGTCGTGGCTGCATCAACCACATATTCACCATTCGTCAGCTCCTAGAACACAGGCATACTTATCGGCGTCCGACAATGGTGGTCTTCCTTGATTTAAAAGCAGCATTTGACTATGTAGACCGAGAGATCTGACTTCCAATTTGTTCGAGTGGTGATAAAGAAATATTCATCCCGGCTACTCTCGTATCCAGTTATCTACTTATTTCGAGTTAGTAGATAACGGAATAAAATAAGTCAAATAAAAGAATAAATTCCGGATACGTATATTTGATGCACTCGATTGAAAGAAGTGAACCACAAATTGAAACAGAAACATTTCATGATGAAAATGGTAAAATGATCAAACGTACTGTTAAACGTTCTGAAGTGACTACTACAAAAACAGTTAGTGAACGTATTATTGCAAATACTGCGGGTCAAATTGTTCATGTAAGTTCTTATTTGTCTTTAGATGTTTTTAATGTGTCAATAAACATTGTAATCGTGTGAAGAACTTATTAAACAGTTGATCAGTGACAATTTTTATTCTCGTTTTTTTAATCATGCAAAAGCTGTTTATATTAATCACAATGTATGTAATATCCATTGTTATTTGTTAGAGGATTTATGTTTCAGTAGTCTGTTGATCTGACTTCCAATTTGTTCGAGTGGTGATAAAGAAATATTCATCCCGGCTACTCTCGTATCCAGTTATCTACTTATTTCGAGTTAGTAGATAACGGAATAAAATAAGTCAAATAAAAGAATAAATTCCGGATACGTATATTTGATGCACTCGTTGCCCTGTCATACAGACATTCAAACGAAGCAGAGAAGCACACCGTAGAAGGCAAATGACCCAACTCCTTCCGATCAAGCGTGACTCCATATTTATAATAATTTTAATAGTTCAGATCATGAGTCAATTGAAGCTAGATCACCGTAGAAAACCTGGAAGCACTGGACGGCCGTTTCATCCTGTTTTGGGGCTCCTCAGCAGTGAATCATGATCTCAATTATTAAGATTACTATAATATCCACAAAAAACCCCTTGTGATATCAATAATTGTAGCCAGACAAAAATAATCTAATGACGTGTCTGTCATTGGAAGGCGTACCTCAGAAGTACATAAACCTTGTGAAGGCTCTTTACTCGGACACTACTAGTCGAGTCAGAGCTTATGGCGAACTGTCATCTGCTTTTGCAACCTCAAGTGTTGTCCGTCAAGGCTGTCCACTTTCTCCATTTTTGTTCAACTTCATCATAGATCTACTGGTGGAAATAACGCTCTCATCGACTGAATATTCGGGCATCGATCTCCTACCAGGAGGTCCACTTATCGACTTAGAATACGCAGATGACATAGTCCTGTTTGGTGAAGACGCTGATAAAATGCAGAGTCTTTTGGTAGTACTGAGCAACAATGCCAGAATGTTTGGGATGTGCTTCTCTCCCTCTAAATGCAAGTTGTTGCTTCAGGACTGGTCTGCGTCAACACCTGAACTAAGGATAGGGAGTGAAGTAATCGAACGCGTCGACAAATTCACTTATCTTGGAAGTCTGATCAGCCCTAATGGGTTGGTGTCTGACAAAATCTCAGCACGTATTCGAAAAGCTCGTTTGGCCTTTGCCAACTTACGTCATCTATGGCGAAGGCGAGATATTCCGTCTATCAATTAAGGGACGAGTATACTGTGCGGCAGTTCGTTCCGTTCTGCTATACGGCTGCGAAACTTGGCCTTTAAGAGTAGAAGATATACGTAAGTTACTAGTATTTGACCACAGATGCCTTAGAAATATTGCTCGCATCTGCTGGGATCACCGGGTAAGTAATAGTGAGGTTAGACGCAGGGTATTAGGAAATGATGGTAAATCAGTTGATGAGGTTATGAATCTTCATCGACTGAGATGGTTGGGCCACGTGTTACGTATGCCTGAACACCGATTACCACGACGCGCAATACTCACTGGTGTTAGGGATAATTGGAAGAAAGTTAAAGGTGACCAAACCAAAACGTGGCATCAGTGCTTGAAGTCACTAACTTCTGGTTTGAGCCATGTTGGTAGATGCAGACTGCCTGGTTGGGGTCCGCGTGACTATCGTAACCAATGGTTGGAGACTCTTGGTGACATGGCTCAGAATCGATCACAATGGCGTCGGTGCATACACTCTCTGTCTTCCTTTAAACTAAGGGATTAAAATCGCTTCATATCTTTCTTTCTACAAACTAATTCTTTCTTCCTGTACTATTTCCTTATATGCAATCTTTCTTCTATATATTACCATGAACTGAATTAACTACTTCTATGAATCCGGTGTTCATCTTGTTGTGCTAATGCGGTATGGCAACTTGAACCGATGCATATATGTGCCTGGTCCTACGTTGTAGCTGATTGACTGACTGAGAACTAATTGTAAGCAGTTGGATAAACTTTGATACGTTATTGTTATCATCAAATATAACTAAACGGCAATTGCACAACTATACAGTAACACAGTCCGTTTCGATTTACCGAAGAAAAATTTAAATATAATACGGTAAATCGAAACGGTTTGTGTTACTGTATAGTTGTGGAATTGACGTTTAGTTATATTTGATGATAACAATAACGTATCAAAGTTTATCCAATCGCTTACAATTAGTTCTCAGTCAGTCAATCAGCCGCAACGTAGGACCAGGCACATATATGCATCGGTCCAAATTGCCATACCGCATTAGCACAACAAGATGAACACCGGATTCATATATATATATATATATATATATATATATATATATATATATATATATATATATATATATATATATATATATATGGGAAAATGACACAGATATGACTTACTTTCACCGCGGTAAGCAAATGTAAACCATCCTATGTGGGAAAAACAATAATGGATTATTGGAAGTGTGGTATAGCCACAATAATGAATTAATAATAATAATAATAATAATAATAATAATAATAATAATAATGTAATGCATATTCTGAAAATATTAATTTCTGGATTCATGACAGCTTACAGGTATGATCAGCTTGATATAGATAATAATATTAAATGTAGAGAACAGACATGTGAATAAGACTGAAGACTGCAAGAAGAGTTATATAAAGCCTTACTAATCATGATACAAACATCATAACCGTAGAGAAAGTTTAACGGTTACCGGAACTCAGTAGATCGGAGGATAAAAAGGTTGTTTTTAAATGGAAGGTACTAACTAGATTCGCGTCTCAGTATCGAACATTAATACAGAAGTGTGACAAGTATGTCCAGCTGTGTCGCGAATAGGATGAAATACGTACCAACTTCTAGTCATAAACCATCTATTCTAAATAATGAATTGTAAGGTTCATAATTTACCGAAAACTGTTTTGATCATAAAATTTTCGATGTAATCATATCAAAGCTGTAAAATACATATAAAAAATAGGTATTCACTTGTTTAATTTTGTGAATTGTCTTTTAGTGGACAAATTAAGTTATGACATAAAACTAAGTATAAAGTACTTTGGATGGATTGATATTAAAACATTTATTGCAATGAGACGAGCACATGGGAAATATATCAGTTGGACTGACAAGCTTTAGATATTTCGATGTATGTGTTGAGATTTTCGCAAATCGTAGTCCATCGTCGTTCGCTATTTCGGGTCATAAATCAATCTAACACCGAGTTAGGTAATGAATTTAAACTAAGATGTAATATAATAACAATAATTGCATTTATGACTACAATATTATGCATAATAACTCTTACACTCATCACTGAAACCGATAGTATATACAGATCACCACAAACATCCAAACAAAAATGTCAGAAAGCTTAATTGATAGATTATCACAATCACGTATTTGTTGCTGATCAAGTTTATATTGAAAAAAAACATACAGGATTTATGGTTAGTGCGTTGTATTGTCTCGTATTATGTTTATGTTTAACAAACAAAAGATTTAGAGGTTTGAGCAAGTGTTTTAACATGATAAATACGAAGAGAATTGAACCTTTGGAAGTACCCTGTCAGAAGTTATTGTCTACATTTTTGCAGTATAATTGTTGAGTGCGCAAATTATTTTATTCAACTGTTTGTAAGCTTTTGCATGATGCATAGACCGTTATCGTATATTATATCTTTCTTAAGTTACTGTTAATTTATTAAGGACATAATACTCAGTTTACTTTCATATATGGGGTAGTTATGACCATTTTGTAATTTTGTAATTATGTTGGTATGTGGCAAGGATTCTACTTCATATTGTGATGTGAACGATTTATAAATTTGAACTGTATAACGGGTTGTTTAGTTGCTCTGTTATTTTATTCAGGCGATCAGACGCGGAAAGACCGTATTTTTTACCAACAGTTGTTAAGAATTGTTCTCAGTTGTTTTATCACTATCATATTATGATTGTGAAGCAGGTCATCGGTACTAGATAGATAATACAGGAAAAATTAATCAGTATTCGTACTAGATTAATACAATTGCTTTCGTGTATTACGGTACGATTACACAGGCAGAATAAACAATTCAAGAAATCTGTTATAATTTCAATACATGAAGGAGACATTTATCACCTCTGATTATTCACATAACTTTATCGGATGTTTTATGGTTAGACGCTTAGTCGAGATGAAAAAAGAAAATTGAGCCAAATCTTTAAAATTTAGGTGTACTTTTTTATCATGAGAATATGACATTGAGAAAAGAGTAACTAACCTTCCGTTTAGTCAAAACAGTATTATGTTTAACCATCATATCACAACTTAAAACAGAGTGCACAAACCGATACTTGATGAGTTAATACTGAGCACAGTGGAATAATAAATAAAAACAAATGAAACTTATCTATTATTCTTACCAGTCTCTGAAGGATGGGCAGGCATTGGACGAAATTTAGATAAAGGACGAGATGTCTGGTTATGTCCACCGACACCGACAGTAGCGTCAACCGACGATGAATTCACAGTTGTGCCAGGATAATGATATTTACGAGTAGCGAACGAAGGGAATAAACTTGGTTTTTTCGGTCTAGACGACCCACGAAGTCTACGTAAACATACGTAAATCATAATAATCGTAATGACAATCATAAAAATAAAAAGGAAGATTAGGTTGAAGAATAGGATACAACAGTACTGCGATGTACCAGTTGATTTTCTTATCCTTAACTCAAATAAAAAGATTCCGAATTGTCGAAAAACAAATGTTGAATATATATCTGGAGAAAAAGTCAATGGCTTTATTCTGGTTTACGTAAAAAACTTATACAAAGTCAGTTTTCGTTTTGTAAGTAATTCAATAGACACATTTTTCCAACTGAAAAACACGGAGAAATTTGACATACGGCATGATAAACTTCAAATATAATCTCGGGTTAGTGTTTTTTTTTCTCTTCAGAAAGCTAAATAGGTTGATCAATGTACGGTGTCTAGCTTATAATGGAATAGATAAAATGTCTGAAAACATTGTGAACATATAAACTATATTTCGATTGGCTGACAGTGTAATTAGATTAGCACTTCAAATTAACCTGACCGTTGTTGCTACCTTGACGTGATGGTCGGGCTTGCCTATCGTGATGAAGCAACTGAGCTATACTGGCTGGAACAACCGTTCCTCAAGGTCCTACCATGCCAGACAGGTCGGTTGAAAAGCGGTAAGACTAAAAGCAACAAAACCAAGGTCCGAAGGCAAAGTCGTACTGCTGACTGTACAGAGGTGTGACAGCAGTAAGGTGTTTCCTTCAGACAACCAGCATAACAGCGATGCTGCCTTCCCACAAGGGGAGGTGGGACTAGAAAAGGTCGACCCTAAAAATGCACACCTCGCCTTATCCCACGGATATCCGTCTCCGGCGGTAAGGTCTTAACAAGTACGGAACTAACACAAAAACTACTCATAAAAAGGTCGTGTGTGACCGATCTCAAGCAACTGTCCCTTGAGCACTGCGGTCACGCTCTCAGGTCACTATGACCACCTCTAATCCAATTTCCTTTTCAGGTACCTCCAGAAGAACCCTTCCACGGTGTGGGCAACCGGGAAGTGATAACCGCCCTCATACCTCTAACAGCACTACGTTTTGTATGGCTGACCATTCAATATTATGTTTTTTACTGAAGAATAATATACATAGAGACGAGACTTGTTACAAAATAGTTGACCTAATGGTTCCTACTTTTCAATTGTTATTCAAATGACATTAGATCAGCTTATGATAAAAATATCTCGTCAATGAGAAAGTCTCCACAAAACCACTACATAATATTTAATAATGATAATCGAAACTTCGGCTTTATTAGTGACAAGATTTGAGATGGGCTTTGTCAAGATCTGGTACAATATCATAACCCACCACCCTCTCAAGTCAATTAGGTCGAAAAAAGGAATGGAAATCACTCTATGTATCATGATTTGATTAAGTAGAAAGCCGAAAACTGATGCAACTTAATTACTGTTAACAGATTCATGTACTTGATTATGAACCCAAATTTGTGTGACGATTTGTGATACCACTCGGTTTCTCGAACCAAAGTAAGTGGTCAGTCAGTCAGTAACAACGTGGAACTTCGTACGCACGTACGTACATCAGTTCGAGTTGCCATACCACATTAGCACAGAGATTCAGTTATCGATTCAAATCCCATAGTGGTAGAGGTACTGAAAGTATAAGTAGAGATAGGGGACATTAAGGTTTGATGATGTTATTAAACGAGTATAGTCCAGTGGAATAAATTGGGAAAGAAAATAAAGGACATGAAGAATTCAGAAGATTAGAATTTGGGTGAACACAAGGAGTGGATGCACCTGCGCCATTGCAAACGATTTTGAGCCATGTCATTCAAGGTCTCTAACCATCGGTTGCTATCATCTCGCGGTCCCCAACCAGGTAGTCTACACCTACCAACATGACTCAGTCCACTTGTCAGTGGTGGGGTGTGGCTAGAACCTTTGATCTAGTGATTATAAGTTGAATACATTCTGAGTCATGGGGTGCACACTTGTGGTAAATCCCAATTTAGGGTTTAACACTTGTTTGGTGGCTATCAGTTTTCCAGATAACGTAAATCCATAACGAAAATGTTAGAAGAAATAGTTGAATTTTACAATTCCATGTTCTATCATATTCGTGATTGCTCATTTTCCACTAGCTGTAATTATTATGTTTCTCTTTTTTCATGAATCACCTAAGTGTGAATTTACCTTTTT
Source organism: Schistosoma spindalis (assembly GCA_946903255.1). Classification (NCBI taxonomy): domain Eukaryota; kingdom Metazoa; phylum Platyhelminthes; class Trematoda; order Strigeidida; family Schistosomatidae; genus Schistosoma; species Schistosoma spindalis. The sequence goes on along the minus strand of OX336416.1, from coordinate 12,578,149 downwards.
CAATCTGTTGGTTGGCTTTCTTAAGAATAAAATGGATATAAGATCTATAGGCATTTGCATTCTGACTGTACAAAACTACTACAGAAGTTACGGATTTTGTTTTGTATTATTTACTTCGGCTGTTTGTCAGCCTTTGTAACATATTTATATATTTTAATGCAAAAATATTGGTACAAAGGGGCACCAAATACATGTGCGCCACACAAGTCGCTTGATTTGTGTATGGGCTGTGATACTACCCGGGAATTCAACCAAAGCCCTTGTAATAGTCTCACGGCTATTTTTTAATCCCATGAGTCGGAGTGAATCTGTGTGCTTGAATAAATATGAATTTTACTTTTAATCTATGTCTAAAATAACAGTGTTTCATTTCCGTTGGCTTAGATATCATTAAATGTATTTTGCGATAAAAGATATTTATTTTAAAGACAATTTAAAGGCCCAAGTGTTTACAACATTTATTATTATAGTTACCCTTATAGAATTTTCTTTAAACTAACAGACTAAAAATCTCAATCTGTATGTATGAAATTAAGATAAACAAGAGTAGGAAAGATAAGAAGCCCCCAAAACTGTTCAAATCAATGACTCAGTTAACAAGCGTTACGACCAAGTACTGTGAATGCTCAGTGGCATTCATGGATACTTTTCTTGTCTAATGAAATCAGTTCATTTCAGAGATATATTTGTCTAGACGGGTGTGCGATGGAAATCGATAAAAATAGTGTTAGATTCTATGATAAACAACAAAACAAAACGAGGGAAACAACAACGGTATTTCAAAATGTCCTACGTATATATATATATATATATATATATATATATATATATATATATATATATATATATATATATATATATATATATATATATATATACTGTATGCAAAAGAATTATCATTAAGTAATGAAATAAATTGTTTACCTGAAAAAATTATGATGATCCACACAAACATTATACAATCGTTTAGCCAGTGTAGGACTAATACATTTAAAAGTCATATTACGATCTAATGAATCATCACCAGGTCTTCGTGAAATTATAAAACTACGTCCACGATGTGATAGGCTTATAATACGTGGCCAACTAATTCGCATTAAACGAATACGATTACGGTATAGCAGGATACCTCCATAATAAACACCTAAAGTAATATCTTGACCTTGGGACGTCTGTAAAAAAAACGAGAAAATAACACTGGATGAAGAAAATCTGAAAATATTACAATACTGAATACTGTATAATATATTCTAAATGATGGAAGAAAACACCACTGAAGTAGAAGAACCAAGTAAGTTATAGTTTGGAGGGAACACTAGAAATATACATATTAGCAATTGCAAACTGGAAAATTTATTCACTTTATTAAATTTACACCAAAACCTGATTAGTCTTAGTCATAAGTTGAATCTGTGAAGCATAAAATTAAATAAAACCTCAACTGTATAGAAATCAATTCGGTAAACATCGTGGAATCAAGCGGTAAATTGAACAGGGTACTGAGATGAATGAACGTCCGGCGCTATAACCGGATCCCAATTCTATGGTGCACATGGGCTCCAGTATCCTGGAGGAACAAATGTCGTATAAACCAACTTTTGGTCACCGGCTTCCATGGGACTGAATCTCCTCACGATGCTCCACTGCCTTGTGGACTAGACCTTTAGGTCAAAGGCTCGGGGTGTGGCCCCCTTAAGAAAATCACCTGCTTCGGTTTGGGCACCCGGGCAGTATCTCAGCCCACACACTAAAACTATGATGAACTATCTGCTTATAGAAAATATTCGTTTCTCTCCGACTAACATTGAAATGACTGCTATTATTATTATTATTATTATTATTATTATTTACTACGTCATTTATTCACTATCTGCTATTTCTACTTTTTGTATCCGTTTCGACTCAGACAGCAGCTCGCCTATGGTGAAAATTCAGCTTTATCTAAACGTTCTCGAGTCACTGCCTGGTTGAAAATTGTATGTTACTACCGAATATGAGTACTGAAGCAGTTTTTCTGAAACCACGTGCACCATTCAAACTGGCTGCCTTCAACGTTCGCACACTTATGCAGGTCGGACAACAGATAGGACTGGCTATGTCTTTGGAAAGTCTTAATATTGATGTGTGTTGTCTATCCGAGACCCGTATTCAAGACTCTGGTGAAGTACTACAAGTTCGCTCTCCATCTGTCACTTCAAAAAGCTTGTTTTATGTGCGTTTATCCGGGGACCCTGTGGCATCTTCGTCTGGTCTTGCTGGCGTTGGTGTCGCACTAAGCGCAAGAGCTGAGGCAGCACTAGTCGACTGGATCCCCATTAACAGTCGGTTATGTGCTGTTAGATTAGAAAGTTCCATCAAAGTGAGAAGAAATCGGCGTGAGAAACGATGTCTTTTCGTCATCTCCGCCTATGCCCCGACAGATTGCAGCCCGGATGCAATCAAGGACGAGTTCTACCATCAGCTAACTGTTCTTCTCCAGAAAGCGCGTTCGACAGATATTGTAGTACTAGCTGGAGACTTGAATGCTCAGGTCGGGCGTCTAGGCACAGAAGAGAGTCGTTTAGGTGGCCGATGGGGACTCGTTGGTCGCAGGACAGATAACGGGGGACGTCTGCTGCAACTATGCACAGACCACAATCTGTTTCTGGCTAGCACTAACTTTCGGCACAGTCATCGCCGATGTGCCACCTGGCGTCCCCCTTCTGCATCTCAAGCCTGGACTCAGATTGATCACATCGCGATCGGCTACCGCTGGCGCGGTTGTGTACAAGACTGCCGCTCCTTTTGGAGTACCTATCTGGAATCTGATCATGCTCTGGTCTGCGCCAATCTTACCTTACTTTTCAGTGGACAACGAAGTGACCGCCACCAAAGGATTGATGTTAGCAAGCTGGCTGCAACTTCTGTTGCTAGTAAGTACCGAAACGAGCTAGCTTCTAGGCTAGCTACCATTCCACCGAAAAGTATAGATGAGCATTGGTTGCAACTTCATGACGCCATGAAAATGGCGGGTCAAGTCAGTTGTGGGTTTGCGAAACGTCCCGCTTACAAGCACTGGGTTTCTTCTGGTTCCTTACAACTGATTGAAGCCCGTCGGTCTACTCCGGGTGACCGTGAGTTTGACCACAGACGAAGGATGTTACGTAATGAAATCGGGCAAAGCTTGCGTAAGGACCGAGAAGCCTGGTGGTCGGAGCGTGCCAGTGAGCTGGAAGCAGCAGCTGCATCTGGTAATTACCGGAAGCTCTTCCAACTCATCCGAGCCACTGGCAGCAAGAAGTTTGGTGTGAGCGAAACAATCTGCGAGGATGACGGAACGCCAATCACTAACATCCATCGCCGTCTTGGACGATGGGCAGAATTCTTTGAAGGGCAGTTCAACTGGCCTGCTGTTCCGGCAACATCGGTCAGACTGTCCTGCCCTCCATGGCCGGTGACGACTGATCCACCAAATGAGGCGGAAGTCCGCAAGGAACTCCAACTCTTGAAACGCTACGAATCACCGGGCCCAGATGACTTACCTCCGGCTCTTTTTAAAGATGTTGGTGACTTTTTGACTAAGGGACTGACGACGTTGTTTACAAAGATCTGGGAACTAGAGAGTGTACCAACGTCATGGAATGAGTCGATAGTTGTCCCTATCTTTAAAAAGGGTTCACGTTGTTCCTGTAACAACTATCGGGGGATAAGTCTACTTCCGATTGCGTCCAAGCTATTGGCTTCCGTTATACTTCGTAGGTTGTTCAGAACCCGAGAAGGATTGACTCGCAAGGAGCACGCTGGGTTTGGTTCTAGTCGAGGATGTATTGATCATATCTTCATCCTCCGCCAAGTGTTAGAACACCACCATACTTATCAAAGGCCAACAATCGTAGTGTTTCTTGATATCAGGGCTGCCTTCGATTCGTTGGATAGGACTGTTCTTTGGGAGTGTCTATTGAAGAAGGGTGTGCCTGAGAAGTTTATTAACATCCTAAAAGCCCTATACACAAACACCTCAGGCAGAGTGAGGGCATACAACCACCTTTCTCCATTGTTCCATTCAAGCAGTGGGGTTAGGCAGGGTTGCCCAATCTCACCATTCCTCTTCAACTTTGCCATCGATGACATTCTGGAAACAGCTCTGATGGATGTAAGTAATGGTGGTGTGGATCTGTTGTCTGGAGAAAGACTTCTCGACCTTGAGTATGCGGATGATATTGTCTTACTGTGCGAGAATGCCCAAGCTATGCAATCCGCACTTAATCATTTGGCAATCAATGTCCGTAGGTATGGTATGTTCTTTGCACCCTCGAAGTGCATAGTACTTCTACAAGACTGGCAGGATTCTAATCCTGTACGCACTCGGGATGGTGAGCAGATTGAAGTAGTCGAGAAGTTCGTGTATCTAGGTAGCTGCATAAGTGCTGGTGGTGGTGTGAGTGATGAGATCAATGCTCGTATAGTGAAAGCCAGAGCGGCTTATGCTAATCTGGGCCATCTTTGGCGCCTTCGTGATGTTAGTCTGGCTGTAAAAGGTCGGATCTACAACGCGACGGTGAGAGCAGTTTTGCTCTATGCTTGTGAAACCTGGCCTCTCTGAGTTGAGGATGTTAGACGACTCTCTGTGTTCGATCATCGTTGTCTCCGAAGGATTGCTGGCATCCAGTGGCAACACCATGTCAGTAATGCAGAGGTTCGGCATCGAGTGTTCGGGCACAGAGACGATAATGAAATTGGTGTCACCATCTTGAAACACCGACTTCGGTGGCTTGGACATGTTCTACGAATGTCGTCCCAGAGAATTCCTCATCGTGCATTATTTGCCGACTCTGGGACTGGTTGGAAAAAGCGGAGAGGTGGTCAGTATATGACATGGTCTCGTGGTATGAAAGAAAGCTGCAAAGGGCTAGCTTCTGTTGGTCCTTCACGACTCCCTGGCTGGGGTCCGAAAGACAGTGTAACGCAGTGGCTAGAGACGTTATCAGATATGGCTCAGAATAGAAGCCAGTGGCGATCGTGCTGTAACCTTCTTTTACTTTCTTCATAAAAAGTGTTTGTATCTTCCTTAACTGAAAGATTTCTTCTGATTGTACCTTTCCGTTTTCCCCATCATTGTTATCTTCCTCTTTTTTTATAATTCCCCACGTTCATTACTTTATATATATATATATATATATATATATATATGGGCTACTACCTACCTGCCTCCAAAATAACACTAATATTTATATATTTGATATTAAACTAATATTAATGTAATACATGGAAAAGTTAAACACGACCTAAAACAGTAAGTTCAAAGGGATAAACCACATATGTTACACCAAATATTTAATGTTTAGAAATCCTACGAATAAAGAGTTACTTAAATAATAGATAATTAAATTAAAAAACTGATTAGTAAAATTTGCGAATCAACGATAGATAATAAGACAAAACAGTTATAGCAAACAACCAATCTAATTTTGAAATAGTAGCAGATACACAGACATGTAAACGCAAATATAAACACGTACAAAGTCAATTTGCGTGTGTATGTATGAGGGAATTAGATAAGTGATGAAGTCTGATAGCTTAAAATCTAGTGGAATTCAGGATATATAGACATAGATAAATGAATAAACCAAAGAATATAGAACATTAATTTAATTTTAGATAGTTGGACTGTTTCGACTTTACAAAACATTCATCTGTGTGTTTATCGCTCAATGAGAATCTGGGTAGCATGACTGACTAGTTGACCAAACACTATAAACCAATTTCGGTATTTACTTATGTAATGCATTAAATAAGCAGTATGACTCATAATAGATTAGATTTCAATAAATCTATATTATTCAATAAAAAGTAAATCACTTATTAGATGATGGAGTTTCATTGTTTCCTATATAATTAATGACAGGAAGATTTAGGTGGAAATAACAAGAGAATATGGGATAGAAGAAGCATTGAGTATTTAAACAGTTGGATGAAGCAATACAGGTAATACTCAAAAAATTGAATGAATTGTGAGGTAGAAGTCACTGAGAAGTGGTCTAGTTTTCATGTCACGTGTCTGAAATGGTCAGGCTTCACAACTGATTCTACAAAACACGAGGCTAGAAGTAACATGAACTTCACGAAGACACGAATGAATATTGTTACAGCATAGATATTCTTGACAATTTCAATGTACCGTAACTGTGTATGACTACGACTTCTTGAATGCATTTGCATAGCTTAAAAAAGGTGGTGGTGTATGGAAATTAATTTTGCATTCATTTGCGGGTTCCAGCTCTGCTTTGATTACTTCGATTTGAGTAGTCCAATAACATGAACTCGCTCTGCCAGGAAAATTATAGCTAAAAGTCTCCCACATAGATTTTGATTAGTCAGACATTTGCACTACAACCAAACATTCAGTTGAGTTAATAAGTAAATTTCGGTAATGATTTCAGAGATTCTGTCATAGAAGATAGAAGTATAATTTTATTGCTTGTCATGTTCAGGAAATTGAGTTTTGTTGGGTCGACAAAAATTTCCACATTAGAGAGCGAAGGGTTTTTAAAAGTCGTAAATATACACCCTTAGAAAAACAACACAAGCATAAGTGAAATTTCTCACGATAAAAGGTTCAAACATTTGTTAACTATTCCTTGATAGTCAAATAATGAAGACTGTAGTTTTGTTAGTAATTTAGTTTGAATTATATTTGTGTAAAACAACTGACTCCCTCGATGTTTGGTAGTGTAGGAGTATGTTGGAAGAAAGCTAAAAGCGACTAAACTTTTACGTGGTATTAGTTCACGAAGTCACTAAGTGTTGTTTGAATTACATTGTGCTAGTGAGGATGTGCTACATGGTTGAATTATTGTAACGAATTGTGAAGACATCAAGTGACAGGACTAGAAATTGGCAACAGTTAGTAGTAGATAAACTCACTCTTTGAGTTTCAAAAACTATCTACTTGGACAAACCTAATTCATTCTTTTCAAATATTATCTATGCCTAATCGTTTCTACCACTAATCTAGCATTTTTCGTGACAATTTTATCTTACTATGATATTATGTGTCTGAAGTTGACTGAAACGATACCGACACCAGTGGACATGAGATGAGTATAAAATTACTTTCACTAAATATATATTAACTGACTCTATCATATTGAGTTAGGCGTATTAAAAATATATTTAAAGTAAGCTTTACACGCAAACTAACACAATGTCGACCGCATCAGCTATGAAGTAAGTAATCACTGAAGAAAATCGGAGATTGCCGCGCAACATCATGAATTCACTGAAGTTGGGTGTATACACCTTTAGATGCCTGGTCGGTGGTCTATAGGTTAAGGGCGAGAGAGAATATAGTGTCCGATTCCCAGTTGCGTGTTCTTGGATCAACACTAATGAGAAGTCACAGTGCTAGGACTAAACAGCTGTTCCGATGATGGACTAAATAAGATCAGTTTATGATTTAAATAAAACGTGTTACATATATGCAAGAGAAAAACAATTAAACATGGATGGTTGAATGAAGTGAAACAGAAAACACATGTATACACAATCAAAGTAACTCACCTTAACTTTATGCAAGTCAACACCGTACAAGGCCAATTTACGAGCATTATTTAAAAATAATCGATCAGCCTCTTCAGGTGTTTTACCACTAGATAGAGAAAACAAAAAAGAAAGAATGACATGAAAAGTAAGCAGTATAATTTTATGGCGGATAAGGATTCTAAGAAGTGTAATTCGAGTTTGCATATGATTTACATAACATATGCGGACAGACATAAGTAGTATGTAGCAGGAATTAGAATATTTACTATCAGAAAAGCGAAATAAGAAGGGGAAGGAGAACGAAGAGCAATTGGAATAACAACGGTAGCGAAAAAATGAAGTATGCAAAAGACAAGTTAACCAAGATATGTAAATGACGTGTTTAATGTATGGTTTACATATTTTACAAAGCTACAGTATGATTTTGCAAAAATAATAAATTGGTTTACTGTATATAAGTTTCCGTCCACCACGTAGAAGTAGCGATTGGTGCTAGGTGGCACAAAAAAGATTAAACAACTCGACTACGAATAAATCTGTTTAGAAATCGAAGAATTGCACAAAAACATGCGATCTTGTAGTATACAGTTTAAAAAGATTACAGGAAACTTCCAATTGCTCTAACAACTAAAATACCTGTTGTAGTGGCTTGGCTTCGATTACTAATCACTCTGATAACCATTATTAGATTAATCCCAAAGGTGTACGAAATCAGAAGGCAATACGAAGCGGCGACTACACTTTATTAGACTGCACAGATAAAAAGGTACAAGTATATCAAGAGTATCTGAGCAGAAATGCTAATAAGAGTGAGTAAGCGAATACAGAGGTGGATTTAGAGTCAAACCGAATCGAGACGATGCGAGGCCAGGCAAAAGCAATTAGAAAGATTCAAGCACATATATGTATGGGAGAGCGGATAATTCATCGAGCGATTTTAAGTATTATTTAAGGTAGAGAGAGGAATATTTGCGCAGGCAGTCACATGTGATTATAATGCACGTTTGTACAGACATGATAGTGATCATAATAATACAAAGAAAAATAGACAAATTGTTACTGTTCGATAACACTATCTGTTAAATAAGTTAATAAAAGGCTTGAAAAAATTAAACGTAAACAAAATTAATTATATTGTATTGTATGACAACTTGAAATGAGGTACGTACGAAGTTATACGTTGTTACTGTTTGACTGAATTTATTAGCACGTAGTGTTAACTAGGTATCATATAAATAATATGACGCCATTTAATATGAATAAGACGTGGTGACAGTATGATAAAAGTGTACCAGGGAGAGAAAAATTATGAGAACAAAATATATCAATAACAAAAAAAACATCATTTCTTATTAAATGAAAATATCTTAATGCTAATTAAATTGTATGGAGTATTCGAGTTTTATCAAGCATCTATTGTATTTTCGGTCTTAAAATAATAACCCCTTGTTTAACTAACGTCTATGAGCAGGTAAACCCCCAAATACCCTGATACAGCCGAGAGTGGGGAGAGTCCACACTCCCTCTCGAAATGCTCTCACATGGCCGCACGTATATAGCCTGTGCCAGGGAAGTCCTACTCACTGCCTTTTCGTGGCGGGGGTATTGTTTACGAAATTGAGAGGACGAAGAGCGAATGTCCGGCGCTTTAACCGGGTTGGTGGACACGGAGAGTTCACTTAGGGGAGTTGGTAAACCTTGATTCCAAATCAGTGGTGCACATGGGCTCCAGTATCCTGAAGGAACAAATGGCGTATGAACCAATCGTTGGTCACCGGCTACCATGGGACTGCATCTCCTTACGATGCTCCACTGAGTTGTGGGTTAGACCTTTAGGTCAAAGGCTCAGGGTGTGGCCCCCTAAGAAAACCACCTGCTTCGGTTTGGAAACCCGAGAAGTATCACAGCCCTCACTCAAATCAATTGACATTTGTGTGGCGCATATGTATTTGGTGCCTCCTTGTACCAATATCTATGTGTTCAAATAATAATAATAAGGCTGCATATATACAGGGAACCAGAATTCTAACACTAAGCTGGTTTTAAATGATGACAGCTATATAATGTTAGCATTTAATGAATGTCGCGAAAATGATAAGGCGGTGAAGCAAGCAAGAAATAATATTCAGAAAAATATCTGATGTAATTTTAGCAAACATGTGTTTTTGTTACACGTAGTGTATTAGTACATAAACGGTTGGAGTTGTAGTTATGGAGGATATTACACTTGACTAACAATTAAAATTGAACAGATTGGAAAACTCGGTCAGTCTACTTCAATCTGAGCAGTTGAGTGGTATCCTAGTTTTGTGACTTTCAGGTTATCTGATAAGTCATTCACTAAGTACGTGGTTGTGAATAACACTCTAAACGCTAAGGATAATGATACTACTAGCTGGTTGCCCAAACTGAAGTAGGTGGGGTGGGGTTTGAACCTAGAAATCAGTAGTTGAAAATCGAACGCATTAAAATACTAGGCCACTGATAGATTGAAAATTATTGCTACAATAGTAATCATTTAAAAACAATCAAATTATATGAAATTGATGATTAGGTTCAGATTAAAGTGCCTTGATCAGCATACATACACAATGTCTATACTATCGTTATTAATGATACTTTTTACCGATTGATATATTCTAAAAAATGTATACAAAACTTTAAAATGTAAAAATATGTCATAATCAAAAAGTGTGCTACATAAAAGAGAGAGAGGCAAATGATAAAGTTAGAAAATGAAAAACAAAACTTCATTCGAGTTAAGTGAAAGGGAGGAATGTATGGAGAAAAAAGTGAACTTGTTAAAATGTAGTTTAGTAACTGTGCAGTGGATCAAAAAAACTTTAAGCGACATGATATACAAGGGTAGTGGAATAAAGATCAACCATGCAGGGTAAATTTTTTAAAAAAATTAATAATTAAACACGGTTGGATAAGTAATAATAATTAGGACAAAGTTTTGTTATCCATATTTTTCTTTGGCATGAGAAACACATAAATATACACATATATTGTGGTCAAATAATTGAAGGAAGGTTGGTAAGATGAGAAATTAGGGAGAATAAAAAGAACAAGACTGATTTGTTCAAGTTGTCACTTGAGCTAAATTCTGAGCTCTACTGCTAATATGGCTGGGGAATAACTGTCACCTGATATTAATTGCAACAGAACCAGACTGCTATGTTAACGATCCATGGGGTCGTAGAAAAACACTGCTGGGAAGTCCAAACTATAGGATGAAACGGTTGTCTGATGGTTTTTGATTTCCAATAGTTATCTAACTAAGGTCAGTCTGTAATGTGAACTATAAGATTTGACATCCCACACGAACTCTCATACTAAAAAAGTATACATAACTTACCGATGAAGTTTGTGTAGTTCAACAATTCGTCCTAACATTTCAGGTGTTTGAAGCATATGAGGAGCGAATGGATGATCTTGTATATATTTTATACCAATATGTTGAGAGGGATCATGGTCGCCAGCTTCTGATTGAACTATATACGACCCAAGAATGCAATAAGTTACAAATGAACATGGAAGCCTAAATAAGACGAAAGTGTAAACAAGTTTCTATTATTGGTATACACATTTAAATATATATAGTTCGGAAAACATTTTCTTAACAGAATAAACTCATTATTTTGAGGACATAAGAGAGAGTGAACCTTGTTAGACAAACTACTAAACGATTTGTTGAGAATTTATGAACAATATAATACTCTTCGAAAAAAAGAATATTGGACTAAATTAAACGAACTCGTTAACCAATTAAGTAGATGCATACACTACTTATCAGTTATCTTGATCGTGAAATCCAGTATTCTTTCATAAATATCTTTTGAGTGTCTTTTCGAAACGTGGTCTAATGCTTAGTCTTTTAAAGTCTCATTGCCACTAAATTATTTGTCTATTTTACTGTACATCTTGACAAGTTTATTTTGCCGTGCCAATGAGATATGATAATTTGGGCTGGTGCATATTTCTGACGATTTACAACGATGATAAATGACTGAGTGAAGTTGCATATATGTCGGAATGTATAGTGACGGTTTGGGAGACAAGATAGTTAGTATCCGTTCAGCCCATCATTATGTGATACAAAGATTATTATAAAGTTTACTTAGATAAAACTGAAAGATATGGATGACACTTCATCTAAAAACGAAACTACAGAGTGGTACACAATAAACATTTCACTTAATTACAATAACCATGAATTAAATAAGTTTTAACGACAGAAATAATTTCTGTTTGTAAACGAACAAAGAACGCAAACGTGAGAATTCCAACGACAAAATAAGAAAAACTTTCAACTAATTTTGAAAATGTCTTTTCATGAAAAAGAGAGCAAAGTGTTTTTCTTCTAAGAATTTCATAAAAACGATGAAAAAAGCCTTTAATTTACTTGAAACAAAATATTTCCTCCAGAAAAGTGAAAATGAAAATATGTGTAGACAAATTAAAGTTTAAAAGAACACTAACAGCATACCACTTTCAGGAGAGTGCATCAGTGTTCTTATAACTGAGTTGCACAAGATCAATCTATGCTGTTTAGATATATCTGGTTAATATCTAGTTCGCGTAAAAACTAATATGATGATAACTTACATATTTTGGTAGTGAACAAATAATTGTCAATATAGAGCAGTGGCATAACAGTTCAATAATTAAGCCGCCCCAAAGGTCATTCGGTTAAAAGGCAGCCGGTTAGTATCCTTTAAAAAAAGTGTCTCAACGCTGAGCATATCAATATACGCTTGGTAAATCAGTTAATTTTTCTAATAATTAACAATTGGAATGCAACTACCTAACCAGGAAATGTTGATGCACTTAAACAATTTGCATCGCGGATTTTAATTGTATTAAAACTACTGATACTATACAGTTGCTCAAATTGAAATGAGTGAATAGTGGTTCCGACCTGCTACTCATCGTCATCTGAATTCAAATGTAAGCTAAAGAGATAAGATTAATATCAGTCTAGGAGTTGTGGAGATAGTTGGATTACACTGAAATCATCAACCGATCTAAGCTCTACGTTTTAGAGTTTAAGCAATTAAGAGACCGGGTGTTAATTCATGGATGCCCACCGCTGAGTCTCATAATAGAACGATAGTGGTCTAACATAGATCGGTCTGTACTTATATGGAACAGTAAAGACTTCACAAATAATCTCTAGTCATTGAGTACTCCTCAGAAGATTAAAAGAAAGCTACTAATTTGTTTTATTCTGGTCAAGTAAAAATGACTTTTGTTAAACACCAAACAATATGTACGACACTATCTAATAATTCCATGGATTAACTGAGACGTTGAAATGGAGGTGGATCAATAGAAATATAATAGCTGAACTATTTGTTACTTTAGGTTGTACCATACCGGACTGGTGGGTTAGAGAATAGTAAGACTAAAAGTACCAAAATTAAGGTCAGAGAGAAAAGTCGTCCTATTGACTGTGTTGGGTTGTGACGATAGTAAGATGTGTCCCTTAGACGACCAGTATCTTCAGTGACGCTGCCTAACACAACGAGAAGAGGGGATAAGAAAAAGGTTAATGGTAAAAATCCCAAACTTATTTTGTCACAGATTTTCGTTGTTGACGGTGAGACCTTTGAAGGATAAAGCTAGCACATCGAAAACTATCCATAAGAAGGATATATATGACCGGTCCCAGAAAGTTGTTCCCTGGGCTTTGGGGTCAGGCTCTCAAATCACCAAGACCATTTACTACTAATTTAATTTTCTTTTCGGGTACTTCAAGAGATATTCATGCTTTCGCCAGTAATCAATTTTCCAAACACATTTTTCCATTAACATAATGTTTTTTAAATTCATTCCAGTTTGGCAAATTTCATTTTGATAAATATGGGAAGAGGTGAGACATAAAAATAAACTGAAAAGTGGAGTGATGAAGGAAATTTTTCCCGTTATAAATACCAGTATATTTGGTTTATTGAAAAACGTATGAATATCGATTTACAACCATATTAAAGGAAAGTTAATCACAACTGGAATTATACTATTCACAGGTTTTCAAGCTATACAGTAGTGTCAGTCATACGCAACGTAGAACCTGGCACACATGTACATTGAATTAAATTACCACACCCCATTAGCATAGCAGGGTCTAATTCTGAGGTCAAATCCCAGAGCAATAGACGTAGTGATGGTAATAAAAAAGATTAGGCATCGAATATGATTTAAGAAAATATCAATTCATGAAATAGTAAAAACGTTATGCGGAATTTAGAAACCTGAAATCTAAAAGAAGATAGAGTGTATGACTTTGTACCACTAGAAACAACTTCAACCACATGTTACCCAAAATATTTAACAATTGGTTACGATAATCACGTGAACGCTAACCAGGTAGTTTATAGTTTTTATATGGCTCAGTTCAATAGTTAGTTTCACTATGAACTGTTGGCATGTCTTAATTTGGTCGCTCCTAACTTTCAATTTATTCCTACACTAGCCACCATCGCAGATAGAGGTAGCCCTCCCTCTCGAAATGCTCTCACATTATCACGCGTATATAGCCTCTGCCAGGGAAGTCCTACTCACTGCCTTCTCGTGGCGGGGGTATTGTTTACGAAATTGAGAGGACGAAGAGCGAATGTCCGGCGCTTTAACCGGATCCCAAACCAATGGTGCACATGGGCTCCAGTATCCTGAAGGAACAAATGGCGTATGAACCAATCGTTGGTCACCGGCTACCATGGGACTGCATCTCCTTACGATGCTCCACTGCCTTGTGGGTCAGACATTCAGGTCGAAAGCTCGGGGTGTGGCCCCCTAAGAAAACCACCTGCTTCGGTTTGGACACCCGAGCAGTATCACAGCCCTCACACAAATCAATTGAGATTTGTGTGGCGCATATGTATTTGGTGCCCTCTTGTACCAATATTCATGTGTTCAAATAAATAAAATAAATAAATAATTTTTCATACAGTTCATTATACACGTTATAACATCTCCTTCTAAGTTATTCCCAGCTTTCGTTTTCATGTCTGATTTATTGAAGGGTTAAACAGGTTAGCTGAGTAACATAACAATTTCGGAAGTGTAATCATCCATAAAACAGCATTACGTCATTTCAATGATGTCACATCTAGCGGCTTAATGAATATGGAGATATTTATGAATGTTGGCTACACGATTTAGAGATTATCTGATTGAATTGATTATTAATGTTAGCACAGCTCACGGCGAATTAAATACCCATTTACTAGGTACTAGATTCGAATACTTTAAACCATATTCTAAGTGTGAGGGCTAGTGGTACTAGCTGACTGACTTAATTGAAATAGGTAGGGGAGGGTTCGAATCCAGGACTTGGTAATTGGAGTTCAAACATCATAACCAGTTAACTACCACTTCACGCATCTCATAACTTTTAAATATTTCAGTACCACACTATGGAATTAGATAACAGCTGGATTTGAAATATGAAAATTCGAGAAAGTATGGATTGCATGCATACATTGTTAAATTTATTAATAATATATTTTTGTTCCATCTTCAATGTTACATTATTATCACTACGCTAACATGATGATATTATATTTCTTAAAAAACCACAATTGGTTTAATAACGTTTCTCTAATTGTAATAGCATCTAAAAGTCATTGTGCAGCGTACTTAAACATTCTGTCTAATTTAGTCAAACTCGGTTCGAACGTGAAAACCGTTTGAAATTTTCCTTTGAATAGAACTTATAACTCTCATTCATAGTGCGTAGTAGACGAAAATGGTCAGTCAGTCCATAAGCTATATAGAAACTTGGACAAATGTATATTAATTCAAGTTGACACACATATATCAGAGCAACAAGATAGAAATAGAAAGGCATATACCGTTGTATTAAAAGTAATAACAATATTAGTGGAAGTTAAAAAGACTATGCATAGATAATTCAGCTCGACAAACAAAAAATTCGCAGAAGAAAAAAGTATACGATAATGTTAGAACTCAAGATCCAAGGGAAGACAAAGTGAATATGCCAAAATCCGTGTATAGATATCAATAAGCCATAACGTTAACGCTGGGAACTCACATTTCCCTATAACATAATCAACCACATAACAAATGTAGCGAATACTAATTAATGAGAGAGTTAGATCTTTTATTATCCAACCCAGCAACCCTGATTGCTTAGTATTTTTTGGACACTTTACTAAGCAAGTCCCCAAAATCGGAACATGGTTTGAACGGGTAATTAATTATATCCCAGGTAACACAAGCTGAATGGGACTGAAGCGCAGTAGGAAAAACGTTAGTACATCTATAAATTTACACGAGAAGATTCTAGAATCTTCAATTAATAGCTGGTGCTGATTAGTTAAGAATAGGCGAAACAGCGTGCTCCAACATAATCCCGCATGAAACATGCTTTAATCCAACCTATGTCCTACCAAGAGAAAGTGATTTATAAATAATTATACACTTCAGCAACAACTTCATTTAAGGTATCTTGAAATTAAGGAAAGGTCCTATAATATTTACAATTCCAAAAATTTAAATAAAGACATGAGTTTGCATTTTTAATTTAAGGACTGAACACGTATTTCTTGAGGAATCTTTAATTATTGTTTGTGAGAAAATGTGAATCAAAAACCCGGAAAAGATTAGTCCAGTTAAGTGCAATAATTGAAAATTGACTAAATCCGTTATTCACAACTGTGCCAGCTATGATCTTCGCTTATATAATAATAATAATAATAATAATAATAATAATAATAATAATAATAATAATAATAATAATAATAATAATAATAATAATAATAATAATAAACACATTTCCACTTTACTTACTGTCCACTAACTATATCCTGCCGTACTTGTAAACAAAGATAGTAACGTGTTATATCTTCTTTGATTGAGTCGATATCACATGGATAGAATTTAACTTGAAATTCAAACTGCCATTCATTTTCTATATAATGACATAATTATGATAATGTATTCTACGCCAATCGACAATAATTCATTTATATAGAAATTTAAATATATCAGAGCAACACAAACAATTTCATGTTTATCGGTGCAAGTCACTACTAGAGGATCAACAGCAGAGGGACTAACAAAGTATTTATAACTTAAAAGACGACGATAATGAAAAAGAATGATTTTCAGCCATCGTGGGTGGTTTTAACTAATAATGTCTCACTAGAAATCTTATAAAACCATTAGGACTAAGTTATAACAAAAATTGAACGAGTTTAAAATGATGAAACTATCTTGAAACCTTCCTCCTATTCGATTAATATAGATGGACCTGATTAGTGTGGATCGGTGGGACAAACAGAGTAGAATATACACTAGATTATGGTTTCCAAAGCCAACAATTTAGAAAACCAATCTTGACAAATAATTAATTTTGTTATTATTTAACTAATAAAACTAACATTATTGTATGTTGGACAGTAAAGTAATTGATAATAATAGTAACAATAACAATATTATTATTAATAGGCTAACTAACGATTCACATGGTGTTGATTTATCGAAGGGAACAATTGTTTTAGAGCTATATATTCATCAGTATAAACGTTTACTTTACAAATGAAATAGTTCAAGGCATATGTTCTAGCAATTAACTATACGATATTTTTCTAATTAATTTAATACTTTATCATCTCTTTTATAACAACATCGGTTTTTTATTATCAACATTTAAAAAGATTGAGAGCTCATTGAATAATAAAAAGATCTGCGGTCGGTGGTAATAATAACATTAACCAACAACACCATGGTCTTTTTCATTATCTACAGATTTATGTTCACTAGACATCGTCGGTTCGCTAGCCAAGAAAGACCAAACAATATATCAGACAATTTGATTGTTATCATTTATAAGATCACACTGTTTCTTTTAACCAGGTAATACATAAATTATTACCGAAAAATAATAACCATTATTCCTAAAGACTATGTGCTTCATTCAACTGTGAAATTGGATTAGGAAAATAATTCTGCACTTTATTCTATCAGGAGAATTTTTATATTACCGGCATTGTCTAAGAATATGTATAAAATATTGCGAATAAATCTCCGTTATTTAAGAGATAAGTTGAAGCCAGAAGAGATCAGTGGTAGAATCTCTGTCTATGAAGCTTGGTGACATATGATCGAATCCGCCACGGAGCATCAGTTCTCTCAGGATTACAGGTATATCTTGATGACAAGTCTCAAATGGCACGAAACCTAAGTTCAGAGTCTCCTGGCAACTGTCTCTAACCACCTTACACCTGAACATAGCGCACGTGATGTAGTTATTTAAGACTAGTGACCACATTTCAAGTTGAGTGATAAAACCCGATTAGAACTAAGAACTTGACATATATGACGTTGGTCACTACTCGGTGATTAATCAACTATAAACACATTTCAGTTCTACAAAAGATCAGTCATGACCAGACAGCTCAATGGTAATGTCTCAGACTGTGAAACAAATTAGTGCATATTCAAACAGCACGATTATTATCACCCTTGCTAGTAGTAAGTGGCGACTAGTGTGAAACAGGTTCATAGTATCCTGTCAACTAACTTCAACTGCCTAACGTGGGACAACAGAATATGAAAATAAATTGATTAAAGCACATTAAAATACGAAACAGAAATAAAATTATTTGTTTTAATACTACCCCAGTATACAGACAGTAATATATATGCTCCTTTGATACGTCAGAATAATAGAATGGTGGTAACTTACACGAATGAATAACCAGAGTTTAAAATACAATCACTTCAGATATGTTTAGTTGTAGAAGAGAACTAATGAGATGAGTTTTTTTTATGAATAATTCATATATTTTTGTAGATAACTTTTCGGCATCAAACTGATACCACTTGAGGTAACAGTAAAAGAAATTAATTACCGTCGGACATTTTCGTCCAGGTATGAGACATATTAGCAGTGTGATAACGACCCCGCTATAGTACATTTAAATGACACCGATCAGTAACGAAAAGTAATCCCCACAGAACCTCTCCAAAGGATGGTGGCAATATTGACAAAATATATGGTAACTTACTACCGATTTGTTTTGCAATTTTCTGATCAATTTGGAGCCAGAACTAGATAATCACAATAAAAAATAGGAGAATAAAAATGATGTGATGGTAGTCGTGAGAAGATAATGGTTAATTAGCAATGGTTAAAAAACGAAGGCTCGTAAATAGTTACACCCATCAAAAACAAGATTGATTGTTGAACAGAGCTCTGGATTAAAAAACGGTCATCCAGTTATTTCAGGTCTTCAATGATTGTGTAACTTAGATCGGCTCTTGATTTCAATGAAACCGATCTGATCGCGATATCATCTCATGTCGTATAACAATACCCTATAATATACGTAAGTTTCATGTTATAAATTACTACTTATACATTTGATAACCTATCATAAGCACCTACAGAGAATCAGTTTTTCGTGTTAAATAAATTCACTTGTTTTAAGAAAAACTTAAATGGTTTTTTTAAGCTAATGACCAACGAGCCTTTTTTATGTTGACTGATAGATCTACTTCAGAGAAAGACTTTCCTTTATGTTCTATCCAATTTGAACAAAAAGCGATTTGTTTATGTGACTTTTGGGTAATATAACGACGTGAAACTGAACTACGTGACACTCAGCTAGCTGAGATTCACTTGATTACTTCCTTGTAAATGTAAGGTTAGATGTCAATTTCCGATACTTCATTGTTCGAATTCACGTCGATATTTTCTTGAGCTGTTATACTACAAGTTCGAATTTACATTCTAATTAATATCAATCCCTCTTTTTTAATCTTGTGTTGAAAGGGGGAACATTGATCGTTTTATCCAATACTACACATGAAAGTTGCTACAGTGATAATGCATGACTGATTGACTATCTATCCCTTTAATCAAAGATTTATTTATCTGGATGAGTTCTACGAGGGTTATCATCATCCAATGGAAGTGTGTTAGGAAGTTATATTTGAAGTGTTAATTAGTATTTTACTCTCAAGACTTAACACATACACACTGCATTGTAAAAATATATTGTAGAAAATCAAGCAACTGCTTTCTGCAAATTTATTTATTTTATTTATTTTAATACATAGATAATGGTACAAGGAGGCACCAAATACATATGCGCCACACAAATCTCAATTGATTTGTGTGAGGGCTGTGATACTGCTCGGGTGTCCAAACCGAAGCAGGTGGTTTTCTTAGGGGGCCACACCCCGAGCTTTCGACCTGAATGTCTGACCCACAAGGCAGTGGAGCATCGTAAGGAGATGCAGTCCCATGGTAGCCGGTGACCAACGATTGGTTCATACGCCATTTGTTCCTTCAGGATACTGGAGCCCATGTGCACCATTGGTTTGGGATCCGGTTAAAGCGCCGGACATTTGCTTTCTGCAAATGATTATATATATATATATATATATATATATATATATATATATATATATATATGGTAAACTGTGTTCACCATGTGAAAACGTGTTCTTATTCTCAATTCACCATGTAGTTTAATCAATGACAAGATGATGCACTCAACAAACATAATCAACTTAAATACACAATATATATAGGGCATAAAAATTTTGCAATCTCTTGCATCTCAATTTTAGCTTTTTTTTCACAAACCAAAAGTCATCAGGTATGTGATTTTAAAATAAGTGATCATATAACTACTGTGTATGTACGTATAGATTTTATAAGATGACTAAATCTGTTGGGATTTCGTTCACTAAGTGCATATAAATATACTGTTTAACTGCTGAATAAGAATGACTTTGAATTGTGCCAAAGTATTGTTTCTAGTTCGAATATGTAGGAGAACCTAGTATGATAACTTGACATTTTTTTCTATTTCCCTCATACCTATGATAATTGCAAATAATCTTTGTAGTGGTTAGTGCACTCTAAACTTCCAGTCAACAAGTCAAATCAGAAATGATGACTTAGATTGTATAAAGTGTTAAGAGTTTTCAAAAACTTCATATTGGATTGTAAGTTAGGGATTGACATAGTTCAGTCACTAGTTTTGAAATAGCACTTCGCAGTAAAATAAATAAATATTGACGTGTTATCATGGAACTATTTTAGAATGCAGTTTTTAACGGTCTCCCTTAAATAGACCTATGTTTTTAAAATCAAAGTCAATGACAAGGTTACAGGAGTAGTAAAACGTTAACTCTGACAGCAATAACGTGACAAGTACAAGTAAAAATAGGTAAAGAGGATGGTCATGACAAATGTTACATGATATGTCTAATGTACATGGGTTCCCCATGGCGTTTTATCTATCAATGAGTGTTCAATTAATTGATGTATTTCTTTAGGGAATCTTCCTATAACAGACACTGACACTGATTTGACGAAGGAGATAAGAGATTGAAATCTTCAACATTTAGTTTGGAGACCAGTTTCATGAGCATAGGGATGTCATTCTATAAGGTTAAATCAATGGCATTGGTTGCAAAGGAGAAGGATCAAGTTAGTGAAAACATGATGATAAAAAGAATAAAACAAAATTTCAGAAGCAAGAGGAGATTTATGGTATACAGGAGTTTTGTTGGATGTGTAGGTAATCTAAAAATCTAGGAAAATAAAGTTAAATAACTGTGATGACTTCATGAACACGGGAGCTTGATTAAAAAACTTGAGAGACTGACAGGCTAATCTATACATGGTTAATTTGTGAAGATTTAATTTCAGTTTTATGGTATCAAAAATGCATTTTGATGATCAAATACATTATTTGCGAACAAGTCTATGAAACAAGCTTATTACCACACTACCTAGATGGTCAGACCGAACATGGTGAAGGAAAATTTGAACCTGTGAATAACTGAATGTGAGTTAGGTACTTAGCACCACTGAGAATCACCTCTAAAATGTCGAACATAAGTAACTTACCATAAAGAAACGAAGTGATCGATTTTGACGCAATAGTAAGTAGAACAAATAGATAAATATTTAGAAAGTCACTCACCCAATTATTGGTTGAATCGTAATATGTGATGCCAAAGAATTCAACCTCTAATAAACCAAGATGTGTACAAACAGCATCGAATAATTGTTGTCCATAGGCAGCTTTCTGAAACCAGAAAAACGTTGACGATTGTTTCAGGAAAATGGATATTTAGCTCTAATTTAGTTAATGTACAGTTATTCACATATACATACTCATATATATCATTCAGATTAACTACGAAAAAGTGTTTTAAGTTATGAATAACTAGTCCACGATGTTAATAAGTTATGCTTTGTGAATGTATTTTACGATTTTCAAAAGAATATATGGAAATTGTATAGGATTAACTCACTTTAATATGTTATGACCTGTTATATGTTTAAAGATGTAGATTTGTTATCATTTGAGCTAAGGCATGAAAACTAAACAAACATTAGTTTATACACACTATAACAGGCTAAACTATTTGCTTGTAGTGTTGATCCCAAGATTATCTTAATCTGATGATGATTGTCTATTGCTTTCCTTCCCGACCGTTGTCGCTACCTTGACGTGGTGGTCGGGCTTGCCTATCGTGATGAAGCAACTGAGCTATACTGGCTGGAACAACCGTTCCTCAAGATCCTACCACGCCAGACAGGTCGGTTGAAAAGCGGTAAGACTAAAAGCAACAAATCCAAGGTCCGAAGGTGTCAGTGGGACATAGATTGGATTTAAGCATGCTCAATGCACGATTACTTTGGCGCACGCTGATTGGCTGATTCATATCCAATCAGCGCTAGTCGATACATGGAGAAGACTCTAGATTCTTCTTATGTAAAAACTATAAATATACTAACGGTTTTCCTTTTGTGCTTCTTGCTTCCATCTAACCTTGTTACTTGGAATATAATCTCCTTCCTGCTTAACCGTGTTCTGATTTGGGGCCTTGTCGAGTGAATCTGTGTCCGTGAATACTAAGTAATAGGAATAGCTGGGTTATAACCGTAAGAGAGAGAAACATAACAGAAGGCGAAGTTGTACTGCTGACTGTACACGGGTGTGACAGCAGTAAGGTGTTTCCTTCAGACAACCAGCATAACAGCGATGTTGCCTTCCCGCAAGGGGAGGTGGGACTAGAAAAGGTCGACCCTAAAAATGCACACCTCGCCTTATCCCACGGATATCCGTCTCCGGCGGTAAGGTCTTAACAAGTACGGAACTAACACAAAAACTACTCATAAAAAGGTCGTGTGTGACCGATCTCAAGCAACTGTCCCTTGGGCACTGCGATCACGCCCTCACGTCACTATGACCACCTCTAATCCAATTTCCTTTTCAGGTACCTCCAGAAGAACCCTTCCGCGGTGTGGGCAACAGGGAAGTAATAACCGCCCTCATACCTCTAACAGCACTCAATTGCTTTCCTTACTAAAATGCAGGTGTATTCTGTGTGTTTGCTGGGTCGTTGGACCACTTCCTCTTTTCCAGCTCTCCGTATTCACGATACTCCGTATGGTCCCCTAGTACACAAAGTATTTTCTGGCTAAATGAGAACGACTACAACATAAGTATAAAACATCCGTGTAGTTACATCAAAAGCAAAATATGATGCAAATTAGCAATTTGTTTTTTTGAGATAATTATTTAAATACTTGAAGTGGTGTCGTAAGACTATGAAAACGGGAGCAGTTTAGTTTTAGGGTTTAACAGACACAATCATTTAAGATTTGAAAAGGTTTCGTCGAAAATTATTCGTAATAAGGAAAGATACTGATTTTTTTTGAAAAACATTTTAACAATGTGTAGGAACTAAACCACTCTATATGTGTAATGTTAGTCACGAAGATTTATGTTTTTTGATGGGCAATAAGAATACGTTTTTGTTTGTTAGAAACAGACATGTAACGATGAATCGAGCCTAAAAGTAAAAACTCATAGTATCCACAGCTTCATGTTTATTCTCTCATCATTTTTCATGACTTTAGGTGTCTAATCAGTCAGTTATATGCAACGTTTATTTATTTCTATTTATTTTAACACATAGATATTGGTACAAGGAGGCACCAAATACATATGCGCCACACAAATCTCAATTGATTTGTGTGAGGGCTGTGATACTGCTCGGGTGTCCAAACCGAAGCAGGTGGTTTTCTTAGGGGGCCACACCCCGAGCTTTCGACCTGAACGTCTGACCCGCAAAGCAGTGGAGCATCATGAGCAGATGCAGTCCCATGATAGCTGGTGACCAACGATTGGTTCATACGCCATTTGTTCCTTCAGGATACTGGAGCCCATGTGCACCACTGGTTTGGAATCAAGGTTTACCAACTCCCCTAAGTGAACTCTCCGTGTCCACCAACCCGGTTATAGCGCCGGACATTCGCTCTTCGTCCTCTCAATTTCGTAAACAGCACCCCCGCCACAAGAAGGCAATGAGTAGGACTTCCCTGGCAGAGGCTATATACGCGTGACCATGTGAGAGCATTTCGAGAGGGAGTGTGGACTCTCCCCACTCTCGGCCGTACCAGGGCATTTGGGGGCATATGCAACGTAGAACCAGGAACATTGCATATTACTGACTGAAATACTATTAACCATCAGCTATTGATAATTACTCTCCCAGAGGATAAATTCACTTATAGAGAATATTAAATAGACCTAGTCAGATTGTCAGGTAAATCGTTGTGGGGAGATAAACGTTTTAATTTAACCTGTGAATGAAGAATAATTGTCATCATGAGTTTAATCATCGTTACTTGCAAGAGGTTGCTCAAATCTGATGGGAATACTATGTTAGCAATTCTGAGAACCAGTAGTATGTTCAAGCACAATGTCAATTATTCAATTTGGTGTCATCATGTTCGGTCGTTTGTACATATTTTACGAATGTTTCCGTAGCAGCTTCACACTGTACATTATTTTCAAACGCTAGGATTGTATGTAAGAAGAGAGGTGGTCAGTTTATGATATGGAGTAATGATATGAAAAATAACTGTAGGATAGGCCGGTTCATCATGCCTTCTAGCTTGGAGTGCTAAATACCATGTAACTCTGTCTTGAAACGCTACCAGATAAACTTCGGAAAAAATCCAGTGGCACTTTTGCCATCACTTTCTTCATAAAGTTGCACTACCTTATATGTAAGACATTCTCCTTGGCTATATTTCTAAATGAACCGCGTCTGTATTTAAATATTATTCTCGTTTATTTAATTATGGGCTCTATGACCCTTCCTCGTCTCTTCACAGTCACTACTACATTTATATGATGTATTCTTTAGTGACCTAAAGTGCGGGTATTAGCAGTAAAAAAATATCAATAATATAAAACACCTCTAGCTTTCAAACTTATTATCTGATGTATTTGAGGAAAACTAGTAAGAATATCACGAAATTTCGAAATTGACAGTACACAAGAATATAACATGTGCTACATTTCAGTACGGAAACTTTAAGTTGATTATTCTTAAAACTATCAACACATCATAAATTTAGATAAACAGTTAAAAGGCACTGAGGACATTCTTACTGACAGTTTGAACTGTGAACAGTAGTCCGTAGAAGCAATAACTCAGTACAAGCATTAATTCGATGAAACAAAAAATTATGAGTAAACTATATTAACTGCAACTTACATCTAAACGAAACTCTCTTGTTGTACCATCCAGCATTACAACCGTACAATCTACTATTTTACCAGAAGGTTTAAAATCAACAACCGATGGGTGTGACGATCCACGTAGAGTACCGCCAACTGGGCGTGGTAAGGGTGAGTTACCGCCTAGTAAACTAGATGATCCATTGGCTAATACAACAGCTGAACCACTGGAAATACTTCCCAACCTGTGTGCAGTTCCAGAATTAGGACCAGTGCTATTGAACCTCCGAAGACTCATGTAGTATTCTTTCTTAGGCAATCGGTCGGTTATCTCAATAGTCCCATCTTGCAGCTGGCTCCAACTATGACCTTCGAGATGCAAGAGGTTAGTGGATTCCCCAACTGTTTCGTTGTCTGATAAAAAAGTACTCATTGCTGGCGGTTCCATTGCATAACTCATGCCAAAAAGGAAGGGAATGAGTGCGAGCTGAAACAAAAGTTAATCACGAACCGTTAGAAACACTGCATTTTGAAAAATAGTCCTTACACTATAAAGGGTCACTGAGATAAATTATGGATAACTGAATAATGATTACCCAAAAGATATAGCACCACAAAAGACTCAGGATATAAATGATATTTTGTACATCCGAAGTTCCCCAACACTTTAAAAGTACTCCGAAAAATGGAAAGTTATGGTTGTTGGGATCGTATGAACCTGAAGCTGTTTTAATAATAATTAGTGTATCACTCAGATACCTTAATGTTTACAAAAACGTATAACAGTGGAAGCCATTTACAGAAGTGGTCACGTAAATTCATTTACGAAATCATGAAAAACGATAGTGGTAATCTAAGCGCCAAGAAGTGAAATTCAGTATCGCAAATTAAACAAATGCGCTATATTTACACACTGAATACAAATACATGGTTTCTTTTTTAATAGCACCTGTTCATGGTTTTGGAGCAACCAGTTTACTGAGAACTGATATCATTATGTCCTTCATATCATAATACAAAAAATGAACTGTATATTAAGACTGGTCTTAACATGTAAGATGTAGATGAAATGACAGAAATGTATGTAAATACAGCACAATAAATGTTTGGCTCCGGTGTTTATCTTATAAGTGACAGAAAACGGAAAAGACTTAAACACAATCCCAGTGAAAATCAGTCGTATCTATTGAAATATGAATCGATAGAAACTAGTTAGAGGTATTTTGATATCTGACCATGGAATGTATTGAAAAATGTCTTTTTTTAACTCATTCAGTTTAGCGAGTTTTGTAAGGGAATGTGAGTGTTTTACACCAAATATTAGTCAACTGATCCTTTCATAACTTTCATTTATACGAGTGACAAAAACCAATTACAAAAATATTTTCCTTAGCACTTGGTCTTCATATAATATCTTTCAGTAAACGGTGGGTGGAAGTTTTATTTGATGATTTTGAGCATTAATAGTTTAAGTCGAGTTTGAAGTAAGCCAGAAGTATGATGAAAATCACGTACTTTGAAAAAGAATGAGACCCCAATCCATTGCAACATGTGAGATAGTCGGGGATAACATGAGATGAACACAACTACATTATGAAATAATTCCCTAACAAAAAGGATCTGCAGAGCATATTATGTCAAGCGAAACAAAACAGAAGTTGAGTAAGAAATCGGAAATCCCAAAATCCAAAAATGAACCAGATATACTAACTGATTATTGAGAAGAAACTGCTGCCACACAATCGAAATGTTTAAATTGATTGTCCAAATAACGAGAGTACAATACTCATGCCGAATATTGACGTCATAAACATGAACAAAGTTCGCTTTTGACCAATATGAAAAATTCCTTACGCTCAAATATTGTAGAGATTAAAAACATCTTTAAATGCATCGATTCTCGCATGTATATTAACAAGTGTTTAAAACATAGAAACATCACAAAAAAAACCTACATTTGTTACTGGGTGCATCGGTCAGAATGCTCTCTCATTACAAGCAGAACACGCCATTTAACATAGGTTTGTCGAAAAAAACTTCGATGAAGTTGTAAATTAGTATGGACGAAAATACCGGCAGGTAAATATTTCACGATGTGTGGACACAGTTTACACCTAAATTTATAGTTTTAAGAAACTATGCTGAAGAGAAACACTCTGAGAGGCTGTAGTTGTCAAAGGCATAGTAGCCCCTACTAGTGAGTGGAAAGATAACGCACCAGGACTACATGTACTAAGCACGGAATGCCATCTGGTTATGGTTAGATGTGTAACGGCTTCCTGTTTATTAAGAGGAAGTCTTTTAGTTAAACTAAACCGGACAAGACTGCCATTTTTAGGAGACAAGCCACTAGATCAGTATCTTATGATCAACCAGTCAACCGTCCTAAGATATACGACAAGGATGTAATCACTAGTTCAACCAAAATAGGTCAGATGATGTGAACAGTCCCTGTCACTTAACAAGTGAACTGAGATTTGCAAGACATATCACTTAAGATATTCTTCGGTCGTTACAGTGATGAAAAATTTAAATCCATACTATTTTAAGCAACCCACATATGAAATTTTTGGCCAAGAAGTTCATGGACAATCAAATGAATGATCACATGTGTGTTGAATATGAATAGTTGACGCAACAATACACAATACAACAAAGCCAAAAACAACTGTATTGCGCATAGTTTACCCAAATAGCTACCTACGAGAACCAAAACGTAAAGCGCGCTTCGTCCGCTTATCTTTAAAGGCCAGAAGATCTTAATAAACAATAGAGAAACATTATATACCGAACTTAGCCATTCTCATTAGTTTGCTTATAAAAGTGGTTTGACGGCATCAAAATGTATTATTATATTATCATTACGTGAATAAAACTTCGCATTCAAAAGGTCGGCATGAACTTCAAACGTTGCTGAACAGAATAGATGACTGCTTATTCGTTAATGCATTTCTGAGCTAAAAAAGATGATCACTTGGTATTAAATAGGATTGCCTTTATTTTCACACTTTTTGAAAACAATGGGAGAAATTGCGAACTTTTCATCAATAAAATCAAAGTCAAAGGGAAAAACTCATTCAGTACATACGATTCAAATATGGTTCTCAGACCTGTCTTCTAAGAAGGTATCGAAATATGTCCTGAGTACTCGGTCAGCGAATGTATTTTGTAGATTATAGACTTTCATCCTGAAAAAGTAATCATGGATCCTAGTGAAAAGCTTCGAAGTTCCTAAAGTGATATTTTGTGTGGTATGGTTTAGTGAACTGCGTTGTACTAGTCCGCATGTACTTCTGTGATGCAGATGTTAAGATGCACAATTATCCTGGGGAATGTGGTTCTATTGGGAAATACTGATTCACCAGTACAGACCAAGTTACTCCTTTCTACTCACATGCTCATGTTGAGTTGTCAGCATAATATGAAAGATAATAGAAATATAGATGGCTAACGTAAATGATCTCCGTCGAATGAGTAGGGGCCTACTGGAGCTGGACGAGAATGGTGTGATCAATTAGCTAACTTCGAAGTCACACCTCGCGGTCAGCACCTAGGTGGATTGGTGTGGTGTTTGAATGAACTAATGACTCCTTTGTACTTGTTGAATGTTTGATTTCGAATTCTAAATACAGTACATTCGTTGGTGCTTGTGTAGTACTTCTTGATTCAATTGCGTTATCCCTGGCATTATTAGTTCATACTATAATTCAACTACTTCTAATTATCATATTGGTGTCGCGATGGAGCCTGCGATGGAACAGTTAGATATTCATTCAACTTCTGAAGCTTTTGAGGACTATTTGGAAAGGTTTGAAATTTGGAGCATGACCAAGAAGGATGTTAAAGGTGATAAAATTGTGGCTTATTTCCTGACATTCATCGGAAAAGAAGCATACAGCTTATTGAAAACCTTGGCATATCCAGAAAAACCTATCTCACTTCCTTATGCAACTATTAAGGAGTTATGATTAAATCATGTAAAGTGCACTAGTTTTGAATGCCGTGAAAGGGCAAAATTTCATAAGATGACTCGTCGAAATGACCAGAAGGTTAAGGAATTCATTCTTGAATTTCAGAAACAAGCTGCCAAATGTAATTTTGGTGATCAACTTCATGTGCAACTGAGAGATCGATTAATTGCAGGAATTAACTTGCCGGGTTTGGAAAGAGAGCTGTTAAGAATGCCAAACTGTTCCTTTCAAGATGCTAGAACTGCGTGTATTAACTACGAGGCAGTGAATGAACTTGATATCCAGTCGATGAATATTTCTAATACTTTGCTTAGTCGTCATGATGAAATACAATCTCAGGGTCAATCAAAATTGCGTTCGTTTAACAGTGGTTTCTATTCTCGTGTAAATATGAAAGATATCTCAACAAGGGATTACAAAAGAAATCACAAAGGTGAGACCAAGTTTGGCAAATGTTTATCATGTGGAAAAATTCATTCTCGTAATTCATGTGCATTTCGTAATGCTAAATGTTTTAGATGTGGTAAGATAGGACACATTCAATCAGTATGCAAAGCTACTATTCATTTTGCCTCAAGTAGTACCAAATCTTGTAATTTAGATCCCGGTGATTCAGCTGTTCCTAATGATCATTTATCTTTGTCTACTGTTTCGAAAGGTAATGCTCATATTCAAAGGCGATTATATACATCGCTTGGTTCATGTCATGACTTTATTGTTGACACAGGCAGTATAGAGTCCATTATTTCATTCAAGAACTTGAAATCTTTAGATCCTAATGTTGTGGTACGACCCACTGAGGTATCAATATTGGGGATTACTGGACACAGACTGCCTATACGAGGATGTTGTGAGTTGCTAATAAGAGATGATAATTCTTCGTACATACCTTGTGAATTTTTAGTTAGCGAAACAGGACTGTCAATATTGGGCTTAAGGAATTTGAAAAGGCTTAAAGTGGAGCTGTCTTTCCTAGTTTCTAAAGAAAACAATGATGCTTTACTTAAAGATTTGATAGCCACGTGTGCTAAGTGCAGTGGAGGTATGAAGATTCAGCCTATGAAACTTCAAGTACAGGGTGAACCAGTCTTTCTTAAAAGACGAATAATTCCTTATGGTCTTCGAGAGGCAGTACATAAAACATTAAACGATATGTGTGCGAAAGGCATAATTGAACCGATCCAGTCCTCAGCATGGGGTACTCCTATTGTTACGCCACTGAAGTCGGATGGCAAAACCCCTAGAATATGTGGTGATTATAGATTAACACTGAATTCCCGTTTGTTGAAGCAAACATGCACGACGGTAGAGGCTGAAGATATTCTAAATCGACTTCATGGTTCTAAAGTGTTCTCTAAAGTTGACCTAAAAGATGCTTATCTCCAAATCCCTTTAGATCAATCTTCATCTCTTTTGACGACAATTAATACTCCTTTTGGTCTGTTCAAATACAATTTCCTTCCATTTGGTCTAAGTTGTTCTCCAGCTATATTTCAGGAAGTCATGAATAGTGAAGTTAGTGATCTTGAGGGCGTTGAAGTTTATCAAGATGATCTCATCGTCCATGGTTCTGATAAGGTATTTCATAACCAGAGACTTATTGCTTTTTTGCGTCGTTTAATTGAGAAGAATATTACAGTGAATCCAAATAAGTGTTCATTTTGTGTATCTAATTTCGAATGTCTTGGATACCTAGTTGATGGTAATGGTTTTAGACCAGATGTGAAACGACTAGCTCCACTGACAAATGCACCGTCTCCAAAAAATCTTACGGAACTACGTTCACTAGTGGGTGCTCTTCAATACTATTCCCGTTTTATTCCTAATTTTTCTTGTCGTGCAAATTGTTTATTTAATATTTTGACATCCAATTCATTTAAATGGGGTGAGGAACAAGAGTCATGCTTACGTAGTCTACTAAAGTTTCTTCAAAGTGATGCTGTTCTTCGAACTTACTCCCCTAGTGTACAGTCTGTACTTATCACTGATTCATCACCTGTGGGTATTGGCGCAGTTATGGAACAGGAGGGTAGACCAGTTATTTGTGTTTCACGCAAACTTACTGTTACTGAACAAGGTTATTCACAGACTCAGCGAGAAGTATTAGCTGTGTTTTGGGCTGTTAAAAGACTCCATAAATATTTATTCGGAAAGAAATTCACTATTGTTACTGATCATGAGGCTTTAAAGTTTATTTATCATCCTGAAAAATCCTTAGCACGTTCCTCAGCTGCTATGGTTCAACGATGGAGTATTGCTTTGAGTGCCTATGACTATACGGTTCAGCATAGGAGTGCCAAACAAATTCAACATGTTGACTACATTTCTCGACAGTCATTACAAGATAAACCTGTAAATACTTCAGACTGTTTGTTAGTGCAACCTTTACCAGTGAAACGTCCAGATCTCATTAGAGAAACTCGTAAATACTTTGGATGTATAATTAATGCTATACGGAAAGGTTGGAATGCTAATTTGAAACGTAGATTTCCTATCTATTTTTCAAAGCGGGATGAGCTATCTACTACTCCTGATGGTATTTTGTGTTTAAATGATCGTGTTGTTATTCCTCCTTCATTGCGTAAATCTGTCCTAGAAGATCTTCATAGTGGACATCTAGGTGTTGAAAAAATGAAGTCATTGGCGAGGCTCACATGTTGGTGGCCAGAGATAAATGCAGATATTGGTCGTACAGCAAACAATTGTGAAAAGTGTCATAAGCTGAAAAATCAGCATTCGAAGTGGACTCCATGGCCAGTATCGTCTGAGGCCTGGCAGAGAATTCATGCAGACTATTGTGGTCCGTTTCTTGGCAAATACTATGCGCTTGTAGTTATTGATTCTTTTTCAAGGTGGCCTGAAGTTTTCTTCACAACTTCACCGAATTCTGACTTCACAATTCAAGCATTAAGAAAGGTGTTTAGTCGAGAAGGGGTTCCAATGGTGTTAGTAACTGATAACGGCTCTCATTTTGCTGCAGATGCAGTCACTACCTGGTTAAATGGTATAGGGTGCAAACATCTGTTTACTGCTCCCAGACATCCTTGTTCCAATGGTCAGGCAGAAAATTTTGTCAGGACGTTAAAAACTGCCATTGATTCTATTGCTGCCTCAACATTTAATGAGCTGGAGAGGGGAGTAGATACCTTTCTACTGCAATATAGAAATGCCAGAAATTCGGTGACGAAAGAGACTCCATCAAAACTATTAAAAGGAAGAACTCTTCGGTCGAATATGAGATGTTTGGAGTCTGCAGAAGTTACGTATTATCGTGGCAATGATCTTCGACCATCCACGGGGATCGTTCTGAAGAATGTCGGGAAATCTATGGTGCGACTTCTAGATATCAATGACTTAAGTACACACAATCGACATGTTGATCAAATACAATTGCAGCAACCAGGTTAGTCTGTTCCGATTTCAGTTGTTAATTCTAATACTAATGAGTGCATTCTAGATAATACAGAGTCTTTATCCAATACATTGTCGGACAGATACAGCATGAACTTGAGGAGAAGACGTACAATTGATTACAGACACTTAGACTCTAATTTAAGCTGTGGCGGATGTGGTGTTTGAATGAACTAATGACTCCTTTGTACTTGTTGAATGTTTGATTTCGAATTCTAAATACAGTACATTCGTTGGTGCTTGTGTAGTACTTCTTGATTCAATTGCGTTATCCCTGGCATTATTAGTTCATACTATAATTCAACTACTTCTAATTATCATATTGGTGTCGCGATGGAGCCTGCGATGGAACAGTTAGATATTCATTCAACTTCTGAAGCTTTTGAGGACTATTTGGAAAGGTTTGAAATTTGGAGCATGACCAAGAAGGATGTTAAAGGTGATAAAATTGTGGCTTATTTCCTGACATTCATCGGAAAAGAAGCATACAGCTTATTGAAAACCTTGGCATATCCAGAAAAACCTATCTCACTTCCTTATGCAACTATTAAGGAGTTATGATTAAATCATGTAAAGTGCACTAGTTTTGAATGCCGTGAAAGGGCAAAATTTCATAAGATGACTCGTCGAAATGACCAGAAGGTTAAGGAATTCATTCTTGAATTTCAGAAACAAGCTGCCAAATGTAATTTTGGTGATCAACTTCATGTGCAACTGAGAGATCGATTAATTGCAGGAATTAACTTGCCGGGTTTGGAAAGAGAGCTGTTAAGAATGCCAAACTGTTCCTTTCAAGATGCTAGAACTGCGTGTATTAACTACGAGGCAGTGAATGAACTTGATATCCAGTCGATGAATATTTCTAATACTTTGCTTAGTCGTCATGATGAAATACAATCTCAGGGTCAATCAAAATTGCGTTCGTTTAACAGTGGTTTCTATTCTCGTGTAAATATGAAAGATATCTCAACAAGGGATTACAAAAGAAATCACAAAGGTGAGACCAAGTTTGGCAAATGTTTATCATGTGGAAAAATTCATTCTCGTAATTCATGTGCATTTCGTAATGCTAAATGTTTTAGATGTGGTAAGATAGGACACATTCAATCAGTATGCAAAGCTACTATTCATTTTGCCTCAAGTAGTACCAAATCTTGTAATTTAGATCCCGGTGATTCAGCTGTTCCTAATGATCATTTATCTTTGTCTACTGTTTCGAAAGGTAATGCTCATATTCAAAGGCGATTATATACATCGCTTGGTTCATGTCATGACTTTATTGTTGACACAGGCAGTATAGAGTCCATTATTTCATTCAAGAACTTGAAATCTTTAGATCCTAATGTTGTGGTACGACCCACTGAGGTATCAATATTGGGGATTACTGGACACAGACTGCCTATACGAGGATGTTGTGAGTTGCTAATAAGAGATGATAATTCTTCGTACATACCTTGTGAATTTTTAGTTAGCGAAACAGGACTGTCAATATTGGGCTTAAGGAATTTGAAAAAGCTTAAAGTGGAGCTGTCTTTCCTAGTTTCTAAAGAAAACAATGATGCTTTACTTAAAGATTTGATAGCCACGTGTGCTAAGTGCAGTGGAGGTATGAAGATTCAGCCTATGAAACTTCAAGTACAGGGTGAACCAGTCTTTCTTAAAAGACGAATAATTCCTTATGGTCTTCGAGAGGCAGTACATAAAACATTAAACGATATGTGTGCGAAAGGCATAATTGAACCGATCCAGTCCTCAGCATGGGGTACTCCTATTGTTACGCCACTGAAGTCGGATGGCAAAACCCCTAGAATATGTGGTGATTATAGATTAACACTGAATTCCCGTTTGTTGAAGCAAACATGCACGACGGTAGAGGCTGAAGATATTCTAAATCGACTTCATGGTTCTAAAGTGTTCTCTAAAGTTGACCTAAAAGATGCTTATCTCCAAATCCCTTTAGATCAATCTTCATCTCTTTTGACGACAATTAATACTCCTTTTGGTCTGTTCAAATACAATTTCCTTCCATTTGGTCTAAGTTGTTCTCCAGCTATATTTCAGGAAGTCATGAATAGTGAAGTTAGTGATCTTGAGGGCGTTGAAGTTTATCAAGATGATCTCATCGTCCATGGTTCTGATAAGGTATTTCATAACCAGAGACTTATTGCTTTTTTGCGTCGTTTAATTGAGAAGAATATTACAGTGAATCCAAATAAGTGTTCATTTTGTGTATCTAATTTCGAATGTCTTGGATACCTAGTTGATGGTAATGGTTTTAGACCAGATGTGAAACGACTAGCTCCACTGACAAATGCACCGTCTCCAAAAAATCTTACGGAAATACGTTCACTAGTGGGTGCTCTTCAATACTATTCCCGTTTTATTCCTAATTTTTCTTGTCGTGCAAATTGTTTATTTAATATTTTGACATCCAATTCATTTAAATGGGGTGAGGAACAAGAGTCATGCTTACGTAGTCTACTAAAGTTTCTTCAAAGTGATGCTGTTCTTCGAACTTACTCCCCTAGTGTACAGTCTGTACTTATCACTGATTCATCACCTGTGGGTATTGGCGCAGTTATGGAACAGGAGGGTAGACCAGTTATTTGTGTTTCACGCAAACTTACTGTTACTGAACAAGGTTATTCACAGACTCAGCGAGAAGTATTAGCTGTGTTTTGGGCTGTTAAAAGACTCCATAAATATTTATTCGGAAAGAAATTCACTATTGTTACTGATCATGAGGCTTTAAAGTTTATTTATCATCCTGAAAAATCCTTAGCACGTTCCTCAGCTGCTATGGTTCAACGATGGAGTATTGCTTTGAGTGCCTATGACTATACGGTTCAGCATAGGAGTGCCAAACAAATTCAACATGTTGACTACATTTCTCGACAGTCATTACAAGATAAACCTGTAAATACTTCAGACTGTTTGTTAGTGCAACCTTTACCAGTGAAACGTCCAGATCTCATTAGAGAAACTCGTAAATACTTTGGATGTATAATTAATGCTATACGGAAAGGTTGGAATGCTAATTTGAAACGTAGATTTCCTATCTATTTTTCAAAGCGGGATGAGCTATCTACTACTCCTGATGGTATTTTGTGTTTAAATGATCGTGTTGTTATTCCTCCTTCATTGCGTAAATCTGTCCTAGAAGATCTTCATAGTGGACATCTAGGTGTTGAAAAAATGAAGTCATTGGCGAGGCTCACATGTTGGTGGCCAGAGATAAATGCAGATATTGGTCGTACAGCAAACAATTGTGAAAAGTGTCATAAGCTGAAAAATCAGCATTCGAAGTGGACTCCATGGCCAGTATCGTCTGAGGCCTGGCAGAGAATTCATGCAGACTATTGTGGTCCGTTTCTTGGCAAATACTATGCGCTTGTAGTTATTGATTCTTTTTCAAGGTGGCCTGAAGTTTTCTTCACAACTTCACCGAATTCTGACTTCACAATTCAAGCATTAAGAAAGGTGTTTAGTCGAGAAGGGGTTCCAATGGTGTTAGTAACTGATAACGGCTCTCATTTTGCTGCAGATGCAGTCACTACCTGGTTAAATGGTATAGGGTGCAAACATCTGTTTACTGCTCCCAGACATCCTTGTTCCAATGGTCAGGCAGAAAATTTTGTCAGGACGTTAAAAACTGCCATTGATTCTATTGCTGCCTCAACATTTAATGAGCTGGAGAGGGGAGTAGATACCTTTCTACTGCAATATAGAAATGCCAGAAATTCGGTGACGAAAGAGACTCCATCAAAACTATTAAAAGGAAGAACTCTTCGGTCGAATATGAGATGTTTGGAGTCTGCAGAAGTTACGTATTATCGTGGCAATGATCTTCGACCATCCACGGGGATCGTTCTGAAGAATGTCGGGAAATCTATGGTGCGACTTCTAGATATCAATGACTTAAGTACACACAATCGACATGTTGATCAAATACAATTGCAGCAACCAGGTTAGTCTGTTCCGATTTCAGTTGTTAATTCTAATACTAATGAGTGCATTCTAGATAATACAGAGTCTTTATCCAATACATTGTCGGACAGATACAGCATGAACTTGAGGAGAAGACGTACAATTGATTACAGACACTTAGACTCTAATTTAAGCTGTGGCGGATGTGGTGTTTGAATGAACTAATGACTCCTTTGTACTTGTTGAATGTTTGATTTCGAATTCTAAATACAGTACATTCGTTGGTGCTTGTGTAGTACTTCTTGATTCAATTGCGTTATCCCTGGCATTATTAGTTCATACTATAATTCAACTACTTCTAATTATCATATTGGTGTCGCGATGGAGCCTGCGATGGAACAGTTAGATATTCATTCAACTTCTGAAGCTTTTGAGGACTATTTGGAAAGGTTTGAAATTTGGAGCATGACCAAGAAGGATGTTAAAGGTGATAAAATTGTGGCTTATTTCCTGACATTCATCGGAAAAGAAGCATACAGCTTATTGAAAACCTTGGCATATCCAGAAAAACCTATCTCACTTCCTTATGCAACTATTAAGGAGTTATGATTAAATCATGTAAAGTGCACTAGTTTTGAATGCCGTGAAAGGGCAAAATTTCATAAGATGACTCGTCGAAATGACCAGAAGGTTAAGGAATTCATTCTTGAATTTCAGAAACAAGCTGCCAAATGTAATTTTGGTGATCAACTTCATGTGCAACTGAGAGATCGATTAATTGCAGGAATTAACTTGCCGGGTTTGGAAAGAGAGCTGTTAAGAATGCCAAACTGTTCCTTTCAAGATGCTAGAACTGCGTGTATTAACTACGAGGCAGTGAATGAACTTGATATCCAGTCGATGAATATTTCTAATACTTTGCTTAGTCGTCATGATGAAATACAATCTCAGGGTCAATCAAAATTGCGTTCGTTTAACAGTGGTTCCTATTCTCGTGTAAATATGAAAGATATCTCAACAAGGGATTACAAAAGAAATCACAAAGGTGAGACCAAGTTTGGCAAATGTTTATCATGTGGAAAAATTCATTCTCGTAATTCATGTGCATTTCGTAATGCTAAATGTTTTAGATGTGGTAAGATAGGACACATTCAATCAGTATGCAAAGCTACTATTCATTTTGCCTCAAGTAGTACCAAATCTTGTAATTTAGATCCCGGTGATTCAGCTGTTCCTAATGATCATTTATCTTTGTCTACTGTTTCGAAAGGTAATGCTCATATTCAAAGGCGATTATATACATCGCTTGGTTCATGTCATGACTTTATTGTTGACACAGGCAGTATAGAGTCCATTATTTCATTCAAGAACTTGAAATCTTTAGATCCTAATGTTGTGGTACGACCCACTGAGGTATCAATATTGGGGATTACTGGACACAGACTGCCTATACGAGGATGTTGTGAGTTGCTAATAAGAGATGATAATTCTTCGTACATACCTTGTGAATTTTTAGTTAGCGAAACAGGACTGTCAATATTGGGCTTAAGGAATTTGAAAAGGCTTAAAGTGGAGCTGTCTTTCCTAGTTTCTAAAGAAAACAATGATGCTTTACTTAAAGATTTGATAGCCACGTGTGCTAAGTGCAGTGGAGGTATGAAGATTCAGCCTATGAAACTTCAAGTACAGGGTGAACCAGTCTTTCTTAAAAGACGAATAATTCCTTATGGTCTTCGAGAGGCAGTACATAAAACATTAAACGATATGTGTGCGAAAGGCATAATTGAACCGATCCAGTCCTCAGCATGGGGTACTCCTATTGTTACGCCACTGAAGTCGGATGGCAAAACCCCTAGAATATGTGGTGATTATAGATTAACACTGAATTCCCGTTTGTTGAAGCAAACATGCACGACGGTAGAGGCTGAAGATATTCTAAATCGACTTCATGGTTCTAAAGTGTTCTCTAAAGTTGACCTAAAAGATGCTTATCTCCAAATCCCTTTAGATCAATCTTCATCTCTTTTGACGACAATTAATACTCCTTTTGGTCTGTTCAAATACAATTTCCTTCCATTTGGTCTAAGTTGTTCTCCAGCTATATTTCAGGAAGTCATGAATAGTGAAGTTAGTGATCTTGAGGGCGTTGAAGTTTATCAAGATGATCTCATCGTCCATGGTTCTGATAAGGTATTTCATAACCAGAGACTTATTGCTTTTTTGCGTCGTTTAATTGAGAAGAATATTACAGTGAATCCAAATAAGTGTTCATTTTGTGTATCTAATTTCGAATGTCTTGGATACCTAGTTGATGGTAATGGTTTTAGACCAGATGTGAAACGACTAGCTCCACTGACAAATGCACCGTCTCCAAAAAATCTTACGGAACTACGTTCACTAGTGGGTGCTCTTCAATACTATTCCCGTTTTATTCCTAATTTTTCTTGTCGTGCAAATTGTTTATTTAATATTTTGACATCCAATTCATTTAAATGGGGTGAGGAACAAGAGTCATGCTTACGTAGTCTACTAAAGTTTCTTCAAAGTGATGCTGTTCTTCGAACTTACTCCCCTAGTGTACAGTCTGTACTTATCACTGATTCATCACCTGTGGGTATTGGCGCAGTTATGGAACAGGAGGGTAGACCAGTTATTTGTGTTTCACGCAAACTTACTGTTACTGAACAAGGTTATTCACAGACTCAGCGAGAAGTATTAGCTGTGTTTTGGGCTGTTAAAAGACTCCATAAATATTTATTCGGAAAGAAATTCACTATTGTTACTGATCATGAGGCTTTAAAGTTTATTTATCATCCTGAAAAATCCTTAGCACGTTCCTCAGCTGCTATGGTTCAACGATGGAGTATTGCTTTGAGTGCCTATGACTATACGGTTCAGCATAGGAGTGCCAAACAAATTCAACATGTTGACTACATTTCTCGACAGTCATTACAAGATAAACCTGTAAATACTTCAGACTGTTTGTTAGTGCAACCTTTACCAGTGAAACGTCCAGATCTCATTAGAGAAACTCGTAAATACTTTGGATGTATAATTAATGCTATACGGAAAGGTTGGAATGCTAATTTGAAACGTAGATTTCCTATCTATTTTTCAAAGCGGGATGAGCTATCTACTACTCCTGATGGTATTTTGTGTTTAAATGATCGTGTTGTTATTCCTCCTTCATTGCGTAAATCTGTCCTAGAAGATCTTCATAGTGGACATCTAGGTGTTGAAAAAATGAAGTCATTGGCGAGGCTCACATGTTGGTGGCCAGAGATAAATGCAGATATTGGTCGTACAGCAAACAATTGTGAAAAGTGTCATAAGCTGAAAAATCAGCATTCGAAGTGGACTCCATGGCCAGTATCGTCTGAGGCCTGGCAGAGAATTCATGCAGACTATTGTGGTCCGTTTCTTGGCAAATACTATGCGCTTGTAGTTATTGATTCTTTTTCAAAGTGGCCTGAAGTTTTCTTCACAACTTCACCGAATTCTGACTTCACAATTCAAGCATTAAGAAAGGTGTTTAGTCGAGAAGGGGTTCCAATGGTGTTAGTAACTGATAACGGCTCTCATTTTGCTGCAGATGCAGTCACTACCTGGTTAAATGGTATAGGGTGCAAACATCTGTTTACTGCTCCCAGACATCCTTGTTCCAATGGTCAGACAGAAAATTTTGTCAGGACGTTAAAAACTGCCATTGATTCTATTGCTGCCTCAACATTTAATGAGCTGGAGAGGGGAGTAGATACCTTTCTACTGCAATATAGAAATGCCAGAAATTCGGTGACGAAAGAGACTCCATCAAAACTATTAAAAGGAAGAACTCTTCGGTCGAATATGAGATGTTTGGAGTCTGCAGAAGTTACGTATTATCGTGGCAATGATCTTCGACCATCCACGGGGATCGTTCTGAAGAATGTCGGGAAATCTATGGTGCGACTTCTAGATATCAATGACTTAAGTACACACAATCGACATGTTGATCAAATACAATTGCAGCAACCAGGTTAGTCTGTTCCGATTTCAGTTGTTAATTCTAATACTAATGAGTGCATTCTAGATAATACAGAGTCTTTATCCAATACATTGTCGGACAGATACAGCATGAACTTGAGGAGAAGACGTACAATTGATTACAGACACTTAGACTCTAATTTAAGCTGTGGCGGATGTGGTGTTTGAATGAACTAATGACTCCTTTGTACTTGTTGAATGTTTGATTTCGAATTCTAAATACAGTACATTCGTTGGTGCTTGTGTAGTACTTCTTGATTCAATTGCGTTATCCCTGGGATTCTTAGTTCATACTATAATTCAAATACTTCTATTTATCATAATTGGCCTTTTTTCGTATCATGGTCCTTTGAACGCACTGAAAACCATATAACACAAAGGACAACATTACAGAAATATTATGGTAAAAGTAGGTACAATGAAGAGATTGCAACCACAACCGTATAGGCCAGTCTATGGCGTACGATTAATTGATGAATGTTGGCTTCCCTTGAACTTAACGAGGATCGGCGAATGGTATCGACAATCAATGACTCGACCACTGAATGAATTAGCCAGGCCCAGTGACATTTCACTGGTTCTACAGTGAAAACATTAATAAATAATTTGACAAAATGTGAGAGGTTCAGGAGAGAACCTCCCCAAATTTCAATCGCCCGAAATTAGCTGGTGGGGCACGTCACCATTATCAATCCAGGTGCTCCATGCCATTCATTTTCAACGACTAATGTATAAACTGACAGATACAAACAGTAAAGCCGACAGCTATTACTACCATCATGACGATATGTAACGTTTTGGTGAACATTTGTAGAAAAATCAATCCATCAAATCATGTCAACATATTGATGATGAATTATCGAGCTGAAAATTCATCCGATAACGCAGTTACTAATCAACTTCTCTGAGCTAAACCAAGACAGTTTTCACCGAATTAGACCGTCATCGAAAAGTGAGAATCGAGCATATGCAGAAAAAGAAAATCGCTACTACATACCAACCACGATAAGCTTCCATTTGGTAGCAACCACGTCTTGAATAGTGTAAGGTTACGCGACCATTATCTTATTCCGCACACACCTGACTTTTAACAGATCTTGGCTGAGAATATATAGTAAGTGAGCTTTTTCTGAATTCTACTTAGAGGAAGCATCTAACCAAATTCCCGTGACATGATAGTATATGAAAAAACGGACTCCATCACATTTTTTTGGTCTTCGTGACTCCCCACGAATGATTCGGACTTGAAAACGTGAGTCGAAAATGTAAACATTTCACAAACGAGATTACTGAGGAACCATATATGTTGAAGGTGTACATAAAAAACGGGCTAATCAACTAGTCATAGTTAAATCAACACTTTTGGAATATTTGCAATTTATACACTAACATTTAAGGCTTTGAGTGAGTAATCAATCCATAAAATGATTCTTTGGTGATTCTTTCGATTTCTGCCTCACTGTAGTGGCATCGAGCCCTAACACGAGACAATACGAAAAATAGACGTTCAACATTTAACGCAGGGAAATACCGAACAATGGAGAAGGCGGGAATAATGAATTGAATTACATGGAGTTAATCTTATGGCATGGCTCGACCATGCAGAAGTGGTCCCTCCTGCTAAATGTTACGTTATGTCTTTTATTCATCTCTAGCCTAAGATTGTTCTATATCATGTATTGGTAATTGTTACGACGAAGTGAGTTGGTGTAGATGATGATGTGACTTCCACGTAAGATCTTATAGATTAGGCAGTTACATCATAACAAATTTACAACTTTAGGATTAGGTCTATTATTAGAGCAGTGCTAATATCACAGTAGACCATAATTCTAAATTGGTAAGCCCGACTAAAGAAACGCAACCTATTATTTTTTTTCACTTGATATTTCTCGATTGATATTTATTTATGGAAACCCATTATTCTAACAGTCCTCTGATTAGTGCTCATGTGTATTATCGTGATGTTATATTGATTAGTTCTCATAACTTACTAGCTCAATCAATAATAAAAACTGGTCATCTACATTAACTAATTAGCTTTTGATGGTTCGTTAACAAGCTTTAGTAGCATTTACATGCTACTGCAAAATAAAGTTGTTTAAACATCAAGCTCTAGCAAATATGACCTGCAAATAACCTCAATATACATTGACTATCCATGCAATCAAGGACTTAATAGTTATCTGGATCCAATTCTTAGTGTTCCTTCACATAATGCATTCCGTTTTAAACCATACATTATTCTGTTATATTTTGTTCTTCTGACCACTGCCTGCCTAATTTCATATTCTCGAGTTCCATTGCCAAACACCAAGGATGACAACCATAGAATTATCTGGATTAATTCAATTGTTCTGATTCGAGCGAGTGACGAAAACGTTAACGGCACCAAGCATCCTGGAATTAATTGCCATACTACATGTTTTATTCTGGATGCTTTTTGATCATTAATCCTCACGAATGGCGTTACACATGCCGTCGACTGAATAATTTAATTATCGAAAACAATCCAGGCGAGTTTAACTATTTTACTGGATGGTTTTCTGTACTTGACATGTTATGATAATTAGAAGTATTTGAATTATAGTATGAACTAAGAATCCCAGGGATAACGCAGTTGAATCAAGAAGTACTACATAAGCACTAACGAATGTACTGTATTTAGAATTCGAAATCAAACATTCAACAAGTACAAAGGAGTCATTAGTTCATTCAAACACCACATCCGCCACAGCTTAAATTAGAGTCTAAGTGTCTGTAATCAATTGTACGTCTTCTTCTAAAGTTCATACTGTGTCTGTCCGACAATGTATTGGATAAAGACTCTGTATTATCTGATTTCTGGGATTGTGAACGATCACCATGCCTGTTGAATACTGAAACTACTACCTAGAATATGAACCATAGACTATCCTCCCCCACGAAATAATGTCGGATCTTCATATCCCCAGGTTATGAATAATGTGGCTTCATTTAAAACATCTTTCTCAATATGACTAGAGTAAACGTTGGAAGTGAATTTATGATAAGGACAAACAACAGTTGATATGGAATTATCTGAATAGTAATCAAACTCTAACTCATTTATTACTCGTGCTTCGCATCGAACGAGTTTCTCACAAGAAACAAATGCATCATGAGGACAAATAATATTTGATATGACACCAAGATTTGATTCTTCTGAAATAGTTTCCTCAAATTTATTAAGAATGTCATTGCAGAGTAAAGGATCGTTAGAAAAATCAACATCAATCAAAACTACATCAGTTTTTTTATCATCATTAGGTTCATTCGAAATATTTTCACCAGATTTGCAAGAAATTTCACCAGAAATATGTGAATCATTAGGAAAAACCATATCTGGTACAATAAAATGGGAAATCTGATAGGTTGATTCATTAGAAATTGTTTTCTCGCAAGAATCTTGAGTTTCATTTAACTTTGAACTGCTATATGACTCTAAATAGTCTTTTGAAATCGTCGATAAAGATAAATGATCATTATAAATATTTAAATTAATAGAATCAGAATCACAAGACTTAATATTAGTTACAGTAAGATGAACAGTAGTATTACAAACTGACTGAATATGTCCGACATCACCACATTTAAAGCACTTAGAATTACGAAATTTACATGAATTAAAAGAGTGGAACCTGCCACAGCACAAACATTGACCAAACTTGTGCCCATCCTCATTAACTGCATCGCAATTCCCAAATGAATTATCTGCATAATCTTGAGTATGCACTGGGATGGGGCGACGTAATGTAGTGGAATTTTTTATGTCCTCATGAATTATTTTACGAAATCTCCCTTTACCGCATTCGAAATTTGTATACTTAGCATAGTCTAGAAGTAGTTCTTTGAGAGTTGTATAAGGAAGAGAAATGGGCTTTTCCGGTAAAGCCAAAATTTTTATTAAGCTATATGCTTCTTTTCCGATGAATGTGAGAAAATGTGCCACAATATTAATATTCTCATCATCTTCCTTGGTCATAGCCCAGATTTCGAACCTTTCAAAGTAATCTTCATAAGCATCAAAATCCGAATGAATATCTAACTGTTCCATCGCAGATCCTGCTCGCGACGCCAATATGATAATTAGAAGTATTTGAATTATAGTATGAACTAAGAATCCCAGGTATAACGCAATTGAATCAAGAAGTACTACATAAGCACTAACGAATGTAC
Source organism: Schistosoma spindalis (assembly GCA_946903255.1). NCBI lineage: Eukaryota > Metazoa > Platyhelminthes > Trematoda > Strigeidida > Schistosomatidae > Schistosoma > Schistosoma spindalis. Next base: position 12,533,562 of record OX336416.1, on the reverse strand, counting down.
TGTATTTAGAATTCGAAATCAAACATTCAACAAGTACAAAGGAGTCATTAGTTCATTCAAACACCACACATATATATATTTTCCAATTGCTTTTGTCACATGTGTCATAGGCTAAATGCAGAAACTTCGTATTGAAAGTGTACAAGGAGTCATACCCCTACCTAATGTTCCATAAGTTTTCTTAGCTTTAAAACTTTTCCCAGACATGTTTACTATTTTTAAATTGTCACGCCTCACCAACCTGTATGTTAACCTGGTCCGTAAATGCGTTGAATTATTTCCACGTAAGATCTTATAGATTAGGCAGTTACATCATAACAAATTTACAACTTTAGGATTAGGTCTATTATTAGAGCAGTGCTAATATCATAGTAGACCATAATTCTACAGTTATACCACTGATTGCTTTGTAACACTAGAGGCCTAATCAACAATTTTGTGATTTTTTAGATCCACTGTTATCTGAAATGACCTCAATCGAAAATGATGATAGCAAAATGTGTTACCAAAAGAAAGTAATTGCATACAATGCTTGTCGCACTATCCCTAAATTTTTGCCGTAAACGAGGTATGCTAAATTTTTTCACAGTATGTACTTTATGATTTACATTAAGATAAGGTGAAAAGACTGGAGCAGTCAAACGACATATGCACCTTAATACTGAAGCTGTCGCTCTTAACCGTCCGAAAAAAATCACTCACGACAACCCAGGTTAAAATCTCTCTGATATTTGGGTTCGTGGTATTATGGCTGGTGAACGCCTAAAACCTATGTTCTTCCTAAGCCAATGAGGTATGAATTATGCTGAAAATACCTGGCATCTAAGCAAGTCTGATAACATAACTGCAGTAAATGTAATGTGTGTATCGTGGAGTCACTTCGCTTGTAACCCAAAAAGCGAGAGATTACAGTGGATCTCCTCATCAGAACCAGTCGTAGTAGTGGTCATATGCAAATTTGAGGACATTGCTAAGCCTCGTGTTATTAATTTCTAAAGTTGCTAGTGCGACCAATATATAGATAACCTGGAAATAATGGGGATTGTTCGTACGCATCATATGGCTACAGCAAGAGTTACAACTCAAAATTACAACACCAGGTTTCGTTGGCTGGATTTTTTTTACTTTGATTTCACTATTGTGAAGAATATTATGCGGAACGGACGACTGTCTTTAGTTGATATGTTTTCTTTTTAAAGCTTGACAGTTTAAAAGTAACCATATTCAATTGTCATACGTCCTTTAAATAACTAATTCGCATCACTGTTAATGAAACCGTAAATTCAGCTTATAAGGTCAGTCACAGATCGCATGTAAGATTCGCGTTTTCCAACTATTCAGTGAAGAGAAAATGTAACCATTGAAATCTACCAACTCAGAGCTACACCTTTTAGTTAACTGATTTGGGCAGTTAGTTTTACATATTAAGAGTTGATTCTTGAAGTCGTCAAGAATACTGACCCTAATATAGACTACCTATACCCGAAGATGTCACTTTTTCTAAATATTGCCGGGCTGAGAAAGTACTTATATCTGACTGAGTATTGCGAACATTCGTAGTTTTAATGCTTCGTCTTTTCTGTGTATTCAACTCTAACTTGATATAAACTGTAGTCGGAAATGGTGTATTGATTCCATAAAAGCATTCTAACACACATATATTGGCTTAGAAGACGACAAGTTCCCAAGTGTCCACCTGGAAACTAGACACCATCTTTTTTCAATGTCACCGAAATATCGCAGAATCATACGCCGTAGTAGATGAGCTAGCGAGACATTGACGTCAAACCAGTGACATGAAGAGTGTTGCTATCATTGCAAGGCTACAGTTATCGCTAAATCGTACAGAGGAAATAGACACCTAAATCTGGCGCATTAGTGTTAGGAAAACTGCAGTTACTAGTATCTTTATTGTGTATTAGTAGAAGAATTGTGATATTTGCGTAATCCCAAATTGCATCACTTCACATAGAAATAACTAGTTTGTCGCGATTTTAACTATGAATATGAATCAATATTACAAACATACATTACTGGAGATGGTTGACATTTGTAGACCAGATGGATAATTTTAGGAGTTCCGCTAATGAAGTAGAGTTATGAAGCCTACATAGTCCCTCTAATTACGACCATCAGTAAACAAACTAGAGGTGGAGGTGAGCTGTTCGAATTTTTTCCATATATGACTAACAGCTTATCTGAATATTCATTGCTTCCAATAGGACAAAAGTAAACAACAGATCCGAATCAAAGTCGACAAGATAAGAAGTCAGTTATGTATGAAGGAATTCAAATAGCTTAATTCCACCTCAAGTTTATGCTGATGATGTTGTACAGAGAGGTAATGAAGGCTTCAAGATTGAACCACAGCCCAGAAAAAGAAAATTCAAGAAAAAGCACTGCTTGCTACTACTTTAGATGCCATACAAATATACTTTTCTTCGACTAGAAGTCAGTAGACATAAACATTCCTCTACTAACACATTTCACAAATCAGTTCCTTAAGATATAAATTGTTTATATTTATTTATTCAACGATATAAAAGTATTTACACATTTGTTGTTCCCTAGAACTTAATAAACACAATTTTTAATTTAGTGAAGAGATTTTGTAACAAAAAAATAAACAATAATCAAAATAGAGTCATAATACACCAACAGTTTAGAAGAGATTACATAAGAGAAAACGTGTTTCGAAAAGCAAACAAGACTTTACAATGTAAACACTATAAATACTGTTGGCTACCATGGCTGAAACGACTGGAAAGCTTTTTGGAATGTTCAATTATTTCCTTTCGAGCAGCTGTATCAACTCGGGACAGTTTAAGATCTTTTTCACGATCAAAAGGTCGTCTTATTGATTTACCAGATGGTGATGATGACTTTCCACGTTCTTTTTTGTGCTTCTGAAGAAAAACGTCAAAAGTGAAACATTAGCTACGAAGTGAAATAAATACCCACCTTGGATTTATGCTTATGTTTTTTGGATTTCTTTCCATGTTTTTTCTTTAATTTGTGTTTGAGTTTATTCTCATACAATTCAAGTAAACTTGACTTTTCTTTTGAAATCTATGACGCGAGGTGGACAAAGGGAAAATAAAGAAGAGAGATGCCATATCTAAAACGGTAAAATTGAAATTACTTGACATTCCGAAGCAATCTTTGCCATCTTCTGATCGTATACTTCGTTTCGTTGATATTTCAGAGTGTCCTTTATTGATTGATTTGTCTGAAATAAATGAATGTACAATGAGTACTTACATTAACATTGATGAATCATAAGCGAAAACTAAAAAATGAGCTTGAAATAGAATATATAAATTTATATACTAATAGATTGCATAAAGGTAGCTAAGAATAATCAATCCATATCGCAAATTAGTGATAAGACAATAACTGGTGATAAAGAATTATCTGACCCCGAAAATAAGTCGAATGATGTATGAGTAAACAACTTTTTATAAGGTTTAATTAGGTTTGTGTAAATTGAACTGAGTACTTGACAGCAATTAATCAATAACTTAGAGAATGAGCACATGTTTACAATATCATACACTTAGATATTCCTTCTCAAGATATGATCACATGTCACAGAGGACTGGGGAGAAAAAATCACTGCTATGTGATTCGCACTACAATCCATTGAACCATTATTCGTCATATCAATACGTGCAAACATTGCGGATTGTATAGGTAGTACCATTTAATCAGTCATTTTAAGCCATCGAATAGTGCCTAGCAGTAGATGAAATATGCACGGATTCCACTGGTAGCCACTACCCAACTCTGCTTAAACGTACTGAATCAAAATAAACAAACACTTTATTCGTTGAATATTGAGCGACTATTGGAGTAGTGTATATGATGTTACCAGTAAGAGTAAAGACTACATTACACTCATCGAAAGTTCATATTTCAAGTATAGAAATATCCAGACTAATTGTTATTCAACTGTTTAGTACGAAGGAAAGGATTGGAAAACTTTGTTAATAGACCAACTAATGTAGCTAATAGAGATTGTTTATTTAAACACATGAACATTGTACAAGAAAGCACCAAATATATATGCGCCAAACAAAACATTCCATTTGTGTGACGGCTGGAATACTGCTCAGGCGCCCGAACCGAAGGGACAATTGCGTAATAAATTAGTTCACAACTGAATACACACTGAAAAAATTAATCTAGTTAAATATAAATTACGAAATTGTTATGAATAAAATAAACTCACTTGATTACTAGTTAACGATAGTCTTGAATCATCATTTGGTGCAGTAAACCATGATGCATCATGAAGAGGTGTTGATATATCTTGACGAAATTTACGTGATTTCAATGAATTAAGATCACTTGATCTAGGTAATAACTCTGTCATCCATGTATCACGTTTAAGCTTCTCATTTTTTACCGTTACACGGCTTAAACCCCCTGAATACTGGGCAGTACAAATCAAGAGACAATGAAGGAAAAAGCTTACAACACTATGAGATAAATCAAAGTCGTTCAAAACCAAGTTAATAGCACCGTTTGCAATTATTAAACTTATCGATTGGTGCCAATACAACTGATTAATTGGTCTACTACATAAAGTGAAATAAAAAAATCTTTGTATTCACTAATTTTCCACATGTCCATGAAAATTAACCAGTCAATAATTGTCGTCAAATTAAGTATATATATGGATAGTTAGTTTTTGTAGAACAGATTTCGGTACTCTCTCTTGCGTAGTGCACCGGTTAGAAATTCGAAAAGCATGCAGTAGTTGTCGCAGATCAGAACAAACTTACGCGGTTATTTAAGCATATTTTTGTTCGATAATTTAAGCACTTGGAATGAATATGATACCGTCTTTATGAAACTCACTTTATACCTGTGTTTGAATCTTTTTGCTTCTTAATATAGACCTTTGAATAATTTGATAACATTGAGTTTTGATGAAAATACAAATCAAGTGGACAGCAATGCATGCAGTGATGACAAAACTGATTTGAAAGTCCATCTAACAGTAAGTTGTTTATAACATGAGTTTCTGGTTAGATTGTCTGTCAGTCGCAACGTAGAACTTGGTACGTGTGTACATACCATACCCCATAGGTACATATAGATGAAATTGTCATGTCAAATATCAGAATAGTAGAGGTATTAACAGTATCAGTGGTAACAAAAAAATTAGACACCGAAGGTACTACTCAAGAAAACATAAACTAGTGAAGAAAAACAGAGAAATGTATGAGGCAATTTTAATCCCACGATTTAAGGGAAGACAAAGAGTGTATACACCTACTCCATTTTGATCAATTCCGAGCCATTTCATCAAGAGTCTCCAACCATAGGTGACGCAAGTTGGTAAAAGGCGAACGAGCTTTCTGAATCCATGCTGAGATTTCGTCAGATACCAACTCATTAGGGCTGATTAGACTTACAAGATAAGTGAAATTGTCAACGCGTTCGACTACTTCACTCCCTATCCTTAGTTCAGGTGTTGACGCAAACCAGTCCTGAAGCAACAACTTGCATTTAGAAGGAGAGAAGCGCATCCCAAACATTCTGGCATTGTTGCTCAGTACTACCAAAAGACTCTGCATTTTATCAGCGTCTTCACCAAACAGGACTATGTCATCTGCGTATTCTAAGTCGATAAGTGGACCTCCTGGTAGGAGATCGATGCCCGAAAATTCAGTCGATGAGAGCGTTATTTCCATCAGTAGATCTATGATGAAGTTGAACAAAAATGGAGAAAGTGGACAGCCTTGACGGACAACACTTGAGGTTGCAAAAGCAGATGACAGTTCGCCATAAGCTCTGACTCGACTAGTAGTGTCCGAGTAAAGAGCCTTCACAAGGTTTATGTACTTCTGAGGTACGCCTTCCAATGACAGACACTACCACAGAACCGCTCGGTCTACATAGTCAAATGCTGCTTTTAAGTCAAGGAAGACCACCATTGTCGGACGCCGATAAGTATGCCTGTGTTCTAGGAGCTGACGAATGGTGAATATGTGGTTGATACAGCCACGACCAGGTCTGGAGCAAGCTTGATTCTCTCGTGTTTGCAGTTCACGAGTCTTAGTTAGGCGTCCGATAATTATTGAGGCTGGTATTTTAGATGCTATGTTAGTTAAACTAATCCCTCTATGGTTGTCACAGGATGATTTTGACCCCTTCTTATATATTGGGACAATCAGCTATTGCGACTAGTCAGAGGGGATTGCGTCCAACTCCCAGATTTTAGCTAAAATATTAGTCAACCTAGTTGCTAGAATCGGACCACCATACTTAAAGACCTCTGGAGCCAATCCATCTGGACCAGTTGCCCTTCCTCGTTTCAGATTAACTATAGCCTTTTGAACTTCAGCTAGAGTTGGAGGATCTACTTCAATATTCCATTCACACTGTCTGGGAATGGAGGGTAGTTGTAAAGTAGCTGAAGGCCAGCTGAACTGCTCCTTAAAGTGTTCCGCCCATCGTTCTAAACGTCTGGACTGAGAGCAGATAAGAACGTCGTCTTTTTCCCAGATGGTCTCACTTACACCTGACTTTTTAGTTCCAGTTTCTTTTATGAGTCTGAAGAGCTGTCTGGTGTTACCTATAGCCGCCGCCTTTTCCATCTCTTTTGCTTTCGTTGCCCACCACTGCTCACGATCATTCCTTAGACTTTTAGTTAACCTAGATCTGATTTGTTTACGCTCTTTATCGTGTTCAGAACCTGATGGTATGTTTACGAGAATCCATCAGTGCAATAGACCTTGAAGAAATCCATTGGTTCTTTGTAACCCTTTGATTTAAATCACAAATAGATGTCACTGCTGTTTCCAGAGCTGATTGTATATCTTTCCAATCAACATCTGGGTCAGCCTCGTTTTCAGAACTACCTAAGTGTGACTTCAGTTGTTCATGGAATCTACCTTTGGATTCCTCGTTACTCAGTTCAGTTCTAATGTATCTTTTTAATGTGACTTTTTTGCGTCCAGTGAGGCGCAAGCAGATGCGTGCTTGTATTAGGGCATGGTCGGAGTCCAAGCAGGAATTCCAGAATGAACGACAATGTTCTATCGAGCCTATTAAACGATGACTGATGGCAATATGGTCTATTTGAGTCCATCGTTGATTTGGTGTTTTAGCCAAGGAGGCCCGTTGGCCGATTTGACATAGGGTGCGTACGTTGAAGGCTCCAACGTGCAGTTTAGAGCGAGGTTCCAGTAGATCTGGGGCAATGTTTCTTACTCTAGAAACTTTGGCCATGGTGACACTTAAGGAGGAAGCTAAAAGAAAAAGTTTAGCGTTGGATGTCGACGTATGAGGCATAATAGGAAATTGGATTAGAGATGATCTTAGTGACCTGAGAGCTTAACCGCAATGCCCAGTGGACAACTGCTTGAGGTCGGTCACAAACGACATCTTTTGTGAGTATTTTTCATGTTAGCTCCGTACTTGTTGAAACTATACCACCGGAGACGGATATCTATGGGGTAAGGCGAGCCGTGCATTTTAAGGGTCGAGCTTTTCTAACCTCATCCCTCCTTGTTTGAAGGCAGCATCGCTGTTATGCTGGTTATCTGAAGGAAACACTTTACTGCCGTCACATCTCTGTACAGTCAGCAGTACGACTGCGAGCTCGGACCTTGGGTTTACTGCTTTTAGTCTTACCGCTCTTCAACCGATCTGTCTGGCATGGTAGGACCTTGAAGAACGATTGGTTCATCACGATAGGCAAGCATGACCACCACGTCAAAGTAGCAGCAACGGTCGGGATTTCGTGAAGTAGGGGCTGCGAACCAACAAACAGATGTCACGTCAACAAACAACAAGTTCGTGCATTGATCCCAACTTTTGGATATCTCTAGTACTAGTAAAATTAGTTGAGTTTTGCCGTAAATATCATTACAAAATCCTTTTAAAGAGCTAAGTTATGAGGCTGATAGATTAGTTAGAACTGTTGTTTTCATAATTTCTCCAGATGAGAAGACGATCGACTTTTATCTGTACTAATAACAGGATATCGATCAAAAACAACATGCAGAAAACAATGTCATTTTGTCAAACAAACAGCAGACAATTTTATGGATCTCCAAAGTAGATGTTCATTAGTCCCAGAAGAATGACTAGTTTCAAAACACTGGTATTAAGTGTTTACGTAATCATGTTGTATACTGAGAGAAAGCGGAGTCTCCAAAGGGAATTAAGATATTTAAACTGTTACATTTTTATCTTCTACAAACTCAATATTCATGAGATTTGTAGGTTAACTAAGATGTTTACAACGAATTTCTTGGATGATATTTAACTAATAAATGATATTCCGTGCAATTCGCTAAAGAAAAGTGATATGTAATATATTTACAAGCAAACTTGATAAAAAAGGATTTTAACTAAGTGATACCTGAAACATATAAAAAGCAACATACACCAGATTTCAGATGCCGCCACTCTTCTCTTATTTCTTGTCCCGGTCGTAAAGGACCAATAGTATCAATCTCTTCAAAGTTAGTGGGAGATTTATAATTGACTGATTCCGGCTCTTTATTTAATTTTTGTTTGAATAAATCAGAGGGTAATGCAGGGCCTATCCCAGTGGATGGAACAAGATCATCAGGTTGAAAAACTGGTCCAATAACTCGGTCGTCATTTTTGGAATCCGTTTTTCTAGACATGTCAACTTTATTATACCTAAGTAATATATTGAAAATTATTATTATAATTAATACTTCACTTATGACGAATCATATTACATAATAAGTTATTAATAGTAGGAGTAAATCGTATTGTTGTAAGTGGAAAAAAACTACTGTATAATGATTATTAATGACACATGAACACTAACAAGTGCTGTAATCTCACTGTTTCAACGTTTTTGAAAAACAACCACACTTTGTGCTTACACATCAGATTGACTTTGGTTAAACCATGACTACAAACCAAGAACCATTGGACATGTTTCACATTAATATATTGCTCATCAGGAGTGGGGATCAACAACTGAACCAGGAGTATAACCCATGAATTACTGAGCTCGTGACGAGCACTTATTTTTTAGATAATTGAATTACCATCCAACGGTTAATACGCTTAACTTCAGTTAGTTATTAATATTCATCCAAGGGATTTCTAGATTTCAGTGTTTGTTTAATCAAGATCAGTCTAAGATGCAGAATCATAAAACCCGGTCATCTCCACAAAACTCATTTAGGAATGCGTAACAATAAATCAGATGAAAATATATCATGTTTATTGCTTCTTATTCATCTTGAAAGTTTTTTAGTCGATTTTTCTTCTTGTTGAATAACTCTAGTTAAATAATGTGATGCATGTTACAAGCATAAAGCACTTCCATTGGATAACGATCCCCATTTTACATAAAAATACGGATTGTTATCCACATAAGTTTAAATCGGGAAATAAGATTTCCAGATATACAAATGTATGATTTAGAAATACACATAAATATTATCACCGAATCGTCAATCAAGCACAGATTCATAAACTTGGCATCGGCTCACACTGTAGGTATGAGAGTTGATGATACTAATTGCTTACTCAATCGATAGTACGTAGAGCTATATAAGTTACATACAGGCGTTCATCAGTTGTTTTGATCACACACACGTACACACAGATTATGATAAGTAATAATCTACTACAGATATTATTTTTATTTATTTTTCAAAACGAAACAGTTTATGTGATGTTACTTATAGAATAGAAAAGAGTATGGAAGTCAATACAATACAACAAAACAGTGTAACAATCATGAAGATAAACAAAGGAATAAAGAAAATGCATTTTTAAAAAAACATTGGAAGTTAAGAAGATGTTTCAGTTTCAAAATATGTCGATATTGTCATAGGAAAAAAGATTTAAACGAAATATGGTATTAACTTTTGATAAGTGACAACAAAAAATATGAGTAGAACACCGGAAATATAAATTTGTAATAAACGCAACTCAGTTGGGAGATAACATTTATTTATTGAATAATTTGTGGACGATATTGAAAGCTGTAAAAAAAGAAAGATATGAGGGAATATAAATATTGCAAAAGAAAATAATCAGCATTGTACATTATCATATAATACAACTTTATCAATGATATTAGTGTAATTTCTAAAAAAAATATTACATACTTTCTCAACTAGCTGAAAGGTGGTGGAAGTAGTCGACGAAATCACTGAAAACTAGGTTTCGCGCTACTTAGCACTCGTCAGCAAGATGTACCTGTAAGTTTAACGGACTGATGCTCGCTGGAGGATTTAACTGTGTATCACCTATTTAAGGTTTCCTGTTAACTATTTTCAACCATTATTTTACAGCTCGACATAGTGCACGAAACGCTAAGTTACTTAGACTAGTAGCTACATTGCAACTTGGCCGATAGAATCCGATTAGAACTGAGGAGTTAACAAACAATATTGGTCGCTATCCAGTGGTCGATCGATCGTTTACCAATTATTAAGCAACACGTCCACATCGATCTAACCTATATTTTAATAAAGAAAGGAGGTAGTAATTATACCAACAATGCAAAAACGTATACGCAGTAAAAGTATGGGTAGCTCACGCATGCGCGTATTGATTTAATGAGTTATGTGCTGCACCTATATTCGTTCTGACTTTATTTAAATTCATGAAGGGAACTAATTGTATGTGCGTTGTTTTGTCAGAGTTAGGTCTAGATGATGGCTAGTCAGTTAGTCATACGCAAATTCGAGCCTGGTAAATATTCGCATAGGTTCAATTTGCTCCAACATATCACCATAACAGGATGCCAGAGTAGTGATAATGTCAGTGGTAGCAGAAAAGGTAACGCACAGAAGACATGATTTGGAAAGAAAATATAAATTCATGGAATAAAACAGAACATTTTATGATAGTTAAGAAACATATGATTGGTATGATGGGATGAGTAGTAGGGTGAGAATAACTCGTGTAAATATCATACGGAGAATTTTTATTTTTGTTGAATATTTAGTATACGTTTGTACTTTTGTTTACGTTCTACTGCTGTCAATATTTCGTTTGACCCATAAATCGTTGTCATGTTTTATTATTCAAGATTTATCATCAATTATTCAATTCTCTATTAATCCGGTTTAGGATTACTTATAACTACGTTATGTACACATTGCATTAACTTGATTATGTTGCTGTGTTCAAAAATTTCAGTTATATTATCGTGTGAGTTTTGAGTCATAACTGAATCGACTGAGATAAAGAACTAATATGCTTTTGATCTTCGCTTTTTGAATAGTCACTTTCTTAGGTGCTCGAGGATGAATAAACATAAAGGATGCATGCGTCAAGTGGTAAGTAGGTTAGCGATCCTACGGGAGTTACGGATGAATAAAACGGTAATCGAACTAGACACCATACAACTAATTTCTTGTCCGGACTAATGGACCTTATTTTATTTGCTTTCAAATCTTGTTCCGATTTGAGAAACGTCTAATAAGTTATCGCGGTCAGGGAATACTGAACAATCGAAAAAAATCAATTTATCAGACATTCTTGAAATAATAAAACAAAATTTATTTCCTATTAAATAAGGATTTAGAAAACGAACTGGGCTTATATAAGACAAACTATTGACAATGCAAGTACATAATCAAGTTTATGTTAGTATGCTGTACTATCAGTCTAAACAAATACAAAATGAATGTGGTGGGGCTCGAATAAGTAATCATATAGTGAGATGACTTGTGGTTTACCCACTAAGCCGCCTCGCTGTAGTGTTTTGGGAAACTATAGGATATGAAATTCGGTAACGACAGTCACTCTTGCAAAATACCAATTACAGAAATTTAAATTAATTTCCTTGTTTATTTATTTGAGACTTCTTCTAATTTTAGTGAACCTAGGACAAAATCAAATTGTATCGGTTGTGTGACAAAGTGAAGTTAGTTACATGTTGTTTATTAGTTGAATCAACTAAAAGACTGAAATTTGTAACGCTGTCACATATTGATGGAGGTAGAAATTGTACCACCGGGCGCCTACCCAGTTTTTTTAATGGGTAATTATTTGCTGAGATTTGAAGGTCCCGAGTTTGATAAATGATGAGGCCTTGAATGAACATTGAAGTATAGCGCATAATGGGACGAAACAGTTGCCTGGTGTCCCCCAGCTTTTGATGGGATATGTGCATCCCGAGAAAATCGCCTCAAAACGGACATTGTGACAAGTTTACATAGAACAGATGGAATGTTGCTTGCAGTGAAATTCAAGAGGTTTGTTTAGTCCTATTTGAGACCCGTCAGCTGGATGTACCTGCACACTAGAGTTAATGTTCTCTCTGGTACTGAAACCCAGTAACACTCCGAACGACAACACGTTATCAACTTAACCTCTAAGTTCAGACAGTCACTCGCGCAACAGATTTGAATTTTAATTCAATCAATAATGGTTTGATTTATCCTGTTGTTGAGATTTTGACTGAAATCAACATCAACTCTGAGATGCAGGTAAATCCAGCTGAGTATCAAATACGATGAAACACGCGTTCTGGATTTCACTGCTAGCCAAATTTCACCCATTCTACGTATATTTCCTGATTTTATTTCACGATCATTCATCTTATTATTTCCACTTTATTGATTCTAATTTTGTTCAATTTCTTTCGTCATTGCTGCTTTGAATAAAGCATGGTATAGATTAAATTATTGTCTATGTATATTATTGTAACTTAATATTGTTCATGAATTAAAGTCAGTTGAAGTAGGAATAACTCCGGTAAATTACATATATTACGGATAATAATCCGATTAATATACCATTAGAAATCCAGGATTTGCGAGATTTCTCCAAGAGAAGCTAGCAACTGACCATTCCACAGCAGATTCCGATTGGTTACCAAATTGATGTGACATTTTACATGAGTAATGTGTATGACCAGATAGTATTAGTCGTGGACGAAGAGATTCCAGTAACTAATTTTATTAAAAAAAAGATATAATTATAATTCTAACAGCAGGGATGAAGTTTTGATATTGCGCAGATTACAGTCATAAATAATATTGACATTTTGAAACGAGAATTCAACATTTTGCGATCAAAACTATAACTTACCGCCACAGTGACTGATATCAAACTAGCAATAACTGATAGTCGATGTTTGCATATGGAAACCGAACTTCTATGAATTGACATTCAGACTTAAAATTGGTAGACTATTTCAACAACAAATGATTATCTTTTAGAAGTGATTTACGTGTAACATACCAAAAAAGTTCGTTTAACACTAACATGGTGTGATGTGCGCCACTTATATGGATAGAAGTATGTAGCAGGAATAGGAAGTGGAATGCTTACCAAAAGAAGATTGAAATAAAGAGAACAGGAAGGGAAATGGAGAGCAATTGGTATAACAACAAAACTAGGGGAATGCCGAAAATACCCTGGTACGGTCGAGGGTGGAGAGAGTCCGCTTCCCCTCTCGAAATGCTCTTGCATGGACACACGTATACAGCCACTGCTACAGAATTCCTAATCACTGCCTTCTCACGGCAGGGGTGTTCTTTACGAAATTTAGAAGACGAAAAGCGAATTTCCGGCGTTTTAACCAGGCCGGTTGACACGGTGAGTCCACTTAGAGGAGTTGGAAAACCCTGATTCCAAACCAATGGTGCACATGAGCTCCAGTATCCTGAAGGAACAGAAGGTGTATGAACCTATTGTTGGTCGCCGGCTACCACGGGACTGCATCTCCTAAAGTCGCTCCATTGCCATGTGGATTAGACCTTCAGGTCGAAGGCTCCGGGTGTGGCTCCCTAAGAAAGCCACCTGCCTCGTTTTGGGCACCCGAGCAGTATTACAGCTCTCACACAAATCAATGATAACTGCTATTGGCCTCGTTGTTACTGTGTGGAGTATATGTACTTGGTGCCCCCTTGTACCAATGTTTATGTGTCCAGATAAATAAATAATAATTCACCACATACCCCCCAACTATCAACTGCCTAGATAGGCAATTTTGTTTAACGTAGATGCAGGCTATAAGAAACTAATGGGGGGGTCCGACCAAGACTTAACAACAGTTCATGTAACATTTACAACTGGACTAAGCCATGTGAGTAGGCGTAGCCTAATTAGTTGGGGTCCGTGAGATTATCGTAACCCTAGTATAGCTCAGAATTGTTCTCAATGGTGTAGGACCATTCGCTTTTTGTTTCTCATGAGCCTTGAAATCTTATACAATTTTTATTTATTTTCCTCTACTTAATCCTCGATATTAATGCTACTAACATAGTTTCTACTCCTACACAGGGACTTGTCTTGATAATTTTAACTTGTTCTGGTAGTCTGATGTGGCAACTTGAACTGATGCCCAGATGTGTCAGGTCCCATATCGGCTGACAAGGAATGATATCAGTTGGAAAACAGTTGAGAAACTAGGGCAAGGACCAAGGTGATCACGAACGGCCTGGTTCCAGATAGAGGTTCGCCAATGCCCATCGACTTGTTGAAGCCTGGGACGATTCCTCATTAGGCTCGGTCGGGTGTGTAGTACTTTTTAGCGAACAGATCTTCAAACTACCTCTTGAAACAGCGGTGGCTTAAGGCCTTCAATTTACAGTAACTAGACTGCAGGTATGAACACCACTCGACTTCGATTATTAGCTCTCGTGCTTTTTTTATTTCAACACATAGACACTGGTACAAGGAGGCACCAAATATATATGCGCCACACAAATCTCAATTGATTTGTGTGAGAGCTGTGATACTGCTCGGGTGTCAAACCGAAGCAGGTGGTTTTCTTAGGGGGCCACACCCCGAGCTTTCGACCTGAACGTCTGACCCGCAAGGCAGTGGAGCATCATGAGCAGATGCAGTCCCATGATAGCTGGTGGTCAACGATTGGTTCATACGCCATTTGTTCCTTCAGGATACTGGAGCCCATGTGCACCATTGGTTTGGGATCCGGTTAAAGCGCCGGACATTCGCTCTTCGTCCTCTCAATTTCGTAAACAACACCCCCGCCACGAAAAGGCAGTGAGTAGGACTTCCCTGGCAGAGGCTATATACACGTGTCCATGTGAGAGCATTTCAAGAGGGAGAGCGGACTCTCCCTACTCTCGGCCTTACCAGGGCATTTGGGGGCGCCCTCGTGCTTAGAGTGTGGTTTAAATTCAAGTACAAAAATCTTTGACTGGTAAATGAGTTATCGATCACATTAGGATGAAATTTAGGACATAAATCGCACTGAAAGTATTTTGTATTGGTTTGGGACACATAAGAAGTGTCTACATAGCGACAGACTGATAATTTAGGGAGAACGTTCTATGAAATATTGTGTCAATAACAACTCAGAGTCAAGCAGTTACTTATGGATGATATTTTAAGGTGACTGGATCGCATTGCTTGGTTTAGTGTATATTTTCGGAGGTAATTTTAAAATAGAAACAGATCAATAAAGCATAAAAATCTAATTTGAATGCATGTGTGACCGATTTTATCGGTAAATAAAGTTTGTTTTTGAAGACAGATAATATATATGAACCTATAAATTTATATTAGTGCATTCAAGATATACAAAATACTGGTGAAACTTGGGACGTACTTGTTTTGTTGCCTCTTTTGAAAGACAATCAAGTTTCGGTCTGTTTACAGTTTTTCTCAAGTGTTTAGGCATAGCATCCATTGGTTTTATAGAGCATCCACTGTCAGAAGTGCGATATAGGGGGAAATGTTGTAAAATAACAGGACGTGAATAGACGAAAGAAGATGGATCTGAAATAAGAGAAAATTTGGGTAAAATGGGACAAGTATAACAATAATACTTCTGAAAAGCTAAACAGTTACACAAATAAATATATACGCATGAATGATTACGTTTGAAAATAAATAAATGGTTACACTAAACGGTACACACTTATTTTACACAAGTCAACTAGACTGATAATACTAATAACGAGTATAGTAAAACTAATCTGGCAAAATACGAAATAATCTAGTTGACATCTCAATAATCATATCATTTTTTGACATGTTGGAGATGCATCAAGAAAAGCTTTCTTTGTTTTACCTAATATTTATTTAGTTTGAAGAAAATATTTATTATTGATTATAATAGTGTGATCATACATTGATAATGAATTCATAGTTAAAAGCCTTGAATTTTGAAGAAACACAATTGTGTATTCTATTAATCATCCATATTCAGAGTAAAGCTATGAAACACTTTAACAATAAGAAAATCACAAAGAACGGTTTCTAAATCCCTAATGTTTGTGGTGGTGTATTAGTTCTTTGCCACCTAGAGATCGGTTAATGACCATACGGAATGAAAGGGTTAATCAAGGTGATCACTCCATTTCGAGAACTCTCATAAACTCTGGTGACTAGCGAGATCTCGATGAGGATAACAATACGTCGTTTGGCTTTTCAATGCACCATATGTAATGCAAAGAACACGTTCGTCAATTTATTAAGGTGTCGGTCCACTTAAGGTCAATATATTTTGTACTGCCTGGCAGTTTTGAAATATGGCTTATGAGATTAGAAGATATGTGTAGCTTACTAACATTTGATCATAGACGCCTTTGAAGTATCAGCTGTATATAGTCGGACCTCCAAATGCGTAACACTGAGTCTGGACGTAGGAAAATAAGTAAAAATGGCAAATCTATTATAATTGAGAATGTAATCCTTCACTGAACTGATGTGGTGGGACATATGTTACATGTAACAATACACCGTCTTTTGTCAACATTACTACACTGGTCAGTGTAAAAGTAATATGAATAAAGACTAACAAGTGTCAAACTGAGACTTAATAGGAGTCCATAAAACCACCGACTGTTGGACTGAGACATGTCGACAAGCATAGACTCATTGGTTAGTGTCTGTGAGATAAACGCAATCAAGTGTTGAATACCTTAGGTGACACGAATAGAAGTCAGTCGCAGTAGTTCAAATGTTTCTATTTCCTTTTATCATTTCTTTAGCCTGAATATTATTTTCGATATTTTACTCTTCGATAGCATACCTTCTTTACTAAACCATATTATCTGTTTTTAGTATTTACCAACAATATTATGAATAGTACTTTTACTTTTCTGATTTAACATTTGGTAATTTACTTTCGCTGTTCTTAAGTGACTCCGCCTGTAGTCCCTCCGGGGGCTACTGTCGGTCCCAAGCCCGGATAGAGGAGGAGGGTTGGGCGTAGGGTTAGCGACCACATCCAGTAGAAAACTAACTAGCTAAAAAAACGCTAACCAGAAAAAAATTATTCAAACCATTCAAACTCTGCCCTGGGAGTCAGATGGTCTTCGTTTAAAAGAATTATGACGCCTTATGGTGAAAGCCGAGTTCCTTTGAAAGCCATGAGGCCGATTCCCCTTCTGAAAACCAGAGCAAACATTTATTTAGGTATATAGAATGCTAGTACAATGTGGGAGACCAGGAGTCATCCTAATTGCTGCAGAAATGAAAAGATACAACCCGCAGGTGCTTGGAATCAGTGAAACACATTGGACGCAAGTGGGACAACAACGACTAGCTTCAGGGGAACTGCTGTTATACTCCGGATATGAAGAAGAAAATGCCCCATATACACAAGGAGTTGCATTGATGCTATCCAAACAAGCACAAAATGCACTTATAGGATGGGAATCTCATGGACCCAGGATCATCAAAGCCTCTATCGAAACAAAGAAAGAGGGCATTACAATGAACGTCATCCAATGCTACGCGCCAACCAACAACTACAATGAAGACGTTAAAGATCAATTCTACGATAGGCTGCAGTCAATCGTTGATAAGTGTTCAACAAAGGACTTGAACATTCTGATAGGAGACCTAAATGTCAAGGTTGGAATGGACAACACTGGATATGAAGACATCATGAGACGACATGGACTGAGAGAAAGGAACGAAAATGGTGAGAGATTTGCAAACCTATGTGCCTTCAATAAACTGGTCATAGACGGCACTATATTCCCACATAAGCGCATCCACCAAACCACATGGACTTCACCGGATCACACTACGCAAAACCAAATCGACCATGTCTGCATCAACAAAAAGTTCAGGAGGACGATGGAGGACGTGAGAACCAAGAGAGGAGCTGATATAGCATCAGACCATCACTTGCTGGTCGCCAAGACGAAATTGAAACTCAAGGAGCCCTGGACAATGGGGCGGACAATATCACAAAAGTTTAATACGGCTTTTCTTTTGGGATACTGAAAAACTCAACAAATTCAAGATTGCCCTTAGCAATAGGTTCCAGGCCTTTCACGATCTATTCAATAGAGGGAACTACTGTGGACAGCAACTGGAAAGGGATCAAATGGGCGATCACATGTCATGAGGTTCTGGGCACAAGAAGCACCATCACAAAGGATGGATCACTGTTGATACACTGGATAAGGTTTACGAAAGGAGGAACAAGAAGGCAGCAATCAATATCATCCGAACAAGAGCAGAGAAAGCCAAGGCACAAGCTGGATACACAGAAGTAAACAAGCAAGTGAAGAGGAGCATCAGAACCGACAAACATAAATATGTGAAAGATCTAGCAATGACGGCGGAAAAGGCTGCAAGAGAAGGAAACATGAGACAATTGTATGATACAACAAAAAACTCGCTGGAAATCACCGTAAACCAGAACGACCAGTGAAAAGTAAGGAAGGCGAGGTAATCACCAACATTGAAGAACAACGAAACGGGTGGGTGGAACACTTCAAAGAACTCTTGAATAGACCAGCCCCACTGAACCCACCCAACATCGAAGCAGCACTCACGGACCTCCCAATCCATGTTGGCCCACCAACAATTGAAGAGATCAGTATGGTCATCATACAAATCAAGAGTGGCAAAGCAGCGGGACCAGACAACATTCCAGTAGAGGCACTGAAAATAGATGTAGCAGTAACTGCGAAGATACTCCACATCCTCTTCAGCAAGATTTGGTATGAAGAACAAGCACCAACAGACTGAAAAGAAGAACGCCTGGTCAAGATACCAAAGAAAGGCGATCTCAGCAAATGTGAGAACTACAGAGGCATCACTCTTCTCTCAATATCAGGAAAAGTCTTCAACAGGGTGTTGTTAAACAGGATGAAGGACTGGATTCGGTAATAATTGATAGTGTAAAGACCAAACTGCAACTCTACGGATCATTGTGGAACAATCAATTGAATGGAATTCATCGCTCTACATCAACTTCATGGACTACGAAAAAGTATTTGACAGCGTAGACAGAACAACATTTTGGAAGCTTCTCCGACACTACGGAGTGTCTGAGAAGATAGTCAATATCATACGGAATTCCTATGATGGATTAAACTGCAAAATCGTTCATGGAGGACAGTTGACAAACTCGTTCGAAGTAAAGACCTGTGTCAGGCAAGGTTGCTTACTCTCACCCTTTCTCTTTCTCCTGGTGATCGACTGAATAATGAAGACGTCAAAATCGGAAGGGAAGCACGGGATACAATGCACATCTGGGATGCAGTTGGATGAGCTAGACTTCGCAGATGATCTGGCTCTTCTATCGTAAAAGCAACAACAAATGCAGATGTGAAGGCACGGATCGGAAAAGCAAGAGCAACATATTTACAACTGAAGAATATCTGGAACTAAAAAAACAATTGGCAACCAACACCAAAGTTAGAATTTTCAATACAAATTTTAAGACAGTTCCACTGTATGGGGCCGAAACCTGGAAAACTACGAAAGCCATTATCCAGAAGATACAGGTGTTTATTAACAGTTGTCCATGCAAAATACTTCGGATCCGTTGGCCGGACACTATTAGCAACAACGTACTGTGGGAGAGAACAAAGCAGATCCCAGTGGAGGAGGAAATCAGGAAGAAGCGCTGGAAGTGGATGGAACACACATTGAGGAAAGCACCGAACTGCGTCACAAGACATGCCCTCACCTGGAATCCTCAAGGTCAAAGGAAAAGAAGAAGACCAAAGAACACATTACGCCGGGAAATGGAGATAGATATGAGAAAGATGAACAAGAATTGGATGGAACTAGAAAAGAAGGCTCAGGACAAAGTAGGTTGGAGAGTGCTGTTCAGCGGCTCATGCTCCATTAGGAGTAACAGGAGTAAGTAAGTAAGTAAGTTCTTATGTGAAGTGTGGCAACTCGGACTGATGGACACATGTGACAGGTTTTGTGTTGCATTTGCCTGACCAACGTTTTAATACGTTCATGTTACCTATGATAATTAACATGGATAACCACGAATTAGTTTAATACTTATTTTCCTGACCTATCCCTTCGCAAAACAAGTTTGCAGTGTTAAATATGTAACTACAAATGAAAATAACTTAACAATTTTGAATGATCTACAGTTATGTTTATCAAGAAGGAATATAGTATTTTGATGAGGCGATTTGTTGAGATCTGAATAAAATTACTGACCTGGTTTTTAAGTTGAAGAAGTTCATACTAGAGTGAAATCAAAAATTATCGTATAATATCCTGTTAAAAACCTGGAA
The DNA here is from genome assembly GCA_946903255.1 of Schistosoma spindalis. Taxonomy (NCBI): domain Eukaryota; kingdom Metazoa; phylum Platyhelminthes; class Trematoda; order Strigeidida; family Schistosomatidae; genus Schistosoma; species Schistosoma spindalis. Next base: position 12,513,109 of record OX336416.1, on the reverse strand, counting down.
AATAAAACAAGTACTCCACTCTCGTTAATCCCGCCTGTAGCCCTTCTAGAGTTATTACCGGTCCCAAGCCCAGAAATAGAGTGGGATTAAGCATGGATTCAGCAAACAAATCCCATAGAAAATGATCTTGTTAGAAAAAGCGCTGACCAGAAAAAAAGTCACTTAAACCGTTAAAGCCCAGGCATAGGAGTTGTAGGATCTTCATTCAGAAGAATTATGATGCCTCATGTTGAAAGCCGAGATTCTTCGGAAATCACGACGCCGATGCCCCTTCCAACAACCAGACTAACAATTAATATAGGTACATGGAATGTACGGAAAATGTGGGAGACCGGGAAGACTAATTAAATAGCTACGGTAATACAATTAAGCAGTGCTCGGAATCAATAGAACACATTGGATCCAAGCTGGAAAGAAAAGGATAGATTTGAGAGAGATGCTGCTGTACTCTGCTCACAAAGAACAAAATGCTCCACACACTCAAGGAGTTGCTCTGATGTTGTTCAAAGAAGCATGAAATGCACTTATTGGGTGGGAATCTCATGGACTCAGGATCGTCAAAGCATCCTTCAAAACAAAAAACGAGGGAATCATAGTGAATCTTATCCAATGTTGTGCACTTACCAATGATAGCAACGACGATGACAAAGATCAGTTTTACAAGAGGCTCCAATCAATCAGGAAAATACCTAATATGATGGGAAGAAAAGTCAATATTCGACTGATTTACTCAATATGAGTTTTATTCATCATTACATCCGTTTTGATTCAATGTAATGATTACACAATGTAGTATTTGTTTTCTTTTCTCGGATGATATTTTATTCTGTATAATATACAATATTCCTGTATTCCAATGACTATGAACTATACTCAGCATATGATTTGTTATAACTGTGAGTATTTTTTATGTGATTTCATTCTAATTATTAATCAAAATGGATGTACAATCAATATATGAACGAGTGTATTTTCTACTAAAATCGCTCGTTCTATAGTTGTTGCAGAATATACTTCCTATTCTAAGCTTGGACTTCTCCCTCTAGATAGAGGGGCTGGGACGCATCAATAGCTAGCTTACTGGTCTTTGGTCACCGAGTCTTGTTCTCGTTCGCAGATTAAGTGAACTAGTGGTAGCTTCAAACCCTAACAGGACCTGACCATCCTGATGGGAAACCTAAATGACAAAGTCGGAATGGAAAACACCATGTCTGTAGGTATCATAGGACGACATGAACTGACTGGGAGAAAGAAACGAGAGTGGTGAGAGATTTGCAAATCTATGTGTATTCGACAAATTGTTTATAGGTGGTACAACGTTCCCACACAAAGCTACATTGGTATCACCACACAGCACCACGGAGAACCAGATAGATCATATTTATATCACTAAAAAATTCAGGACGATGGAAGATGTGAGAACCAGGACAAAAGCTGATGTAGCCTTAGATCACCACCTGGACGTGGCCAAGATGAAATCAAAGCTGAAGAAACACTGGACAATTGAGAAAACAGCATTACAAAGGTTCAATACAGCATTCCTACGAGATACTAACAAACTAAATATAAATCTCAAAAATAGCTCCCGAGACTTACAAGATCTACTGGAAGAAGACATTACTATGGAGGATAACTGGAAAAGGATCAAAGAAGAACTAATTTCAACGTGCCAGGAGGTTTTGGGTAGCAAGAAGCATCACCATAAGGAATGGATATTTATCGAAACTCTGGACAAGATTCAAGAAAGGAAGAAAAAGAAGACAGCGATTAACAACAGCCAAACCCGAGGGGAGAAAGTCAAAGCACATAATGAATACATAGAAGCAAACAAACAAGTGATGAGGAGCATGAGAGCCAATAAGCAGAAATACGTGGAAGACCCAGTAGCAACAGTGGAAAAAGCAGCAAGAGAGGGAAATATGAAACAACTATGTGGCACAACGAAGAAATTAGCAGAGGAATATAGTAAACCAAAGGGACAGTCAATGACGAAGAAAGCAAGACAATCACTGAGATTCAAGAACAGAGGAACAGGTCGGTAGAACACTTCGAGGACCTCTTGAATAAGCCAGCCCCACTGAACCCATCGGTCATCGAAGCAGCACACATAGACCTTTCTATAGATGCCACCCCATCAACAACTGAAGAAATCAGCATGGCCATCAGACAAACCAAGAGTAGGAAAGCTGCAGGTCCTGACAACATACCACATGAAGCACTGGAGTCAGACAGAAAAGTGACTCTAAAGATACTTCACGTTCTATCCAAAAGGATTTGGGAGAAAGAACAAATAACAGACCGGAAAGGATATATTGTCAATAAATCAATAAAGGAGATCTCAGCAAGTATGAGAACTCAGCTGTGAAGGCATCACACTACTGTCAGCACCAGGAAACCCTCTCAACAGTGTTGTTGTATTATTATTATTATTATTTTAACACATAGGTATTGGTACAAGGAAGCACCAAATACATATGCGCCACACGAATCTCAATTGATTTGTGTGAGGGCTGTGATACTGCCCGGGTGCCCAGACCGAAGCAGGTGGTTTTCTTAAGGGGCTACACCCCGAGCCTTTGACCTAAAGGTCTAGTCCACAAGGCAGTGGAGCATTGTGAGGAGATGCAGTCCCATGGAAGCCGGTGACCAGGAAATTGGTTCATACGCCATTTGTTCCTTCAGGATACTGGAGCCCATGTGCGCCATTGATTTGGGATCCGGTTAAAGCGCCGGAAATTCGGTATTCGTCCTCTCATTTTCGTAAACAACACCCCCGCCACGAGAAGGCAGTGAGTAGGACTTCCCTGGCAGAGGCTATATACGCGTGGCCGTGTGAGAGTATTTCGAGAGGGAGAGCGGACTCTCCCCACTCTCGACCGTACCAGGGCATTTGGGGGCCAACAGTGTTGTTGAGTCGAACGAAAAATTCAGTCGACGCCTACCAGCTTCGAGATCAACAGGCTGGATTCCATAAGGATCGGTCGTGCAGAGACCAAGTCACAACACTACGGATCATCGTTGAACAATCAATTGAATGGAACTCGTCATTATATATCAGCTTCCTTGACTATGAGAAAGCGTTTGACAGCATGGATGGGAGAACGTTACGGACTCTTTTTCGACACCTGAGAGGGTCGTGAACATCATCCCGAATCCATACGACTAACTTCACTGCAAAGTTGTGCATGGAGGAAAGGTGATAGATGCATTCCAAGTGAGGACCGGAGTCAGACAAGTATGCTTACTCTCCCCTTTCTCTTTCTTCTGGTGGTCGACTGGACTATGAAGACCTCTATATCTGGGGTAAGCATGGAATACAATGGACAGCTTGGATGCATCCAAACGATCTGGATTTTGCAGACGACATAGCTCTTCTATCTCTCACACACACACGAACAAATTCAGGTGAAGACAGCCAGTGTAGCAGAAACCTCTAGATCAGTAGGCCTCAACATACACAAGGGAAAAAACAAGATATCGAAAATCAATACAGAGAACACCAAACCAATCGTACTTGATGAAGGAGCTCTGGAACAGGTGAATAGCATCATCTATAAACAAGGAGGATCCGATGCAGATGTAAAGGTGGGGATCGATAAAGCGAGAGCGACGTTCCTACAGTTGAAAAACATCTGGAACTCAAAACAACTGTCAACCAACACCAAAATCAGAATCCTCAACACGAATGTCGGGACAGTTCTACTGTACGGAGTTGAAACTTGGAGAACTACTGCAACCATGGTCAAGAAAGTACAGGTAGTCATAAACAATTGTTTACGCAACGTCCGTTAGCTGGATACCATCAGCAACAGCCTACTATGGGAGAGAACAAACCAGCTTCTAGCTGAAGAGGAAATTGAGAAAAGATGCTGGAAGTGGATAGGACATACGTTGCGGAAATCACCAAACTGAATCACGAGACAAGTGTTCACTTGGAATCCTAAAGGGAAACGGATAAGAGGAAGACCAAAGACAATACTGCGCCGGAAGTTAGAAGCAGATATCAAAAGGATGAATAGCAACTGGAAACTACTGGAAAGGATTGTCCAGGACAGAGTTCGATGAAGAATGCTGGTGGGCGACCCATACTTCTTCACGAGGAATAACAGGCATAAGTAAGTGCACTGGTCAGAAAATCGTGCACAGAACAAATGTAAATAAATCGAAGACGTAAAGTGCCACTGGATTGTAAGGTTTAACAGGTGATCGTATATGGTGAATACATTTTCAATTACTAAAAATTTATATTGGTTTACTTAAGCTGAACTACAGAAAAACCAGAAGTAATGAACAATCGGAAAGCCTTGTCCTAATAAACTATTGATGAGTATTTTAAATTGGTAAGTTTAGGAACAGAGAAGTGATGTAAAACTGCTTTTAGATAGACTCAAAATGAACTTTATAATTGAATGATGTCTTTAAATAGGTGTACGCTTCATAATATAAATTACTTGAATCATGAGTGATAAGTTCGTGTTAACCTACCATTAAGGTTAACATCAATGTATGGGAATTTGTCAGAAAGGCCCATACCAAGTTCCTTGGAATAACAACTCTTGGTATTAGATGGAGCAGATATCTTCAAACAATCAAGATATCTCGCGATCGATTTCAATATGAAATTGGCTTCGAAACATAAATCACAATTGTCACCTTCAAAAGCGATACTGTTTGCAATAACGAAATGGATGCCAAAAAAAGACCACAAATAAATAGGCGGTGTATAAACATTGTTTCCAACATCCCGGTGAAATCGATGATTCAAAAACTTATTAGTGCTAAATAAAAAAATGAGATATTTTTACCATCCTGATCAAATTCTACGTTGACACAGTAGCAGTAAATTTTAAGTCACAAAGAAATACAAATTGTGTGAAATAAGCTAGTAAAATCATAGGAAATATTTAAAGTTTAATTGATATTCACATTTTCTTCCATTGAGTTACCACGTATTTTAAGACGATTAAAATCGCCTGAGGCAACTGAACAGGTAAGCATTCGGCATCGATTCTGAACTTGTTAGTTTAAATAAGCAGCATCAGCTGAGGGAGCTTTGCCAAGCATTATCATCAAATTATGGCTCAGTTTGATGTAAAATGCTTCTCCTACTATAAGTAGCTATTTTGTAAGTTCAATTTACTCTCTACATCCGAATAAAACCGAATATAACTTACCTCGAAATCATTGTCATCTTGTGCTCCCGAATGCTCTGATACGGTCGAGGGTGGAGAGAGTCCGCTTCCCCTCTCGAAATGCTCTTGCATGGACACACGTATACAGCCACTGCTACAGAATTCCTAATCACTGCCTTCTCACGGCAGGGGTGTTCTTTACGAAATTTAGAAGACGAAAAGCGAATTTCCGGCGTTTTAACCAGGCCGGTTGACACGGTGAGTCCACTTAGAGGAGTTGGAAAACCCTGATTCCAAACCAATGGTGCACATGAGCTCCAGTATCCTGAAGGAACAGAAGGTGTATGAACCTATTGTTGGTCGCCGGCTACCATGGGACTGCATCTCCTAAAGTCGCTCCATTGCCATGTGGATTAGACCTTCAGGTCGAAGGCTCCGGGTCTGGCTACCTAAGAAAACCACCTGCTTCGGTTTGGACACCCGAGCAGTATCACAGCCCACACATAGATAAAGCGACTTGTGCGGCGCATATATATTTGGTGCCCCTTTGTACCAATATTTATGTGTTCAAATAAACAAATAAATAAGAATTATCGTCATGTCTTTTGTTTATCTTTAGTATAAGCAAAATTGAAGCAAATCCAAAAGTCGGTATTGTTTGATGCTATCATATTCAGGGTATCTTCATATCAATAAAAACTTAAAGGGATTGATAATTTAATACTGGGCGCATTTGATTTAAAACAATGGCTAAACAACTGACAAGACTTGTAACTAACCTTACGTACGATGTGACAAAACATAATTGCAAACAAAAAAACTTTGCATAACAATTAAGAAAGATGACGCACGCATAGTGAAATCCAATATCATGATTGCCAACAACAGTTTTAACTAATGTCTTCGTTTTATCATGATGAAAAATGTCACGAAATCTTTCCACTAAGCAGTTGAAATCATCATTTGTAGCCCATTTCCCTTCATCCAAAATATCTCCTAATATTATAACGGCATTAGGATTATGTAAATATAAGGAAGCTTGGAAAGCACGCTTCATTTGCCAATCCCTAGAATCATAAAGGCGAAATATAAACATTGATTCAGCATCATAGAGTTTCATTAAAATATACCATTTAATGTTATAGTAATGTTTCAATAACAAACAGATAATTAAATTGAAAATTCCCATTGTGAAAATTAGAACAACACATATAAGCGAACAATTGTTTTCAATTAGATCATCATCAGGCTTTACTCTAATATACAGTAATATTTATACGAAAATGTGATGACTTATCCTATTTCATTGTAATTACTGATCCAAAATTGCCTTGATTGGTTTAACATTTTCGTATAAATATTACTGTATATTAGAGTAAAGCCTGATGATAATCTAATTGAAAACAATTGTTCGCTTATATGTGTTGTTCCAAACAGATAATTCATGCGCAGTTCTTTCATTTTGATTAGTTTAGTGATATTGTTCTGCAAAAGAATGTCAAAAGTCTATAGATTTTGTATAGTGAACCAACAATGATGTTCAACTAGCCATAGATGTTAAATGATTGAAGATGGATAGATCTTCATCTACTAATAGAAGTATTTTTTTACTCTGACACCAATATAGTACTCTCAGGAAAAAACTCAGAATATCTTTAGTCCCTATACTTTAGTCTAAGTAGTGATTCGGTAGAAATAATTATTTAACAACCAATTTTGTTATTAAATTTGTTTCAAAAACTTCAGTGACTAGATTAGAAATTGATTTCTTAGAACAAATGTTTGAGTTGGGTACACGATCATTTTGTAACTTAGATATATGATTAAAAATTGTTAAATAGATAGCATCCAATATGTTGACTGTTAATGAAGTTTGTCTGTTACTTTTTTAATCACCCGTCATTACGTTATTTTAAACTTGAGATGTAAAAGGGGCGCATGTACTTTTGTATGCTTTTTAAAGAAATATCTCAGTAGTTACGCAATAAACTAGGCGAAGTACCTCCACCATTCGTTATATACTTACAACCTTATATGTACATAGTTTCGTATATCTTCGGCAAGTTAACATGTGGCAATTCCAGGCAGGCAGAGAACTAATGTTGTTTGACTATTGCTAATGATTAATATGTTATACTGTTAGATAGCTCTCAAGGAGTCTACAATTTTGAGAAGCAAAACTGAGTATATACATACTTAATGTTTACATTATGTGTATAGTAATATCAAAAGCTGTCGTAATGTTCTAATGAGTGGTGACTGTGATGAAACAATCAGTTTTATCCTGATATGATAGTTTGATAAAAGTAGTGAAAACATTCAAAAACATAAATTCGGTTTCAAAGTCCAACCTAACCAACCTCCAATGACTGTCATACAAACCACAAAAGAAATCTTAGATTCAGAAAGCGGAACGGTATGTTATTTATTACACAATACAGATTGTTTGCGTAAACATAGACAGAAAAAACTGTGTTATGAACCTCGTTTGTGAATTACGAAAGTTACGTTTCATCGTAATTTTGTAAGAAATATGTTAAATTAAAATGTATTTTTATAGGGACTTCGATAACCTTTAACATTTCACATTAACCACGCCGTCATACAGATCTGCAAAGTTTATGAAAGTATTACAAGTAGCTGTTGACAGAATAAACTATCACGTCTAGAGTAATAAAGAGGGTTTTTGAAATGGTGATAACTAGGTTGGAAACCATGAATAATACCACTTTGTCACGGTCTTAGGATTTACAACCACAAACAATACCACTGATATTTTGGACTAGATGTTTACTTATATATAGTAAGTTGAGATGTTATGGTGACTACAGTAGACAGAATAATTCTTATGAGCAACCCTTCCCAACAGCTTTATTTCAGAAGCCGTCCCAGGGAAGCTACACTTTTGTAAATTTTCAAAGTCAGGTTTTATGGCAGATGATGTGTGAGTTGATCGAAACCACGATTGTTTACTGTCGCTGATTATGACCATTGTTTTGTGGACCACATGTATAACTAGATGAGTCCCATTAGGAATTGACTATCGTTACTTTTTAAAGCCATTTTAATGAATTACTCTTTGTTCGATCAAATACCAGATTGCATGAGAGGAAGAGACATACTGGATTTTGGTTTGACCGAGGCCAATTTAAGAAAATTCCTCTTTTAATCGACGGTCTTGTTGTCCCGATTTACGTACTGACAGTTGAATCGTACCAATCGTGACAGGACGACCTCGGAGTTTCTTAATTGATGTGCAGCAATTCCAACAAATAAATAAAATACAATCGCGCTTCCGAAACCTAAGATGGGTGGGGCAATATCACTAGCTATTACAAAAAGATTTGTTTTATTGACTAATATATATTACATCGATCCGTCGAAGTTATTGCAAACAAGCTACAAAGTTCATTGGTGTTGATGAACTTATGGACACTCATACCTAGTATATGGTATTATATTACTTTAAGTTACTAAGTACTTAAAACTCCTGATATTAGTCGAAATCTACTCACTTATCAAAGAATCTTAAATACAAAAGGTTTGACATTTAATTTTAGGTCATGCAACAAAACCGACTACAGGGGCCACGTAAATATTTGTAAAGATAATAAACGATTCAAACCTTCTAATGCGGTCAATGGGGTGACCTAGAACGTATCCGACGAGATGTGTGTCGGCTAGTACCATCAAATTGACAATTGCAGTGTCGGGATTTTGTATGTTTCCCACACTAGCATTGGTTAGGTCGGGCCAATTACAACTGTATAGTGTGAAGTAATAAACAAGATATTCGCACACCCATATTAAAGCAGTAAAATACAAAATCAAGTACCACCTTCCCCGAAATATAATAAGGTTATGTGTTTCTGGAAGAAATCGGATGCTCAACAGTCTCCTGGTATTCTAAAACAAAGAATAGAATTTGTTTACAATCGAGAAGACAAAACAAGAATGAAAAGTCTTTATTACTGTATCAAAGTTTATTTCGACATATATTTGTAGTAAAGTTCTCCGACATCATAGATCCCGATAAACTTCCAACCATCTTCTTTCATGTGATACACTATAAAAGGTATTTTTACAAGTTGCAGAAAAAACATACGGTTAACAAATCCACCAGACGCTGCATCGCGATGTGTTGCATGGAATATTGACCGCCTAGCAAGTTCATACGCATCTTCATCACTCATCTCATATTTATAACCTGTATCTAAAACACCATAGGCATACGGACTTCCCGATCCCACAGAAAACAGGTTTCCAGGGGTTCTGTTGCCATCAGTATCAACATAATATATACCAGGTCCATTTTTGTCCCAACCAACAATAGTCGTACCAATACTGAGGCCCATTCCTTTGTAATTGTAGACCATATTTGCCAACAACTTTGACGCAGCAGCGACGGATATCCTTTCCTTATTTCGCAGCTCAAACAACCTAAAACATATAAGCATGAGGTTTTAGGCATCACCTGCAATGCTTAGCCAAAACGCGCTCCCAGAATTGACAGTCCGCAGCGCCTCCAGCCATGGTTCCAAGGAGATACTTGTTGATCTCGATTATCTTCTTAGTAGTACCAGAGGCTAGACAATGAATCGAAAGGATCAGAAAACTTACCAATATACGATCCAGCCGTTGCACGCGAATCTGTTGCCACGATGACACCGCCAGAATATTTGAGTGCAAGGGTAGTAGTACCGTGTAAAAAGTTAATTTTCGTTTCTTTGCACTGTATCCCATACTCTATCGGTTGTAGGTAGTTCTAGGACCCTTACAGTAAACCAAATCCAATACCTCAGTTTTTTTACTCCGATAAAGATCAACCTCTGATAGATGAGTACATACATTTTTTGCTTCAGGATCTTCTCCTAGCCTATTCATAACTTCAAAACCAGTTATATCCAACAGGGCCATGACAAAGTAAATGAGACGTACAACTTTGAATAAACGCCAGATTTCAAGCCTAAAACTTTACTATGCAGATCTGGTGAAAATTTTCTTACTTGGAGCCTATGTTTTAATAGTAAAAAAGCATTTAAAGTGTTATGAGTCTGATTCTTGTGATTTTGATTCCGGAAACTTAGGGACGAAAACAAACTAGTTAACAACAGGATATGTTGAACACGAAAGCTTAGGACAGTCTGTAGCAGTAAACCCCCAAAATAAGTAGTTCTGCGAGTCTGCAACATCGATGCTGACCCAACTAGTTTTGCTGGACACACTTTAGTTGAAGGCACTTCGTCACTGAATCCCGAGCCGGTACTCCATGCTACGTGTCTCTTGCAACTAATAGCCAGCTTAGACTAAACGCTAATCAACACATCAAAAACCTACCAAATATCTCTGCGAACCCCTTCATTTATGACTTATGATTTAATTGGGCTGGTATCCTTTGATTATAAAGGTGTTACGTGTTAAAGTACTGTCAAACTCGGAATGCGACCCGCGCTATTTAAAAAGGACAGTGATATTGTTTCTCATTGAGTTAAATTTACTGTTTTGATCGTAAATTACACATCAAAACTAATGTTTAAACTTTAATTGAATTTATTTCAGTTGAATTGATCTCGTAATTGTGTGTTTTGGTCTTGCTTTTATGTATTCATTACATCAAAGAATACTTGGACTTTATTTAGTTAAAGTTTGAGTTTTTTACAGATCCAGTTTTTGTTATCATTTTTAGTTGATTTTTATGATGGTCGGCTCTGCTCACAAATGTGGATAGCCATATTTTCTATTCAAATGGTTTAAATGGTTGTGGACGGAATAGAAGAAGCTTTCGCTTAACAGGCTTCCGTATCTAGTAGCAGGTGATCACCAATAACTCCAGGCAAGAACCTAGGTATATTAACGATAAAAGAGAAAAAAAAGAAATTGGTAAATCATAGTAAGATGCTATCCTTAGTCCTTAAGAATAGATCAAGTCGCCTCTTAAAGGACTCCTAAGAAGTCGCTTGGACTAGCTCAGCTGGCAGCGAATTCCAGCATTCGACAACTCTTAAGGAGTAGAAGTTGTGCCTGCAGTCCGTTCTACCATGTTGTATCTCTAATTTCTGGATGTTACCCCTTAGTTTAGTGTCGGGACTAAGCTTAAGTAGGTGTTTAAGAGGATGTCCAGGAGTGTTAAGGATACTGTAAGTCATTAGAAGGTCACCTCTAAGACGCCTGTACTCTAATGGGTAAAGGTCGAGTGATTGGAGGCGCTCATCGTAAGGTTTAAATTTGAGTCCCCGAACTGATTTCGTGGCTCGCCGTTGGATACGCTCCAGAGTGTCCTTATCCTTTTGGAGGGTAGGAGGGAATACTATGTTCCCGTACTCTAAATGGGGACGAATGAAACTATTGAAGATTATGTGGAAAGTTCTCCCGTCAAACTGACCAAAAATGCGCTTCAATGTTACCAGTGCAAGGTTTGCTCTAAAGGCATTTTTGTCACAGTTGGCGTAAGACTTTAAGTCGTAGGGCACCAGAACTCCTAAATCTTTTTCGACTCGGGATACTACTAGAGAGGAGTTTCCTAAGTTGTAACTGTAATCTGCGACGTGTCGCAGATAGACTACTTTACACTTTGAAGTGTTAAAGGTAAGTCCATTATCATCTGCCCAACTTTGAAGTCGATTCAGATCCTCCTGAAGTGCCTGTATGTCCTCTTGGTTGCGTATGTCTCTCCAAAGTTTCACGTCATCGGCAAAGAGCAGTATGTCTGACGTTACCTGTTGAGGAAGATCATTTATATAAATCAGGAAGAGGAGAGGTCCTAGTACTGAGCCCTGGGGGACCCCACTAGAACATTCCATAGCGCGTGAGAGATTGAAGTTCACCCTGACCTTAAAATGTCGATTTGTGAGATATGAACTGAGCCAGTCAATTAAAGGTGGTTTGATTCCCAATTGTTTGAGCTTGTTAATAAGACATGTGTGGTTAACCCTATCAAAAGCTTTAGAGAAATCAAGGTAAATAATGTCTACCTTCCCCTTGCGATCAACGATGCTTGTTCATCTGTCCACTGCGGTCAGCAGGTTCGTCATACAGGAATAACCCTTCCTGAAACCATGCTGTTGGGGTGAGAAGAAATTTAAGGACAGCAGATAGTCATGTATATCATCGTATACCAGGGACTCCGTGATCTTTGAAGGTATAGAGAGAAGGGCCACCGGTCGGTAACTTGAAGGTTCACTGCGTCGACCTCCTTTGAAGATTGGTGTGATATGAGCCAGCTTCCAAATATCCGGTAGTTTGCCCCGACTTAGCGAGTGTGAGAACATCACGCTAAGCGGTGTTGCCAGGATTGAAGCTGCCTCCCTCAGTATAGCAGAGTGGACCATATCTGGACCAGGAGAAGTGTCTGTTCTTAGGTGTTGTAATTTACGGAACACCAAGTCAGCGCTCAGGTTCACTACGGAAAGTCCTGTGCAGTTGCAGATGAAGCTGTCATCAGAATGATTGATGTGGGCCAGTTGAAATGTCCGGGAGTATTACTCAGCCAGAATGTTAGCGGCGTCGCCGTCGTTATCAGTCGGGCCGTTAGGACCTAGCAGTTGGGAAACTCCAGTTTTGGTTTGACGAAGAGAGGCTGCGTAACGGAATAAGCTTTTCGGATTGGAAATAAATTTATCCATAAGCTTTAACTGGTACTGAAGCCTGTCTTCTCTTATAGCCTTCGTACATATGTTCCTTATATGTTTGAAATGCCTGTACGCGCCGTTGTTGTCGCTTCGTTTGTATTCTGCCCAACAGTGTCTTTTACGGCATAACAAACGAAGAGTGCGGTTTTTGATGATTGTAGGTGGCATGTGGCTTTCGGGGACCGTTTGAAGGACTGACTGCTTTGTAGCACATAAGATCGTGTGTAGTAGGAAGTTCCAGTGAGCATCCACATCAAGTTGAGGGTGAACATCCCAATCCACCTGTTGTAGATAGTCAGACACATTCAACCGTTTGAAATTCCAGCGCCTGTTTTTGTTGTTGGGATATCTTAGCTCAGTTTTACTGACAAAACTGAAGGCTATAACGGCGTGATTGCTTTTCCTCAGGGGAGCCAGAATTAAGAGGTCGTCAACTAGAAACTCTTCATTTGTAAAAACACGGTATAAGCGCGACGGTGTCTGACTGTTCCTCCAACGAGTGGAAGAATGAATGCAATTTAGCGAGTGTAGGAAGTGGTTCCATGAGGTGTGTACCCACTTAAGCCCCACTGCCCATAAAAAATGCTCACAGCCTAACTCTTATTGGCTCTATATGTTCTGTTATTTGAGCAAAAAATTACCCATCCAAGAAGCGATTAGCCACCTGGCAGTGGCTATTAAAATGATTGACGTGGACTGTACTGGCAACATGGGTACTAATAGCGAGGATCGAATCAATGTCGTAAGTGCTGTCATGGCACGTGTCAGACACTGTGCAACACGCGTTAGAGCTTTCTATTTCGAAACAATTAATGAGCGATACGCCATTAGGTATTGGTGGCCACGTTAATACAGCAGCGACCGATGATATAGACAAAACCATTACCGTCCCGGGTTGTTCTAATATGGATACTGTGACTGATAGAAAATGGATGATGCGGAAATATAGAAGAGTGAGAATAATAGCCAAAACTAGCGCTTGTTTAGTTCAAAAGTTCTTGGTGGACTCAATTTCTGCGTGTCAGATTACTCCGTCAAAATCCGAAAACAATTTCTCATCAAACATTTTTGTGAATCATTCGCTCGACTACTACGTCTTTGATAACTGCCAGCAGTTAACGGGCAGGATCCGACATCACGGTCGAAAGCCGGGAACACGAATTTCAAAGAAGCTAAACGCCTTCCTAGTTTAATTATTTGGAATTTAGAGGAGTCAAAATACAGTGAACCTGCTAAAAGATACGCACACGATCTGCAGTTAGTGGAATTTGTAATCACAAATATACTGATTGAGGAGGTTTCATGGGTACATATCACAAAAGCAATCAGACTCGGTAGATGAGTTGGAGGTGAAACCCACTCAAGAAAAATCTTGAAGTCGATATCGGGGGTTTCAAGGAAGGAGACGTAATATTGAATAACGCACACAAAACTCGTGATTCAAATATTTGCATCCGACCAGATGGGTCGCATGAGGATCGAATCAAGTGAAAGAATGCTCTTTCAGAGTTAGGAACTGGAAAGCTAAATGGCGAAACGAACCTTACGACTTAGGGTTTTCGGGTTGTCAAGGCTTGGAAACCAATGCTTCCGAGACCTGTACGGGTAGAACGAATGATCCTCAAAACACCATAAATGCGTGTTACACAAACTCCCGTAGTCTTCGAAATAAAACGTCCAAGCTAAATTTGATGGTGAATGAATGAAGTCCCAATATAATTGTTGTTACAGAAACATGGCTCACTGTAGATATAGACTGTTTTACCATCATTGCCGGTTACGTTTTATTAGAAGTGATGAAGTTTTAAGTCGCAAGGGAGGAGGCATAATGTTATACGTTAGGGATTATTTTCGTATACAATCAATCGTATCGGAGACGCATGTTAGTAGTACATGTGATGGGTATATTGTACAATTAAGTCTAGAAATGGGTTAGTGACCATAGGAGATATATACCGTAGTGCGTGTTGTCTTGCTGACTACTTTTCTTAAGACACATCACTTCTTGGATTGAGGCGGAATGTTGTATCACCATTGAAGACTTCATCGCAACGCATCTCAAGGAGATAAAGCCTACAGCTCCAGGTGGGGGTTTCAACTGCAACCTTTTGTCAAACATTATTCAGTGTGCACTTGTACTATGTATCACAAAACCGACACATGTTGACTTGGAACATGACCTGTCATTGCTGGGACTTGTCCTTACACACCAATGTGAGGATGTCATCGACATCCAGCACTTTCCCCCAGTAGTGAATAGTGATCACGTTGTATTTTATTTTAGGTTTCCAACACATGGTATGCAATTTGTATCTGCTCCACACCGTCCCAATATCTGGCAAGCTAGTTTTCCGGCAATCAGGGACTGTGCTAACTAGATTATCTGGTCGGTCGATATAAATGTGTCAATCGAAGACGAATGGAATAAACTTAAGGCTACATTCGAGTCCGTAACATCACTGTTTATCCCATGGCCAACACGTAAACAATCACATTGCTCTCCATGGATTAATAAGGAAACCTGGAATCGTTAAAGCGTAGGAAACACTTCTGGGACTTATTCTTGTCGACAGGACACGCATCATTTAATTGAGAATATCAAAAAGTCCGGAAAATATGTAAAAATACCATAGCTAAATCCCGTATTATTTATGAACGACAGTTAGCATATGATAGCCGTACTTGTCCAAAACGATTGTTTTCGTATGCTAAACGGTGAAGAAGACGTAGTGATGTAATTCCCCTGTTACTGCTACGAGAAAATCCAGATTTACTAGCTGAATCAGATCAAGCAAACACTGAGACGCTCTTCAACAAGTCCCTTTCACTCGCTCAACTACCTAGAGATCGAAAAGACGCCATAGTCAGCCCTATGTTTAAGGATGATCAGAAACAGATCGTATTCAACCACCGGCCTGTCAGTCTAAGCAGCACAGTCGTTGAGTTACTTGAGAAGATAATTCTGGTTAAGTTAATAAGTCACAGATTCACAAAATCTGTTAATTCCCGAGCAACATGGATTTCGTCACAAGCGTTCACGCTTGACTAACTTATTGCGAGATAGGATTGGACAGCAGTCATAGATAGCGGTCCCTCTGTCGATGTGATATTCATAGATTTTAGCAAGGCGTTTGACAAGGTTCCACACTTATGTCTTATGCAGAAGCTCTCGAGCTCCGAAATAACAGGTGCTGTATAGGAATGGGTGGGAAACTTCTTATGTGACCGCAGACAGAGTGAGAGTCGATGTGATGCTACCCGAATGAAAGCCCGTCAAAAGCGGTGTACCCCAAGGTACGATCTTAGGTCCTCTACGTCTCCTTCACTACACTGATGAACTAACGCTTTTGATTAAGTTGACGACGTTATTGTTTGCAGATGATATTAAAATCTGAAGAACAATACGAAGTGAGACTGATCATTTTGATCTCCAAGTTGATTTAGACGAATTAGTTAGATATGCTCGAGTTTGGGGCTTAGAAGTAAATTCTAGGAAGAGTGTGCCCATGCACATCGGACACGGTAACTTAAAGACCTAATAGTAATAATAAGTCTTCACTATATATATATATATATATATATATATATATATATATATATAATCATTATTACTATTCACAAATATCTGATGGGTACATAAGTGTTGTGAAGAAACCATTTCAGGTTTCTTCAATAATTCAACAATACACACAATACACAATATATATATAGCACATAGAAATTTATATTTGATTATCCCCTGGAACGAATTGTGATTTTCATAGCATCATTCTAGATTATTATTGCACATAAGTTTATACTAATATGAAATTTTACTTTGTATAATATTACATAAATCTAAATGTATTTATCCGAGTGCACTAAGGAAATTTTTCTTTTTCTTTTCTTTCATTTTTTCATCCAAATAAATATTATTCTTAAGTTTATGAAGTTTGCGATCAAGACAATAACTTGTGTCACAATTAAATAAATACTCAGACTCGTTTTATCTTCACTATGAGTATATGACTCATACATATTAATATTTGGTTATTCTTTTCACTCGATTGAGACTTTCTTAACATCACCCCAAACTACGACCGCATGAACATTTGTTCTAGCGTCATATTTCGCTGCAATAATAAGTAATTTTTTCTTGATTATTTTCTATTTTATTTTTGCCACTAGTTTGATTATACATTGTATGAAACAATTTCCTACAGGTGTAACTCTAAGCTATTCTCTTGACTGTCGAACAAAGAGTCTTGGTTTAGCCAAAGTCAGAACAAGTAAGCTATTTGCCTTTATAAACTTTATCTGTTTCTAAAACATAAATGAACACCGTTAGTATACAAAATAAACAATACAGTTTATTAACACAGAGGAAACATACCGAACAGTAACTAGAGGATAGGAAAAATGAGTCATAAAATTGTGATTGCTGAATAAACAAGACATAGTCATACAAAGTCAAGGAAAGTTAATGTGGCGGTGGGCGTTTCACCTAATCATTGGCGAGTTCGTTTATTGATCACACTTTGCTTACATACACAGTCATTTATCTTTTTTCTCTGTTCTTAAACACTCTTATTAAACTATTTGCGTGTTTCATGTCCCTTTTATTTCGATTGCCTTATTTTCTCCCTTTCCTTTTTAAACTTTATTCACTATTCTTCTCAATTACGCATAACCTGATTTATTAATATTCTATTATTATTATTATTCTCTTTTTCAAATATGGCAAATATAATGCTACCATTATTGAAACCTGAAGTGGTTTCTTCACAACACTTATGCACCCATAAAATGTTTTTGAATAATAATAATGATAACCATGCATTGCAACTCAGCTGCTGCGAAAGGTTTTCGTGGGTTATGGTCGCTTCATCAAGCATTCAAATGGTTTGAGGGGGAAACGTTTCGAATTTTATATCCCACCTACGTAATACCACACTTAGAGTACTGAATCCAAGAAGCTAACCAATGTGTGATAAAGGATACTAACTCACTTAAACGTGTTCATCGTGTGGGAATAAACTTAATGAAGAGTCTCTCTAGACGCCCTTACAATGAACGTTTAAAACGCCTAAACCTTTTCCCTTTGTCGTATCGTAGGACGCGAGGCGACCTTATTCTGACATTTCGTATCTTTACTTATGATTTGGGTGTTAATACGTCTTATAGTTTTGCTCCGTCCAGCACTAATAATCTCCGAGGTCATGGCAAGATGGTTCAAAAATCGCAAACTAATAAACTTAAAGTGGGATCCCGTTTTTCTCATTGAGTGGTCAATACTGAAACGCCCTACCCGGACAAGTGGTATCAGCCTAATCGGTGAATATTTTCAAGGAGAAGCTGAACCTGTAGAACTAAGGTTTATTATGATATTAGTACTGCTTTATTAATAGACCTAATCCTAAAATTGTAGATTTGTCATGATATAACTGTCACATCATCGTCTACACCAATTCACTGCATCGTAACAATTACCAATACATGATGGAGGACAAGCTTAGGCTAGAGATAGAACAATATATTTAATATGGACAAAAAATATAAGGTAACATTCAACAGGGACTACGCCTGCATGGCCGAGCCATGCCATCAGATTAACTCGAATCAATTCCTTTCATTGTTCTCGCCTTTCCCATCGTTAGGTATTTCTCCGCGTTAAATACTGAATATCTATTTTCCGAGTAGTCTTGTGTTTAGCTTTGAGGATTGTGTGGTTATGGTCCAATGTCACTACAGACCTTCACTTGAAGGTAATCTGTCAAGATTAACACAGGTTCACCAACCTACTATCCATATTACTGAAGACTGAAGTCATGCAGCATCTTTAAATCCCTCTGAGTATCTAAAGAACTAAAGCAAATGAGGAAATTCTCTTCACAAAATTCAGGAAGAGGTGCCGTTATAATTTCATCTAATAGAAAGCTTCATAATTCAGTTTTTCTATGGACAGAAAAGTTTGCAGGAATTAACTCTTTCATGTTTTGTTCTACATGCATGTTTTCTTTGTTATGGTTTCGTGCCGAAATATAATAATGTCATATTGGGGTAGAGAGGTTTACAAAAGACATGGTATATCTTCATTATATCCTTGTTAACATTCTTATATTGAGATTGTCACACGTTTAGAGCTGAGTGGATTTTACTTTTCGTCTGTGGGGATGTTTATGCAATTACGAGCAAGAATACTCAATATTGATACCTGAAGTATGCGGTTTTGTTTCAATTGTATGTCATTCGAGAGATCTCGGTTCGGATCTTCAGAAGCAGTTGGAGGCATCTATTGAAACCACAAGAACTATAGTAACAAAGCACAGAGATGCACAAGGTTGGGCATGTTTACGTCTACATATTGAGGCATTTCGAGAAACGTAACAACTAGACAATAATGAAGGTGACTGTTTCTGTACATTCGATAAATCATCTCCTGCACGCGGCGGGTAATATTTTCGGTACAGAAGTTTTGGTAACCACCGAAGCGTAGTTCCATCGATATTATCATGAAAGCGAAATATTTCGGGTAGGAGCGTTTGTTCAAGCGGCTAACGAAACCGATTTCCGAATATACGGAGAGCAGTCGTTAATATTAGACCTAGGAGTTATATGACATCCTTCATAGATTTTCATAGTACTGCAGGTAAAGAAACGGATTCTTGTGGCTGACTTTTTCAGCTTTTAGAACTCACCGATAAACCTGAACGAAAGGAAACTTACAGATGGGAGCACTCGTCTACTGGTAAGAGGTACAACTACTAATTAATGAGACTTACAGCATTCACGTCATGAAAGCGACAAATAATCTCTTAGCTAATTTCTCATCTGAGTATGATAGTATCATAAAGGCTGATTACCAGACCGGCCGAATATGAAACTACACCATACCACAGGTCAACCGATTTGTGCGTGCTCACTTAGGGCTACCCCAAGACAAAATAAAGATCACAAAGCGGAAATTCAAACACACGATGGAGTTGGGAACGATAAAGCAATCCAGTAACCCATAGGCTTCTCTATTACACATGGTGCACAAAAAGGATTATAATTGGCGTCCATGCAATGATTTTTACTGTCATTACTATCATCGTTCAAATGGTCAGTCAGTCCGAGACAGATGTCAGATTCTTTATTTACGGAACCTGCCTTTGACATTACGTGGGAAACGTATCTTTTCCAGGCTGGACCTCGTAAGATCACACCATCGAATTCCGATGGCATTAGAAAACATCTGAAAAACAGCTATCATTACACCATTTGTACATTTAAATTTTTGACGACAACATTCAGCTTAAGAAATTCAGCCCAAATTTTTCAGAGATTTGTAGATGAATTGACTTAGCATTTGTTTATGTTGACAACATTATGATTGCCAGTTCCTCCAATTATAAGAATGTACATTATCTGAGAAATTTATTTGGCAGTCTTAAACGTTACGGGGTTATAATAAACTCTTTAGAGGGCATACTTGATGTCCCTACTCTTGACTTTTATGGACACCATATTGACGGACGAAGCATCAAACTGTTGCAGAAAGTGAGTGACGCTATCCTGAGCCAGATTCATTAAAAAACTATGATTTCTGGGCTTGTGCGACGTTTTGTGCTAAGATGCTCTGAAGTTTGGCAGACACCAAAAGATTTTTTAAGGGACAAAGTTCGTAAAAGACAAAAATTGCAGAATAAATAATGACTTAACATTCAGCTCGATGCAAGAGTGGCGTCCCAAGTGTTTAAAAGTTGTTTCCGAGAACAAATTTGTCATATGCATCAATTTTTAGGAAACTGTAGCGTGAGCAACTTAACAACGATAAGCCAAATAAAACGTCATAACGCCTAACTTTTAATCCGAACGTCTGTGTGATATTTATATTAACTAATGATTTATTTATACTTAGCTGCGCTTATTGCGAGTTTAGAATATAATACGTTCATTTGTGCTTATCTAGTTCTACCTGCCTTAAATTACACTACGAAAATTTCCGGTCAGCACATTTATTCGAATGTTTCCATTTATCATAGTCTACGACACATTCACGCTTTAGCCTTCTCTGTCGCAAATTATTAGTTATATGCTTAAAGTTGAAGTTATTTTTTGTAGCAATGACAAGAATGTCAGAGTCGCTTGTGTTATTCTTTTAACACGTCGTATACTTGTCATTTCCCACAGGAAGCATGATGGCTTGTCTTCATCTCGCAGTTTACTACTAGTATAAAATATATGAAAGGAAATTTAAATGTCATGGCCGATGAATTACCCCGGGCAGTAAGAAAAACTTTAATCCTGAGACCAAACATCTGTTTAGTGGACACGGCAAAGCTAAATGTAGACGATGATAAGTTAAAAATCCGAAAATAATTCGACAATAAGATTCGAATGAGTTCCGATTATTTCGTCTGACCTCACCATCATATTTTATGCTTCCTCACCTACTAGACTCCCTTTCGAAGATTTAATGTATCGAAACTATGTGTTGGGCCAAATATTTTTACACAAATAGCAACTGCAGTATATAGGTTCAGTAGAGAGACCACTGCACGCTGCATATACGATACCTCAGCCGAGACTATAGTTTCGACATTCCTTCTTCATTGAACTTCCAATTACGCTATCTCACTTTCTACCACTGTTGATCATGGTCATCAGTCGCAACTGCTTTTGTTTCAAGAATTCACTAAACTGTTGGTAGCACAGCATTAAAAAAGGAAATATCCAGGAGCTAATGGCCTTGTTGAAAGACTTCACTGCCAATTGAAAACTCCGTTTGTGTGTCCAACTGATACATTCAATTGGAGCGGTGCTCCACTCCTCATGAACTAAGAAATTCGATCAGTGATGAAAGTATATATCGGATTCACATCGGCGAAATTAGTTTACGGATCGACGTTAGTGCTTTCTACCTGGTCAATTAATTGGTCACGATGAGGAACCATAAAGTGATTCGATGAATTTCGAAAGCAGCATATTGCAAATCATACAACAACTACAACTACGCGTGCAAACGTACGGCACAAACAGATGGGAAAATATATCAAAACCATGTAAACTAATCTTCGTTTGAATTAAAGCTGTCAGGAAACCATTAACCCTACCACATGATGGACCATTTAAAGCAATAAATTGATTAAGAAAACATCCTATCATTAGGAAGAATGACAAGAATGATACTGCCTCTATAGACAGACCGAAACCTACTTACCTAGACATTCAACAGAAACAACAAATGCTTCAGTCATGTAAACAACCTGACTTCAGGAACCATAGAAAACAAAAACGATGTTCCGTCAACAGACATAAACTTATCTACGACTTGCATCTGCAGGACTATCAATAGACCTAAACGTCATGTTCATTTTACCGAATCAATCTTGTACAAAATTCCATAACTGTTTGCTAAATGTAAGTTTTTTCTTGCACACCTCGTTCTGACTTCGTTAGCTCCTTCAATCTAACTGTTTACTAACTACCCCGTCACACACGTTTTAGCTCACAACATACGGCATGTTCCCTGACATTTACACACAAACACTGTGGATATACATCTGAAATTCCTTGAAATTATTTTTCCTACATTATCATAGTTTTGGAGGCATATACGCGCCTGTGAACACTCACTCGTCTGACAATAACATATCACTTTTCTATTTTGTACATATTTGTTTGTGTGTTCCTTTAACTTATTCTTTCTGTATATTTCAGATTATTGATTGGGTTAAGGCATTTTTATATTTTTATTGTGCTACATCTTGTGACCTGTGTGCCCTGTTAATGGATAACGTAACGATACCGCCAATTGGAGGGTAGTAAATTATCGATCATACCAGTGACGCATAAAACCCGTGTGAGCAGACTAGAGTACTATCGGTCCTGCTTCCTGCCTAGCCCAGCCAGCTAAGTTCAGAACATCAATCCCAGCATCTGCAGTATGAATCACTTAACTTAAGCACACTGGGTTTATATGCCAACCAGGCAGACCACATCGTACTATAAAATAGGAAACAACAATTGTACAAGTATTAGCCAAATAAGGCTGTGAATGAGGGAGTTAGTAATTAATAGACAGGGCATAATTCAAGAACGGTAGATCGTCTAACAATAGTTAATAGGCCAAAATAGAGCTCACAATAAGAGGAACATGAATGTGAAGAGTTTAGTTATTTAACAATTATACGATAGAAATACACGCATAGTATTGGTCCATAAATGGATCCCAAAAGTTAATGTAACGACCGAACTGCCAGTATCCGGTTTGAACGCAGGACTGACAAACCAGAATGTATTCGAATAGGCCAGACTACGCTCTTCTGTATAGCTTAGCAAGCGTTTTGAGACACTCTTACTAAATTATATCAAAACACAAACTATGTGCTCAATTTAAACGGTTTTCAAACGGTACAGCCTGTTCTATACAGTTAGAAGTTTCTCTGACGAAAAATAGCGCACTGAGAATCAACAAAAATATTTGCAATAAAATGAGATCAAATATCTATCTTCAGGGATTCCGAAAATCCTCTCAAGCAGACAGTCATAAGGTTAACCATCACACACTGAATCACTCCGTGACCTTAAGCTTAGTCAAACACGACCTTACTGTCAATAGTCCGGCAACATGCAATATAAAATAAGGTAACAAAAGATAAGTCTTTTATCAAAATCACGTAATAAAAGCCATGACGAGGAAGACTAAAGAACAAAAGGTGTGGTTAAACGATATCTGAAAAAGGTTAAAATACACGACAGGGAGAAAAAGCAAATAAATGACAGTACTGTCCAACAAAAAAGCTGCGGTGGGATTTTCATCGTTCTCTTTCCGTTACAGTTACCATTCATTATGCTTATCGGGACCTAACATGTGGTCTGCCACAAGTCTGAATCCATTTTAAATAGCTTCTTTTCAACACATTCCAAAGAAGCGACGTGATCCTTAAAGCTTTTAGCTGATATGGTATTAAGCAAACATAACAATTATTTTTGAATAACTCCTTATGTTCCAAAAAAGAAGCCATTGGATAGTTTGTTAATGAAAATAGAGTGTTGGTGTACTGCACTTTCATTCATTCATATCAAAATTAGAATCGTGATGCTCGGTTGTTATAATAAAAGGATTAAACTATTCCAGGGAGACCCTAGGTTTGAACTATAAGACTTACTCAACTGGAAGTGGCTTTGATTATCCCGTTGTTGGTCTTTTGATTGAGATTTGATCAGTCGTGGTCAGCATATACGGATATTATGTGGATTGCCTCAGCATGTCCGTGATATCAGAATAATATAGAGTAGGTGGGGTGAAGGTGCACAGGATCCCCGTATGTCTAGGAAAGCTGATCAAACGTCAGTCAAAATATCAACAACGGGGTTATATATGCTATTTCCAAGTGAATTATAACTTATAACCGTTACACAAAGAAGTAGCCATTCTGACGTGACTGTTAGATGAATAACGCATTGACGTTTAACGCGAAAGATACAGGGTTCAAGAACGGGAATAAACATCAGTTCTGGAATACAAGTATACTTACTGACGATCTCAAGGTAAGACGAAATGCGCGTACTAAATTCTACTGCTAGCCACATTTTATCTTTTCTATATTACGACGTCCACTCATTAGTAAACCTAAATGCATTTCAGAAACAATACTTATTGAGATCATTTTGTATAGAATAATTAATAATACCGTTCATGACTTCAGAAAATTTGAAAAGCAAACATTACTGGGTACTTGTGACCGTAATGTCTACGAAAAATTAGGAGGTTAATAACTGTAACATCTAGCTATAATCGTTCAGTTTTATTTATATGTTAACTCTTAGCCACTTGACTTTTATCTTTATATCAACCAGCAATATTAGTTCGATTGATTTTAAAACATACTAACTAGTTCAACGATTATTGGAAATAATCCAGTCCGGAGGAAGGCTGTTGTAGTGCGTTTAGTCTTGGGCAGTATTATAATCTGCCTACAAATATGTCCTATATTGGGATACGTACTGATAATGCAGAAAGAAGTTATTGACGTCTCGAGAACAATGTTGCACCAAAGCGGTACGCCAATTAAATATAATATCACTGTAAACCTTTAAGAGGTTAGATCATTTACCTAACACTTTTAAACGTATCATCTTGAGTTCATGTGATAACAGTTGCCTTTACCCTGATTTGTGACCGCGAAGATAAATGGTGTTTTCTGCTCAGGAATCAAAAAGATAAAATATTAACGAGGCAATAGAAAGTTTAGATTACAGACGTGGGTAATAACTGCCTAAGATCACGCCAAAAACTGGTCTGTATATCACTGTAGGTGATTACTGCAATCTAGATAGGCTAGTTTCTGATTTTACAGAACCGAGGTATCTGGCATGATGACCCTAATGTTTAGGGTAAGAAAACATTTCTTCTGCACTGCATATTTCACTGTAAGACAGGAAGCAGGAGAAGTATTGGATATTAATAATATGTATTTCTGCCAGAGCAGGTGCATGCCATCTTTATAGACATGATCTATAATTCACAAATTTGGTTTGCATATAAGATGCTTCCCAAGCAGGTCTGATAAGTAGATGAAACAGACAGAAATAAAAGGTATTATATTCGTGCAGATGTCCCAGAGAGTTATTAATTAGATTTATATTTTAGTATTGCATTATGAATGTAATTTTTACAATACGTTTATAAAATGGCACTGCGTCCTTGTTGAGACCATGGAAAACGTACGCTAGGTCCAAACTCAGCATTATTGCATTAGAATTTTGTTTCTTCTAGGATTTATCCAACAAAAATTTTTAAGAAGTTTATGGTCCTTACAAACTACACGTAAAGAACGCATGGTATGAACGGTGACTTGAAGAATGCGAACCTTAAATTTGTTCCTTATGATACAAACTCCATAGCTGTGTACTGAGGGCATGATGCTGAAAAAAAGGAAAAAAGGAACAGAATTGCACCTGAATATAACCTCTAAACAATGCCTAACAGTTAGTAGATACAAACTGCCTTCGAACGAGCGGCCCCCAAATGCCCTGGAATGGCCGAGAGTGGGAAGGGCCCGCCATCCCTCTCTAAATACACTCGCAAGGCTACGCGTATACAACCACTGCTACAGAATTCCTAATCACTGCCTTCTCACGGCAGGGGTGTTCTTTACGAAATTTAGAAGACAAAAAGCGAATTTCCGGCGTTTTAACCAGGCCGGTTGACACGGTGAGTCCACTTAGAGGAGTTGGAAAACCCTGATTCCAAACCAATGGTGCACATGAGCTCCAGTATCCTGAAGGAACAGAAGGTGTATGAACCTATTGTTGGTCGCCGGCTACCACGGGACTGCATCTCCTAAAGTCGCTCCATTGCCATGTGGATTAGACCTTCAGGTCGAAGGCTCCGGGTCTGGCTACCTAAGAAAACCACCTGCTTCGGTTTGGACACCCGAGCAGTATCACAGCCCACACATAGATCAAGCGACCGAATGAAATGACGATACTTACGGAAAATACTATTCTTGCTTCGATTAACAGTCAAACGATTCACATTATTATTATTTACTCTGCAACTTATTCACTCTCTTTTATTCCCACTTTATATATCCTTATTTTTCGAAATATATAGCGGCTCGCCTATGGTGGAAATTCGGTTCTATCTAAACGTTCTCGGGTCACTGTCTGGCTGAAAATTGTATGCTACAACCGAATACGAATACTTAAGTAGTTTTTCTGAAACCACGTGCATCATTCAAACTGGCTGCCTTCGACGTTCTCACACTTATACAGATCGGACAACAAATAGGGCTGGCTATGTCTTTGGAAAGCTTTAATATTGACGTTTGTTGTCTATCCGAGACCCGTATTCAAGACTCAGTTCTATCTAAGCGCTCTTGAGTCAGTGACTACAGCTGGGGCAGCACTAGTCGATTGGATTCCCATTAACAGTCGGTTAAGTGTTGTTAGATTAGGAAGTTCCATCAAAGTGAAAAGAAATCGGTGTATTTTCGTCATATCCGCCTATACCCCGACAGATTGCAGCCCGGATGCAATCAAGGATGAGTTCTACCACCAATTAACTGTTCTTCTCCAGAAAGTGCGTTAGACAGATATTGTAGTACTAGCTGGAGACTTGAATGCTCAGGTCGGGCGTCTAGGCACAGAAGAAAGTCGTTTAGGTGGCCGATGGGGACTTGTTGGTCGCAGGTAAGATAACGGGGAACGTCTACTGCAACTATGCACAGACCACAACCTGTTTCTGGCTAGCACTAACTATTGGCATAGTCATCGCTGATGTGCCACCTGGCGTCCCCTTTCTGCATCTCAAGCCTGGACTCAGATTGATCACATCACGATCAGCTACCGCTGGCGTGGTTGTGTACAAGACTACCGCTCCTTTTGGAATCTGATCATGCCCTGGTCTGCTCCAATCTCACCTCACTTTTCAGTGTCCAACGAAGTGACCGCCATCAGAGGATTGGCGTTAGCAAGCTGGTTGCAACTTCTGTTGCTAGTAAGTATTGAACCGAGCTAGGTTCTAGGCTAGGTACCATTCCACCGAAAAGTATAGATGAGCATTGGTTGCAACTTCATGACGCCATGAAAATGGCGAGTAAAGCCCTTGCGGCTTACTCGGAGCGTGCTAATGAGCTGAAGGCAGCGGCTGCATCTGGTAACTACCGGAATCTCTTCCAACTCATCCGAGCTACTGGCAGCAAGAAGTCTGGTGTGAGCGAAACAATCTGCGAAGATGACAGGATGCTAATCACTAACATCCATTGACTTCTTGGACGATGGGCATAATTCATCGAAGGTCATTTCAACTGGCCTGTTGCACCAGCAACATCGGCCAGATTGTCCTGCCCTTCATGGCCGGTGACGACTGATCCACCAAATTAGACGGAAGTCTGCAAGGCACTCCAACTCTTAATAACAAAAATTATTATAATCAACTTTGCGCAGTGGCGGTACCGTAGCCAAAGAAGTTTATCTGAGGCGCGGTTGGTTTTAGTTGAAAACTACTCCCAATACCCCGCACCGATGGCGTGAAATATCGTTGTTGGATGCAATTTTTCTAGGCCGCCTCTAGCCCAATTTTATTTGTCCACAAATGCCTTGGTATGGCCGAGAGTGTGGAGAGTCCGTTCTCCCTATCGAAATGCTCTTACATGGCCACGTGTATATAGCCTCTGCCAGGGAAGTTCTTCTCAATGTCTTCTCGTGACGGGGGTGTTGTTTACGAAAATGAGAGGACAAAAAGCAAGTGTCCGGCGCTTAAACCGGATCCAAAACCAATGGTGCACATGGGCTCCAGTATCCTGAAGGAACAGATGGCGTATGAACCAATCGTTGGTCACCGGCTACCACGGGACTGCATCTCCTAAAGTCGCTCCATTGCCATGTGGATTAGACCTTCAGGTCGAAGACTCCGGGTGTGGCTCCCTAAGAAAACCACCTGCTTCGGTTTGGTTACCCGGACAGTATCACAGCTCTCACACAAATCAATTGAGATTTGTGTGGCGCATATATATTTGGTGCCTCCTTGTACCAATATCTATGTGTCAAAACAAATAAATAAATAATATATTTCTGCATGAGCAGGTAAATGCCATTTTTACAGGCATGGTCTACAAATTACAGCATTTGTTGGCTCATAGAATGCTTCCCAACTTGTTAAGCTTATAGTTGTTATAAAGCTGACTCCTAGAGCGCTTGCTGTTAACTATGACCTTGAGGAGGCTCGTACGTCAAGTTTATTTCAGACGTCAAGAGTGCATGGGCACTGGGGTAGGCCATGGATTTTCGCGCACATGCTACATATCGTCGCGGATTTTTTGTGTCGTTATTTATCAGGTATTAACAGCCTTTTTTCCATCAAACGTCAATTTTCGTAATGTTTGTGTTTGTTACATAATTTTTATCCCAGCTTATTAGCAGTTTGAAGTATTTGTTGCTCACCACCTGAGTGAATGTTTAGTTAACCTAATATGGTTATTTGTAACAATAAAAACTCAAGCAAGTATAATTCACCATTTTTCAAGTCAAAATAGGTCAAAAATTGAGTTTTCAGGAAAATAATCTTTAAAACCTATTACATTCGGTTCACCTCGTAGATTATGGTGATGATGAACATGGATGTTGGTAGTTATTTATAAAATATAGGTTGAACTAATTAACCGCTAAACTATATGTGAATATCATATAACTTGCTAATACATAGACATAAACAGTTATATCCATTATATGTATCATCATTTTATATTAAAGCGACGTATTATTATGTAACGTATCTTAGAAGAAATATGTGAGTAACAATTGACGTTGATAGTCTTTTCTATCCACTTTCTGAACGTATATAGGAACGGTGTATAACACTATTGGAAGTGCCACATTAAGTAGTCACAAATTCTTCACAAGTAAACGATGCATGTTTCTTTTGAGCATGGTGACTAAACCATGTATTTAATACTGATTTGTGGTGTGTCTGTTATAGGGTTCACGAATAAGTTTCCGTAAACTGAATCCGCAATCACTAACCAAATTATGAACAAAGTTATAATGCATATAGTCGAGTAACATCTAAATGGTGCTTACCAATTTTTTGTTAATACCAAATATCTAGGTGAAAAACAAGAAGGGTTAGAAAATGAAGAGCGCTGTTTGCATGAAATAATAGTGATAGGTTATTTGCAACCTGCTAGTGAAGTTTGAAGGCAATATGAGCTGTGAAACCATTAACATTTCATTTACATCATAAACTTGGTATAAACAAATGTCATAAGACTGTATGTAAAGTGTGATCGATAAACGAACTCGCCAATGATTAGGTGAAACGCCCACCGCCACATTAACTTTCCTTGACTTTGTATGACTATGTCTTGTTTATTCAGCAATCACAATTTTATGACTCATTTTTCCTATCCTCTAGTTACTGTTCGGTATGTTTCCTCTGTGTTAATAAACTGTATTGTTTATTTTGTATACTAACGGTGTTCATTTATGTTTTAGAAACAGATAAAGTTTATAAAGGCAAATAGCTTACTTGTTCTGACTTTGGCTAAACCAAGACTCTTTGTTCGACAGTCAAGAGAATAGCTTAGAGTTACACCTGTAGGAAATTGCTTCCTACAAACTTTTGAACAGTAATTTCGATATACTTACTGAAATGACTTCCAATAAATACTACGATTCCGATGAGATTCCTGAGTTATCACCCCATCATTTGGGAGTTTATGGCGAGAATCAATTTGAAAAGGACGAACTCAAAAACAATAGCATGGTAGAACTAAAGTTAGCTAGGTTGCGATTAATCCAGTTGGAAAAGGAAATT
This sequence comes from Schistosoma spindalis, assembly GCA_946903255.1. Taxonomy (NCBI): domain Eukaryota; kingdom Metazoa; phylum Platyhelminthes; class Trematoda; order Strigeidida; family Schistosomatidae; genus Schistosoma; species Schistosoma spindalis. Next base: position 12,483,062 of record OX336416.1, on the reverse strand, counting down.
GAACTAGAAAAGTTACGCCGCCAGGGATGTGAAAGTTCCGGCCAATCAATAAGCGACAGTGGGAATACAATATTAAAAAACTTGTATTTACCAAGAAGAGAAGTCTTAAAATTTGATGGTACACCGACAAATTATTGGAATTTCATTAGAAATTTCGAAGAATGCATCGGGAGTGAGAATATTGGATTTAGAGCTAAGTTAAATTACTTGATTCAATATTGTGACGGAGAAGCGAAAGCCGCTATCCTTCATTGTTCTATGCTACAACCAGAGATAGGTTACCGTCAAGCCCTAAAGCTTTTAGAGGAAACATTTTGCCAAAAACACGTAATAGCACACACGGTTATCGACAGCTTTCTAAACTTTCCCATTATAAAAAAGAATCAACTAGATGGCTTGAGAAGACTGTCTCGTGAAATGCAAGCATGTGGTTTGACTCTCGAACAGATGAATTACGTTTTTGGTTTGGACTCTGCTAGAACTATTGAAACTATGGTTCTGAAATTGCCAGCGCACATTCAACAAGAGTGGCTAAAGGTAGCTTATAAGATTATCAGAGAAGGTCGAGAGCCTCTGTTTGCCGATCTTGTTGAGTTTGTAAAGGAACAAGCTGATATAGCTAATACTAGATACGGCCTACTCGTCAACCGCGGTAGTAATAGTGACAATAGAGATGTTGGTGTTTTAAAAGGGAGAATTAGCGGAGATTACAATGCAGCAAGGATATCTTATGCAAGTACTAGTAATGGCAATGTTGCCTTACGTAGTTTGTCCTGTGTGGAGTGCTCAAGTAATCATCCTTTAGAATAATGTCAGAAGTTTAAAGACAAGAATGTTAGAGAAAAAAAAATTCGTCCTTAGACACAAGTTATGTAATGTTTTTCTAAAGGCAAACCATGTAGCGAAAAATTGTCGATTACCGAGGTCGTGTGCTGTTGAATTGTGTGGCTGGAGACACCATACCCTGTTACACGAGAAGCGGGAAACCAAAGAAATACTAATGGTGATGCCTACATTAATACTCAGCTATGTACAGGTACAGAAAGCATTGACAATCAAAAAATTGCCGGCAGTTTACAGGAATGTGCCGACGGCGCATCAAATAGCACCCTGGTCCTATCTAAAAGACATAAGTTTTCCGAGAGTAGAAGATGAGAACGTCAAACTGTTGATTAGGTGCAACGCACCGGGCATACATGAGATGAAAGAGATAAGAGCCGGAAAGACGAATGAACCGTCTGCTGTGAGGAATAAATTGGTTTGAACGCTGTTCGGCCCTTACAGAGAACCCCGTGAAAGCAATCCTGTACTGAATTACCTCTCGGCTGAGGAGGAATTAGAAGATAAGTTTGAACAATTGCATTTAACTGAATTCAAAGACCCATTTAGTTGTACTTCATTGATGTCTGTGGAAGATCGTATAGCACTACCAGAATTGTACAAACCACTGGCTAGTCAGATTCATTGCTCTGCCGATGCCTCAGAATCTGCATATGGTGTTGCGAAGTATGCTCGTTCTGAAAATGCCTCTCGTCAAGTTGATTGTTCCTTTTTATTAACTAAGTCCAAGTTTTTTAAGCCAAAAAGTGAAGCACCATCTGCTAATAAACCCAAATCATTTCTTAGAAAGCCTAAGGAAAAGAAGGACGAAAAACTGAAAGTCAAGACTACGAAAAGGCCGAATGCTACTGTAACAAAGAAGCCGGTAACTGAGACCCTGAAAAAGCAGGCAGCACATATTCGCCATGGTATCGACGATGATGTTGAGAAAGGCGTCCTTGTACGAGTTGTGAATAAGAGTAAGGGTGTATCTAGTAGCTTTACAGGAACCAATGCTATTCTTAGACGCATCATGTGCAGTTGGAACCAGAATAAGATAGCAAATGTCTTTTTTGAGAGAGGTTGTGAATGGCGCTTTAACCTTCCGAGAGCTAGTCATCGAGGCAGTGTATGGGGATGCATCATGAAGTCAATAAGAAGAATTCTGCGATCACTATTGTTCAGAAGGTATTGACGGATGAGTCTTTGATGACGTTTTTGATAGAAGCTGAAAGAATGCTGAACAATCGACCACTCGTAAAGCTAGTTAGTGACTGTGATGATCTGGATGTACTTAGACCAAATAAGTTATTGTTAGTTTACAGAGATTTATCAATCGACGAATCGAAGTTGAGTAGGACGTGCTTATATAGCCTATTCTGGAACATTTGGTTACGGGAGTACCTACCGACCCTTCAGGCGAGATTCAAGTGATTGGATGTGAGAAGGAACCTAAAATCGGGAGACTTAGTGTTGGGAAACAATATTGGCTCACCGAGAAATCCATGGCCCAAAGCCATTGTCGAACATGTAAGCTGTGGCCCTGATGGACGAGTTCGTACAGCAAAGTTGAAAACTGCAAATGAAGAAATCGTTCGGGATGTACGTAGCCTATGCTTACTGGAAGAAGCCGGTTATCTGAAGGGGACAACGACCCAGGACAATGGACGTGAACGCAGGTAATTTGTGAACTCGGTACATGAAATCCATCCTAACTTCTGTCGCTTAACACGTTCGACTACGCGGTTATCATGGTTGGTATAATTACTCAGCGAATTTGTTGGCTTGAGATCAATATGAATAATAAGTTAATTGAATAGTTTCACACTATGACAAAAGGAGAATATAAGGCACTTTAACCAGATCACGTTAACTGGAATTCAAAAATCATCCGAAGAAAATCGAAGAAACAAAGGAACCTGCCATAAAATTCGTAAAGCGAAAAGATGGAGAATAATAATAATTTATTCTCAAATAACATTCTGTTACATGAGGCATACCAGCTTACAGGCATGACCAAAGCGTAACGGAAGATACAGTCTTCACTGTAATGAATTACCTAGTCAGTTTGATATTTTATGTGGCACATTGATCGTAAAACTATGGTAGATAACACTTCCCACATATGAATGCCAAAAATATTAGTAAGATACGTATTGTCAGTATCACAGTTAGCGCGCTTTATGAAGGTTGCGACGTCTCAACTGATGGTCGAGAATAGATCCATGTGAAGTTGAGGGCTTCTAAAAACCACAACCTTATATCCCTCTGGAATAATTGAGACTTTAATGATGGTGCAGGACGAAGTCATCTGTTTCATATCTGTTCTCGGTGGCATATCTCAAGGGGGCTGAAACATAGGGTAATAAAAAGAAAGGACGAGAAGCAAAGCAGACAATGTTCATGAAGGACTAGTGAAGCTATGACTACTCAGTCTAATTCTCTTTTATTAAGGTACTTATTGAGCAAGAGCATTCTAATAGGTTAAAGAAAATAAGTGTTAACAAAGTTTTAGTGGATAAGCAACAGACAAATAGAGGTGGTTCACAAAGAAGCTGAAAGCATGGGATTATGTGTAGTTATAAAATATAGTGCTGAGCACAGAATTCTGACACACAAATGGCTGTCGCCCTTTTTTGTCGAAGCGATTTCGGCTCATTTTTTATTGATTTTATGGGGGAAATTGTCTACTTTTTCTTGTAATAGGATTACTCTGTAGGAAGTAAAACCAACTCAATGTCACACACATGATTTGAAGATGTATTTTGTGTAATAAATTGGCATCAATACCATTGGTTCGTGACATTCCGCCAGACCATAAGGATCTGTAATTAAACAAAATGTTCTGTTCTACTAACATGGGTGGATTGAAGTTATCTCCTCACCATCATGTTTGCTGGTCAGCAACACCACCCTCCCTCCTTTCGTGATGTTAGGCTCTCTTACATTTGTGGTCAGTATGAATACTGCTTTGATTAAAGCCCATAGTTGCAATACACTGTCTCTACTAGTTCCATGTTACAAGCAAATCAGATAGTTAAAGCATTTGTATCATGGGTTAAACATCCATTTAGTATATCACACTGCTATTAAGACAACTAATGGTAAAAGTTAAAAAATACACACGCTAGATTATTTGTGGTGTAAAGATGGTAAGGACTAATAGCAAATCAAAGAATATGAAAGAGCATAAGATTGTAAAATTTTCAGGGTAAGAAAAATAAAACATTGAGCGACTCACATGAATTTAGGACATTTTGAGCTTCTTATGATCAGCCTTGGTTGATCAGCATTCATAGGATTAGTGAGTTGTCTGTCTACTTGCAATAAATGGACATGACACTTAGGAAGAACAATGTATACTTAACCTTTCGAGAGATTTGGAAACTGAAAGTGAAGGTTAGCAGCATAAGGCCATGATTAATAATCAATGAATCATGGGAGAGGATAAACCACGTGTTCTGTAAGAGCTGGGTTATTGAGGTCATTTTGAATCAGGGATACACTTTCACTTAGAGTCTCAGGCTTGTAGCTGTATACTATTTTGAGATCATCAGCATATAAGTATGGTTTCCCAGATTTTATGATGTTACATATGTCGTTTATATTCATAAGAAACAAGAGTGGACCTAATATGCTTCCCCGGATGACTCCACTAGTTATTGGTCTAGGTGATGAGAAACAGTAATTGTACTTTACTATCTGTTTACGTTCTGTTAAGAACGAAGCAAACCATGAATATAGTTGGTTGCCTATTCCGAAGGACTTTGGTTTGATGGGAAGCCTTTTATATGAGACCTTATTAAAGGCTTTCTTAAAGTCTAAGAATAGGACTGATACAAAGAATCCGTTGTCTTGTTCCAGAGTTATATCATTCAGGTAGTCTGCTAGGTATTTATCGCATGATCTGAACCTAGGAAATCCATGCTGGGAGGTCTAGATGAAACGTTGAACTACCGCCGTCTTAACTACTTTCCACCACTCTAAATACCACTGAAGTTATGTTTATAGGCCGGTAATTGTCGACATTTGCTTCAGGTCCTGTTTCAATTTCGGGAATATATGTAGTTTTCCAGGCAGTAGGATAACACGCTGTAGAGAGTGATATCGCATGTAGTGTGAGAAGCGAAACACACATATCATCACCATGTTTTATCATGCTAGCCGGAATACCATCTGGTCCATCGGTGTAGGAGCGTTTCAATGTACTAATTGCCTTAGAGATATTTTGCACAATAAAGTCTACATTAGTAATTTCACAAGGAGGTACTGGGATTGGTTCTGAATCATTTAGTGGTTTTTCGTTAGTTAACGAGAAACAAAAGTCCCGTAACAAGCTTAGGATCTTCGTATACTTGTTCTTCTTTAATAAATATGTTCCCTCTCGATTTAGAAAGTTTAAGTTTATTTTGAAAGAGTATGGTGAGTACAGAGAAGTTATTATTAAGTTCGACTGCACGTTTTTTCTGTGCGATTGTTTTTGTGTACGTAATGCCTCTGTTCGGACAAATATTTCCGTCATCGTTACTAAAGAGGAAAAGTCATTCAAGTTGTGGAATTGAGTACAATCTCTTTAAAGACGTCTTCGTGTACCGACCGGTATATACAGGTCTTTAGAGAACGTAGATCTGCAGTATTCTAAAGGTGCGATTTTAGTGATGATATTTCTGATGTTGTGATAAGATATATTGGTTAGTGTGTCGGTATTGTTTGCAGTGAAGAAAGTTCCCCAATCAGTGCTTCCCAGGAAATTGTGAGAGTTATTCCAATCAACCTTGCGATAGTTTCTACGAAGTGTTACGGTTTTACGTCTACCGGTTGTGGTTTTTATATTAAGGCTACATATGATAATGTTATGGTCACTACCTGGGAACGTTTTTACAATATATACAGTATTCGGGGTGAGGCACTGGTAAACACTAAGTCGAAGATATTTCGATGTCTGGTGGGGCTACTGACATACTGAGTCTATTGTCAGAGATCTAGTCATTCAATAAATCGGTCATAATTTTTCGGCGCCCTAACTGGGAACCAAGAAATTTCGGGCATGTTGAAGTCACCACCAATAAGCTTGCCCGTGAATGAAAGGGATGATGCTAGTGTTAATACCTCCGTAAAACTGCTATTTCACCTGTTGATGCGTTAGGTTGACGGTAGACACAACCAAACAGTAAAGTTACGGAATTCGATGGCTTTGAAACAATCCACACCAAATCCTTCAGTTTGTTTAGTTCAGGCATATCACACACATGGTTGATACAAACAGGGCTAACTCAGACTTTTTGTTGCAGATCGATCTTGCGTTGATAAGATATATATTAAACAAATGGCCTACTAAGTTAAAATGGGTGTGGGTATTTCGAATAAATTGGTCGTACCCTCGCGGGTGTGATATGGGTTTAAAGTGAGGTATTGAATGTTCTTCAATAGCTCGGCATTTCGGAAGCTAGAGTTAGTGGGAGATGTAACAAACAAGCTAGTGAAGTTGATTAAGAAATTTACCAAGAAGGGAAGGGTGGGAGTACTCTCTGATGGAAACTGTACGGGGGAAGCAAGTTTATGTTCTGTATGTGGTTTGAAATGATTTCAGTTATATGCTTCAACGGTCGTATTCCAAAACGTCTGGTACAGGCCGACTATGAATTGTGTTATTTGCAAAATAGTCTTGATGGTTAAGCTCGTATCCTGTGTTACAGCTATTCTTAAGGACTAAGGATAATATCTTACCATGATTTACCAGCTTCTTTTTCCTCTATTATCGTTAATATAACTAGGTTCTTGCCTGGAGGGTGTAGTGACCTACTTTTGTCAACAGAAGACGATTGGTTCAATGAAAACAATTATTATTATAACCAATTGTACCAGTGATTGTTTTACTGTTCTGATGACAGCCGTTACTCTCACTCTCCCGTTGACTTTGAACTTGTACGAATTCGGTTGCGTTTAGTAACCACGCTTGTATTCCTTTGGCACGATCTCGATATTCTTTCGATACCACGAGATCGCCAGCAAATACATCTCGACTACAGCCATCATCTGCCTTCTGATATTGACCTACGGGAATCTTATTGGTTGACTGGAACGTAGTCTTCTTATAGTGGTGTTCATAGTCAATCGCGACTCGACACCACACTACAAGGTATTGGTGATCCACTGCTACTAGACACGGAAGACCGTTAAGCGAATGCTTCTTTCATTCCGTCCACAACCATTTTCAATATGACGAAACACTCCAGCGAAATATCTAAATCGATGGAGTACCACAAGTAACGAAACAGGTACTTATAGAGAGAACACCTAGTTGTCTTTAATATCTCCCTATGAAACTAAGGGGACGACAATAATTTTTGAGCAAAATTTTATTGGTGCATCATTACTACTGTTACAGGTAGAGCAATATTTGATGCAGAAAAAAAGTTTAATAAGTAGCTATGTTAAAAATAAAACAAGGAACGTCATATAACAAACGGCTCCTGACACATCTTCACACTTTGTTGTATTCCAATCCATGGTTTTTATCGTGAAGAATACTACACAAAGACAAGCGTTAAAGAAACTACAGACTTACCTACTTATTGATGATCATTAAGTAAAAATTGGCTTCGTCCAATCTGTACATACTGTTTACCTCGTCTTGGTAGTGAAATTGTTGTCAGTATGGAAGTTGTGAGTGTTATTTATCTTCTTTCGACTGCAGTGATGATTGAATTTACCTGTAAGAGTTCGTCTTCATATGTATACCTGTAGCATCTGACGACAAGGACACCGGCATGTCCCAGTTTATCCACGATCCAGGTTACATCTGCTCCTAATTCTTTCTGCTTCCGATAAAACAGAACAGAACACCTTCTACCAAAATTATACCCATAATTTACTCAAATAGGACAAAAGTTTCCCCGAAATAAACAGATGGGCAGTTAAGAAGCAACAACCGGTCATACGTGTGCACTACTAGACAGAGAGCTATTGCGATGTTCTTCGTAATGATTTTTTAGTTTTGGTGCAGCAAAGGACCACGTAAATATGAGAACACCTGATGTTCGTGCAACCCAACGGACCCCCAACAAACCCACAGCAATTGTAACACGTGTAATCAACAGTCACAGAAAGGCGAGAAGATCTGAAACCACAACACACACAATGGTAACCGAGCACTTCAAACCACAGAAAGAACACGGAATAAAAACCACCAGTTGTTTATTTTAAAATTGAAATTCACAGGTTATGTGCAGAAGGGGGAGCTAGTTTACAAAAAAGTTTTATGAGTCATCCTGTGGGCTCAGTGCCTGCAGAGCTTGCTCTTCTTCCTCTTAAGCATTTGTTCTTGGTCTCCCTGCAATAGAAGGAAAAACAGAATCTATTAACAACAGTATACATTATGATTTTAACGCCATTACACAATTTAAACACGGAATTACCGCCTGTATCAGGCCGTTCAAGGTCGTTGCAACCAACGGCGGTAGGCTTTGAAAGTTTCTGGAATTTTTCTATACCGAGTTGTGTATTTGTTTTCTGAAATTTCGAATGGCTCTTAGTACCTATTGGCTATTTGTACTTTTCGTTGTTTAATTTCGGAAGTTTGGTATAATGTAGCTGGATGGTGAGTACTTCTGTTTTAAATGTCTTCAATGGTTCGAATGGGTAAATTGACCCAATCTCCCTATTTCGGGCAAATTTTAGGGAATTCTGGGTAAATTTTAGGGTTTTGGGGAAGTATTGGAGAACTTTCCCAACCGAACCAATGAGATATAGGATAACAGGTCTTGGATTTTCGCGCGAAATTCATTCATATGGCTAAATGCAGCTTTGGCGACGTAGCTGATGTCAGTTCGTGATGAAAACTCTTGGTCTAATTCTTAACCCTTACCATCAACTGCAAATCATAATTCCATTTCCTCACACTGATTTATAACCCCTATTTGGTGCTAGTCATTAGATGAATATATTCAAGATCACTAGCGTCGCTCAAAGGTAGTCTATAATTATAGTCTCACCCACTTTTTTATACATCGTTTGACTCTAACAATTAGTTGAATTTAAAAATCTAACGAATACCACCTAAAGATCGTCCATAAACTATAACCACAGTATTACTAGCCACTCGTTTGGAGTTAAGTTATGATCTCAGCTTATGGGGTTTTCAAGAACCTTTAAGATGTGTTGTAGATTGGCTCATTTTTCAAAATCCATATTTCAGATGCAGTTTCACGTACATTTGGCACATTATTTCAAGTATGTTGTCTGAGCTTCGAAATGCCTTACTAATTTTTCACAAGGTTAGGGAACTGACAAAAATCACACCAGTGCTTTGTACATTTCTAAAATCATTGCTTACTGTAACTCCTAAGTGCTTACGGTCACTAACTTTAGACAGGCTTGTTTCATTTGCTGTGTTGTGGTGTAGATTACCACAGGGATGTTTCCACTTCGGCACTTTTACTAAACTGACTTGTCTCTTGATCACATCATCTACACCGCTCAGACTTTGCTCCCCATATTCTCTTTTAAGTTGATATGTAAATCCGAAACTGAGACCGCAGATTCACATATATTCGTGCTGCTTATAGTTTGTTTCTTAGCGTGCTTTTTCTTTTTCTTAATAACAATGCCTACACCTGTATGCTTGTTATCCACTTTTCTAATGGGGTTCACCTTGATGGTCTTATTCAAATCCAAAGATGGACTAATGATAACACTCACCATTTCCTCGAAAACTGAATTTAGCTCATCTGCTGCCTGTTTATCTGAGGGCAATTTTCTAATTATGTTCAGCAACTCAATCGCCTCAAGAATCAGCAGAGACATTGTAGAACAGTATGATTTGCACAGCCAACATTATAGTGGCTTGTAGCACCTTTTATCTGCAGCCAGTGTGAGTCCGGTGCACACATTAGGATACCACTTATTTCAGTTGTCACATTGCATTCCATCGTCGACCGGGAAATAGCATGCAGGTTTGCCATGACGATGTTTTTCTTGCGCTGTAAATTTGTTTTGTGATCTCACAGGAAAAAAAGCAGCGAAAAGGGATCTCTAGAAAAGATGTGTTTTAAGGCTTGATAGGTGATAAACACTGAATACAAGCAAAGACAGAGGTTTGTATATTACTGTACCTAACAACAATAAAGAAACCCGACTCCAATAGTTATAAAAAGGCCTTAACACCTTTGGATACAAACAATACTAAAGGATATACTCAACGAAGAAAACAAGTACCAGCGCCCTTTTTGTGTCTAATCAGCAGGTACGGGTGATAAACTCTCAACATTTTAATATTATCCACAAACAACAGGATGAATAGTTTCTATTGGTGTAGGTTATTTGTCTTCTATGGTGAAATTTGCAGTCTTTCTGAAAAACTACCCTACGTAACTACAACAGCCTCAACGAAGATTCTCGACGTTTTTTGCTTAGTTATCATTATAGGGTTCAGTTTTTGATCGTTCTTTATCGACGAGGTTGTTGAACGTATAGTTTTTCTAGTTTAAGCTTAATCATATACGGTTTCTTACGTATTTCGGATATTTTGTCTAGGTAAAATTTGATTAACATGTAGGAGATTCAAACTTTAGTGCACAACACACCTAAGGAAATAGTTGCATTTGTTCAAGTCAAATTAAATGTGTAGACATTTCTTTCATTATTCGGTGATACGTCTGGGTAAAAACAAACGATACAGCAGACCTTCGACAGCATTTCAATTAGAAGTGTTTAGTTATAAAACAGTTTAATACAAACAAACAGTAAAATTACCACCGGCAAACAGTTTGACATAAATAAAGGACCTTTACGCGTTGAATTATTTCTTGTAGTAGATGAAAAACGGTCAGGGTTAGAAATTATGGTTAAAAGTACGGCTCGACTTACAGAAAAATTTATATAAGCAATTGTTATTTATTCAAAAATTTGTTTGAATTTAACTATCAGAAACTCGGACGAACATACACTTGTCCCAATCTCTACGTACTTTATAGCTTACTCTTCTTAGATCAAACAAATTTATTAAGCACTGGTATCTTCTAAACTATAAATTTATTTCTCTACAATCTCCAGTGTTACCGTTTTTTGAAACTACAGGCTTATACATAAATCAAATGTATTTTTCAACTAGATTTAATCGGAATAAGTGATCACTACCCACCCTAATTAACATTTAATCTCGCGGATGTCATATGCATATTTTTTGAGTTCTGTTAAGTATCCTGGTCTTATCACCATTTCCTAACTTTACACATTACAGAGTTATTTTGGCACTTATATTTTAAAGTAATATTGGGTTTAAAATTCTGTTAGTCATGTATAATTTGAACACTAAAAAATGTATTCATTCGTCTTTTGTAATCTACTTTTCATTTATTTCACTTCACGACCAAGTATAAAGAATTTGTTTTATCTTATTGGCCTCGGAAATTTCATATAGATGACTGGTATTTTGTAATTTCAACATTGAAAACATAAGATAAATCTTATATAAATTATACTCAATGCTTCCACCTTTAACAAAGTTGTATCATATTACATCAGAATGGTCAGATTCTGAATTATGTTTATTACTAAGTGCGTTAAAAAGGTTAGTCCTAATTTCAATTTAAATAGCGATTCTATTAGAGATCGTTCTTTTTCAACACGTGAATTGGCTGAATTCATACAGACAAAAAACAAAACAGAGGTAAGTTTTTATACTTTGAATACGCTTCTTTAATAATATCGGTTTTTGTAATATCCTTGGGAACTATTAAATATATTTTTTTTAGAATTAGTTCTTCGACTATTTTAGTCGGAGTTTTTAGATTAAACTCTGATTGTAATCCACTGGTCGCTGAATAAAGTGCATTTTCTGAACTAATAACGTTCAGATTAATTATACTTGATGTCCAGTATATTTCAACCTGTTGGTAGGAAATCCCTATTATGATTTTCAAACCTATCATTATTGAGTGTCTGGAAAAAAAATCGCTCTTTAAAAGTAAGGTTCATAATTTGTACTACAATTAAAAATGTACTTACAGGTTGTTACATTTCTACCGATCCTTGAGTTTTAGAGGAAGCATAGATTTCGTTGACATAACAGTTACTCATAACCACCGATAAGCTCGAAATATTAACCTAATACTATCTGCTGATCGTTTTTCAGCGTTTAGTTTCTTTCTGTACTGAAAGCCTGGGTCTAATTAAAAAACTTTGGTTTGTACAGTAAGTTGAGAACCTAGTTATTCAATGAATTTAAACAAATTAAACACAACAAGATTTACAGAATAAAGGGAATTCATCATATTTGGAGTGTGCTCATCAACTGATAGTAGCCTAGTTACAGTTAGTAACGATATTATAAAGTTTTACTTAATATTATTATTAGTCATTGAAGTTGAGTTCGAAACAGCAAAAAAACATAAGGAACAAAAAACATTGAGAACCGGGGAATAGGAGTATACTTACAATTAACTGGAAAAGAATTTACGAAATCCTTTTAAAGCTTACGTGAGGACATTTTTGGTTGTTAATGATATTCTACTAGGTTATTATTTTATGTAATTTTAAAAGCTTTTTTTATATTACTAAGCAACCTTTATTTGATTCACTAGAGTTCTGATTAACTTTTAGATTAGAGAACTTATAGCTTGCCTTATGGACGTGGATGAGAAGAATTTACAGGGTAAGCAATAATTTGTATTAACCAGTACTTTTAAACGTAATAATTTTTATTGTTTTAGATCCACAAATTACTGTACCGGAAGTTAAACCTGAAGGATCAATTGATGTAGAATTCCCATCATTACTTAATACCAGATTTTTTATTTACACAGATTTTATTACAAGTAACTAGACACAGCTGTACTGAATACTATAATTATAGTATGGCATTAAATGAAGTATGTCGTTTACATGGCAATGCATATTCTCATGTTTTTATCTAATTATTACTGTAATAAGTAGGTGGCTTAATAGTTAAAGCATCCAACTCCCAGTAATTCAGTCGTCAGTTCGGACTGCGTCTCCTGTTTACTTTGGTTCAAGAAACTGAGTAGTATAATTATCATAACTCACCAAAAAATCTGATCGAAAATTAAGTGCATAATCCTGTACTTGATAAATAATCTAAAAATTGATATGATTGGGAGAATAACAAGACACTTCACCAAGACTTCTACTTTTACCTCCGTTTGTATCTTCGCCTGAACTGAGCTTAGATTTTCATAATTAACGCTTCCAATAATAAGCTGGGTCACACTCCTAGCATAGTCTATTGGTAAAGCCTCATGATCATTTTCTATTCAATCTGTATTTTTAAAAGTTATTGACATTTATGATCAAAACTTTGTATCTGTAATATCCCAATAAGTAGAGCTAGGATATAGCATTGAAATCCGTTGGACTATAGATCTTTTGACAATGTTCACCTGCAAAGAGTATGTAAGATGACCATTTCTTACAACTAAAGACTTTCCACTCAAACCTAAAATATGTAAAAGTCATTGGTGTTATTTCTTATATATTGTTGAATCATTTACAAGATACAAATTTGTGTACTTGGTTTTGAAGCACAAATGCTGCTACTCGGTTTCCCAAATCGTAGTACGTGGAGAGGCAAGGATGGTCCCAATCTGCGACTTATTGGTTGAACTTGTGACATCTTAATCAGTTAATAAAGTCTACTGAAATGTACTGTATAGCCAGTTGTGGGGGTATTTTTCCTGCAAACAACTAAGAATTGTAAGGGTAAAACATTAAAGTCGTCGTAAGAAGTCATTAGTCATAATGTATTCATAACTAGTATTGTGAAATCCTCTTGTAACATATTTCAGGTTCTCCAGAGAGCTTCTACGTGGGAAAGTGTAGAATGTCGTAAAATCAATAAAAGAGATCCAGACCCTATATATTTACCTTATGCACAGGTTTATCGATTTTGTTCTTCGTTGGTTTGTGGACAGCCATTACCAAATCTATCTGATTTGTCGTCTGGCGCATTTCTAGATCTTTTAACATGGTATGTTGCACCAATGTATTGAATATTTTGTGTAATTATTTTCCTTCAAAGGAATTATTTCACTTGTCAGCTTGCGCACCAATCATATTTAGACCGCCATTGAAAGCCTGGAAGTACCAGTCAACCATTTTTCCCTAGTCTAGTACTCCTTATCGGTGACCATTCACAAACATGCATCTGAGACTCGAACCCAGGGTTTCCACTCGAGCACAGACACTAAGCCTCCAAACCACTAAACCGGGATCCAACGGTGGGAGACCAAAAAGACCTATCAATTAGACTGAAAAAAGGACACCTCGTCAATAAATCAATAAAGGAGATCTCAGCAAGTATGAGAACTCAGCTGTGAAGGCATCACACTACTGTCAGCACCAGGAAACCCTCTCAACAGTGTTGTTGAGTCGAACGAAAAATTCAGTCGACGCCTACCAGCTTCGAGATCAACAGGCTGGATTCCATAAGGATCGGTCGTGCAGAGACCAAGTCACAACACTACGGATCATCGTTGAACAATCAATTGAATGGAACTCGTCATTATATATCAGCTTCCTTGACTATGAGAAAGCGTTTGACAGCATGAATGGGAGAACGTTACGGACTCTTTTTCGACACCTGAGAGGGTCGTGAACATCATCCCGAATCCATACGACTAACTTCATTGCAAAGTTGTGCATGGAGGAAAGGTGATAGATGCATTCCAAGTGAGGACCGGAGTCAGACAAGTATGCTTACTCTCCCCTTTCTCTTTCTTCTGGTGGTCGACTGGACTATGAAGACCTCTATATCTGGGGTAAGCATGGAATACAATGGACAGCTTGGATGCATCCAAACGATCTGGATTTTGCAGACGACATAGCTCTTCTATCTCTCTCACACACACGAACAAATTCAGGTGAAGACAGCCAGTGTAGCAGAAACCTCTAGATCAGTAGGCCTCAACATACACAAGGGAAAAAACAAGATATCGAAAATCAATACAGAGAACACCAAACCAATCGTACTTGATGAAGGAGCTCTGGAACAGGTGAATAGCATCATCTATAAACAAGGAGGATCCGATGCAGATGTAAAGGTGGGGATCGATAAAGCGAGAGTGACGTTCCTACAGTTGAAAAACATCTGGAACTCAAAACAACTGTCAACCAACACCAAAATCAGAATCCTCAACACGAATGTCGGGACAGTTCTACTGTACGGAGTTGAAACTTGGAGAACTACTGCAACCATGGTCAAGAAAGTACAGGTAGTCATAAACAATTGTTTACGCAACGTCCGTTAGCTGGATACCATCAGCAACAGCCTACTATGGGAGAGAACAAACCAGCTTCTAGCTGAAGAGGAAATTGAGAAAAGATGCTGGAAGTGGATAGGACATACGTTGCGGAAATCACCAAACTGAATCACGAGACAAGTGTTCACTTGGAATCCTAAAGGGAAACGGATAAGAGGAAGACCAAAGACAATACTGCGCCGGAAGTTAGAAGCAGATATCAAAAGGATGAATAGCAACTGGAAACTACTGGAAAGGATTGTCCAGGACAGAGTTCGATGAAGAATGCTGGTGGGTGATCCATGCTTCCTCACGAGGAATTACAGGCGTATGTAAGTTATTCTGAATGCATTAGTTACAGTATCTCACAATCACAGCCACTATTGTGCCTGATCTAGTATGGTTGTTATTTTCTGTTTTATGATATAATGGGTTCTGATTTGCTTGTGTATAAACGAAGCATTTCTGAAAATCATGATTTTTATAAAGGAGGCTGATATCGGTGTTTTAGATTAAACTGGATGGGTTAGGCGAGAAGCTAATATTTCGGTGGAGCAGTAAGAACTCTGATTGACTCTATGTCTTTCGTACTGGTTTATACGTCATTAGTCTGATCAACAAGTCGGTGTTCTAATTGGCGATAAGACATGATATATTCGCAGGGCATCAGAAAATTACAAAAACGACTCCAGAACACAGGAGATTAGCATAGGGATTTTGGAAACAACCAATCAGAGATGAGTAAATAGGTCATACGAAAATATAATTTAAAATAAAGTGGACTCAGAGATGTCGTTACAGAAAAGAACTCAACACTCAGTGGAAAAGTTAAATATCCTGTTATCTTAGAAAAATATAATTTCCAATTTTAGCTCTGAATAATTGTATAACATTCAGTGTATTTGATATTTGTAAACGACATTGAATAGAATTCTTGTATGTAAAGATCAGATTTGAGCTGATAGGTTGCTGTGGCCTTAGCCACGTAAAAGTTGCTGATCCAAACATTTAAGCCAATTCTTCTGGTTCTTTAGACAATCGTGAACGATTATTTGTTCATCTCTGCACGTGACCAATGCCGGGTATCATGAAATCGGGATCCAGGTTTTCCTGTCAATCACCACTAATCACCTGGTAATTATAAATACGGTTGTACAGTTTAAGCAAATGGCATCCCTTAGTTAAGACGTTTTCATTTTCTCCAGTAATGCAGTAGGCCTCTTTCGTTACATATATATTTACAAGTACGAAGTTACTTTTATTGACACATGTATGGTTCAGTATGTGTTCCCACCGAGACATGAAAAGTTAAGCGAAGAAATATTTCTTTTCAATTAATTCTTTATTTCAAGGCTTTACACTGAAATATAAGTTTAGTAATCAAGTCTAAAATCAATACCAACTACCAAATGTCGGTTGGTTAATTCGACGGTGTCCTCTCTAAAACAGTAATCAGTTAGCAACTTAACAGATGTAAAATCAGATCTAAACATAAGGTTATATCGTCGGTTAATTATTTTAAGTTTATTACTTAAGAATAAGAATTAAGTAAGTTCGAGAACTAAGCAATTAAGTATAAATATTTAGTGTTATTTGGTAAAATTACTAATTAAAAAGCGGATGCAAATAAAATCAGTTGATCAGATCATTGAAGTAGTTAGATCATGTAGATGAAGTAATAAATTAAATTTGAATAAAAGGAAACGCAGTAGCTAAGTAGACGAAGACCATGTTAAATTAAGAGGTTGAACGAACTTTATCTGTACCAAAAGATTGTATATCTATAGCACCCAAATGCCTTGATACGGTTGAGGGTGAGGAGGATTCTCTCTTCTCGAAATGACCATATGACCACGTGTATATAGCCACTGTCTTCTCGCAGCGGGCGAAAAGCCAATTTCTGGCTCATAAGTCGGGTTGCTGGGTATAGAGGATCCACCTAGGGTAGTTGGTTAACTTTGATTTCAAATCTATGCTGCGTAACGACTCACTGTCCAGAGGGGACAAATGGCGTATGAATTCATTCTTGGTCATCAGCTACCGTGGGACCGCATCGCTTAACGTTGCTCCACTGCCTTTGGACTAGACCTCTAGATCAAATGTTTGGGAGTGGCTCCTTAAGAAAATCACCTGCTTCGGTTTGGGCACCCGGACAATATCCTAGCTTACACACAAATTGAGTGATAAATATTTTGTGTGGCATATATTATTATTCGTAAAAAAGTAAATCGTTTACTAAATTTTTATAATTCTTTTTCATGCTTTATCATTATTTTTCAAATTAGTTTAGACAGAATTTTAAACTTTATTAATACTAGCAAGAAGAGTGAAAATTCTAATAAGAATTCTCATTTATTAATTGCACAACTTCGAAATGCGAATAAAATCGCTACTGAAAAAATAGGTGTATTTTTAGCATTGGCCGCTGCTATTCAATTGAATTCACGTTTATGTTCACGACGTGGATGTGGTATTACAGAAAACTTTGATGAACACTCTATTGCTCCATTGTTTTTGTTATCTAAAGTAAAACATCCTAATACACTGAAGCAAACTCGTGAAATGGTTGGATATCTAATTAATCGATTTGCAAAATTATGGTCATGTAAGAAACTTTTTATGTTATCTATATTTGTTTGTTTAAAGTTGTTGATAACAAGTAGATGGAAGCTAGGTGTTTCGAAGCAGATCTTTTGACGATTATTCGCTTTTTATGAGATATTAATTTCAAATTAATTGTCGATCAATATTTGGAACAATCCAAAGACATCTAGAAAACAGTCAATCAGAATATATTATAGCTCTATTTGAAAATTAATAATTCCTACTTACATGTGAAGATAAAAATTCTACATATTTATGGGATTACTTTGCTATAAATCACATAAATATTCTGGTTCACTTTGAAATTCATTTTAAGCACCGAAAATCTTCATTTATCTGAAACTGATTTGTAATCCTGTCATAGATGGTTGTAATGTTTTCCAACTTGATACTTTGAATGTTGTGCGTCAAGGTATTCTTTGATTGATGGACCAGTGTTATTTGTGATAGTGGTATTGGGTTTTCCTGCGAAATTAAAAACTCAACGACGGATAGCTTGTATTCTATCAAGAGCTAAGTTCAACCTGTCAGTAATTAGTCATGAAGATGCTTAGAATTATCAAATATTAGAAGACGAAAGAATAAGAATGAACTTGACGGATTCTTACAATGACCATGATAAAGTGGTTAGTTTTTTTCATGGAAAAGATAGTAGTGAATAAAAAGCAATTAGTGTTTATAACATTGTTACATGATTTGGGAGTTTTTCAAGGTACTGTAAAGATTGATGCACGCTGTTCCCAACCGGTTAATACCAACTCTCAATCCTAAACTCAACTTATAATTTAAAATCCAAATCTTAAAACGGAATTCTAACATGAACTCCTGATTTTAGCCCTAATATATATATTTTTGTGGTAGGTGTTCATGTGACAGTTTACTCATCGATATCACCATTCTGATTGGCTTCGCTTTCTCAAGGTTATGCAAGTCATTGGAGGTCGTCAGTTAAACCACACTTTCACTATGCTCAGGTAAAAAAATGTCCGAGGTTTTGAGAGATATACTTCGCAAATTTCTCTGCAATTATGCCCAACAATAAGTAACTTGCGAGGAGTATAGATTGTTGAACTAAGTTATAGAATTGACTTGTGAATTGAATATATTCAGCTAAACGATAGTTAAAAAAGAAGTGTACATATACAGTTAATATCAGGTCGCTTAATCTGATCTAGCTTAGTTCCAACTATGTCAGGCTAGGCACCAAATAATTGTATGCTTAGGTAAATACGTTGAAACATATGTCTGATTATAGAACGAACTCATTATTATTTTTTTGTACGACATATAAATTTTAGTATAATCGTATTATTTCTTGTTGCATTCGGATGGGATTTGTTTTTCTCAAGTTCCAAAGTTTATTCAATGATTATTAATAACAATTTGTAGTTTACTAGATCATAACATGATGTGTGTGTCAAGCGGATATTATTAAGTTCAAGTCTTAGTGTAAACATCAACATTAGAATGTAAGTTACTCTCACTGACAGGTCCTGAGTAGGATGTAGCATGCGTTCTGAATTCCACTGCTGAATACGTACCGAATACAATGAAGTTTACTAAATGCATATAAATATTTAAGGAATCTGATACTTTCCATTGGTGTAAAGTTTCAATATTAGTTTCAACATTGCTTAAATGACTACTTCGCGAGCATATATATATATTCTTTAGTCGAATCAACCAACGTTATTGATTCAAGATGACATCTAAGAGTTCATCAAAACTTTCACCTCTCATAATTCATGAATCATGATCATCACAAATGTGATAGAAGAATATTGTTCATACATTTTTTGAAATTTGACGTCTACTTAATAGGTGAGTGTCACAGGTCAGTTAAATAGAGCGTTAGATTAGCTACCTACATGTCACCTGTTTAAATTTTACCATAACTCAGATATTTCTGCACTTCTATTATCAATACTTAGCTAACAACGCACGTATTTTAGTCTTTTAATTTCTTTTGTAGCCAACATTAATTTACTCATAGTTGCTTTTTTTGTTTGCTGATATACAGTGCCAAAATTCCCATGTTCACAAAATGGTTCATTTGCTTCTGAAGCAGAATTAAATATCCACTCGACTGATTTACCAGATGCTTTATTCAAACGTCTTAGTATATTTTCACTGAATCCATTTTCATTCCCAATGGAAGTGATGTCTCCTTTTCAAAAAATCTTAGATGATTTTAGACATATGTGTTCAAGCAGGTTCAGTTATTTAAGTCGTTTCAAATCAATTTTATACATTTCTTTGCCTATGGGACTTCAACATTCTGTCAAACGATCCACACCATCACAACTTATAAAAGTTGTTAACCAATGGAAAAAGCGTCGAATTGAAAAGTCATCGACTAAGAGTCGACCAACATTACGTCATAAAGCGTTGGAGAGTTCTGTGTATGTTTTTTAAAGATTTATTTCATATTAGCTAAATTTGTAAATTTTGTGGATAAGACTATCTAAAAACATTGATTTCTGATTAAAATGATTGAATCGTGCATTTTTGATAGTACACTTGTTACATCGTCAGTTTCACAGCGTTCCATACCATTCATTCCATGATTAACATCAAAATATTTACAACTGGTTTGATTGGGATGGTTATTAGTTTGTTTGCTGATTTATTATAGCATTCATACTTATTAGATCCTACAGCTTGAGAGGTTACTAATTATTGATACATAAATAAACATTCAAATTTCACAGTGCTATTATTTCAAAAGTTTTCAATTTAATGGTCACTACTCAGCGGTGGACCACCTCCAACCATCACCTTATCTCAAAAGTGAATACAACTCTGTTTTCTATGACGACTAGTTTTCATATCCAATAAGCCTCAGAAAAAGCTTAAAACAGCCAATACATTGGTATAGAAATATAAATTTGATCAATTGAAAAATCACAATTTCTAAAATGCTATGTCGTAACGCTGTGAAATATTTCAACTTTCGTGAGCACTTCTGGTTAATTGTTCATTTTCTTCTTGTTACTAACTAAAATCTTTGAAATACAGGGAAGTTTTTATGTATTCAAGCATTTCAGCTGTGTGAAATGCCATATAATTATAATGTAGGGTTTCTTTTTGTAATGAATGACAAATCAACATTGGATCGATATCATTTGACATGATTAGTCAATAAGAATCGTGTAATATTTCTCTTTACCATCTGTATTGTTTCGTCTATAGCCTAGGCTCCTAAGCTTTGACCCAATAATTCACTTTGACTGGTGAGATCAACCGTGGATTGAGGTCACGATAATCTTAACGCTTATTTATCAGTGTCCTGTTTTCATATGCTCACATCCTGACAACAAAAGTAGGATGAGAACACATGTGGAATGAAACTTAGGTTTGTAATGCCCTGGTATGGCCGAGAGTAGGGAGATTCCGCTCTCCCTCTCGAAATGCTCTTACACGGCCACGCGTATATAGCCTCTGGCAGGGAAGTCCTACTCACTGCCTTCTCGTGACGGGGGTGATGTTTTCGAAAATGAGAGGACAAAAAGCGAATGTCCGGCCCTTTAACCGGATCCCAAATCAATGGTGCACATGGGCTGGCTCCAGTATCCTGAAGGAACAAATGGCGTATGAACCGATCGTTGGTCACCGGCTACCATGGGACTGCATCTCCTCACGATGCTCCACTGCCTTGTGGATCAGATCTTCAGGTCGAAGGCTCGGGGTGTGGCTCCCTAAGAAAACCACCTGCTTCGGTTTGGACACCTGGGCAGTATCACAGCCCTCACACAAATCAAATGAGATTTGTGTGGCGCATATATATTTGGTGCCTCCTTGTACCAATATTTTTGTGTTCGAATAAATAATAGTTAACGATAACTTGAGAAAGGTTAAAAATACAACAAAAGTTTATGAGACAAGCGAAAGCTTACAACTGGGGAAGTACAAAGACACAATAATTCCAGTATTTAGCAACTATACATTAAACAATAATTTTTGGTAGAACTGTTTCGAAAGTTCAGCTTTGTTTAACATTGACGTTATTGTGGCAATTCTAGCCTACAAATACGTGATTCTTCACTTGTGTTTACGTTTCATGGAATGAGTTGTCGTAGAAAGTTAAAAGTCAGTCAATAGGTTAAAACCTAATTAAATGGAATCAGTACTAGGAACTAAACATCAAAATGTCAACAGTGACACGAAGTTCATATTATCAAAACTATTTGCTGACCGTTCTTTCGTAAACACTTTGATATGTTATTTAATCTACGGATAGATGCTTTTTTTGTTACAAAACTAAATGATAAATAAGGAATAGAAATAATCCTGCCTTTATTACTAATGAGTAAGTTGTTTATCCAGCTTAGGTGGTCACCTTCCACATATTCCAGTCTAGAACTTTTACGTATATATATATATATATATATATATATATATATATATATATATATATATATATATATATATATATATGGTTTGTTTTTGTAGCACAGATTTCGGTACTCTCTTGCGTAGTGCACCGGTTAGAAATTCGAAAAGCATGCAATAGTTGTCGCAGATCAGAACAAACTTACGCGGTTATTTAAGCATTTTTTCGATAATTTAAGCACTTGGAATGAATGTGATACCGTCTTTATGAAACTCACTTTATACCTGTGTTTGAATCTTTTTGCTTCTTAATATAGACCTTTGAATAATTTGATAACATTGAGTTTTGATGAAAATACAAATCAAGTGGACAGCAATGCATGCAGTGATGACAAAACTGATTTGAAAGTCAATCTAACAGTAAGTTGTTTATAACATGAGTTTCTGGTTAGATTGTCAGTCAGTCGCAACGTAGAACTTGGTACGTGTGTACATACCACACCCTATTAGAACATCCCGACCGTTGTTGATACCTTGACGTGGTGGTCGGGCTTGCCTATGGTGATGAAGCAACTGAGCTATACTGGCCGGAACAACCGGGAAGTAATAACCGCCCTCATACCTCTAACAGCACTCAAGACGACTGTATTCATAGTCAACCTCCCTCTTCAATTCCTATTATTCCTCCTACATCGACTTTCAAACCTAAACTTCCTCCTTTCGTTTCCCCCTCAAGTTTCACCATAGCCAACGATTCTAGTGCGCAAAATACTGTCCCAGGTCTACTGAAACCTTGCTCATAACTACACATTGGAGCCTTGAACGTACGCACACTATATCAAATCGGTCAGCAGGCTCCCTTGGCTAAAACCTTAGAATCTCGTACCATTGATGTATGCTGTGTCTCCGAAACACGCATGCAGGATCCTAGCGTGGTCACTCACTTGACCTCACCTCGGCAAAACCGAGAGTGGACGAGATACACCCTCCGTGTATTTGGTGACCCGATGGCTAGTTCTCGTGGACTGGAAGGTTTAGGCGTAGCACTAAGCATGAGGGCTGAACAAGCGCTATTAGTGTGGATCCCCGTTAACCATCGTCTATGTGCTGCTCGGCTAAACGGCTCCGTAAGAAGTCGGAAGGGTGGAGACCCACGTTGTTGCCTTTTCGTCGTTTGTGTCTACGTTCCCACTGACTGCAGCCCGGATGAAGTGAAAGATGACTTTCACAGAAAACTCTCTGAACTTTTTCAGAAAGCTAAACGCTTAGACATAGTACTCGTAGCAGGTGACCTTAATACCAAAGAAAATAGCTTAAACCAAACAGAAAGACATTTAGGTGGGTATATTAGTATTCCGGCGTAGCGAACAGATAATGGTGATCATCTGCTGCAACTGTGCTCAGACAATCGTTTATTTTTAGCAAACACAAATTTTGAGCATAAGGAGAGACACCGTCTAACATGACGTCCCCTTGCACCAAATCAACGATGGACTCAAATAGACCATATTGCCATCAGTCATCGTTGGAGAGGGTCGATAGAAGATTGTCGCTCATTCTGGAGTACCTGCTTGGACTCCGACCATGCCCTAATACAAGCACGCATCTGCTTGCGCCTCACTGGACGCAAAAAAGCCACATTAAAAAGACCCATTAGAACTGAACTAAGTAACGAGAAAACCAAAAGTAGGTTCCAGGAACAACTGAGGTCACACTTAGGTAGTTCTGAAAACGAGGCTGACCCAGATGTTGATTGGAAAGATATACGGACAGCTGTGGAAACGGCAGTGACATCTATTATTGTTTTGAACCATAGGGTTACGAAAAACCAATGGATTTCTACTAAATCGATTGCACTGACGGATTCTCGTAAACATACTATCAGGCTCTGGACACGATGATGAGCGAAAACAATTCAGATCTAGGTTGACCAGGAGTCTAAGGAATGACCGTGAGCAGTGGTGCGCAGCGAAAGCAAAAGAGATGGAAAATGCAGCCGCTGTAGGTAAAATCAGACAGCTTTTCAGACGAATAAAAGAAACTAGAATTAAAAAGCCAAGTGTAAGTGAGGCGATCTCGGAAAAAGACGATGTTCTTATCTGCTCTCAGTCCAGACGTTTAGAACGATGGGCGGAACACTTTAAGGAGCAGTTCAGCTGGCCTCCAACTACTGTACAACTACATACCATTCTCAAACAGCCTGAATGTAACGTTGAAGTAGGTCCGCCATTCCAATCTGAAGAGGAAGAGTAGCTGGTCCAGATGGATTGGCTCCAGAGGTCTTTAAGTATGGTGGTCCGATTCTAGCAACTAGGTTGACTAATATTTTAGCTAAAATCTGGGAGTTGTACGTAATCCCATCTGACTAGTCGCAATAACTGATTGTCCCAATATATAAGAAGGGGTCAAAATCATCCTGTGACAACCATAGAGGGATTAGTTTAACTAACATAGCATCTAAAATACCAGCCTCAATAATTATCGGACGCCTAACTAAGACTCGTGAACTGCAAACACGAGAGAATCAAGCTGGCTTCGGACCTGGTCGTGGCTGCATTGACCACATATTCACCATGTCCACTGTTACCAAAAGAATCTGCATTTTATCAGTCTTCACCAAACAGGACTATGTAATCTGTGTATTCTAAGTCGATAATTGGACCTCCTGGTAGATCGATTCCCGAAAATTCAGCCGACAAGAACGTTATTTCGAACAATAGGTCTACGACGAAATTAAACAAAAATCGAGATAGTGGACAGTCTTGACGGACACCATGCATGTCTATGTTCTAGAGCCTGACGAATGGTGAATATGTGGTCAATGCAGCCACGACCAGGTCTGAAGCCAGCTTGATTCTCTCGTGTTCGCAGTTCACGAGTCTTAGGCGTCCGATAATTATCGAGGCTAGTATTTTAAATAGTATATTAGTTAAACTAATCCCTCTATGGTTGTCACAGGATGATTTTGACCTCTTCTTAAATATTGGGACGATA
Source organism: Schistosoma spindalis (assembly GCA_946903255.1). Lineage (NCBI taxonomy): Eukaryota > Metazoa > Platyhelminthes > Trematoda > Strigeidida > Schistosomatidae > Schistosoma > Schistosoma spindalis. The sequence goes on along the minus strand of OX336416.1, from coordinate 12,458,058 downwards.
AGTTGATGTGGCATTAAGGTCACCTGCTACGAGTACAATGTCTAAGCGTTTAGCTTTCTGAAAAAGTTCAGAGAGTTTTCTGTGAAAGTCATCTTTCACTTCATCCGGGCTGCAGTCAGTGGGAACGTAGACACAAACGACGAAAAGGCAACAACGTGGGTCTCCACCCTTCCGACTTCTTACGGAGCCGTTTAGCCGAGCAACACATAGACGACGGTTTGGATCGTGAAAGGGTTCTTCTGGAGGTGCCTAAAAGGGAAACTGGGTTAGGTGCTTCTAGTGACCTAAAAGCGTGACCACAATGCCCCGGCAACATCTGCTTGTCGTCGGTCACACTCGACCTTTTTATGAGTAGTTTTTGTGTTAGCTGCGTACTTGTTGAAACCTTACCGCCGGAGACGGATATGTGTGGGATAAAGCGATGTGTATTCCTGGGGTCGACCTTTTCTAACCCCACACCTCCCTGTGGGAAGGCATCGCTTTTATTCTCTGTACAGTCAGCAGTATGACTACGCCCTCGGACCTTGGGTTTGCTGCTTTTAGTCTTACGGCTCTTCAACCGACCTGTCTGGCATGGTAGGACCTTGAGGAACGATTGTTCCAACCAGTATATTCCGATTGGTTCATTACGATAGGCAAGCCCGACGGCCACGTAAAGGTAGCAGTAACGGTGTATGCACCTGTGTGTTTGAAAACGATTTTGAGTCATGTCATTCATTATCTGACCACTGGTTACGATAATCATGCGGACCCTAACCAGACCATGTACACATATTAAAACGGGCCAGTCCAGGCCTCAGTGACTTCATAGATTGATACCATTTTATTATTTGGCCTCTCATGTTTTTTTTTCAGCCAACTCTCACGATGACAGTTCTGTCTGGATCGATATAATTTTGATAAACTTGAACAAATTCTAAGTAGTCTATTTAATTATTTAGTCCATCTATCCTATTCTTAATATTTCCGGCTAGTCATGTAGTGTAAAGCATAGCACGTTTGTGACTCGTTTCACGTTACCGCACAACCAGATGGAATAATCAGGAAAAATGCCAGACTATAGTAATAATAGTACTAACAATACCAGTAGTAGTAGAAAACACTATGTATAGCCAACCTGATATTGGAAGAATAATTTTACGGAATATAAATTATGGCATCATTTCGAAACTCAAAATTTAGTGCAAGATAAATTGAGTGCATGCGTTCCATTGTGACTGATTCTAGACGATTTCCTTTAAGGTTCATAACTATTGGTCACGATTATTGTGCAGACCGCAACCACACTCCGGATTTACGGACACAGCTCAACCGAACAGTTTGTGCTTTCATGAGTTGATGTTACGTCTTGCTATGGGCACATTTAGCTTTCCTGCATCCTACTTCTATGTCAACCAACATTGTTCATCGCGACAGAATGTGGTCGCGCATACGTAACACATATCCGAGCCAATTCAACAATGAATATCCACTACCGATTTACCATTTTATAGCGCCATACAATTAAGTTTCACATTATAACACGACCTAGAGTACTTTTAATCATAATTCGTTTTATTTAAGATATGATTATAGATGACATTTGTAAAATGATATATACTAAACTAGTACCGTTTTATTTAAAAAATTTAGTCACGTCGCTTTGTAAACTGGTGTCCAGGAACACATTTCATTCGTGTTTCAGACCCAGCAGAAGATGAAGCTGTCAAGATGCTTATGAATAAGGTAAGAAAAATTTCACTTATCATTATATATATATATATATATATATATATATATATATATGGTTACTATTAATACCGATTTCTCTATTTTATGCATACATATATGAATATTCTAGTCAACAATCTTATAAGTTCACAAAAATAAATAATGTCTTTGTGAACTAGTATCATTTGTTCATTTATCTAGTTTTGTACTGAACTTTGAGCCAAACTGTTTGTGTGCATATGACGAGTATGACTGCTTACTATCTGGCTGTTCAAACTGAAGTAAAAGATTAATTGTGATTCAAACATAAAATCTACTAGTTAAGTCCTTCTGAGCAGCTAAGAAAAAAATTGTTATCTGAATTAATAAGTTCATCGTAAGGTGTTTGTGGAGATTGTTGAATTTCGATATTTACATCATAGAGAATCACTGGAAACCAGGTAGTCGTTTCGCTGTAGCAGTATGTATGCACAACTCCAAAATCGTCAAGTCACAGAGTTGGTATCTAATGATATTTATTTCTGATTTCCGACGATTCGCGATTATCATCCAGTAATACAGATAAGCCTTGTTTCATTTGAACTTCTGTAATAAGTTACTGGTGAACACATATTTATTAGTATAAGTTCTAGTTCAGTAGAGGGGTGTAGAATTGTTTATTTTGTGATCTTTAAATCTACATCATGATTTTTTTGTGTAGTCGAAATTTCCGATGTGTATTATTACGTAACAGCTCTTATTCTAGTTGTTTGACACATTAGTGAAAGAGTATGACTATCTGCATACTAGTAGATACAAAACTAGCGTACATGTTTAAGGCAAGTCCGTACAAAACGAATTGGGTCATCAAACAAGTTACTTGTCTCACATATCAGTTAAAAACAGAAAAAATATAATATTCCATTTCTGTTTAACTAATAGATCGACATACATTTCTGTTACAATATTATTGAATAGTAATATAGAAGTGTTATATAATATACTTTATAATAGTAACAGTGTACACACTAATTGGAAAATGTATTTTCGCAGAGCGTATGCGGATTGTATTAACCCATTTGTTAACTATTTGGTACAGTTTATATTATGCATCTGTCATTAATTTGCTATTATTTTTATACCTTCTTTTTATCTTCAAAAGCATATTCAAGTGAAAACAAAAAGGCATGAGAAAATTGATGTAAGAAAAATTTGAAAACATGTATTTTCATAAATATTGTATAGTCGCGTTTGTTTGTTTTTTTTTATCGAGAAAAAATATCTTAAGTACAGAATAAATCAAAGATCATTAATCAGTGTACTTGTTTTTGTGCCCGGGTTGGGGATTTGTATATTTATTGTGTATGCAAAATAATACTCTAACAGTGATATTTTTTAAAAATGTTGGGTTGTTCGAAACAGTAAATATCATTAGTGAGAACAAAATGTTGTTCCAGAGTGAAGTTGTGGGCTTCTTCCAAAAATATCAAGTGATGCTCTTTACATGTCTAGACAGTGTGAATTAGTAGTGTATGTCCAAATTAACTAACTTGCAATTGGATGGTCATGATGATGACGACGGAACTAATGATTGACTTGGCGATGGTCGAAAATTAAGCAGTTGTTTGCCAACTAAATATCTAAAAAATTATTTTTCAAAAAATCTGAAGATTTTCATAAATACAACTTAAAATGAGTTAGGATAAAAGGGATCTATGCGCGTTTAAATATTTCATGTGCGTAATAGGTTTAAACTTTAATCTATTTTGTCATTGGATAAAAATAAAGAGAACGGCGAAATCAGCATTTCGTCTTTATATCTGTCAAGTGAACAATTATGTCATATTTCTGACCCGTAAATTATTTTCATCCTGCTATTGTTCTCTAACCTCCTTGATCATGGATGTATAGCTAAGGTAAACGATGTTGTCGGAAACAAACATTTACTTAATTGAGATTTCTTTATTTTAAATCTGTTCGGTTGTTAGTTATGATAGTAAATTAAAGATAGTTAGCCTGTTTTGTAAGATATTACGCAATAATCAGCGAGACATACATTATCTTTGAGACTGGTAATATCTTTTTTCGTATGATTACATAAGTAATTATGTAATACATAATGAGTAAACATGATCTGTCTGTTCAGCAAGCGATATGAGCTAATATATGTTAATTATAACAGAATTTAATCAACAACATATCTCATTGTATTTATGCGTTCAATGATTGCAGTCATCTTGACTTGGTTGGCTTTCATCTATTCAGTTACCGGCCAATCAAGCCTGTAGTTCTATTATACGTATTATTGACTCGAATTTTTCCAAAATTCGTCACTTTACTAACTAGAAATGCTTAACTTCTGAAGATGTTCAGAAATAATCGAAAATCGAGATTGCAGTCACAAATGACGAGGAAAATGTGAAGTTATGACCTTAATATTTTGCCTATTTATTGAACAAATATTTGATGTTTGAAATAGTCAACTACATAGAATAAGATTTTTACTACAAACCTACTTTTCATCTTTAATATGCAAATAAAGACGTCGAATTTGGTCGATACACAGAGTCAGTAACACTGACGAGATGAACAAGGCGAAAAGAAATGGATATATGTATCGAAACGCAACTTCTCTATCTAATGCTGTAGGGAAATAAACAAGTCAATAAAAAAATTATTATTACGTAGGTAATAGTGATATATAAATATATCGTTAAAAACATTACATTACATCACATGGGATATTTCTGCGAAGTTGTTTCAGCCTACCTTCAACATACGTATTGATTGAACAAAGATATGCCTATGTTGCATTAGAAATATAAGATGCAGGTCGATAATCAGAAGCCGTTGAAACACGGTTGCCTATCTAATGATGCTAAAGAAAAATTAACCAAAATATAGCTTGTATTCTTAGCATTTCGCTTTAAGCTGTATGTTTTCCTATCAGTAAAAGTACAACCGATAAATGAAAAGATGTGAATTTATTCAAATGTGTCTCAATCATCGACAATACATAACTCCACAGAGAACAATGATTTATGATTCGACACATTTTGTTGCAGAGTATATATATTAGATAGATACTGGGTTTGAGTAAGTTAACATCAACTCTGGGATGCAGGTGAATTCAGATGACGTGCCTCAAGCAAAACGAGATGAATGTCTTGAGTTATACTGCTAGGCATATTTTATCTGTTAAATCTATCGGAGCGTCTAAATCACACAATTGAGATACGCACAAAACAGCGATTTGTCTAAAAATCTGTTCTTTATTGGATAGTAAGCATGATTTAGCCACAAACGTCAACTTGTGAGGGATCTGTAAGTCTGAAATAGGAAAGGCTCTCTGTAATAATAACGTAAAGAATAATCACAACATACGATAATGCAAATGACAGCTAATAGCTCTGTCTAACAGTCTACCAACAAGCAAAAACTGAACCAAGAGCAAACAATATGGAAACTATTGCGTTTAAACAAGGATTAGACGACTATACGAATTGCTGCTACAAGGATTAAGAGAAAGTAATTAAATGACATGCAATAAATGTTATACGTATATGTAAATATTATGGAACAATACACGATAAACGTGCGCTAGAACTGTTTACTGAATATTAATGAGTAGTATATAATTGTACATAAGTTGAAAGGAAGTTAATGATATAGAACGTAAAATAGTCTTGATACCATTTATTTTATTAAAACTCATATCATGACAGCTATATCAAGACAATCCATACAGGAAGCACATTAGCGAATTATTACATCGAATTTGAGGCAAAATATCCCAAACCACTATAAATTAATTAAAAATGACCCTGTTTTGTTTTTATTCATTTATTGCTCATACCACAAAGTAGGAAGGGGTTGAATCGAATTAATAGAATGTGCATAAACTTTTTAAAGAGGACCTTGTTATCCGACGTTTTATGATAGAAATATCCACGATAATTTTTTTTCCTTAATAACCTTTACCGCTATTTGATAGTTTGTATTTGTAATTTTATGCGAGGATAACTATCATTTTTTTCAAGTTCAATAAAGTGCAGTATCTAACATTTTCGATTATTTAGTTGGTGAATGCTACCAATAAGAGCATAATTTCCACTCAGGATTTCATTTTGACTATCTGAAGCCACCTGCATATCTCTTCAACAAACAAGCCAATGTAACGCATATCAATTTGCCAGATGAAAAAGCAAAAGAAGTAGAAGTTACGACTTGACATGAAGTTCCCAGTGAAAATTATGGTTTTATATGTCACACTCGCCCACTAAGTGAACAGAAAATGCTTAATACTACACACTGTATGTTGAGTGCTAGATACACTACAGATTTACGGACACGTATCCTATCCTGCTAATTTTACTCTATTCCCCAAGGTCATGGCTTTGTTATTATATATATGAAGATATTCTACTATAAATTTATCTTGAATGTGAGACTTTTCATAATCTGACTTTTCCATAGTGAAAGGGATTACCGTTAAAGTGTAATGTAACAGTTGTCTAATGATCTACACCAAAATCCCGTAGAACTCAGTCGTCTCTAATTAGGAATTGTTGAAAATCGATACAGCAAATATTGTAATGAACAAAACGTAGTATTACGTAGAATGTAATCGATTTACTACTGCTTACTGACGTTAACGAACAGATATGAGAGACACGTATACAAATGTCTAGATATTTGCTTATAAAGGAATATGAAACAATATCATTATTATAGCATAATAAGTTGATAATAAAAAATATATGTACTTTAAAAGCAATCAACACAATAAATAAACAATCAGGATTCTTGAAAAATACGCTGTATAACAGCCAGGTAAAAATCTTACCGATTAATGGACTAATATAATAAGCTAATAAATATGGTACACTTAATGATAGTCCAATAGTTACAAGCAATGGTGCAATTGCCCAAAGTAAACGCATACAACGAGCATCTTGCCGACGATGTGTAATTTCATCATGAAATAATTCTAAACGATTTCGTAACCACCATGGCGGTCCAAGAAGAGTAAGTAAGATAACCACTTTTAAATGCATAATACCAAATATCCAATGCTATAAAAATTAAAAGAATAGAGACAATGATAAAGACTAGTCAGTAGCTAAACTAGGTCTATTATTGTAATTAGATATATGTTGAAAACTATCTTCAATTAATTCGAGGTATTGCGCAACTAACTTTTAATGACACCCGACATGGTTGGACAGCACTGGTCAAGTATTATGTAGCATATTTAGTCCCTACTGACACATGGTCATTATTGGTAAACGGGGTTTGTGGAATTTTCAGAAATATATGGTCTAGATGACGAGCTAACAATGTTGTCTAATCAAGGTCAGTCCAAGATGTACACTATTATATTCAGCAATCTTCACAAACCCACTTAAAGATAGTTCTGTCGAAGAATTTCTTTGGATTGAATAACTATCAAGATGTAAAAACGAATGTTTTAATTTTGGATACATGATAATGTAGATTATTTTCAAGTTTAGAAATCATTCACCCATTATGAAGTTAGCAAATATACAAATTAAATTAGTACTACAAATAAATGTAAAATTTCAAATTATTTGCAAAAAGGTGGATTTCACTTATATCCGCGAATCGGGACTAGATACCAGATCTGAAAAAGCAGTATTACGCATATTTTGTAAAGAGTAGTTGTCATCATTGACCTCTACCCAATCAACCAGTGAGAAGCCAGTTTAAAGCCGATGATAGATGGACAGTCTGCTTTGATTTAGTTTATGATTAACTTCTTAGCACAAAATGCAGGTCTACAACTAAGTAGATGGATGGCGAATGAGTGGATTTGGAAGTTTGAGTTATCTGAAAATTTTAATTAGACTATAATAATAATAAATAAGTAATAATAACAATAATAAGAACAAACCTCCCAAAACCCAATAATAATCGTTTTCTTTGGTCCAATACGGAAGGGTGCAATGAAAATGAAGTTGATTAATAATCCTAAAGCTGTTGGGAGAATGCCTAGACATACTACAGCAATACAAAATAGACGTAACCAATTTATTACTATTCGTAGATAATTTTGTAGATGTATTCCAATATTCGTATCCGCAGTAGATTGAAATCCATAATGTCGATTCAAATCAATCATAGGAGCCATTGGTAATGCTGGTCGTCGTATTGTAATTTCACATGTTGTACCTAAACGAGTCCAAATTCTAAATACACGTAATGGTCTAGACCAACTAATTAAACTACCACTTTGACCAATCAACATAATAATTCGATAAATTCCATTGAAAAGATACGGTATGCTGAAACGTAAGTATGATATACGTATATACGTTTAAAGAATTAAAAAAAAAACGAATAAAATTAAAATATACTGTACAGTGATTCAAGTGAACTCCGCCTGTAGTCCCTCCGGGGGCTACTGTCGGTCCCAAGCCCGGATAGAGGAGGAGGGTTGGGCGTAGGGTTAGCGACCACATCCAGTAGAAAACTAACTAGCTAAAAAAACGCTAACCAGAAAAAAATTATTCAAACCATTCAAACTCTGCCCTGGGAGTCAGAAGGTCTTCGTTTAAAAGAATTATGACGCCTTATGGTGAAAGCCGAGTTCCTTTGAAAGCCATGAGGCCGATTCCCCTTCTGACAACCAGAGCAAACATTTATTTAGGTATATAGAATGCTAGTACAATGTGGGAGACCAGGAGTCATCCTAATTGCTGCAGAAATGAAAAGATACAACCCGCAGGTGCTTGGAATCAGTGAAACACATTGGACGCAAGTGGGACAACAACGACTAGCTTCAGGGGAACTGCTGTTATACTCCGGATATGAAGAAGAAAATGCCCCATATACACAAGGAGTTGCATTGATGCTATCCAAACAAGCACAAAATGCACTTATAGGATGGGAATCTCATGGACCCAGGATCATCAAAGCCTCTATCGAAACAAAGAAAGAGGGCATTACAATGAACGTCATCCAATGCTACGCGCCAACCAACAACTACAATGAAGACGTTAAAGATCAATTCTACGATAGGCTGCAGTCAATCGTTGATAAGTGTTCAACAAAGGACTTGAACATTCTGATAGGAGACCTAAATGTCAAGGTTGGAATGGACAACACTGGATATGAAGACATCATGAGACGACATGGACTGAGAGAAAGGAACGAAAATGGTGAGAGATTTGCAAACCTATGTGCCTTCAATAAACTGGTCATAGACGGCACTATATTCCCACATAAGCGCATCCACCAAACCACATGGACTTCACCGGATCACACTACGCAAAACCAAATCGACCATGTCTGCATCAACAAAAAGTTCAGGAGGACGATGGAGGACGTGAGAACCAAGAGAGGAGCTGATATAGCATCAGACCATCACTTGCTGGTCGCCAAGACGAAATTGAAACTCAAGGAGCCCTGGACAATGGGGCGGACAATATCACAAAAGTTTAATACGGCTTTTCTTTTGGGATACTGAAAAACTCAACAAATTCAAGATTGCCCTTAGCAATAGGTTCCAGGCCTTTCACGATCTATTCAATAGAGGGAACTACTGTGGACAGCAACTGGAAAGGGATCAAATGGGCGATCACATGTCATGAGGTTCTGGGCACAAGAAGCACCATCACAAAGGATGGATCACTGTTGATACACTGGATAAGGTTTACGAAAGGAGGAACAAGAAGGCAGCAATCAATATCATCCGAACAAGAGCAGAGAAAGCCAAGGCACAAGCTGGATACACAGAAGTAAACAAGCAAGTGAAGAGGAGCATCAGAACCGACAAACATAAATATGTGAAAGATCTAGCAATGACGGCGGAAAAGGCTGCAAGAGAAGGAAACATGAGACAATTGTATGATACAACAAAAAACTCGCTGGAAATCACCGTAAACCAGAACGACCAGTGAAAAGTAAGGAAGGCGAGGTAATCACCAACATTGAAGAACAACGAAACGGGTGGGTGGAACACTTCAAAGAACTCTTGAATAGACCAGCCCCACTGAACCCACCCAACATCGAAGCAGCACTCACGGACCTCCCAATCCATGTTGGCCCACCAACAATTGAAGAGATCAGTATGGTCATCATACAAATCAAGAGTGGCAAAGCAGCGGGACCAGACAACATTCCAGTAGAGGCACTGAAAATAGATGTAGCAGTAACTGCGAAGATACTCCACATCCTCTTCAGCAAGATTTGGTATGAAGAACAAGCACCAACAGACTGAAAAGAAGAACGCCTGGTCAAGATACCAAAGAAAGGCGATCTCAGCAAATGTGAGAACTACAGAGGCATCACTCTTCTCTCAATATCAGGAAAAGTCTTCAACAGGGTGTTGTTAAACAGGATGAAGGACTGGATTCGGTAATAATTGATAGTGTAAAGACCAAACTGCAACTCTACGGATCATTGTGGAACAATCAATTGAATGGAATTCATCGCTCTATATCAACTCCGTCATTAGTTCTTCCGAATATGTTTCAGGTTCATGAGGTTGTTTCACTAGATTGTATACGGTGCTTAACGGAACATTGGCTAAATGTAGCTGGTCAAACCAATTTGAACCAGTAGATTAAGATCGGCTGGTGTGATGTAACACCCCGGTAAACGTCGGATCGTGAAAAGACACATTACAATCTAGTTGTCCCAACAAACGTAAGTAATTACCGCATGCAGTACGAGGTTTTTGTGTTGTTGGCACAGTGCATGGTCTGCCCATTCTGACCCAACATTTTCGTGAGGGAATTGTTACGTCAGATGCAGTGTTTATTTGCAATCTAAACGGATGTCCATTAATATTAATAGTAATAAATTCTTCTCACCTGTGGTTGAGTTCTGACAGGTTGCTACTCGACTCAACGAGTTCGTGCAGGATTTAGGGACATTCTTCCTGGTACTTCTGGAGCTGTTTGGCTTCTTTTTTTGACAAAACCCATCTTTATGACCCACAGCTTTACATTTCCTGTATCGATGTTGCCTAAATGGGCAGTTTCGTACATAGTGCCATGCACCACAGTGCCAACAAAGAGCAGGGAAGTTCGTTTTGGTCTGCCGGATTGAGCTGGAGTGGGATGGACTGGGTGTAGCAGGGGCACATTTATTCTCTTAGGTATCTGTTGCACTGCTCGTACTTCAGATCGACTAGTACCACCACTCTGAATCATAGTCGTGTCACGTTGCAGATTAATGAGGCGTTGGTATTCATTGGCCATGTCACCAAGGGTGAGTTTAGGATCTTGATCCAGTCGACACAGCAGCCGTGTTCTTATGTCACTGAACTTTTGGGACTGGAGGCTGGAAATGAGGATGAGGGCTTTAAGCTGGTCTTCAGACAAAGACTTCAACTGGAAGCGTTCGCATTCACGGTTGACGATGCCCACATGAGTAAGAAAATCATCATCTTCGTTCGTAATTAGCTTCAAACATTGATAACGAGTATTAAACAATGATGAGTTGTCGCTGAAATGTTGGCTTAATGGCTGGACTGTGTCTGCGAATGAGCGATCACGTGGGCTCAAAGGCAGGATCAAATTACAGTACCTATCCGGCTCACTTGCACCCAACTTCCGAAGTAGCAGCCGAACCTTCCAAGCATTATTCTGATTAGCAAAATCAAATTTAAATAGGTCTTCATAACGCCGGAACCACATCTCAAAAGTAACGTTAGCATCACGATCATAATGAAACTTGGCAATGCTATTTGCGATGCCGTCTACTGATGGTGTTGTGGTTGCATTAGATGTACTAGGCTGTGTGGGAGGCGAAATCTTGATATCTGTCAACATCTGCATTAGTTTCAACTGTTTCTCGAGTAATAATTCAAGTTTAGAAAGATCCATGTTTCCGAAACCACCGTCACCAAAGCTATCACGAGTTCACTTAATCTGCGAACGAGAGCAAAGATTCGGTGACCAAAGACCAATAAGCTAGATATTTTGATGCGTCCCAGCCCCACAAACTAGAGGAAGAAGTCCAAACTCGGAATGGGGAAGTATATTCTGCAAACAGCCAGAAACGAGAGATAACACTACTCAACTAAAACTTTTCTTTTGAAATCTAAAACAATGAGAAAAATCCTTTTGCAAAGCATTTCAGTTTTTTTTTAGTGAATTATACAGTCAGTTAAACGCAACATAGAACCTGACGCATTTGTAGATCTGTTTAAATGTCCATGAAGCATTCGCACAATGAAGTGACATCGTACAGGACATATTTCAAAATAGTAGAAGTAATAACAATTACAATGGTAATAAAACAAAATTAGACGAATTTATAAACTCAGGAATAAATGGAAGCTAAATAGTGCATGCATTTGAGCCATTGAGAACGATTTTGAGCTACTTCACTTAGTCTTTAACCATTGGATATGATAATCTTGCTGGTCCCAACCAGGTAGTCTACACCTATTTAAAAGTTGTGTCTTCATGAACTGATATCATGCTTTGGTTTAGCTTCCTCCCCCAGCTTCCTTTTAAATTACTCATACAATAACCATCAAAGCGCATCGAGGTAGTCAGTGGATGAGAGCATAAGATGTCTTAGCTATCTCTTAGTTGATAAAGATTTACTATCTTTTCAAATAATTATTTACACTAACCTCATACTCTGCGTCTAATCTCAGGTAAACACCATAGTGTTGGATATCGATTACACTAAAATCAAATAAAGTCAGTTTCTACTCATATTTAGGCAACAATTATACAATTGTTATACTAGAAAAAATCAAAATAAGTATTGAATCGTGAACCCTACAATTCAGGTAACTTATAGTATTAAATATAGCTCAAATTAACGAACACATAGTTATTTATATTATTGTCGAAACTACATAAACCATATTTCGACAGAACTTACTATTCATTCATAAAAATTATAAGCTCATGGTCAATGGAGCACATAAATATCTACAGAAAAAAACATTATATATATATATATATTGAAGTTAGATATTAACACCGTTGGATGCCGGTTCAGTGGTCTAATGGTTAAGCGCTCACGCGCGAGACTGATAGGTCCCGGGTTTGGATCGGGATCGTGGATGTGCACTGCTGAGGAGTCCCATACCAGGACGAAACGTCCGTCAAGTTCCAATCGACTCATGATTTTAACTATTGAAATTACTAAAATCTCCACAAAACCCCTTCTGATATATGTATAGTGGTATGCTCAGACAAGAGAACTTACCAAGGAGCTAGACGGAGAATTACTCCCAGAACAGTGAATCCACCGACTAAAGCGATAGCATCATGCTTCGATGTAGAACCAGTTCCGCTTAAATTCAACAATAATAAACGTCCAATACCAACTGGTACAATTAGTACAGTTGAACTTAAACATATCAAACTAGTAATTAAGATTAGAATTAAGCCAATAATTCGTAATTTGAAGAAATTGCCTCGTTTATATGGAACATAACGTGTAAAATCTGTATCATCATCATTATCATAATCAGCTTGTGCATGATTAACGTTATCTTGTTCATTATGTTCAGGTTGGGATTGTTCACGACATGGATTATTTGTTAAAGTAATCTGTCCATATGATGATGACGATGATAAATTTGGAGCATACAAATCTGTCGAAATATCGTCTGGTTTATTAGTCAATATCTGTTGAGACGATTCTACAGACACGAATCCCGAATGACTATTTAAATTAGATGTTTGATTATGAGAATTTCGACGTCGTTTGTATGGTACTTCTGTTCCATTTTCAGTAACAATAAAATCCTAAACCAATAAACATTAAGTAAAGCTGTTACAAGAAAAGTTTACTCAAGTTGCTTACACAATGAATTCATGATATAAATAAATTTTTAATTCTCAGCAGTGAATTTTTGTTAAACGTTAAGATTAATGAGATGTGAAAAACAACATACATCAATCGTATAATAAGAATACGGCAAAATGCAATTCCGTGTATTATATGCTGGTATCCAATAAATAATTGATGGCCAATTACTTTACCGTATCCAATTAATTTAAAACGATCATTACATTTTCATGAATAACATGTCGATATAAACAATACTTCTTGATAGACCATCGGTGGTAATTACTCTAACAAAGAATGAATACCTTGATTTTTATTTTTCGGAATATATTTACAAATTCGTATGCTCCTGTGAAAAAAGCTTGTCAACGCGACTTAAACAACAGATAAATAAACATTTCATTATGTGGTTTGGGTAGGATCACATACATAATAAGTAGGGCCATATTATATTTGACCAACAATAATCGTATACTATCTAAAAGTAAATTATCATGAGTAATCTATGGTATACCTTTGTTGTTCCTCAACATGGTTCATTCTCGTATGTTACATACAGCAGATATTATAAGGGTCTGTGTCTACACCTTTAGTCTATGTGTTTATAAAATTGTTCATACAATCCTGTCGCTTCAACCTTGACGGCACAAAGCTTAATAAGCGATTTTATTAAATATTATTTACAATATTCTAGGCTTATATGTTTCTCTTCACCCTTATTTGTATACATTCTTCATTATTTCAATATTTTAAAACTTCTGATTGCCTAATTTTAATGGTTTTTAATGGTCGTTATTTTAATATTTCTATTTTCCAAGCATTTAATTAGTGATTTAAGCTGTAGTTATTTTTATCACATCTGGTAGCACAATTTTCATTTTAATATAAACTTGTGTTTTTTTTGTACTAATGTTTAGTCGTATAATCGTTTTTTTCATTGCTGTTACTGAGTCAGAAACTGCTTTCACTGGTTTAATATTTGCTATAGATACAAATACATGACTGTACATAAGAGAAAAGCGTGAAAATTTAATTGAAGACAATATTATTCGCTTATATATACATATGAGTTCTTCTAATTTGCACCATAGGAATTGTTTTAATCCCTAGGTTTAATTAACCAACTAGTAGTATCAAAAGCCTTCTATATAAGAATAATTTATCTCAAAAGACGAGTGTACTTATATAAGGATGACAATACGATCAAACAAGAAATCTGGAACAGGTGAACAGCATCATCTATAAACAAGGAGGATCCGATGCAGATGTAAAGGTGGGGATCGATAAAGCGAGAGCGACATTCCTACAGTTGAAAAACATCTGGAACTCAAAACAACTGTCAACCAATATCAAAACCAGAATTCTCAACACGAATGTCGGGACAGTTCTACTGTGCGGAGTTGAAACTTGGAGAACTACTGCAACCATCGTCAAGGAAGTACAGGTAGTCATAAACAACGAATAGCAACTGGAAGCTACTGGAAAGGATTGTCCAGGACAGAGTTCGATGGAGAGTCGCGTTGGACGACCTACGCTACTCCACAAGGGGTAACAGGCGTAAGTAGGTAATAATCTAGTTGCTTAATAGTCATACAATAAAAATATATATTAATAGTTCATAAATAGTTCCTAGTAGTTACCCTTTATTTATTCTTCGTTAGGATATAACATATTATTATATCGTTTAATTTATAACTGATTTGTTTACTGTCACAAACTTATGTTATCAGTTGTTTTAAATGTTGGTTCTTAAAGTACACGATATTCCATAGCAGCAACAATGACACTAATTGTTTCCAGAAGGAATATGAAGTGAACAGTATAAGATTAGTCATACGTAGGATATATATATAATATTGATCGAATTCGATCGATTAAACTGTAATGTGACCTTTAGTCTACATAATTTAACATCGCATGCACTATGGTGAGATGGTGGATTGCTGAAGAGTTTTTTCAGATAATAAAAAGATATCTTGTCTTGAATATTTTGTCGTGAAAAAAATAGCAATTCAATTTATTTTGAAGAGAGGAATAAAGAAGCAATTACAAACAACGGACGTTTTTACGACATTGTCTCGCTGAATTTCGAATCTGTAATGTATTAACATTTAGATGTCTGCTGTAATTTATGAATCATATGCTTTCATTTAATATATAAATTACTGTTATATTCCTCTTTATTCCAAAATTGCAGTACTTTGTATTCTTTCTTTTCAATTCTAATACCCTAGTTTGGATAGAATTGTATTTTTCTCATTCCTTGTGGGTTGTAGTCCTGTCAGTTATATATTTATTCATACACCTATTTTGAGTTAATCGAATCAAGAATAAGTCAGAGAGGGGGTTCCAGTTAAGTAGTCTTTTTTACTCTTGCCAACCAGTCAACTCATACGTTACTGGTAGCAAAGTTCCTCTACTTTGCCCTCAATCTCCCTCAAATACAAATCGAACTCACATGTTACAAGTCTCAAGATATTATGAGGCAACCTATCACGTCAAGGTCATAACATGGATCAAGAAAACTCTCCCCTTTCCTATACATTAAGCACAGACTGGTGGTCAAAAAAACGATACAAGATTATATTTTAGAAGTGGAGAAAAGCTCTAAAATTTCCAAGGCATTCCTGACAATGTTAATAATTAGGACAACGGATTCTCACATAGCGATATTTACCAAATAGCGGGACCACATTTTAATCTAGTAGTCAATACCTCAACTGTTTACGTTATGGATCCATAGAATGAGTTCAACCAACAGAATTAGAATTATTTGACTCTAACATGATTAGAAAGATAAATAAACAAAACCTATGACCAACAGCATTGAATAATACCCACAATTTGCGATCCTCAGAATGTAAAACATACTACTACTGTAACCATTTACTAATTCACTTCCTAGTATTTATTTTGTTATCTGTGATCATTTTATTTGATTGGTGGCACCTTGAAATACTACGCATACATTTTCTTTTGTACAAACATTAAAATAAAATAATGAAAATCAACTAACCCCTGGTGAAAATGGAATATCACCGAGTAAGTAACTACGTAAACCAAGCAACCATGATACACATATACACCACCAACGTAAAATTTGACGAAGTGTTGTTTTAGCTTGATTATCCAATAAGAATGGTAGAACAACTTGTAATAGTATCATTTCCAATGAATAATCCAATGGACTGTCACTTGAATAAAAGCATACAAACAATAACATGAGTATACCAAAAAGATAAAAATGTAGTAATAATGAATCAGCCTAACGAAGAAATTAAACGGAATAAATGGAATGCAGCTAGCAGTGGAATTTAGGATGTGCCTTTTGTCCTATTTAAGACTTGTAAGCTGCATGTACCTGCATCCTAGGGTTGGTGTTCACTCCGGCATCGAACAATAGGATAATCTAAACCTTTACATGTTAAATTAGAAAAAAATTAAACATCTTTTATAAATAAATTCATCTGTTTTGTTAAGTGACCTAAGTTTGTTAAACTTCAAAATTCAGAGAACTAATGTAATAACCGAAATATGACAAAATGTATTTTCAATATGTCATTTATAATTCAGCTATATCAAAATTTCAGAGGTAAACCATACGTTACTTACTGTGTCTTTTTTATGCACTCACTAGTTGTTTTTTAATCTTGATACTTATAAAATATTTAAGGTATTAAAGCTCTTCAAAGAAACGCTAATTTTTGTTTTACAGGTTTATATGAACATTTTAATTCCTTTATTAGGCATCCTTATATGATTTCTTACCGTGGGGGGTTGATGGGAAGTATTTACATCACGAAATGATTTTATTAAGATAACCATTCTGAACCAGGAACTACTGGTGCGGAACAGGACAATGGGCAAAAGAATTGACCATTGGAAATTACAAAGCGTTTACATAATTTGTATACATAGTCTTCGGTCTTCAATTAGAATCTTGCTGTGTTCTGAAATCCAAACTATCTTCTCGTTTGGTCATCAAATGTTGTGCCTAAGTTGAGCTTTCAATGTACAAAAACTTTTCACTCCGCTTGATGACTACTAAATACTACCTACAAGTGAGTAGCGTCCACTACCCTTGGACAGTTGCTGTTTTAGCTTTGAACTACTCAGCATCACCATCTGCGACTCCACGGTGGATCGGACACATAGGAACTCCAGATAGTGCAGAGACCGCCTAAATTCAGGACAATTGCGGAGAACAGTCTATAGTTCACATGTTTAACTCTGGTCAATCTACCTAAAGGTTAGGCGCTCGCGTGAGAACTGAAGATGGTGAGCCAGACCCTCAGTGAGGTCGTATATAAGGACTACTGAGCAGTTTCATAATAGAATGAAAAAGCCATCTAGTGTCTTCTGGTTTTCAATGGTTGACTAAGGTTGGTCCGCGATGTAAACTATGAAGTTCAACAGAATTCTTACACAAAAACAGTCATGTTATGACAAATTTTCAGAGGTAATCTCCAAGTTCTAGTGAAAAGCTATGGTTAATGGAACTTAACTGATTTAAGTGTAAGGCAGGTGCCCATTAATAGTACTGGATGATAGCTGTGCAATATTGCAATACAATCAGAATTAGAAATATAAACATTTGGATGCCAGCTTATTGGTCTGAATAATAAAAGATCGTTGAAAATCCCTGAGGGTCCGCAATTTTGTCTCCGGTGGGATTTGTTAATGAATTAAATAATTTATGATGTACGGATTTGTGTATTTCGCTGTGGGCCAGGGATGATATCCAACTGAGTAAACCGAAGTACGTTGAGCGAGTCTCAAATTTGTGACCTGTTCTATATAATAACTAGTAAAAAGGCTACCAAAAGGAAGTGAAATTAGAAAGGGCACGAACTTACAACCAATAGTTGAAACGTGGACCCTTTACCCACTAAACACCACTGTTCCACTTTAAAAACAATTGGAATATAAAGACCAGAGCTTCAATTTTATTTCTAAAATATTTATAATCACATACACAATACAATAGAGTAAATTATTGTACATAGTTACTGCTTTTTCCAAAACTTACTAAGCTGCGTTAATACGAAATGGCAGGAATTTAGGAAAGGAATGCCGAATAACTTCTGTAGGTAACCATAGCATAAGTACGATTAATATACCCCAAACTGACTATATAATTTAAAACAAAAAAAAATACATACCAACTAATGGTGTCACTTTGTAGCCATAGGAATTACAACGGTGTTCAAACATTAAGTATAAGTAGTACGACCATAAATATTATATAATTTCACAGTGGAAAAGTGTTCAGCACTTACATAAGTAGCAATTAAACGTTGTATGTATAGTGGTAATGGTTGAAGTATCATCTGCAATCAAAACAAATGAAAATACGATGTAAGTTTTTGTTTAATCCGTTGTCAAGAATAATAATAGCGTAAAAATACTTTTTGAGATAAACAAATGAAGGAAACAAGACAGCAGGTATTTGTACAAGGATAAACTTGACAACAGACTACGTCACTTCAATTTATACGAACTTAATAAACTCGATTAGTGTCAACAAATAAAATTTACTTAGAAACTCCTATTTTGTAAAAACTCTTCAAGTATGAAGACGATGGTCTGTTTTAATGGCCTCACACATAATCACTAGTAATAGTCTGGTCCAGCGACCAGTTACTGCTTAAGCACTGGTCTCTTCATGTTATATTCGTGGGAGTCTGGTGAATCTAACGTACAGTTTACTTTTGATAATACCACATGTTCCGGTTTCTGTGACTATTTAGACATAATGTAGCACTGGAAAGTGTTTTTTCTACCTCGCGTTTACTAGAATCGACCGTTAGACTTAAATGACATTAAATCTTACTGGTCATTCAACTTTGTTTTAGAAACATTTCGTTCGATAAAATCATAATCAGCAACGTTCGAGTTGGTAAAAGTATTTTCACTAATGAAATAAAGTTAATCCATCGGATGAATCAGAGCCGATTAAAGTAGGTCCAGTGTTACTCTTCCATCTTGTACTCCAACATTGGTTAGGTGTATGTAGATTCCAAAAAGCCAGAGTGTAAGCATACTGAGTAAAGATTCCAACTGCCATTCTGAACAGTGTAAGGAAGTAACTGTTTAATGACTAGGCTCTAAAAATGCTAAAATTTGGTGTTTGACAATCCTCCATGATATGACTCAAAATTATTCGATTTCCTTGTCTCCGTTTTTTGACCATCCTGTTTCGCATTGCTTATCTCCTATGTGTTTAGTTGTGCAATGTCACCCGTCTCTGACTTTCGCTTCTTTTCGTTGGAAGATGTTGTGACTAATGCGAAGTTATGGTTTTTCTTGACATCCGGACTTACATTTAAGCACACATAAAATAATGGTAGATCCTCATACACCCAGTGAATTGGTGTAAAACAGTGTATCAACAGTACTAAAATAGTCAGTCAGTAACAACGTGGAACTTCATACGTACGTACGTACATCAGTTCGAGTTGCCATACCACATTAGCACAGAGATTCAGTTATCAATTCAAATCCCATAGTCGTAGGGGTACTGAAAGTATAAGTAGAGATAGGGGACATTAAGGTTTAATGATGTTATTAAAAGAGTATAGTCCAGTGGAATAAATTGGGAAAGAAAATAAAGGACATGAAGAATTCAGAAGATTAGAGTTTGAGAGAACACAAAGAGTGGATGCACCTGCGCCATTGCAAACGATTTTGAGCCATGTCATTCAAGGTCTCTAACCATCGGTTGCTATCGTCTCGCGGTCCCCAACCAGGTAGTCTACACCTACCAACATGACTCAGTCCACTTGTCAGTGACTTCATGGATTTGTGCCATGTTTTGGTCTGGCCGCCCCTAGCTTTCTTCCAACCTACTCATACACCATAAAACATAGCATGTCGGGGCAGTCGGTGGTCGGGCATGCGCAACACATGTCCCAGCCATCTCAACTGATTAAGTTTCACTACTTCCTCAATTGATTTGCCATCCTTACCTAGTACCCGTTTCCTAACAACTGCATTACTTACTCGGTGGTCCCAGGATATACGAGCGATGTTTCGAAGACACCTATGGTCAAATACTAGTAACCTACGAATATCCTCTACTCTTACTGGCCATGTTTCACTGCCATAAAGTAGGACGGAACGAACTGCTGCGCAGTAAACACGTCCTTTGGTTGATAGACGGATATCTCGCCTACGCCACAAATGACGCAAGTTGGCAAAAGCTAGTCGAGCCTTTTGTACCCGTGCTGAGATTTCGTCACACCAAACCACAAGGGCTGATGAGACTTCCGAGATAAGTGAAGCGGTCGACACGCTCAACTACTTCACTCCCTATCACTAGTTCGGGTGTCAACGCAACCCAATCCTGAACCAACATTTTGCATTTCGAGGGAGAAAATCGCATGCCGAACATGCCTGCATTGTTGCTTAGAGTGGTCAGCAGACTCTGCATTCTGTCAGCGTCTTCACTAAATAGAACTATGTCATCGGCATATTCTAAGTCAACAAGTGGATCTCCCGGTAGAAGTTCAACTCCTGGAAATTTAGATGAGGAAAGTGTCATCTCTAAAAGGACGTCAACGACAAAGTTAAACAAGAATGGAGAGAGTGGACAGCCCTGACGAACACCACTTGAGGTAATCAATTCTGATGACAGTTCACCATAAGCTCTCACTCGACCAGTTGTGTTCAAGTAGAGAGCCTTTATAAGATTGATGTACTTCTTTGGTACTGCTTTCAGTGACAAACACTGCCATAGAACCTCACGATCAACCGAGTCAAATGCCGCCTTAAGGTCGAGAAATACTACGATTGTGGGGCGTCTCAATGTGTGTCTATATTCTAGGACCTGACGTAGTGCGAATATTTGATCTATACAACCCCGTCCAGGTCGAAAACCAGCCTGGTTTTCTCTAGTCTGCTCTTCACGAGCTTTGGTTAGACGTCGAAGTATTATAGAAGCTAATATTTTAGACACTATATTAGTCAAACTAATTCCTCTGTGATTGTCACAAGAGGACTTTCGTCCTTTCTTATAGACTGGCACAATCAGTGATTGAGACCAGTCAGATGGAATTACGTCCAGTTCCCAGATTCTACCTAAGACCTCAGTCAATCTCGCTGCTAATACTGGACCGCCATCCTTAAAAATCTCAGGGGTAAACCTGTCAGGGCCTGCTGGTCTCCATCAGTGTGGTAGATGCTACTGAGATCCAGTGTTTCTCCCTAACCTTATGGTTTACCGTACTTGCAGACATCACTACTGTTTCCACAGCTTTTCGGATGTCATTCCACGCTGTCTCGGGGCGGGCATCACTTACATGGCTGCCTAACCGTTTTTCTAGTTATTCCTGAAATATACTCTTAGCTTGACTATCATTAAGTAGGACCCTAAGTGGTTTCCTTGCAGCATGTTTCCTACGTCCAGTAAGACGTAGACAAATACGCGCTCGCACTAGAGCATGATCTGAGTCTAAGCATGTACTCCAGAATGAGCGACAGTCTTCTATCGAGCCCCTCCATCGGTGGCTGATGGCGATGTGATCTATTTGGGTCCGACGTTGGGACGATTCCGCGGGTCGCCATGTCAAAAGATGTTTTTCCTTATGCTTAAAGTTATTGTTTGCAAGAAACAGGCGGTTATCTGAGCATAGCTGCAACAGATGGTCGCCGTTATCTGTTCTTTGAACCGCGACACCATAAGATCCACCCAGGTGTCTTTCCCTTTCGCTTAGTTTACCTACTTGAGCATTCAAGTCACCAGCCACTATTACTACATCTGAACGCCTAGCTTTTCGGAGAAGGTCGGAAAGCTTTTTGTAAAACTCATCTTTTACATCATCTGAGCTGCAGTCAGTGGGAGAGTAGGCAGAGACGACGAAGAGGCAACGACGAGTGTCCCTATCTTTCCGAGTCCTTACTGTTCCGTTTAGTCGGACAGCACACAAACGACTGTCTACTGGGATCCAGTCTAAGAGAGCTAGTTCTGCCCTAGGACTCAATGCTATACCTACGCCAGCAAGGCCACGGGAAGCAGCATCAGGGCTTCCAGATACACGAAGCGTAAATCCAGATGGTTCGTTACTTTGACATGGTGCGGTCAAATGAATGACACTACAAGGATCCTGTGTGCGCGTTTCGGAGACGCAGCACACATCGATGGAGCGAGATTCTAAAGTCTTAGCTAAGGAAGCCTGTTGTCCGATTTGGCACAGTGTTCGGACGTTGAAAGCTCCTACGTGTAGTTTGGAGTGTGTTTTCAGGAGACCAGGAATAACATTCCGCGTACTCAAATCGTTCGCACTAGCGGGGCGAGGTGATAAAGGGACGTGAGAAGGGTTAGTCGTGGAGATAAGAGAGTTATTAGGAGGTGTATGAAGGATTTGAATGTGACCAACTTGGTCTCGTGTGCAGTAACAGGTATGAGGGCTGATGTCACTTTCCGGCTGCCCACACCGTGGAAGGGTATTTCTTGAGGGACCTGAAAAGGAAATCGGATTAGTGTTGGTCTTAACGACCCAGGTGCGTGACCGCAGAGCCCACGGGACAACTGCTTGAGGCCGGTCGCGCACGGCCTTTTTGCGGTAGGTTTTTAATGTGTTAGCTCCGTTCTTCAAGGGGCCTTACCGCCGGAGACGGAAATCCGTGGGATAAGGCGAGGTGTGACAATTTTAGGGTCGACCTTTTCTAACCCCTTCCTTCCTTGTGAGAAGGCAGCATCGCTGCAGATGCTGGTTGTCCGAAGGAAACACCTTACTGCTGTCACACCTCTGTACAGTCAGCAGTACGACTTCGCCCTCAGACCTTGAGTTGCTGCTTTTAGTCTTACCGTTCTCCAATCGACTTGCCTGGCATGGTAGAACCTGCAGGAACATGTGTTCCAGCCAATATAGCTCGGTTGGATCATCACGATAGGCAAGCCCGACCACCACGTCAAGGTAGCAGCTACGGTCAAATATCATTTATCTTGGTGTAATTTTTCTTCTGATCTCTCTTGGTCTTCTCATATTTTGGTGTTATCGAAGAAAGTTTTTTTATTGATTTACCATATAAAGAGGCTGCACGCTTTTGGCATTACTCGACATTAACACTTAGGATTTGTTAATTCTTGCATATTACATATTATTCTCTAATCTTCACCATTATTCTTTCCTGGGATCTTGAGAAAAGTCTTTGCTGTATTGCGGAGAGTGATGAAGGCATTTAGCAGGGGATGGTGAATCCTTTAAGGTCATTGTTAATATAGTTGTAGAGAGATGTCTAAAATCTCGCAAACTCCTGGCAAGTGTCATCCTATCATATACTAACCGTCCAGTTCATTCACATCTTTCTCCTCGTATATCTTCTTATAGAAAGAAACATCATTATATTAAAATCCATGTGCGCAAGCAAAGATATAAGAGCTCTGTAATACCTTATCTAGTAAATATATCGCGTGAAAACAGGCCGTTTGAGCTGAGTTAATCAATAAGTTGTATTCTTAAACATGTTTCCAATTAAAAAGTTGAACAGATTCAAATCTAAAAAACATATCATCTAATCTCAGGTACTTCATTTACTAAATTTATGAATATATGTATGCAATTATGGTTTTCTGTTTTGTTTTGTAAAGTAAGCTTTTTGAAATACGTTGTTCTGAAAATTCTATTTTGTACCAAAAGTATGATATGGGATAAAGCCATTAATATTGATAATCATAAAAGTAATAATATTAATAATAATGATAATAATAATAATATTTACAGTCTATTTAGATTCACTGTTTTAAGTATCCAATTTATCATCACTGAAGAAGGGCTAAGCATAACTTTAGCACATATTTTTACACAGAGCGCAGTCACTTTTTTACATAATAAACTGTGAACGAAAGGAGCTTCTTTGGATTTAGAACCAATGGTCAATATGTACGTACGCAATTATGAAACGAAACCAGTATTAAGTAAAGCAAAGAAATAACAACAAATGTAATAACGATTATTTAACAATAAGATGGAATAAAATATTTGCGTACATCTTGAATAGGCTTATAATCCGGATCATTAAAATGGTATATGAAGCGTAAAACACCAGGACGTAGTACACTTCGACCCAGTACAAGCAAAGACGCCATATAAAATATGTACAACATTCCAATTGCCCAATGAATAAAGGTGAAAGCAACTGGTGCATAATGAAATACACTGGCTCGTTGAGTTAACGTCGCATTGAACAGAGACTATATGAATGAATACAAAAAATTGTGCTCAAATATTTATGTTTTCAAAGTGTGAGAAATATAACTAATCCAAGTATCTTCAACTTATCACTATATTCGGAACAGCACGATCTGATGCATCCGATTCCTTAAATAAAAACCGACACCTCAGTCAATCCAATTTATACTCTTGCGTCTCTTGGGGAATGCTGCTTTAAATATAATCTCACGAACTCCGAGTTAGCTATAACCATCTAAACTTCATAAGGAAATAAAGGTTCAATATCAACTCGCCTATTTTTTTCTGTTTGTAGATTTGTAACTGAAAAGTAGCTGGAGACCAGATGAGTTGTTCTTCGAAGAGTTGTACTCCATTTACTTTGTCTGTGGGTCAGTAGTTAGACAAAATATAGAAGAACGTGCTACATATGTGTATGTGAGTCACGTACTAATCAGTCTTTTTCTACGCTAGTTCAACTATTAAATATTAAATTTGGTCAGTTCGATACTTTTAATCCAGCCTACTAAGATTATTGCCTTTTCGACTACTTTTATTCCTTAACCAAAATAATATTGATGATCGTTGAGTAGATATTGCTTTCACTTCCTATAGCATTTAGAGTCCATCAGTGAAGTTTGCAACATAAAAAATTCTGAAAAAGCTGTCGAAATTTACTAGTTTTCTATGTTCGCTGAAATTTACTGACAATTGTTGCCTAAAATTTCATTAAACACTATATTAATGTTTTAAAGCTCATATATTTGTTTTGTTTCAATCACAGTTTACACTGATCTTCAATATTTACTCCAAAATTAGGCCAAGGTATTAAAGGGACTGATCAATTGCAACCTTAAACACCAATAAAATGATTCAAACAACCAATACAAAAGTATTAAATTTTATGCCATTACACAAGCCAGTGTTTATCTAAATTCAGTAGGCTAAGTGAATAATGCGATGGAGTTTGAAGCGAACAGTATCGGGTTCGAGTCCCGATTCTGAAATACAGGCACATCTATTTATTTATTTATTTTAACACATAGGTATTGGTACACAGAGGCACCAAATACATATGCGCCACACAGATCTCGTTTGATTTGTGTGAGGGATGTGATACTGCCCAGGTGTCCAAACCGAAGCAGGTGGTTTTCTTAGGGGGCCACACCCCGAGCCTTTGACCTGAAGATCTGATCCACAAGGCAGTGGAGCATCGTGAGGAGATGCAGTCCCATGGTAGCCGGTGACCAACGATCGGTTCACACGCCATTTGTTCCTTCAGGATACTGGAGCCCATGAGCACCATTGATTTGGGATCCGGTTAAGGCGCATCCCGCTGACGAGTCCCAAGGAGGGGCGAAACGCGCGTCCTGGACTCCACTGTTAACCACCATACATTTCTACCTATAAGGTATTATAATGGTTTATATATTGCTTATTTTTTTAAAACCGAATGAGATAATGGCCTTAATCTAAATCATTGCAGCAGTCTTAGTGGACATTTTTGTGCACCATTGACTCAGTGGCAGAGGCATTCAACTTGCAACTACTACGTCAGGGGTTCGGTTTCCAATCCACTTGATTCAGTTTGGGTATTTGAATACTAATGCTAACCATTCATGAGCAAACTAAGATTCAAAGACAAGTACAAGAATCCGTACTAGGTGAATAGATTACACCAATCGATTTAGTGAAGTTCGGTTTTTTGAATATAACAGTTAACTTCCCTGTCACGTTTATATAAATAGAGTCTAAACGTTACAAATCACTGATAAAAAGATGATAATAAAATTGACGGCCAATCAACATAACAAAACAACCTACTGAGATCTTACACTAAGAAATTGCGTCAAAGTATTTTGAAAATAACGCGATAATTATTCGAATTTAAAACGATATATCGAAACCATACGTACAAAAATCAATAACTAAAAAAAACATTTCCAATAACATGGATCTTTATGCTTAATATACAAAATCAGTAGTTATAATTTAAATGCTTTGTGTTCTTTATTCATTGAACACCATATTACACTAAATTTGCTTAAAGGCTATGACAAAATTCAAGATTCAACCATAGCATTTACGGGTAAAAAATAATAAGTGAAATAAATTATCGATGGATAGACAACCAAGTAAGGTATGCTTACCAAAGTACAAGCATCTATCCAAAATCCAGACAAAATGGGGAAAATACCCAATTCCATTAAAGAAACCAAAGCAACTTTGATGTATATGTAACCCAGACCGGTCCAATAACAAGCTCTGTGTGCACGGTAATTTGTGAAAGTATTGATAATAAGTGACTTTTAAGCATATAATGATAACTATGAGAACATTAATCATTGATATTTAAAACTAAGCAAATAAAATCGAGTGAAGATAATGTAAGATAGTAACGAAGGGATTTAAGCAATTAAATGTTATGATGTGAAATTAAATACCTGTTACCAAATAAAACATAACAAGTTGTTTTTAAATAGTAACGTTTCTGAAGTAAAAGACATTGAACACCAGCAGATATCAAATATTATTGTCACTTCGAACGAAATCTTATCATCTACATGCTTTGATTCACTATTAGATAATTTTGTATTTATGGAGTTCAATAAATTAGTGATTGGATTGAAATGACAAGGTTTACCAATGATTGCATGACGGAGATGCATTCATTGTTTCCACAACCTAAAATTCAATGCTTCGAATATTATTTCATATATTGCATTGTACAAATACCTTTCTCTTACTCAAACTACACATTCTCTATTCCTAACTTTTCCTTTATTGCCGCTGATACTACATAATTCTACCATCATGGTTTTAAATTTATCTTGACGTGCTGAAGTGGTATTTATTATTTATTTACTTATTTGAACCCTAAATATTGGTACAAGGGGGCAACAAATATATATGCGCCACACAAAACAATGAGAATTTGAAGAGAAGGAGAAAAAAAAAGTAATGAACGTGGGGAATTATTAAAAAAAGAGAATAATAATGGGGGAAATGGAAAGGTACAATCAGAAGAAATCTTTCAGTTAAGGAAGAAGCAACCACTTTTATGAAGAAAGTAAAGGAAGGTTACAGCATGATCGCCACTGGCTTCTATTCTGAGCCATATCTGATAACGTCTCTAGCCACTGTGTTGCACCATCTCTCGAACCCCAGCCAGGGAGTCGTGAAGGACCAACACAAACCAGCCCTTTGCAGCTTTCTTTCATACCACGACACCTTGTCATATATTGACCACCTCTCCGCCTTTTCCAACCAGTCCCAGAGTCGGAAAATAATGCACAACCAGGAATTCTCTGGGAAGACATTCGTAGAACATGTCCAAGCCACCAATGTCGGTGTTTCAAGATGGTGACACCAATCGGATTATCGTCTCTGTGCCCGAACACACGATGCCGAACCTCTGCATTACTAACATGGTGTTGCCACTGAATGTCAGCAATCCTTCGGAGACAACGATGATCCTCAACTCGGATTGGCATAAGCCGCTCTGGCTTTCACTATACGTGCATTGATCTCATCACTCACGCCACCACCAGCACTTATGCAGCAACCTAGATACACGAACTTCTCGACTACTTCTATCTGCTCGCCATCCAGAGTGAGTACAGGATTAGAATCCTGCCAGTCTTGTAGAAGTACTTTGCACTTCGAAGGTGCAAAGTACATGCCATACCTATGGACATTGATTGCCAACTGATTAAGTGCGGATTGCATAGCTTGGGCATTATCGCACAGTAAGACAATATCATCCGCATACTCAAGGTCGAGAAGTCTTTCTCCAGACAACAGATCTACACCGCCATTACTTACATCCATCAGAGGTATTTCTAGAATGTCATCGATGGCGAAGTTGAAGAGGAATGGTGAGATTGGGCAACCCTGCCTAACCCCACTGCTTGAATGGAACAATGGAGAAAGGTGGTTGTATGCCCTCACTCTGCCTGAGGTGTTTGTGTATAGGGCTTTTAGGATGTTAATAAACTTCTCAGGCACACCCTTCTTCAATAGACACTCCCAAAGAACAGTCCTATCCAACGAATCGAAGGCAGCCCTGATATCAAGAAACACCACGATTGTTGGCCTTTGATATGTATGGTGGTGTTCTAACATTTAGCGGAGGATGAAGATATGATCAATACATCCTCGACCGGAACGAAACCCAGCCTGCTCCTTGCGAGTCAATCCTTCTCCGGTTTTGAACAACCTACGAAGTATAACGGAAGCCAATAGCTTGGACGCAATCGGAAGTAGACTTATCCCCCGATAGTTGTTACAGGAACGACGTGAACCCTTTTTAAAGATAGGGTCAACTATCGACTCATTCCATGACGTTGGTACACTCTCTAGTTCCCAGACCTTTGTAAACAACGTCGTCAGCTCCTTAGCCAGAATGTCACCAACATCTTTAAAAAGAGCCGGAGGTAAGTCATCTGGGCCCGGTGATTCGTAGCGTTTCAAGAGTTGGAGTTCCTTGCGGACTTCCGCCTCATTTGGTGGATCAGTCGTCACCGGCCATGAAGGGCAGGACAGTCTGACCGATGTTGCCGGAGCAGCAGGCCAGTTGAACTGCCCTTCGAAAAATTCTGCCCATAGTCCAAGACGTTGATGGATTTTAGTTATTGACATCCCGTCATCCTCGCAGATTGTCTCGCTCATACCAGACTTCTTTCTGCCAGTGGCCCGGATGAGTTGGAAGATTTTCCGGTAATTAGCAGATGCAGCTGCTGCTTCCAGCTCATTAGCACGCTCCGACCACCAGGCTTCTCGGTCCTTACGCAAGCTGTGCCCAATTTCAGTACGTAAAATCCTTCGTTTGTCGTCAAACTCACGGTCACCCGGAGTAGACCGACGGGCTTCAATGAGTTGTAAGGAACCAGAAGAAACCCAGTGCTTATAAGCGGGACGTTTCGCGAATCCACAACTGACTTGACCAGCCATTTTCATGGCGTCATGCAATTGCAACCAATGCTCATCTATACTTTTCGGTGGAATGGTAGCTAGCCTAGAACCTAGCTCGGTTCGATACTTACTAGCAACAGAAGTTGCAACCAACTTGCTGATATCAATGCTTTGTTGGCGGTCACTTCGTTGGCCACTGAAAAGTAAGGTAAGATCGGCGCAGACCAGGGCATGATCAGAGTCCAGATAGGTTCTCTAAACGGAGCGGCACTCTTGTACACAACCACGCCAGCGGAAGCTGACCATGATGAGATCAATGTGAATCCAGGCTTGGGATGTATGGGGGGAGGACGCCAGGTGACACATTGACGTTGACTGTGCGGGATGTTACTGCTAGCCAGAAACAGGTGTTGGGCTGCTCACAGTTGTAATATCTGTCGAATGTAATTTCTAGAGAAGAATAGTTAACTGGTGGTAGAATTCATCCTTGATTGCATCCAAGCTGCAATCTGTCGTTTCTCACGCTGACTTCTAATCTAACAACACATAACTGACTGTTAATGGGGATAAAATTAGTCAGTGCTGTCTCAGCTCTAGCGCTTAGTGCGACACCAACGCCAGCAAGACCAGACGAAGATGCCACAGGGTCCCCAGATAAACGCACATAAAACAAGCTTTTTGAAGTGACAGATGGAGAGCGAATTTGTAGTACTTCACCAGAGTCTTGAATACGGGTCTCGGACAGACAAGAAACGTCAATATTAAAACTTTCCAAAGACACAGCCAGCCCTATCTGTTGTCCGACCTGCATAAGTGTGCGAACGTTGAAGGCAGCCAGTTTGAATGGTGCACGTGGTTTCAGAAAAACTGCTTCAGCACTCGTATTCGGTGGTAACATACAATTTTCAACCAGGCAGTGATTCGAGAACGTTTAGATAGAACAGAATTTCCATCATAGGCGAGCTACTGTATAAATCGAAAAGTAAGGATAGACAGAGTGGAAATAAGAGAGAGTGAATAAATGACTTGGTAAATAATAATAGTAATAACAACAATAATAATAATAACGATAATGTGAATCGTTTGATTGTTAATTAAAGCAAGAAAAGTATCTTCCATAAATATCAACATTTCACTACATTTGTGTGTGGGCTGTGATACTGCCCGGGTGTCCAAACCGAAGCAGCTTGTTTTCTTAGGGAGCCACACCCCGAGCCTTTGACCTGAACGTCTGATCCACAAGGCAGTGGAGCATCGTGAGGAGATGCAGTCCCATGGTAGCCGGTGACCAACGATTGGTTCATACGCCATTTGTTCCTTCAGGATACTGGAGCCCATGTGCACCATTGGTTTGGAATCCGGTTAAAGCGCCGGACATTCGCTTTCCGTCCTCTCATTTTCGAAAACATCACCCCCGTCACGAGAAGGCAGTGAGTAGGACTTCCCTGGCAGAGGCTATATACTCGTGGCCGTGTGAGAGCATTTCGAGAGGGAGAGCGGACTCTCCCTACTCTCGGCCATACCAGTGCATTTGGGGGACTAATTAACTGACAAAGATGAATCAATTTTATAAGGTTACTTGATAAATATTTGATACTTTGAGGTAACTAATAGTTGAACTTAGAAAATACGTTAATTTTATTTGAAAATTTAGCCTTTGTATGTTAGGGCACTCAGATTTTCCTACTTGTGTTACATTTACAAGTGCACACATGACTTGGTTTTATGTTAGTACAGTTAGATATCTGCAAGTATTTAACAAGATTCAGCTAGTCCTTGAATCGAATATGTAATGACAGCCGATACTATGCATTTAAAGCTAGCGAGAAAATTGAACTGATTAACACACCACGTGAACTTATCTCATTCGTTTGGACTTGATACATATAAATGTATCAAAAGATTAGTGATGGCTATTAAGAAACTAAATGGTATTATTCCTACATTTGACCAAATCAACATGCAAATCGGCTTCGTAGAATTATTCTAAGTTCTATTGTCAGCACCCTCTCTGATGAAACAAGTTAGTGAATATTTACATTCACAAATTGACAAATTAAATTAAATTAGGACTCAGCATTCTAATCTGAATCAACGTCATATTATTTTTAATAAGATGTTAGATACCGGATCACATGACCGAAAAAAGTATCATCATACACACTATCAGTGATAGGAAAATAGATGGAATCAAAAATTGATTTTAAAACAACTTATAACAGCACTTTGATGATTACACGAAAATGTTATTAAATTTTAAATTTCACTTAAGATACTCAATTCTATCGTGGATTAAGTTGGATATTTTCATCCTGAATATGAACATAACATCTAAATAATGTAGGATATAAGATTAACAAAGATTGCTAGATGTGTTTGAATAGCTTACCTCATTAAGTAATCAGTATGACATTTTAGCTGCATGCTTACGCCATCATTTGTCATTAGAAGTATCTCCTACAACTAGTACTTCGTGAAAAACCCACCTTAAACAGAGCGAAGGGATTCAATCACCCCTTTCAATGGTTCTTGTCCGACAGTGTGGTGAGGGATGGGTGAAAAATTTAAAAATTCTCACGAAAATTTGCTGTTGATAAGTTCTCTGCTGCAAAGTAAGTACTAGTGCGTGTGGATTTGTTATCTGGAGAAAGACTTCAATCTTGAGTAGGAGGGTGATATTATCTTACACTAAGACGAAAAAAATAACATGCAAGTAACACTTAAATAGTTGGCAATTAGTGTCTATGGGTATGACATGTATTTCGAACCTTATAAACATAAAGTACTTCTGTATAAGACAGGTGTTTTTTTACAATGAAAAAAACGATTTAATACAAGTTAATTAAAAAAGGCAAAATTATATACGCAAAAAAATTTATCTTACCGAGGCATATTGAGAATAGCGAATATTTCATGCATAAGAATCAAAGCAAAAGCGAAAATAATGTAACCAATTAAACTTGTACTAAACCCTTCCATGTGC
This sequence comes from Schistosoma spindalis, assembly GCA_946903255.1. Classification (NCBI taxonomy): domain Eukaryota; kingdom Metazoa; phylum Platyhelminthes; class Trematoda; order Strigeidida; family Schistosomatidae; genus Schistosoma; species Schistosoma spindalis. The sequence goes on along the minus strand of OX336416.1, from coordinate 12,425,514 downwards.
GTTGCATTAATCTATATATAAATTAAAATGTTTGTTAATAATTGACAATAATAAGTTGTGATTGGCTTTTACAACAAAACAGGGAAAAAACTATTCACTTACAAAACGTTCCAAATTGAATCCCAACACAGTAAACTGACCCATATGATATGGACAAAAGGCTATAAATTAAATAGATAAATAAATGACGCAGTTAGTGAAAAAAAATCAAGCATACATATATGACGATATTAAAAAACCGGTAAAAAATCAAGTTACACGATGATGTATGATAAAAAACAAAGAATCATGAATTTAGTATATGTGAATCAATCACATTACTTGATGATGGTGACATGAAAAATATTCTAGTTATATAAAGCTTGGCTAATGTCATTAAAACTTAAGCAAAAATTATCAATGAAGGAATATGATGCGTGTCTGTGAACTTGTAACACTTAGTTTTTCAATGCTCAATATGTGTGCGGTATCAAACTTTTTCCATTCATTTAGCGGGTGAGTGCTACATGAAAAAGCATAATTTTCCCTGGGAATTTCATTTCAAGTTCTAACTTTCACTTTATTTGCTTTTGGTCATCCTGCAAATTATGATGAAATGCAATCGCTTGTTTGAAGAAGACACATGCAGATAGCTTCAGATAGTTAAAATAAAATTCTGAATGGAAATTATGCGCTTATGTGCAGAATTGACACTAAATAGGTGGGAAAATGTTCGAAAACATCAGATATAGCACTTTTGTTAAACAATAAAAAAGAATGGTTATCTTCAAACATTAATGACCAGAAATGCAGTTGGTAAAGCTGGAATTGTGTAGATCGAATTCAAAAGTATGTAGAAAATGATGTTACAGCCTGTTATGCCCCAATAAGTATGGTGAATGGTAACTTTTGGGATCCATTTATGGACCAATACTATGCGTATATTTTTATCGTATAATTGTTAAATAACTAAACTATTCATATTCATATTTCTCTTATTATAAGCTTTATTTTGACCCATGAACCATTATTATACGTTTTACCATTCTTGAATTATGCCCTGTATATTAATCACTACCTCCCACATTCACAGCCACATTTGGCCAAATATTGTGCAAACGTTATTTTCTATTTTATAGTACCATGTGATCTGTTCGATTGGTATATAAACCGAGCATGTTTGAAATACATGATTCATATTGCAGATGCTTAGATTGGTGTTCTGGACTTAACTGGCTGGGCTGGACGGAAAGCAGGACCAATTAGAACCCTAGTCTGCTCGCACGTGTTTTACGCATCCTTGGTCCGATCGATAATTAACTGCTCTCTGATTGGTGGTATTATTACGTTATACATTAACCGGGCATCCAGGTCACAAGTTATAACACAGTCACAGTTACATTTTATTTGATGAAGTGGGACATACTATAGACCTTTCATTTTCATTGAGAACAAGTAACCTAGTTTCGAATACAAACTGACTACGTTGCCTACATTAGACGTCTCATCAAGGTTGGAATACTGACGCATTAGTTGCATTACTGACCTCAGCAGTAATAATCATAGTACAAAATGTTTCATTTTAATACGAAAACAGCTAAACAAGCAGAAACAAATAATTGTTTAAATTTGAACTGTTTCAATCCTAAAATTTTCGTCCATTAGTAATAGCGTATAGTTTATTGGGTGATATGGCTCATAATCCTTCACGATGACACAGAATTCACTCTTTGTCTTCTTTTATAACATGAGTTTCAAAATTTCATACATTTTATTCCGCGAACTCATTTTGGATTATATTGTCCGTGCTGAATTTTTCCTATTACTACCGGTATTGTTACCACTTCTACTACACGGATATTTGTCTTGATGATTACGTCTCGCTGTCCTGATTATCTGGCAACTTGAATTGAGTAATCATTAGCTTTCTCGAAGTTAGAGTGCTTCCAACTCTGAAACTTTATCTAATTACTTATTTATCTGCTAGTATATAAGTGCTGAGAAATAAATCCTTTCAGTATATTTTATATTCACCTCTTATTTACCACTGTTGCTCAATGCAGTTAGCCTCAGCACAATGTAAGAATTTAGGTGGAGTTTTGTTCTCTGAGCTGGATGGTTTATTCGTGGAGCTTTCATTATTCTTTTGAACAACATCAGTACAAACTTGTCCTGTAAACCTCGATCTTGATTGGTCAACAATAAGAAATCAAGTTTTATTTGACATGTTTTGTGTAGTTACAGTGTAGAAACTCAATAAGCGCATTTAACAACATTCTTTCTGTGTAACCTTATTGTAAACATCAAAAATAGCTTGCAACTAGATCTCAATCAAGGAAAATCTAATTGATATACTACTAGTAGGTAAAATATTAACGGTGCAAATACAAACCACGTTTACTACAAACACCCTAAATTATGATTTTACTACACCACGAAACTTACCAAATATGACAATAAACAAAGTATTTAAAGCAATAAGCCACAAAACGTGTTCCAGAAAATTTAAAGATCCATCTAGACCCAATAAATGTTTCCAATTCATAGCTTCTGGTGCACCATCTGCATCTGCTGGATCATTATTGGCTCTACCATCTTCGTCAGGAATATCCCCATCCAAATTAACTCCTGTATTTTCCATATACCAAGCCAATTGTTGTGGATTAGATGATGTATCATGATTTACAGTATCTGCCGATTCATGTGAAGACTCTAATGATTGTGAAATACCACTGTTTATCACCGGTTGTTGTTGGTTTAGAGAGGAACACGTGATATGTTCAGGATTCACTAATTCTTGTTGAACAGTCTGATGATGTTGTTCATCATTGTTAAATATTTCAGGTTCAACAGGATCTTCATTGCCTTCACCGAAAACTGCAGCACCTAAACCACCACCATTTGCAACACCAAAAATATTGAAAATATCCGGAAATAAAGGTCGCCTACCATTGGCCCCAGCGGCAGGACGAGGAGGATGGGGAGGACCAGCACCACGAGCTCCTGGAATTCACAAGTAAATTCGAGATTGAAACACAGAAGAAATTTACATTTAATTTTTTGAAAAAATATCTAAACAAATATTGAGTGTCTAAATTTTTTTAAAAACGAATCTCTACATAGTTTTATAATTCTCAATTTTCAGTGGTTGTTCAGCTTGGATTATCTGATATACGTTTGAAATGTAACTTCACATAAAACTTGTCTATTGAAGATAAAAAATTAGCTAATAAAAAAGTTATTTGCTTGTACTGAATGAAGACTAGGTTAGAGTAAACCAATTTATTGCATTAATCAAAATCACGTACTTCGTAAAACATGAAAACGAGATTGAATACATCATTTGGACATCTTCCTTGAATTTTCACTTATAAATCCCATCGTTCTTTCACTTCTGTCGCTACTCGAGCTGCTTCTGCTTTTCCTTCTTTTCGCCTTATTTTCCTCTTCTGTCTATAAGAATTCTACTCCCAATTCCTGATATATACTGCTTACAGCAGTCCGTACAGGTAGTACATACCACATAGTGGTTTATTTCTTATTATAAGACTGTTATGTTATAAAGAATTCTTGTATATAATAAAAAAAATTGCAAGATTACTGACTAGTTTTAATTATGGAAAATCCAGTGGCGCGAAAATTTCTTCCATATAGATAGCTTAGTAATGTACAAGTCAGTCAGTCACAATGTAGAACTTCGTACGTATGTAGGTCGGTTCAAGTTGCTATAATCCATTGTTGAGATGATGTTCTTTGCACTAATAAGCCTCAATTTACTTTTTTTTTAAACATAATATACTCTTTGATAACATTTTGTGTTAAGAGTAAAAACGAGTTAGATGTACTATGAATTAACTATACTATAGGTTTTTTAAAATTGACTTGGATAAATCATTTGGTTGTGAATAAAAAAAACTTAACAAACTTTCTAGAGAATATATTTATCTTAGATGATTTCGATTTTCGGATCAAATTAATATAACGTTAATTAGTTCTTATCTAAAATATACTGCGACCAAAGCACTTCACCTTAGTAAATACATATCTTTAGTGTAGTAATTCAGTTAGTCATAGTGAACTTGAAGCCTAGCACAAATAAGCGTTAGCTCATGTTGCCGGAATACAGTCACACAACGAGGTGAAAAGAACAAGATGAATGGTAAGAGATTGAAACAATCTGATAGCAATGACAGTAAGAAAGACTGAAAATTGAAAATATGGTCTTAAAAGACAGAATGAAAAGGTATGTATGTAGTAAAACTGGGATTCAAAATAAAGAGGACGATTAAGAGTGAATGCATCTGTACCCATAGCAACAACCTACTATGGGATAGAACAAATCAGATCCCATTGGAGGAAGAAATCAGAAAGAAGCGCTGGAAATGGACACGACACACATTAAAGAAAGTACCCAACTGCGTCACAAGACATGCCCTCATATGGAATCCTCAAGGCCTAAGGAAAAGAGGAATACCAAAGAAAACATTACGCCGGGAAATGGAGATAGATATGAGAAAAATGAACAAGAATTGGATGGAACTAGAAAAGAAGGCCCAGGACAGAGTGGGTTGGAGAATGCTGGTCGGCAGCCTATGCTCCATTAGGAGTAACAGTCGTACGTAAGTAAGTAAGCATCTGTACCACCGAAACTGACTCCAAAACATACCGTCCATTTGTTTCTACTATTTATTATTTATTTATTTCTTATAACACATAGGTATTGGTACAAGGAGGCACCAAATACATATGCGCCACACGAATCTCAATTGATTTGTGTGAGGGCTGTGATACTGCTCGGGTGCCCAAACCGAAGCAGGTATTTGTTTCTACTGGTGATAGTTATGATGACAACTTTAAACAGGTAGTTTGAATCTACAAAATGACTTAGACCAGCAGTCAGTGACTTCATGGACTGATGCCAATTCCTGATTTAGGCACTCCTAATTTCCTTCTAACCCATTCCTATGCCAGCTAAAAATTTGCATCAAAGTAGGCGATATTTAGGCATACGATGCAGATTCACAACTATATCAACAGATTTGGAATCTTTGTTTACTAACCTTTGTCTAAATTCAGCTTTGCCCATTCATGCGTTCCACATTTTAAACGAAGATATGAGATCATATCCATATTTATTGTCCTGTATAAGTTTTCCACATCATAAAGCTAATTATAGATTAGAGTAGTCCTTTGAGGTTTGTAAAGAAATGATTTTCAAAACTGACTATTCACCTTAACTCTCTCTCTCACTTCCAAATTACTCTGGATTCATAACGCATAAAATTGTGTGGTGAAAGATCCTTTATGTTGCCAAATGGTACAAAATTTTTACGTATTTTGAAAATACTGAATTGTTAAAGCACTTCGATGAGTATACACAAACATCATAATAGTGCTAGACATGTTTGTAAAAAAACACGTTAGTGTAATAATGCAAGATTTCTATATTCTGATTTAATAAAACAAATCCATCCTTAACCATTTTGAGAAGAATAATACTATATACAGAGATAAACTAAACTGAATTACCTCTAAACGATACAAAATACAAAGTGAAAATACCTGCATGAGCATCATGTTCCAACCACGCTGGTGTTCCTTGGAGAAGTTGTTCTCGCAATGAAACATAACCCAAAAATGCAGCCAATGCAAGAATTACAATAATGAAACCCTAATATGAATAAATTAAGTGAGATATTATCGCACTGGAATTTATTGAGTATATATATATATATATATATATATATATATATATATATATATATATATATATCCTCACTGGAGAAATCTATTACAAATCTATTTATTTACTTATAGCAAAAAAGTGCAGAGGAAACTTAATAGTAAAAAAAAGATATATTTCGGAAAATTCACCACGTAAAACAAAAATGAGAATATTTTGAAGGACATAGAAAAGAAGAAATGATACGATGAATAGATCAATAGAAAAAGACAAGTTTGCATTAGGCAATACTGTGACATATAATGTTAGTTAAGATTGACTTTATTCAGTCAAAAATTGTGTGGAGAAAAGAGTAAGAAAATGAAAGTGGATGTTCAACTCTTTAACCTGGTCGATAGATGTTTAAAGCTGGTATAAGTAGAGGGGTTTAGAATACTAACTACACACCAAAAATGTACGTAGGCCCTGGGACAACGAGTGGTGTATGAACGCAGTTGACTGACTGGTCATCATGGAGACATATCCTTATGTAGATTAAATAAAATAATGAGAAATGATTTCCGTTTGTTACTCTTTGGATAGTATTACAGTTGTCAATCAGTAAATGATAATCACTAGTATAAAAACGAATACCATTTACACACTTAAAATGCTAAACCTTGCAAATGACCAAAACTAAGATTATCTTATCATATTTTATATTGCTTTCAGTCTCTTTCCGTCTCTAAACGACGCATGTCTTCTCTTAAATTAATTTCGATAATTAACGAACTCAACAATTCGTCTAGGTTAGAAATTCTGGTGCCTAAACGGTTTTAAACCAAAGAATGGTTGATTTATGAAAACTTGTATCGATTTTGAGGCTAATAAAAAGCTGACAAACGCGCATTCATATTAGTCTGCATATGTGATTCAGAACCATAAATTTCCTTTTTAAGAGTAATATGATCAGTATCCGCTCATTACTAAGTTTCTAAAAGTTATCAGATCTTACGATCATTTTTTGTCCCAAGAGTAGACAATGGTTAATAGACGGTTTTCTGAGTACAGATTTAGAAGGTGGTCATCGTTATCTGTTCTATGAAACAGGACGCAGGATGACCCACTTGAATGTCTTACAGTATGACGTGGACTACCCATCTGAATGTTAAAGTTGTCTGTTAAAAATACTACGATATATGGAAAAATATAAAATCAGAGAAGGATTAGCAACGGGAGTAGATAATTATGGAGAGGAGGAAGGGGTTTACTAGCGAACTAGATGAAAATAAGTACTATTGAGGAATGTAAGGGGTTAACACATATTGGCAATTCATGCTCTAAAAGGAGATTCAGTCTCGAGATTTCTACATAAGCTTTATTATTGTTGAAAGTGTACTGGCCCCAAGAACATTCGTTTGAGGTTGATCACACTATTCAAATGAGTGATACTTTATGTTGAATTAATTACCTACTTTTCAACACTTATGACGGAGACTGGAAATTCGTGAGGCAGAGGGTGGGATATTTTTAGGACCGGTTTTTCCTAATGCTAATTACCAACCGTGGTAAACCAGAATCGCTGACGACTTTAGTTATATGTGGAACATCTTACCGCGGAGTAGTTAGCAATAGAGCGTTGTCATATAACTTTAAATGTGCCAAATTTAGTTTCATGGTTTTTGAAGTGGTTCATTTAGCATGGTAGAACCTCGAGAAACTAGTTATTCAGTCAGTATAGATCCATCAGACCGTTACAGTAAGCATATTAAACAACAGTGTCCAGGTCGTGGCTATAGTGAGACTGACATATACGACCACCACCATCAGCATTCTTGACTGTGAAACTTTATATGAAAATATACACTTGTTGTTTAACTAAACTGTTTTATTTTTCAGCAACGTTCAGCCAAATTATTTTTTAACGGTCATTGCTAAAAGATGCTTAAAAGACTTCATAGATAGGATTTCAGTTTTAAAGAGTGTGTAGCAAATAACGGGGTGAATAAAGTATATGAAACACAAAAGCTAAATATCTTAGTAAACAATCACTTCAAACCTACCTGAACACAATCTTGTAATAAGTGTTTTGTGGAAACCATGTCTAATGGAAGCGTGAGGAGTGAGAAAACGCTACCAGTAAAAAGACAACGGTACATGCGACAGGCAGATAAAGGAACTACAACCAACCATGCAGTGAAGACAATCGACAAGTGAATCCAGTTTAGTACAAATCGACGCAAGCTGTTGGCCAGTCCCACAGCCAACACGGTGAGCGGCAGAAATCGTGGAGTGCCAGATGCATAAATTCGAGTGAAAGCAAACCGATGATTACATAATTCGCAAGTATTTCTTTTGCTATACTCAAGCCAACGAACGAGGCTAAAAAATTACAGGAATTATAAACAAATGTACCAATAACTATCTATTTTTATTACTAACTAGTTCATCAGATACAGATTCATGTTGTTGGTTTTGGGTCACATAAGTGTGAGGGTTTGTGACATTACCTGGCGGTCTAGACCGAAAGTGGAGCAGGTTACAAACCCGTTAGTTAGTGGCTGAAAATCGAACGCTTTAACCACTGAGCTATCGGTCCAGTAATGATTTCCACAAGTAAAATATAAGCAACAAAGTGAAGTATGAACGGCTAAATGGACTTGAATTAGTTGTATATCAAAACTATTTATTTACCATCGTACGAATAAGCAGCATGGTTATGAAATAACATTCAAGAATAACACACAAATCTAGATTTTGATCATTTTAGCTGAATATAAAACTGATATTTAGTTATTTGGATGACAGATCGGAACGGTTAGAGTGGTTGATCAAGGATAGACAGCTAGGTAATTACGTATTGTTATGAGGTACTCTTTGGTATGCAACTTGAAAATATTAACGCAATACTTAATATAATCCAAGTGTAACTGCACGCTAGTACTCTATAATATGTTTTCAAAACTCTTGACCGAATTGACTGCCAAGATAGCAAGCCTGAGCTACTACCACAAAGAATATATATATTTTGTATTTATTTATTATTTATTTATTTTAACACATAGATATTGGTACAAGGAGGCACCAAATACATATGCGCCACACAGATCTCGTTTGATTTGTGTGAGGGATGTGATACTGCCCAGGTGTCCAAACCGAAGCAGGTGGTTTTCTTAGGGGGCCACACCCCGAGCCTTTGACCTGAACGTCTGATCCACAAGGCAGTGGAGCATCGTGAGGAGATGCAGTCCCATGGTAGCCGGTGACCAACGATTGGTTCATACGCCATTTGTTCCTTCAGGATACTGGAGCCCATGTGCACCATTGGTTTGGAATCCGGTTAAAGCGCCGAACATTCGCTTTTCGTCCTCTCATTTTCGTGAACAACACCCCGTCACGAGAAGGCAGTGAGTAGGACTTCCCTAGCAGAGGCTATATACGCGTGGCCGTGTGAGAGCATTTCGAGAGGGAGTGCGGAATCTCCCCACTCTCGGCCATACCAGGGCATTTCAGGGCTATATATATTTTGTTGAAAAGTACAACTCTTCATATACAGGTTCCCTTTAAAGTGATGATTAATTATACCTTAAAAAATAACTTAAAACAAGTTTTATGCTGAGTAAATGTCAAAACTCAGAATACAATAGAACAACATGCAAATATAGTTAATGACTGAACTTTTCAGAATATAATCGGAAGTCAAACTGAAAGACTATCATATTAAAGTAGTCAATAATCCAAATCGCTACTTGTCACGTATATTTTATGCACCAACGACACTACTTGACGTCCCAAATAGAAAGAAGTGAAACATTTTGGAGTAAGTGATTTAATGGTTGTGAGTTTTTCCCAGTTTTATTATTAAGTTAATGTCATGACAAATCATTGCTATGTTGGAAGGTCTGTTTTAGTGGATGAACAAAAGAGCATTACTGTTAGAAGAAACTCACAAACAATGTCTATAAACTTACCAATCTTGATGAATATATTTAATACTCCCAGTACATAAACAAGGATGAAATAGAGGTTTCGATGCAGTCCCCTCACAACGGCAAACTCGACAAAAGTCTGAAGTTAGTAGGAAAGAAAACCTTATTTTAAATTTTGTAGAAAATTGCGAAAAACAAAAACAAAAAATGAGACTAGCAGAAAAAGGTTTCCTTAAACGTATTGAACTCGATCTTTAGTTAATATTTTTTATGAAGAATATGAATTAAAATGCTGTGGAGATACGAAGGATAACTAATTTACTGAGACGATTCTACTGGATTTAAAAGCCTGTGTGGAACATATTTCTGGCTAGCAGGTAACAAAAAACTAGCAGATGCGTTACAAAAATTAAGTTTTTGTCATAATATATTTAAGGCTTCATTAAAAAGTGAAGTTTGTGTGCCATCACAAGCATTTACCATTCATAATCAAGGAATGCAGAATAACCTTACGAGTGTTTACTTGCTGGGTCTGTTCAGTCTTATTAAGAATGATTTTTGTTACAGGTAGATATCAACTAAACAACCACCGAAAATCAAAAAGGTACTAAACGGTTATTTAATCTGATGAATAGGTCAAGCAAATAAACTTTTACTGCTGCAGCGACCACGTTACTTTTAAGCCACTAAGCTGTAGTCTAACCAATTACATTCTTACGTTTAGTTAATTCATGACACAGACCAACAACCGTTCGATATCTTTGCTGTTTAGTACTCCCGACTGCAACAGCACATGAGACCAAGTTGGTCACATTCAAATCCTTCATACATCTCCTAATAACTCTCTTATCTCCACGACTAACCCTTCTCACGTCCCTTTATCACCTCGCGCCGCTAGTGCAAACGATTCGAGTACGCAGAACGTCATTTCTGGTCTCCTGAAACCACGCTCTAAACTACATGTAGGAGCTTTGAAAGTCCAAACACTGCCAAATAGGACAACAGGCTTCCTTAGCTAAGACTTTAGAATCTCGCTCCATCGATGTGTGCTGCATCTCCGAAACGCGCACACAGGATCCTAGAAGTGTCATTCATTTGACCGCATCATGTCAAAGTAACAAACCAACTCGATTTACGCTTCGTGTATCTGGAAGCCCTGATGCTGCTTCCCGTGGCCTTGCTGGCGTAGGTATAGCATTGAGTCCTAGGGCAGAACTAGCTCTCTTAGACTGGATCCCAGTAGACAGTCGTTTGTGTGCTGTCCGACTAAACGGAACAGTAAGGACTCGGAAAGATAGGGACACTCGTCGTTGCCTCTTCGTCGTCTCTGCCTACTCTCCCACTGACTGCAGCTCAGATGATGTAAAAGATGAGTTTTACAAAAAGCTTTCCGACCTTCTCCGAAAAGCTAGGCGTTCAGATGTAGTAATAGTGGCTGGTGACTTGAATGCTCAAGTAGGTAAACTAAGAGAAAGGGAAAGATACCTGGGATCTTATGGTGTCGTGGCTCAAAGAACATAATTTTATTTTATTTTAACACATAGATATTGGTACAAGGAGGCACCAAATACATATGCGCCACACAGATCTCATTTGATTTGTGTGAGGGATGTGATACTTCTCGGGTTTCCAAACCGAAGCAGGTGGTTTTCTTAGGGGGCCACACCCCGAGCCTTTGACCTGAACGTCTGATCCACAAGGCAGTGGAGCATCGTGAGGAGATGCAGTCCCATGGTAGCCGGTGACCAACGATTGGTTCATACGCCATTTGTTCCTTCAGGATACTGGAGCCCATGTGCACCATTGGTTTGGAATCCGGTTAAAGCGCCGAACATTCGCTTTTCGTCCTCTCATTTTCGTGAACAAAACCCCCGCCACGAGAAGGCAGTGAGTAGGACTTCCCTGGCAGAGGCCACTTTCTGTTGCAGCTGTGCTCAGATAACCACCTGTTTCTAGCAAATACTAACTTCAAGCATAAGGAAAAACATCTTTTGACATGGTGACCTCCGAATTCATCCCAACGTTAGACCCAAATAGATCACATCACCATCAGCCACCGATGGAGAGGCTTGATAAAAGACTGTTGCCCGTATCACAGCCCTCACACAAATCAATTGAGATTTGTGTGGCGCATATGTATTTGGTGCCTCCCTGTACCTATACTTATGTGTTAAAATAAAATAAAATAGTTGCCCGTTCTTAGATTCAGATCATGCTTTATTGCGATAGCGTATTTGTTTGCGTCTTACTGGACGAAGGAAAGACGCTGCAAATAAACCTCTTAGGGTCCTACTTAATAATAGCCAAGCTAAGAATTTATTTCAGGAACAACTAGAAAAACGGTTAGGCAGCCATGTAAGTGATGCCCGCCCCGAGACAGCGTGGAATGACATCCGAAAAGCTGTGGAAACAGTAGTGATGTCTGCAAGTACGGTAAACCATAAGGTTAGGGAGAAACACTGGATCTCAGTAGCATCTACCACACTGATGGAGACCAGCAGGCCCTGACAGGTTTACCCCTGAGATTTTTAAGGATGGCGGTCCAGTATTAGCAGCGAGATTGACTGAGGTCTTAGGTAGAATCTGGGAACTGGACGTAATTCCATCTGACTGGTCTCAATCACTGATTGTGCCAGTCTATAAGAAAGGACGAAAGTCCTCTTGTGACAATCACAGAGGAATTAGTTTGACTAATATAGTGTCTAAAATATTAGCTTCTATAATACTTCGACGTCTAACCAAAGCTCGTGAAGAGCAGACTAGAGAAAACCAGGCTGGTTTTCGACCTGGACGGGGTTGTATAGATCAAATATTCGCACTACGTCAGGTCCTAGAATATAGACACACATTGAGACGCCCCACAATCGTAGTATTTCTCGACCTTAAGGCGGCATTTGACTCGGTTGATCGTGAGGTTCTATGGCAGTGTTTGTCACTGAAAGCAGTACCAAAGAAGTACATCAATCTTATAAAGGCTCTCTACTTGAACACAACTGGTCGAGTGAGAGCTTATGGTGAACTGTCATCAGAATTGATTACCTCAAGTGGTGTTCGTCAGGGCTGTCCACTCTCTCCATTCTTGTTTAACTTTGTCGTTGACGTCCTTTTAGAGATGACACTTTCCTCATCTAAATTTCCAGGAGTTGAACTTCTACCGGGAGATCCACTTGTTGACTTAGAATATGCCGATGACATAGTTCTATTTAGTGAAGACGCTGACAGAATGCAGAGTCTGCTGACCACTCTAAGCAACAATGCAGGCATGTTCGGCATGCGATTTTCTCCCTCGAAATGCAAAATGTTGGTTCAGGATTGGGTTGCGTTGACACCCGAACTAGTGATAGGGAGTGAAGTAGTTGAGCGTGTCGACCGCTTCACTTATCTCGGAAGTCTCATCAGCCCTTGTGGTTTGGTGTGACGAAATCTCAGCACGGGTACAAAAGGCTCGACTAGCTTTTGCCAACTTGCGTCATTTGTGGCGTAGGCGAGATATCCGTCTATCAACCAAAGGACGTGTTTACTGCGCAGCAGTTCGTTCCGTCCTACTTTATGGCAGTGAAACATGGCCAGTAAGAGTAGAGGATATTCGTAGGTTACTAGTATTTGACCATAGGTGTCTTCGAAACATCGCTCGTATATCCTGGGACCACCGAGTAAGTAATGCAGTTGTTAGGAAACGGGTACTAGGTAAGGATGGCAAATCAATTGAGGAAGTAGTGAAACTTAATCAGTTGAGATGGCTGGGACATGTGTTGCGCATGCCCGACCACCGACTGCCCCGACATGCTATGTTTTATGGTGTATGAGTAGGTTGGAAGAAAGCTAGGGGCGGCCAGACCAAAACATGGCACAAATCCATGAAGTCACTGACAAGTGGACTGAGTCATGTTGGTAGGTGTAGACTACCTGGTTGGGGACCGCGAGACGATAGCAACCGATGGTTAGAGACCTTGAATGACATGGCTCAAAATCGTTTGCAATGGCGCAGGTGCATCCACTCTTTGTGTTCTCTCAAACTCTAATCTTCTGAATTCTTCATCTCCTTTATTTTCTTTCCCAATTTATTCCACTGGACTATACTCTTTTAATAACATCATTAAACCTTAATGTCCCCTATCTCTACTTATACTTTCAGTACCCCTACGACTATGGGATTTGAATTGATAACTGAATCTCTGTGCTAATGTGGTATGGCAACTCGAACTGATGTACGTACGTACGTATGAAGTTCCACGTTGTTACTGACTGACTATTTTAGTACTGTTGATACACTGTTTTACACCAATTCACTGGGTGTATGAGGATCTACCATTATTTTATGTGTGCTTAAATGTAAGTCCGGATGTCAAGAAAAACCATAACTTCGCATTAGTCACATCTTCCAACGAAAAGAAGCGAAAGTCAGAGACGGGTGACATTGCACAACTAAACACATAGGAGATAAGCAATGCGAAACAGGATGGTCAAAAAACGGAGACAAGGAAATCGAATAATTTTGAGTCATATCATGGAGGATTGTCAAACACCAAATTTTAGCATTTTTAGAGCCTAGTCATTAAACAGTTACTTCCTTACACTGTTCAGAATGGCAGTTGGAATCTTTACTCAGTATGCTTACACTCTGGCTTTTTGGAATCTACATACACCTAACCAATGTTGGAGTACAAGATGGAAGAGTAACACTGGACCTACTTTAATCGGCTCTGATTCATCCGATGGATTAACTTTATTTCATTAGTGAAAATACTTTTACCAACTCGAACGTTGCTGATTATGATTTTATCGAACGAAATGTTTCTAAAACAAAGTTGAATGACCAGTAAGATTTAATGTCATTTAAGTCTAACGGTCGATTCTAGTAAACGCGAGGTAGAAAAAACACTTTCCAGTGCTACATTATGTCTAAATAGTCACAGAAACCGGAACATGTGGTATTATCAAAAGTAAACTGTACGTTAGATTCACCAGACTCCCACGAATATAACATGAAGAGACCAGTGCTTAAGCAGTAACTGGTCGCTGGACCAGACTATTACTAGTGATTATAATGCAAATTCAGTTTTATGACTCCGTGGACAAGCAGAAACAGCTTGCACTTTCCACGATGCACTTAAGCAGAGACGAAACTGGTATAAACGATGTAGTAGCAATAGTAAAAGACAGAAATATGATATAAAAGCATAGAGGCGGTATGACAAAATATGAGATAATGAAACTTATATTAAAGCGAAACAGATAATAGAAAGGGTGTGCAATATGGCTTATTTCTATTCATTTAACTTAGGCATTTATTAACAGATGTTCACAATTCTTACTTGCACGAGTGGCGTTTAGAGGAAAACATAAACTTTTCGGATCTGAAATAAAGCAGGAGGTGGTCGACTAACACGGTTCTATTAGTAAATGAGTCAAACTACTTCATACCACATCGTCAAATCCATCACCTTTGATGACCTGAACAGAGTGTTTTTTACAATGAATTTTTACCATGACTTTTTACAAAAACTTATGTACGAACTGAACATTTTTCGCGCACATATATGTATTTTAGAAAAGGATAATTTTAACTGTAACAGCTTTTAGCGATCGTCGTTGTGGTGAGTTGTTAAGTGACAAAGCACACAATGAAGATCAATAAAAACGACATGAAAATAGTTAGTAGAATAATTCGAGGTCGATTACTTTATACATAAGACGAAAAGTACAATTTAAAGTATTTCTTGGGTTAATTTTAAAGGACGCAGACAAATGAATCTAATCGAAGCTATTTTGGAGACAAAATTAATGTATTTATGTCATTCTTTGAACAAATATCTCAATGATTACTAGTAGCAGTCCATCTTTTTACTTTTTGACCACTTAGATAATTGACTCGAGGTCTGAAAAGAACTGTGTGTGTAGTTCACGGAATGCAGTAAAAGGGACGCTCACCTACCATCTGGATACATAATAAATGATATAAGGTTGTGACATAGCATAGCTTAAACTTACCCGGGTTCACTCTATCATCAGATTTGCCCGTCATCTGTGAGAGCGAAACTGGCTCCCCCGCCTTTCACCACTGTTTATCTAATCCAATTTTCAATATTGTCATTTTAGTCCAACGTTATTCATTACCATGTTTGCTTAAGTGCTTTACTATTCCTTGACAATGACGTGTTATTAAAAGATTTTTAGTCTCTTTTGGTCTTGATCTTAGTTAACCTAACTGATGAGACTTGAAAACAACTGCCCATTGCAACGCAGCAGCCGCCAAAGGTTTTCAAGCGTTGTGATCACTTCGTCGAGGATTCACATGCTTTGACGAGAATATTTTACGGATTTATGTATCAAATTTATGTAAACCACACCTAGAATACTGTGTTGAAACAGTCAGTTCATGTCTTAATTAATGATACACGCTCGAGCGCGTTAAGCGTGCAGGAATAAAGTTAGCAAAGAATCATTCCAAAATCCCTTACAATAACCGCTTGAAACGCCTAGACCCTTTTCCCTTATCGTATCGTAGGGCGCGAGGTGACCTCATATCAGCATTATGTATCTTTAATAACGATTTGGGTGTTAATGTAACTTATCTTTTTGCTTCTTTCAGAACTAATCATCTTGAAGGCCATAGCAGGAAGGTTTAGAAACCACGATCTCGTAAACTCTAAGTAAAGTCCCATTTTTCTCACCGAGCAGTAAATTATGAAACACCCTATCCAAACAAGTGGTACTGTAGTGACCTACTTTTGTCTACAGAACGCGATTGGTTCAATGAAAACAATTATTATTATAACCAATTGTACCAGTGACTGTTTTACTGTGCTCGTTTGTTTAACTGTGCTAATGACAGCCATTATACTTACTCTCCCGTTGACTTTGAACTTGTACGAATTCGGTTACGCTCAGTAACCACGCTTGTACTCCTTTGGCACGATCTCGGTATTCTTTCGATACCACGAGATCGCCAACAAATACATCTCGACTACAGCCAACATCTGCCTTCTGATTTTTGGCCTACCGGAATCTTATTGGTCTATTGGCACGTAGTCTGGTAGCGGTGTTCATAGTCAAGCTCAACTGGCCACCCACGCTACATTTAGTGAGCCAAATCTTGGAACACGTCTCAACCTCGGTCAAATCTTCCAAAGAAGGCAATTCGGTGAGTCTATTGTTTTATCTATCCACGTCTGTCATATATTTTCATATTAATTTTTAATATATATATTTGACATGACGGATAACGATGAGAATAGTATTAATATAATAGACTCCGATGTACGAGTACCGAATCCTCGGAACTATTTATTCGCGTGACGATAAATTCCACGCTTTATTCGAGAAATTCCCCAGAATAACTAAACCACTCGAGATTTCATCGGTGATCAATCGTGTGGTACACCACATAGTCACCCGCGGACCACCAGTCACGGCAAGACCACGCCGACTGGCACCGGACAAATTAGCCTTCGCTAAACGTGAGTTTGACAATTTACTATCTGCTGGTATTATTCGTCCTTCTCACAGTCCTTGCGCCTCTCCTTTACACATGGTGCGCAAAAAGGATGGGATTAGTTGGAGACCTTGCGGCGACTACCGAGCATTAAACGTAGTTACGCGCTTTGATAGCTACCCCATCCCCCACATACACGACATCACGGCATCGCTCAAGGGCACGACTATCTTTTCTAAAATCGTTCTGGTACGAGCATATCACCAGATCCCAGTCGCTCTTGAAGACATCGAAAAACTGCTATCACGACTCCGTTCGGTCTGTTTGAGTTCCTACGAATGCCATTTGGATTACGGAATGCTGCTCAAACTTTCCAAAGGTTTATCGATAGCATAGTACGAGACTTGGATTTTGTTCACGTCTATATTGATGACCTGCTGATCGCATCATCAAACGTAGATGAACATTATCAACATCTTACGCTATTATTCCAACGTCTTTCGGATAATGGAATAGTAGTCAACCCAGAGAAATGTGAATTGGGTAAATCAGAAATAATATTTCTGGGTCACATCATCAGACAAGAGGGTATTCTGCCATGCGAGGACAAAATTCGAGCAATCAAGGAGTACAACGTGCCGTCCTCAA
The DNA here is from genome assembly GCA_946903255.1 of Schistosoma spindalis. Classification (NCBI taxonomy): domain Eukaryota; kingdom Metazoa; phylum Platyhelminthes; class Trematoda; order Strigeidida; family Schistosomatidae; genus Schistosoma; species Schistosoma spindalis. The sequence goes on along the minus strand of OX336416.1, from coordinate 12,407,861 downwards.
TGAAGGAACTGAAGGCTTTTCTCGAGTTGGTTAACTTCTACCGACGTTTCATCCCTCACGCGGCAGAACGTTTATGACCACTAACCGATTTACTACGCGGTAATCCACGCAAATTAGAATTGAACGATACCGCACGTACTGCATTCTCAGAGATCAAAACGGCTCTCGCTGAAGTTACACTCCTTGCTCATCCTGACCCATCAGCCACGCTTTGTATAGCGGTTGATGCATCAGATTTCGCTATAGAAGCCGTTATGCAACAGAATATCTCCGGTAGTTGGCAACCGCTTGAATTTTTCTCACGACGCCTTACTCCCACGGAGACGAGATATAGCGCTTTTGGTCGCGAGCTACTTGCAGCCTACTGCGCCATCAAACATTTCCGGCACACAGTAGAAGGACGCCAATTCATTTTATTCACCGACCATAAGTCCTTAACGTAATCCCTGCATACCAAGTCTGACCGCTACTCACCACGAGAGTGCAGACATTTGGACTATATCTCCCAGTTCACGACAGACCTTCGTCACATTAAAAACAAGTCAAACTATGTTGCCGATACTCTATCACGTATCCAGACGAATGCAGTTACTTTACCGGTGCTCGATCTTCCTGCTATGGCCGCCGCGCAAGCAAACGATCCTGTCTGTACAGAAGCACCACAATCTTCGTCCCTTCAGTGTCAGGAAGTACCCCTAGCTACTAGCTCAGGTACTATCCTATGTGATATTTCTACGGGTCTTCCTCGACCCATCGTACCCTCTGCCTATCGCTGTCTCGTCTTCGATGCCCTTCATGGATTGTCTCATCCAGGTATCGCGGCTACATTACGTCTCATCGCTGCACGATTCGTATGTGGGTAAAGCAGTGCTTACAGTGTCAACGATCAAAAGTGCACAGGCACGTAGCTGCCTCCATTGACACGTTCGCTACGCCTGATGCTCGCTTTGATCACGTTCATATAGACATTGTAGGACCATTGCCACCATCGCATGGGTATGATCACATACTCACGTGCATTGACCGTTCTACAAGATGGCCCGAACCTATTCCCATCACGTCTATCACGGCGGAGACAGTTGCTCACCGCTTCGTAGAACGATGGATAGCATTGTACGGTTGTCCCTCGACTGTCACGACTGACCGAGGACAACAATTTGAGTCCATATTATTCTCCTCACTGACCAGGCTGCTTGGTACGGAACGCATACGCACTACCACCTACCATCCAGCATCGAATGGTTTAGTCGAAAGGTTTCATCGACAACTTAAAAGTGCTCTTCGAGCACACGAAAACGACAATTGGTACGAAACCTTACCGCTCGTTCTCTTAGGCATCAGAACGAGTTTGAAGGCAGATATCCAATGTTCCGCCGCTGAACTTGTATACGGCACGACATTGCGTCTGCTTGGGGAATTCTTTGCACAAAGGAGCAGTAACGATTTCGGTAAATCAGACTACGTCCATCGACTGTCTGCATTTATGCGAACGCTGTCTCCGGTGTCAACTCGAATACAACATCGACAGGTCGCTCTCCCTTGAGAGTTATCTACCTGTTCACATGTTTTCATACGAGTAGATTTGGTACTTAAACCACTACAACAGCCTTACGAAGGCCCTTTTCACGTGATCTCTCGTCACAAAAAGACCTTCAAGGTTGATCGACATGGCCGCGTCGAGATCGTCAGCATTGATCGTCTCAAACCAGCACAGTCAATAACGGATACGGTGTAGGATTATTCCTATAATACACGCATGCTACACTTTTCTTTTTTTTATTTTTTTCTGTATCCTGAGCCCACGTCTCCGAACATCGTCCGTTTGATAACGTCGACTTCAGTCAACTTTGGCGAAAGCTGGTTTGGCCACCCACGCTCTAGTCATCGCACTCAGTCGATTATCTGGTCTCGAATTAGCCTGGCATACGCTTGGTCTTTAAGGTCGCTTCCAGTTTCTTGGCTCAACGTGGTTTCGTCCTACGTCTGCAGCGTTTTCTGGTCCACATCCCTACGAACGCAATCATCAGATCCTGGATACAAACCACTCTGGTGTGGTATGCCAATTCGACCAACAAATACAGCACACTTCTCCTGGTACCGTTCTGCGGAAAAGACTTTCGTTAGCAACTCGGGGATCAACGATCTCTTCCTGTTCCGCCAATTTCCTCCGTCCTACAACCGCACTTCTTCCGATCAGTCCCACGAATCAAACCGCTAATTATCGAAAGTGTAAATCCTTTCTAGCGGGGGGCTGCTGTAGTGACCTACTTTTGTCTACAGAACGCGATTGGTTCAATGAAAACAATTATTATTATAACCAATTGTACCAGTGACTGTTTTACTGTGCTCGTTTGTTTAACTGTGCTAATGACAGCCATTATACTTACTCTCCCGTTGACTTTGAACTTGTACGAATTCGGTTACGCTCAGTAACCACGCTTGTACTCCTTTGGCACGATCTCGGTATTCTTTCGATACCACGAGATCGCCAACAAATACATCTCGACTACAGCCAACATCTGCCTTCTGATTTTTGGCCTACCGGAATCTTATTGGTCTATTGGCACGTAGTCTGGTAGCGGTGTTCATAGTCAAGCTCAACTCGACACCACGCTACAGTACCAACCACTTTAGTGAACATTTCAAGAATCTGAACCTTCATCGATAAACAAACTGCAAGGACTACTATAAGTCTACAGACCTACTACTGTTATTACTCAAGATTGAAGACTAAAGAAGAAAATTAATTTTATCATCCATTAGTGATATTCAACCCAGTGACCAGTTCGTGTAATGTCAGTCTTCAGTAATGTCGTATTGGGTTAGATATTCGGCATAAATTTCTAAAGCAAATTTTTGTAGTGAGCAACCTAATCAGTTGTCTGGAAGTATCGTTGGAGTAAATTCGGTGATAAGGTGCGTATAAATTCTAAGCTCATTTAGTTTCTGACCAATTAGAACTGCCCAATTAAAGGCATTGATCTAACTAATTAATTATTTTGAATCAAAGGTCTTTTATATCTTACCGTGTTGCTAATTTTGCACTGATCCCCCTCTTTTAAGCATTGTCATCAGTCACCTTCAGTAGTCTCCACAGAGGAAAGCTTTGGTTCCTCCTTTAAAGTTTTTTGAAGTAAGGAAAATGATGATTTGGAATGAGTGTATTATCATTTCAACAGGAACGCAGATGTAGCAATTTAAAAAAAAACATCAATCAGAATAGCCTTAAAGGGAGATAAAACGTAATGTGAAATCACAGAAGAATGAAAGTTCATTCTTCTCTCCCACTGTGAGATTTGCAACAAACTAAAAGTATCATAATCGTAAATCAGTTTTTTGAAGTAACTAAGAAGTAAACTTTGGTTAACCATACATTATGTAATGTCACTTTGGGTGATTATAATGAACGACCATAGGCAACCGAGAAACGTATCTGGTGTCTCTTATTTTACACGCAGATTTTGTCAGGACTCTGATTACCTTATAAAGAACTGTTCATTCTCTGTGTTGCTCAGTAACCATTCCTTGCTGTTAGATTTTCTGTTTCTAACCACACTTTTTTCTGTTCTTAATAGTACACTGCGAGCCTTCTTGTGATGTTTTCATGTCACACCCAACTGTAGTGAAGCCATATATATGCTCTCCAGGCTTCACGACCATATCTAATAGTACTAAAGGTTCTTGTTGTATTGTTAGTGGCGACACTTCAGCTTAAATACTCATATCCTTCACTGTCCATAGTAAATGAGGTGTATAATCAGTAGACGTATGAACACCACCACAATATGCCAGTACTTATATGCTTTTGGGCCATGTCCGACGATCTTGCTTTCTACTAATTAACAAAGGTTTCAGAAGCTCTCTGCAAGTCCGACTGTTTCGCTTGACTAGCGCAATACATTTCGTATGGTGGGCTGTTATTCGCATTACGCGAATTCTCAAAAATTTATAAAATTAATGTTCATTTCAATGTTAGTATAATTATCATCATTATCATAGTAATATACTCAATTACAAAATTTCAGATTTTTCATGATTTGACTACGTATTCTATAAGATCTTATGTAAAAATCATATCACTGTCTATACTGACTCTTTCTACGTGACAATCAGAAATATGATGATTAGTACTCCTGAAGAACACGTTTCGGCTGAGGATAAAATAACACATTTATTGTGGAAAGGTATGAGGTACAAATATTGAATACGTTTGCAAAGCTGAACCATCCCATTCAGATCAATTATTCCCGCGTTTACCATTACCAAACTCCTCTCCGTGTTAAATGATGAATGCAAATTTTCCCAGTTATCTAGTGTTCTGCATTGAGTAGACCCAGTGCTACTACATTACTCTCCTATCAGAATCAACGTGACGTTGGTTCGATGGAAAGTCGAATGGGATTGTCGCAAGCCGGAGGTTACCAAAAGAACAATTAAAATCTTCTGGGTACTGACAGGCTGAAAGATAAATCAAATATAATGCGGTAGCAACTGGTTGGGAAATACGTGTAATAATTCCAATATTTTCGGTTTAATGCTTGACACAAAATGAAAATCCACATGAACATTGATTAGGCCTCAAGTTAGGTGGGGTCATAACAATGATGAATTATTTAGTATAGAGATATTTTAACAGGTCGCATCGAGATGCATGGTAATAACAGTTGGTTAACCGTTTAACCTGTGCGCCGTATAAGTACTTTTTGCTTATACAAAGGGAAACGATCAATATTGTAGAAAGTTTGATGTTAGTACTATTTTCGGTTTTAATTATAAAGTCAGTCAATGTTTGTGTCGGTATGCTGTCTGTATGAGTTGAGTCCCAATCGCATTAGCTTTAGTAGAATAACGGGAGGAACAAAAGTGTAACCTCGGAGAGAAGGAATTCCAACCTGAGTATTGAGTAGAATTTAAGGAAGAAAATAAGGAAATAGAAATAAAGTAAGCACGAAAAATCGTACAACTAATTATGTTGTTGATTAGGAATCAGCCAGTGGGAAATTGGTACTGTTGTTTGAGGAGATTCGGGAATATCGGAAGTTTGTAGCATAGTTGGATCCGAGCTGCCTGCTTACACTCCAAATTACGATCCAGAAATATTTTTCACTCAGTGCTAATTTTAGTGGTGGGTTTCAGAGTCCTTATTTTGAACGCTTGGATGGCTGAGGGATATGCGGTAACTTAGTTATTATTTCAGTGCAGTACACCAATATATTAATGCGATGACTTTATTATCTAAAATATGTTTAACGTCTTTTGGGGCAACCAATATGATAACCCTTTTTATAAACTCAAATACAAATAGCAATAACGGCTATGATGGGTTTGTTGTGAACTGTTTAGGGCGGTTCAAATAACTGTTCAATTCCAATGTCATTGAGATAAAGTGATGCGGTGGATGCACAAGCTAGGTAAATATGCACGTTAATGAGTAGTCTAACAAATGAAGAAAACTTGGCAGAAAAATTTAAAAAGATGAGACATGACTTGTTGAACGACGGCTGGGAACATGACTATTATAACATAGAATTTTCATGCGCGGTGTCCACAGTTAGCCTAATAACATTCATGAATATGTGATAACCATAATCACCATTGCTTGCCTTTTCGTCGCGGTAAGTGTTGATTGTGAATTTTTTCGATTATCTTGCGTTCAGCTTCGAGGACCATGTATTTGTTGTCTCTCAGGCTCTTGGTTAAATGGCAAATCCGACAATCTCTAACTTAGTTCGCTGTAACCATCCTAATTTTGGCCACTAATATTTACATTTAACGGCTCCCATCGTTTTATTTTTGCTTCTATGCTTCAAGTCTTCTTGAGCTTTTTCCAAGACATCGCTGACCGTAGGCAGTAGAATGGTATGGTCCATATTGAGGATATAATAACTCATCTGTCATTATTACGCATTTCCATATGCACCACAGATGCCTTCCCACCTTACATCTTAAATTTCTTTTTGATATATCTGAGAACCCCGGTTTTTCAACGCGCTGTACACTATTTAAGTCTCCAGATCTTCTATCTGAACGACAGCCTTATTCATTATCTCTCATAATCTTCAGCTATATTGTATTTGGCTTCAGTGTGGCGCACTAAGGAAAGTTTCCATGAGGTTTAGCTGCTCTGAGTGATAAGGTGTCGCACCCAATTTTTGTTTAACGCGTCGATGGATGCATTTGTAGTCACTCTTGTAAGCACTCTTGGCATAGAGCGATTCTCTCTTCGTGATCTCCAAAACTGTATAAACATATTGCAGCTTTAGGATCGGTTCTCATGACGAATTCATATCATATTGATTGATGCCGGAAGAAGTGCACAGAGTAAACGAATCTCTGCATCTCTTCACCTGTTGTACAATGCGTTTTCTCTGGTTTGCGTAACATTTGGATTCCAAACAAAATAACTCTCTTTACCTTCTGAAGAAACCTGATGGTATTACAACACTGATAGCCTGGTCATTTGAGTCGGTGTCCAAGGTGAAATGGCCAGTAGTGGGAGGACGGTCCTGATGTGCTAAACACAAAAATTCAAATATTTTTGGCACATTAGTTCACTCAAAGTTAACATCCTTTTTTCAAGGTATGAAGAAAAGCTGAAGTCATTGAAAATTTTTCGACATAAGCATAATTTAAACCCTCACAAGCAGTTGCTGTAGTTAGCCTAGTAACATCCTAAAGTATGCAGCAATGATAATCATTAAATATGAATTGTCAAGTGATGTTGAATTTAATATGGTTCCCTTGATAACAACACACTTTCTCGTAGTATCTTGTTGTCATTTGGAGCTGTTAAATACATCTTATTAAACAAATGATTTGAGGAGTGGTTTATTTGACATGTGTGTGACTAGTATAAAGGAAAATATATGCATATTAATAAGTGCCAAAACATGGTAGATTATCAAGCAAAATAGTAAAACTCGCTTAAATTATTTTCGAAATTTAGACTTTCAATAGATTTAGCATATAAAAAACCGGCTGTAACAAATAGTATATATCCGAAAATAATCAGAATAAACACGAACTATTGAAACCAATTCTTGGATGTGTATGGTACTATCGACTTTGACACCTGGTTGATTCAGCAAAAATCCAGAGTCCAGATAAATACATGGCTTGTAGAATTATGGTCTACTATGATATTAGCAATGCTCTAATAATAGACCTAATCCTAAAATTGTAGATTTGTCATGATATAACTGCCTAATCTATAAGATCTTACGTGGAACTCACATCATCGTCTACACCAACTCACTGCATCGTAAAAATTACCGATACATGATGGAGAATAAGCCTAGGCTAGAGATAGAACAATATATTTAATGTGAATGAAAAATATGATGTAACATTCAGCAGAGACCACGCCTGCATCGCCGAGCCATACCATGCGATCGAATCCAATTCATTCGATTTATTATTCCCGTCTTTTTCGTGGTCGGGGTTTTCTCCGCGTTAAATGGTAAATATTTATTTCCCATATTGTCTTGTGGTGGGGCCCAATGTCACTACAACCTCAACACGTGATTGCGGCTCCATCTGTTGACCCTTTCGAAAAAGTTTGAGTCAACTGAGAGACCACCATTTTCAAGGCTTACACAGGCCACCCAGTCTTCTTTCCTTCCAAAAACCTAATACCGGACGAAAATGGCAGACAAATTTCTTCCAAACCTGAATAGCTTATCCTATCACATATAGTTTTTCAAAAAACCGAAAGTGGTGTCTGAGTTTACAAGTCCAAATAACCAAACCAACAATTCTTTCGATGTTCCAAAAGTCCTGGTTAACCATAAATCGAGAACTTTGAGCCGTCATCTACACTCCACGATAATGTCAGTCTGAAATACAAGTTGTCATTAATATTTCAAATGTATTTCAGCAGTGAGCTGGTAAACCATAAACTATGACATAATAACAATCTTAGCACATCATTCCAATTTTTGGATAGGTATTGTATAATTATCAGAAAATCGCTTTACAGCACCACATAAATTCATGGACATCATAGTTTAGGGCATTGGAAGTTATTATACCCTATCCATAAACTTTGCCTCATGACAGTGTGGTTTTAGTAAACGTCACAGCGTGTAAAAAGTGATGTTTGCAGTAAATTACAATACTAGTAACTTGGATCATGAGGTAACCTTGGTGAAATTCACACCAACTTTCTAACATTTTTGATCGTATAATTCGTTCTTGTCTGAGCAATAATTTAAAACCAGTGGGTAATAACTGCCGCTTATTCACTGATTAAAGTACTACTTAAATAACTAGCTCATCAGTGTCAATGTAGTTTGTTCAGTTTTTTAGGCTTCTGTGTATTGTACTGAGAACTTTCCTTATGTCGTATTTAGTAAGGTTCTTTCTTTCAAATATATCATCTGAAACACTTCATTTTGATGATATCTAAAGCCTTGGAGAGAATCTCATGATAGACTGGATGAATTGGTACATCAAGCGAGTCTAGACATGCCTTAGAAACTAAGCAGACAACAACAGATTCGTACGACGTTTGATGAATTTTTCTCAACCTTTGAACAAAACGATCAAATTCACTTTTCCGGCTATTCTGGAAAAAATGCATCAGTCCTTCTGACAGATTCGCTTACAACTTCGAATGTTTTCAGGCGTGTGTGCTCGTAGTAAAGAATATGTGTTTATGTACTTTGAGCATCTCAAATGTGGTCTATTTTCTTACAAAAGACGATTTACAGTCAGATGCTATGAATAAACTAGCAAATGAAGCTTCCTCTATTATTACTTATTTGTTGCCTGTATAAGCAACTATATGAAATATAAACTTCCAGAAAAATTACTCGTTTTAGACGTTCTATTTTCTGTCATTATTGAACAGAACTGTTGACGAAATATTTATGCATTCAATGAGACCTCACTTGTCATCACCTAAAAAGTCAACACTTGACTTCAGATGGACAATTAACTTTGAAAAAGGAAAGCTGTTCATACGAGGTATTACGTAAACTACAACTAAATCCGAGACAACATTCCATTAGAAATTTCAATGCTTCTCAATGATCCAAAATTATCGGATGACAGTGACAAATACGCCTGAGTAGTCAATATTGCACCAGCACATTTGAAACTCATATAAATCCGCTTGTTCTCGAGATATTTCAATGAATTTTAACCACATTCATTCACATGATTTTGAGTGTGAAAACAGTAAGTCTTCGTCCTCCTTGAATAAGATGAAAATAATCTCGAGAATATTCAAAGATGATTCATGACACCAGTTTGGATTTCTAGTGCCCGTTAAACACTGAGATTTATCTGTTATTATAAAGCGATGCATAAAATTGTCATGACTCGATGGCGTCCGACCCCGAGACGGGACTTTTGTTCAATTGAAAGTCAGATATTGAGGATGCTTTCACTAACCAGGTGATTAGTTGTCAGCGTGAAATAATAATGTGATAATTTAAGTACCAAGAGCGCTCATGCGCGAGACAGAAGGTATTGAGATTGAACCTCGAGTGCGTGAGCGTGGGTGCGCACTACTAAAGAGTTCAACACTAAGGCGAAACGGTCAGCTGGTGCTTACACGTTTTCAATAGAGGTCTAACATTACCGGTTCATGACCTCAATCAAAAACCTAATAATCTCCACAACATCCTACTGATAACAAATAAGTTGAATAGTTAGTAATGCTTAAGCAGACAAAATTGAAAGAATGAAAGGAGAAACCGAAAGGTTAACAAGAGAGATGGCAGGTAGTTAATGATACGGAACATTGACACTCATCTGGTACGATATGTCGAAAAGGGGATACTAATCCATGAGTTAGTGGGTGTTCGTCGCGTCTCATCTTGACGTTACCCACTACGAAGGTCCTGTGGTCACATAAACTGGGAGAGCATGCCAAACGGCGGCATCTCTTAGAGAGTACGAGAGAATGTACCCGGTTGTTTGATCTTTGATGAGCTATTTTCAAGAGTTGCCTCTAGGAGTATGGTGGTGAAGATGCCACAGGTATTCGGAGTTTGACAACGCTTTAACCAGTAACACCTAACATGAAGCGTACTCACCAGGTGAAAACAAAAGACAGAAGCAAGGAGGTTCGAAGATATATTTGATGGGCTATCAATATATCGAGGATCGTCTTATCTAATCTGGCCAGCGATTGCAGTAGATGTTGAACACGGCGTTCCCACACGTGATCTGTTGTGGATGCATGACCGAGCTCCTTCAGCTAGATGAGTCCATTAAAACTAATGTGGTCAGCATCCAATGTCGAAAACTTAGAGCTATTTATTTTGGGGATTTATTTACCGCCACTGCGGCGATGTTCAGGCGGATGGTCGTGTTATGGTGACTTCACGTAATAAATCGGTTGTATGCCATTATCAGATCAACATTTGTTTTCCCATAGCTCAGAGTGAGTAGTCCAAGGTTTTATCCCGATCACTCATTTAGTTGCCCATCTCTGTACTTGGTCTAAGAAATTTTTGTCTCCTTTGAAGACAGGGGGAGCGACGACAATGTAAACCTCAAGGTGCGGTCACATACACATGATGAGAAGAGTTTGGAACAATTCTGAGACGACTGCTTCAAGTTGTCATTGCATAAAGTGAAGGGTCTCGTTTTACTTGGCTCCATCCCTTATTTGGTTTCAGTTGTTTCCCAAGCTCTCTGTTACTACCAGGACAAGATCAAGCACTCAAGACGCAATCGGGAGAATATTTTAATGGATGACATTAGTTGTTGTTGTCAAATAGGTAGAATATTTCAATAAGTAAATTTAGACCCACTGTCTGCTCTTGTGAATGAGAACAGTACCTAAAACTGTAAATAATATTGTAGATCACCAACGTAGATGATCTATGTCGAATGATCGGAAGCCTACTCGAGTTAGACGGGAATGGTGTGACGAACCAGCTAGCGCGGAAGTCACACCTCGTGGTCAGCTCCATACGTGGACTACCCCATTGATGTATCAAGATACTATAGATGCTTTGAAGACTGCATAACACAGAGGACGTTATTACAGAGATATATTAGTTAAAGTAGATACAAGTGAAAGTGAGACCACTGCCACATGGGCCAATCCATGGCGTACGATCAACTGATACGCGTTGGTTGTCCTTGACATCGACGAAGATCGATGATTTGTTCTATATTCAATGACCCAACTGCTGGATGATTTGGATAGGGCTCAGTGAAATTTCACTAGCCCTACAATATTTATGTAATTCGTTTTCAAACACATTTGTCTTGGCTTGATGATACACTACCACTATGCACAAATGTTTTTATTAGGTCAAAAACGGAGAAAAACATTCGGTCTAAAATATGTAGTAATTCAAACACATCGAATGATCAAACGTGTTTCCGTCCTCGGTTGCGGTTCTTGGGGTACTGCTATTGTCAAAGTTGTTGCTGACAATGTTGTATCGTCGGACGAGTTCTATTCTAAGGTTACTTGTTTTGAATATGGTTTTTACCTCAAAAATCTCTAGGTTTATTGGTATGTACGAGACGAAGAACATGACGAACAAAGTTTAACCACCTGGATTAACAAAGATCACACGAATCCTATCTATTTACCAAAATTAAAATTGCCTACGAACATCATCGCATCTTCTGACATCAGAAAAGTTGTTGAAAGTGCTGATATTATTATGGTCGCCTATCCTCCGTGTTACATCATATGGTTGGTAAACCATGTCAAAGAACTTATCAAGGAGAACGCTTATTTCGTTTCGTTTTGTAAAGCAAGTTTCAAAAAGCCCTTTATCGATTTTTATCACATTTGGTCTCATGTTTGTACATATCCTTAGATTTTCATGTTACATGCTTTTATGTAGTTTATGCGTACCAAACTCTGTAACAGCAGACATTCTTCGATTATTTTAGACACTTGTCACTGTAAAATTTTACTGAATAATAAGATTATCAGCTAAAACCGCTTAGAAGTCTACGAGGTTTGATTTGAGGGCCAGATCAAACCAGTTAATTCTGTTAATTTTCTAATGCAGTCGTCTATTGCTATCTTATTATCACCCTAATTTGAATCTTATAAAACTTAAGCGATAATATCACTTATCAAGGTAAAGTAACAATTATCACTGCTACAAAGATCGGCAGTTCAAGTTCATCCAACTTGGATACGTAGTTATTTCGTATATCTTTGTGTTACTAAACTGCTAGATTACCTCTACTAAGATTACTGTCAATATTGTAAAAACGGAAGTCGGAATACGATATAATAAAAAGTGTTATATTTTAGCCACATTGTACTAGCAAACAGGATATATAATTACCAGAAATAAGAGGAAGTGTACTATGGATCTTGTTGTCCCAACAATTGTTGTATGAAATAGCATGTGAATTTATATAGCCTATTGACTTAGTGTGATGAGATTCAGTTTCAGTTTCAGTTTGGAAAGGATAGGAGGCTTGATGGCCTGTGTTAGTCCTGGCAATTGTGTTCTCTCAGTTGATCCAACTTTCTTTTGAAAGAATCTACGGATGGAGCTTCAACCACGTGTTGAGGTAATGAATCCCACTCGTTGATGATCCGGTGGGAAAGTCGATAATCAGCTGACAAGTAATTTGTTCTGGGCCTGTGAACTTTTTTGGAGTGTCCTCGTAAATTCTCCGTTTTGGAAGACAGGAAAAATGAGGGCATATCAGGTGCAAATTTATCACTAAGCAATTTGAAAACTGTAATCAAGTCGCCTCTAGTTCTACGATATGACAAAGGGAATAGGTTTAGCTTGGCCAGTCGAGCATCATACATAAGCTTCGCTATTCCGGGAATCAGCTTAGTTGCTGTTCTCCGGACCTTTTCCAAAAGCTCACTGTATTTTGTTTGGCAGGGGCTAGCCGCTTGTATGCAGTACTCAAGTTTAGGACGTACGAACACTGTATACAAAGTCAAAAACGTTTGAGCGTCGACATGAGTAAAAGCCCTACGTATTGACCATAAAGTTCTAAAAGCTTTGGCGGCTATTGCATTGCAGTGTGCAATAGTCTTTAGATCTTGGCTGACGATGACTCCTAAGTCATTATGTGTCTGGACAACAGGTAGCTCAGTGTTATTCATCGTGTATGTATCTGAACCTTGATGACCGATATGCATCACAACACACTTGGAAGTATTTATTGGCAGCTGCCATGTATGAGACCATTCAGATAATTTCTTCAGGTCATTTTGGAGTTCTAAGCCATCACCCTTACATCGTATCGTTCTCCATATCTTGATATCGTCAGCATATAGCAAGACCGATGATGATAGTAAGCGAGGAAGGTCATTTACATACAAGAGGAATAACACTGGCCCCAAAACTGTACCATGGAGCACTCCACTGAGCACAGTTTCCCAGCTAGATAATTTTGAGTTTACCCGTACTCTTTGTTGGCGCCCAACAAGGAAGTCTTCTATCCACGTCAATGGATTGCCTCCAATTCCGACATTTTTTAACTTATATAACAGCCGGTTGTGCGGAACCTTGTCAAAAGCTTTGCTGAAATCAATGTAAGCCACGTCTACAAGTAACTTTCGGTCCTTAAAAGCGCACCAGCTTTCTCGAGTGACTAGTAAGTTAGTGAGACAAGAATAACCTATTCTGAAACCGTGCTGTTTCTCCGAGAGGATTCGGTTTACATCGAGGTATTTAAACAGCTCTTTCCGAATAATCTTTTCTAAGATTTTAACAACCACACTAGTTAGGCTAACGGGTCGGTAATTCTCAGGTTTATGTTTCGTACCTGTTTTGAAGACAGGGCTTACTATGGCGTTCTTCCAGTCTTTTGGTAAACGACCCTGCGTAACGGATAGCTTAAAGCATATACTTAAAGGGTTCGCAACGAAGTTAGATAATTCCTTTAGTAGCCTAGGATGCAATTCATCGGGCCCCATGGATTTACCTATGTCAAGCTTATTTAGCAGATCAAAGACATCGAGTTCATTAATGGTCACGCTATCCAGTGTATGTGTGGGGGGGGGTTTGTATGCGCTGACGGGAAGGGTGCTTCTATGGTATATACATTGCTAAAGTAGTTTGAGAACACTTGAGCCTTACCAAAGTCATCTTCCACTAATGATGCGGCAGTACTGTCTCCCCATAGTGCAGGAATAATTCCTCTTCTTTTTGTCCTTTGGTTTATATAGGAATACAGGCGTTTAGGACATTCTATGGATTCCTTAACAATTTTTTCTTCGTACAGCTTTCTAGACTTACGGAGGGTCGAGGCACAGGTATTCCTAGCTTTTCGGTACTGAGATTTTGTCTCATCAGTTCCCAGTAACCTAAATCTATCCCACATTTTTCTTCTCTTACGGAGAAGAATGCGGACCTCCCTATTGGGCCATGGTGGGGAGTTTCTCGGCCCCCTTGGTATAGTCCAAGGAATGCGGTGTGCGGTAACTTTTAAGTATAAATTTCGGAATGCATCCCAAGCCGTTTCAATTGAGGACTCTGGGTCTATTGTCCAATCTACTAATGATGCCGAGTGCATGATATCTGGTATGCTTGCTTTCCAGACGTTAGGTCTGGATTGAGTTGACGCTTGCTCGTGATTGACAGTTATATGGAAGTCAAAAGTTAAAACTGCATGGTCACTTTTGCCTAGGGGTGGCATGTAAAGGAGGTTCGCAACGTCATCCTCATAGTGAGTTAATATAAGATCTAGTAAGGATGATTCAGTGTCCGGGTCGTACCTAGTCGCTTCTTTCACATGTTGCACTAGGGCACATGTTATAACCGCATCAACTAGTTCCTGCTCGAAGGAATTTTCTGATGATTCGGTTCGCAGATTTCCCCAGTCTACCATAGGTGCATTAAAGTCCCCTAGGATTAGACATCGACCACTTTGCGACCAATTTTTGAGCCTGTTTAACAGGACATCATTTACCTCACAGCTTGGACTACGACAGACCAAACCAACTAGCAGATCTTGCCCCTTGAATTTCAAGCGGCAACTAACCAATTCACACGTCCCACTATCATGGGATAAACTATCAATAATGACAAACGGGATAGCATTCCTAATGAATATAGCTACTCCCCCTCCTTTACGCTTATGTATTTTGTCGGCCCTTACTAAAGTGAAACCCTCAAAATCGAGTTCCATACTATCTACAGACTGTGTCAGCCAGGTTTCTGTGACTGCGAATATGTCTGGCTCTGTAAATTCAATCTGTTCACTTAGTTCCGATCGCTTATTAAACAAGCTTCGGGCATTAGTGTAACAGATCCGTAGCCTATTTAAGTGGCTTCGTGCTTCATCCAGAGTGGCTTCGGCATCATTCTCTGACAAAGCCTCACAACCCGAAAATTTACAATTTTCAGGTCCTTTTCGGCTTCCCGTCTTTTTAAACGGTCTGCCAACGGCAAGTCCTTTCGGATAAAAACTCCCGAACCATTTAATTTATGTTCATTCTGCAAAATTAAGTCCCTTTCATTCGAAGATTTGAAAATTACTTTAAGCAGTCTAGATTGATTAGGCTTCAAGTTCGCTAAACTACCTAGTCTATACACCTTTAGCAAGGTGACTCCGGAGATATTTTTAGGCATGAGTTGATTAAGTAGCTGTTTTACCAGGACAATGTCATGCTCAAAACGAGTTTTTGGTTCGGAGCTTTCGCTCTTCTTGATCCTATGAAAAATGACTGATCTGTTACTGTGATCAGCCTTCGATTTTTCAACTTCTTTTGTGGGGGCAGGGTTCCCTTTTATATCGTTTTTCTGTTTCTTCCTCACAACCTGTACCCATTCTTCAACGTTGCTTGGAGAAGCAATCACAGTCGCGTCAAACATACTGTGGGATTCCGGAGGGTTTTCGATGACTGGGAGGTCAGGTTTGGTGTCCATTTAGAAACTGATCGAGCCTTGCGGTTGCGGCTTCTATGTGTTTCTTTCTGGATACCATTTTGAGGACGTGGGACAGCAGAAACTTTTTTCTTTGAGTTTTTTGTGCGGTACCATCCTTTGCACTCATCGCACTGCATGCCGCTTTCAACAGGATAACGACAGCTCAGGCGTTGGCAATTACTTTTTTTGCACTGTCCAGTTATTTAAACACGGTTTTTTTAGAAAGAACTAGATGCAAAAATACTCAGGGACAAAAAATAATCTATGACCAAAAAAAGTGGAAAACTGTGGATCGTTAGAACCAAAAGTACTAACAGATACTATAAAAAAACAGAGTACTCAAAAGTACTGACAACAAAACTACTTTAGAAACAAAAACGATAATCTAATCGAATACTTTAACTGAAAGAAACTCAATTAAAGTGAAAAACAGTAGTTTTGATACGTATAAACGATCAAAACAATAGAATTTACTCAGCGAGGAAAAATACCACTGTCCTTTTTGAATAGCGCTCCAACTGTAAGACATAACATATTTCGTATATACGTAAAAATCTTCAAATACCAAAGTTCATAACGCATCACACAAATGGATATAGCATAACCCGTTGAGTGAACATGACTCATTTACCTATTATTTGATTGTTCAGCTTTGTTGCCAATATAAACAATAACAGGCTCGATAAGATAGGTGCTATTTAAGTTCTTGATGTATGAAATTAGGCTCATGCTGTAGAACATGAGCTCTCGAAATCATAATTAGTTATGACAAAGGTCTTTTGTCTAATATTTGCTTCTCGTTTACAATAGTTTGGCGACAGTCAAAAAATAAATCTAGTCACTCAGAACACTTGCATGTCTTTTACACTTGGAACATTATAGGCATTTGGGGGGGGGGCAGAAAAAAGAGATTATCTACTAACTAATAAAATTCGTGTAATTATACATGCACTCACTTCTACAGTACAACAAATAAATAAAGTTGTGTGTCATATGATAATTACTTGTTTTTGATAGTTTTGAATAAGTTCAATATATTCATAGGAAAGTAATCCCCATACAGATTACTTTTGGTAAATTGGCTTGTAATTTCCTAAGACGTCTTATTTAATTCGCAAGAGAAAATATCATTATCATCAATATTATCACTACTATTTTTGTTGCCGTTAATTTTAATTAAAATTAATTCATTCATAGACCTTTTTGAGTCTGAACTAAGTCATCGGTTTTGAGAGTTTTGTTAAGTTTTACCCCATGTAAACATCCGATTTCAGTATTACGCTTAAGTTTTTTTTAACACGGTGGTTCTACAGTGAATTGAGATTAAAATTGAGGGAAAACAATCAAAAGTAAACATAAGATACTTATTTTGTATCTAGTATTGCATAGATTATTCTATTTGAAAATTTTATGGCCAGCTATGCCCCTAACTAGAATTATTGTTAAAATATAAGTCTGAAAAATACTTAACGTTACTGTTTGATATTCTATAAAAGTAAGTTGTTCTATTTGTTTTACTACGACTCAGCCTTTATAATAATGAACAGTTGTCACTATACGTTTCTAATCAGACAACATGGACACCAATATCAGCACAAAGTAATGATGACAAGTATTAGGCATAAATTCTTACTTAATTATTTCTTAGGAATTCAGAAAGTTCCTAAGTATAGGGAGTATGTGATTGCATAAATTTCTAATCTTTAAGAAGGAATTGAACAAAAGATTATAGGAATGAAGTTGTTCAGTTTCAATAAGAAGCAGTAAACACAAGAAAGAATATGAGGTTGTTTGTTGGTCAACTGGGTCTACATTTTACAGATGTTTTTCGAACTAATTGAATGTTATTGTTCTTAGAAAAAATACCATGCACATATTTGATGAAAAATATATGCAGTATGATTCCCTAATAACATTTTATCAAAATGAAATACAAACATCAGCCTTTAAACGCTTCAGCAATAGAAATTATTTTTCCGATTATTAACGTCACAGAATTACATTAATAGTTGGCAACCATCTTATACAATACATAAATATTCAAATAGACACCGTTTACTGCTACGCTCAAATAGAATTTTCGTGGTAGTAATAATGAAAAAAAAACAAATTAACTCATAACAACCTAACTTCATTCTTCTCGTTAAACCATGTGCCCGTTTTCACAAAACAATGCTTAGTTATTATCCTAAGACCTTTGTTTAAATAAATAATAAAGTTCCGGTATACTTAGGATGCGACTAACGATGGAATTAAGGGAATATACGTCGTCATTCTTGAAGTTCTCCAGGTTGGCACACCTGATTCTTAGTGTTGATGTTCTATTGAGACTCAGACACAGTGTCTGTTGCTCTAAGCGACAAGTTATCCACTAAGCTACTGAATGAAGAACTGTAGAGTTCAAAATTTTTCGTTTAAAATATGTTGTATCGGAAAACAAACACTCAAGATATTTTTAAAACCAAATATTTTAAGAGAGGAGTATAAACACTAACGGTGGGTAAATGTATTAGTAAACATTTATTCTTGTGATTAACGATATTTTTCAATTATATTTTGGATTCGAATTAATTTATTTACTTTACCAAGTCTATAGAATAAAACAAAACCACAATATTACGTGTTGTGAGATATTTTTAGTGTAAATGCGATTCTCCAGTAGTTTATTCCTATAACTATTCAATCAAAAAATGAAGCCAATAATTATTAAAAGCCAAAGAATTACTGCTTATCAGTTTGAGCTATTTGATCTAATTTTTAAACTGAAACCTTTATTATCAATAAAAGTTCACTATCTTATCTACTATTAAGGAAATGTAACACAGTGACCTGAAAATGCAGCTACTTGTGTCAGAATTTATCGACTCAGCGAAAGTAAAACCTTAGATTTATATAAATTTTACTTTTACCATAGTTTAGAGTTAATTGAATTATGAAATATCCGTTGTTAGCTAATCCGGGTTTTTGACTATTTAAATTAGTTTTTTTTCTAGAGAAAACTAACCCAAGTGATAAACGCAAAAACGATTCAAAATACTAAGTTGTATACTTACGAAGAAGCAATAAACATTTTAAAATTATCAAAAAACCTGCATTTTCTCAAAGTCGACACGCAAGATGAAAATTATTCGTGCTTGGTGGGCCCCCGGCCTCCCTAACAACTTCTTCATACGCTCTACTTTTATATGTTAATTATATTTGGATAGTGGACTGAAGTAAGATCTATGGCAAGTTTTGTAAGCTTTTTCTTTCATCAGACTTTTCACAATAGTATGTGAAGACATCTGGAGAGTTCCAAAGAACCCTTTCATGATTTACGACTGACATAATCTGGTTTTTGACAATAAAATTCTTAGTTTGTAAGATGTTCAGAAGTATGTGCGCAATTTTGATTTTCTGAACATACATCTACTCACTAAGATAAATCCAAAGTTTTTTAATTTGTAACCAAACATTTTACTCACAAGTGGAAAACTGGTTTAGAATACTCAATTTTATGTCAACTTTGTTTAATAACTTTCAAAACAAATTGATGAACACTGATGTCTATTTGTTTATTTATCTATTTCGTAATATGTCAAGAAGTTACCATATTGTCACATTTTATTTGTGCCAATAGACGTTTGTTTAGAGCTTGATAATATGTGAAAAAGGAATCAAGCTAAGAACTCAAACATTATAAACTAACAAGATTGCCGTTAAGTTTTCGATTTCAACCAATTAACACGATGAAATATCTAAGTAAATGCTACAAAGCAAAACCGACATTTTTGCCCTCAAGAGAAATAACTGAAAAGTAATAATCTGTAAACATACCACTTTTTAGATAATCGGTAAACTTGAGGGAGTAACCAATGAAATCTCTGTAGTTTTCAGAGATTCAGAGAATAAAGTACTTTTGCTATAGGGTTAGTACGTGGGCTTTATGAAGCAATCACAATGTATGAGTCGGGTCGCTTGAGGTATTTCATTATAATCATGTCATCATCTAGTGTATTACATTCAACGTTAATTATTATATTTGTCTTGAAAAGTCAATCCACCAAACAAGATCATTGCAAATAGTCTAGGTAATAAAATAATACCGGTTCACAATAAATTTAAGATTTGGACTTGTTACAATTTTAAGGGTGAATTCTGAGTAAAATATTTTAGATTACTTATCATAAGGGTTTTCCGTTGAGTTGTTGCCTATATGAACTGCTTTATGATTATTTTCTTCTTGAAAAGCAATTCTATTTTGATTAGAATAATTTTAAATTTCTGACTTACCTTCTTCCCTAATTTACTATTAAAGTAAAAAGTCTGAGCTAGCGTTTACTGAAGACTTCTTTCCTCGATAATTTAGCGTTATAAAAAGAACTCATTTTACAAAAAAATATTTAAGTGACTTGATTTATGTTCTTTAGAGGACTGAGTTTTGCACAAAGTACATTTTCAGTGTAAACTGTAGAAATATGATCTAATTTGAATGACATAGTACATGGATACTTTAAAAATCTCTAATACCTTAAATCTTACTAATCCGCAAGAACACCAATAAAATCAAGTGAGACTATAAGTGTGAAAAAGATCAGTAATTTGTTTCCAAAAAGACAATACTTTTTTATATCAACATCAAAATACAATGGTAAGGTAAATGATTTGTTAATATTAATCAGTTTAATAGTAGTAACAGCATAAAACGTAAAAACCACTTGTAGCGCTGTAAAAAAGTAGATTTAATTAGTTAGTGAATTATAACATTTATTTCCAGTTTGGTTATGTGTTGTTATGTGTCCTTCTATTCGTGAAAGTGTAAGAATGGATTTCTGTCTCAGTAAATAATGCCAGTTATTATTACTACCATTATTATTATTATTATTATTATTATTATTATTATTATTATTATTATTATTATTATTATTATTGTAAATTGTTGTGATTAATGTTGGATCTAAAGTCCAACATTACGTACTGGCACTGGTCAATATAACAGTTGATGACAAGGAAACACTAGACAGCGCGAGAACTTAGCAGTACACATCCACAAACCCACCATGGATTAAACTCACAACCTTCAGGCCATATGACTAGTTTTGAACCTTCAAATAACTAGCTTAACATCTACTGGTTTACTTTCTAAATTTAACTCATTTCGCAATATTCCTTGTCACTGATGATATTTGTTTCAGACTCGACACTAGTCATAGATTCTACTAGAACTTTGGGCATTATCTCTCGAACTTAACTAACAGTAACTACACAATGTGTGGCATTATTCAGTATTGAGTAGACTGTTTATTTATATTTTTAAGACCAGACTAAGGTTTGTCATCAATTAAACTATTAAGTGCTACGTGTACTAATTTTTTCAAATGGTAATTAATTTTGTTGAACAATCTATTTTTTAAATTTAGGGTCTAATTTTATGTCCTGGAGAAAATAGAATCAGGCTAGTAAGCGATCTCATACGAGAACAAACCGGCAAACGTTGTTTGGTTGTTATTGGAGCAACAACAGCTCTTGAATTGGTTAGAGAACAGTTCACTGAAGCAACTATTGGTTCTAAAAGTCTTGAATGTGGACATGAAGTTAAAAGACTTCTTCAGGTAATAACAGGTGGATATAATGAATATCTCTGAAGACTTTGGTAATAATTTAATTTTTAAAATGCAAAAAAACATTGTTTATAACATCACAGTTAGGACAGAAAACCTAAACACTGTTTGTCTAAGTTTGCTTTGAATTCTGTTCAAGAAATTCGATAATATTCAAACTGTGTAGTGAAGTAGCACAAAGAAATTGTTCATTTTCAGTATAGTGGTCATTTAATTAACATTTAATGTCAATCATCATCATTAGATTTCATTAGTCGTTTGATTATTTGAATTATTGAAAAAGGAAATCAAAATTTTTAACGAGATCTACCAGGAAGATCCAGCAAATTAAATAACAGTTTTCAATCTCATCAAACTGGTGACATGACCCATCCTCTTTGGTAAGCTATCACACCTGAACTTGATGGTGAAAACGAATAAAAAAACTATAAGAAGCTGTCTTTAGGAATGTACAGTGAATTTATTTTACACTTCATTTGTATTGGTAAGTGGACTGACTCCGAAGTGAATATATAAATGTTTACCTCGGCTACAAATATATAGTACCTAACACAGCTCATTTCTGTTTTAATTTGACATACCATTTATTCTCGAGATATTGTACAGGTTGTTTGATTTCCTCAACACATCACAAACAAACAGTTAAATAATCATAAAACGAAATGATTTCAAAAAGATTCGAATCTCAATTTCAGCAGCCCATCAAAATTAAGTTGGAAGTGTCCCATCTTAAAAGCTGCATTAAAACATAGCTACTTATGTAATTGGTACAATCTTAGGTGAACACATTTTGTCGAACTTGAAAAATGATATGCTGGTCGAGTCCAGGCATATGACATCTATGTGAGCATATGGTAGGTGGCAGCTTTTAAAGTAAGTAAGCTTTTATTTCAAACAGTTTATGCAACTCATTATGTTTCGACGTATTTCTCAGGGATAGATAAATAGATATACCAATGAGTTTGTGTACATTTTGATTCCTAGTTATCTTAGTCTTCTTACGCACACACCAATTTAAAATTGAGTATAAGGAGTGTGTATATTAGCATTGGATTGATGGAGTATAGAAAAAACCAAGTTCGAAACACTGAATAAATGAGTCAAATAATTGGAAGTCAGTAATGTTAAAAAGCTGTTCCAATAGTAATTTAGCCGTTGCTTTCGTACACAGAAGTACATGATACCTCTAATATTTAATCATACTGAAACATTACATTCTGACTTTATTTAAGTTAACAAATTTCCAGTATTCTTAAATCGAGACCAATTGTGCAAAGTGTATAAAAGTAATCATAACTGTATGCTATAAACTCATCAATTTAACTCAGCTCAACATGTTTTATGAAGACACAAATGCAATAACAGTTATGGCTTACAATAAAATTTCTCATGAAAACTACACTCAAATAGTTAATACTTATTCAATAATTGAGACAAGATGATGTCCAAACAACTGAATTCCCATATTTAATAAATAAAGAAATGCTGCGTAAAACCTAATCTAATTTGATTTTGCTAAGTCATCTACGCACTTTTTCAAAATAATTTGTACCTTATTCCATACTGACATAATTCTCTTTTTGACGGTGGAAAAAATAGTTAAGCTTGGTGAGATAACTTTACTGCCAGTAAATTTCATTGTTCAAATATAAATTACTGATAGTTAATATCTACTATTCTGCATGTTATATTTGCATACGTCAATGCACAGACAGATTATATGAAATTAGTCATAACTCAAGACGATGTTGGTGTTGAATTATGCGGTTCATTGAAAAATGTCGTTGCGATAGCAGCAGGGATATGTGATGGTCTAAAGTTAGGTGATAATACGAAAGCAGCTGTAATAAGAATTGGTTTCTGGGAAGTGTCTGAATTAATGAATGAACTATTTCCTGATAGAGGTTAGTTGAGTTGTGTTGTTATTTTGTTTTTTCCGTTTCACACGTTGATAGTTCTCGATTAATTTAAATTAAGAATGTATCGAGTTTCGATAAGTGAAACTGTCAATATCTGTGATAACTATTAAAAAAATATAATTTACGGAGTATTGTTCAGGTGTAGGTTCTTCGTAGTTCGCAATTTTCTAGTACTGGATACTCAACCCCATGTATGAATGAATATATATATATATATATATATATATATATATATATATATATATATATATATATATATATTGGATGATGGTCACCTTACCTAACCAGACATTGCACATACTATTGTATAGCTTATGAATTAAATTAGGGTTAGTGTACTCGGCTTTTAGCTACGCTTTTTCATGCTAGAACTAATGATTCCTTAGGACGGTGTTTATTTACACAATCTGAGTGGTTGAAAATCGAGTGTTGAGATCATTAAAGTTCCATATTCACATACAAGTTAACCGTAACTTACGACAGACCTTGGGACCAATTGATTATACTAACATATCATTCAGTTTTTTTTGTTAAGTGTTTGGAAATAGAAGACAGCAAACCCTGTTTAAAATAAGTTTCATTCCAGTTGGCACCTTTCAGCACAGCATACTTTCACTCCTGAAGAAACTGATGTTGACTGTGATATTTGAAGACTTGGCATTCAGCTTCACAGTCTGAGGCGTTTCCACTAATCTGTCTAGGCCGCAGTGGTAACGTTGCCGATTGAAGCTGGGTCGTGTAGGTTTGAATTTCACAGATACGATCAGTCCCCTAAAGACTGAAAGTTCGTCATGCTAACGAGCACCAATCAGAATAAAACTTCGGTCCAGGGTTTCCTGGTTACCTCCTTAAACATTCAAACACCGAAATATAGTGCAGGTGATATTGAGTCATTTAAACTAGTAGCCGCATTGCAACTCGATTGATAGAACTAAAAAAACATGACATCGATCATTACTTCATGACCAATTAACTAATTTTTAGTAATTCAAAAATATTAGTCAATTTTAATTCTGATAATTCCCAGTGAAATGTACATTATGAAAAGAAATTTTTTTTCACGAAAGATTTCATTGAAAAAGACCGGAATTGTCATATTAATTCAGTTCTGTTTCAAAATTCATGTTACGCTTAGATAAAACACACATATAAATTAATATGAGCTTTCGAGAATTGATAAAAAAAGGTCATTTTATATCATACATTATATATATCAGGAAAATATGATTTAAAATCATTAATTAATCTATTTCTGCATTATTTCTAATTCCTAAAGGTCAATCACTCGTTTCATAGTATCATGAATTCATTCAATATTATAATTTTATCGTTAATCATCGAAACCTATAAAATAATCCTCAAGAACATTTTTGGAGATTTATTTATAACAAATCTACTTAAGTGAAATAAATTGTTAACAATCGTTACATTATTCAATTAAAGATTTGAATAATATTATGTCACACAACAAGGTCAATCATATTGGAAGCTTAACTGTAACTAGTTTGTTAGATTGACTGAGACTTGCTTTTTTACAAAATGATTATTGATGAGAAAAGTCAATAATTGGGTTCTGACTCTGTAGTTTAAAAGTATCATGCTTTCAGCTAAATCTGAAATTTTGTGGTCTACAATAGAGATTGACATTAATTAGATAACCAGTGAAAGGTACAAAAACAATGGAAACCTGTTTCATTCTAGCACAAGATTTCTCGTTCACAATAGTGATCAAACCTAGAACGTTAAGGTCTCGCTAAGATCAGTTAATAATTAAACCACTGAGCTGGTATTCCATGGTTCACACTTCCAACTTAAGTTAATTCGCCATTGTCATTGTGTTGAAGCCCACATGGAAATCATATTAAGTGTCCTGTAGATCATGTTTTGTACAAACTCAAATTCGTTTAAAATGTCAATCTACTTTGTAAAAAAAGCAATGGAAAATTACATTATTCGGCAAACTTGATTGGGGATATCGGCAACAGGTGAATGTTGCTAAGTAGTACATTTTTAAATTTATGCACTCCTCAGAATTTTATTCAGACAAAAAGCCAACGACCAACACTGTAAAATATATAATATTCTGTTGCTCAATATTATTATTCTAACGTTAAATTATTTCTAAGAATATGATTGTACAACATAATATAATGTATATGGTGTATACAGCTGTACGTGTTTGTAAAACGTATTGCCGTTTGGTAAAATCCAACAACTTCGTACAATATCTGCCCCACACGACATATGTGTGTCATGTCGTGTCGACAAAAAAAAATAAATTCGAAGCAGTACACTACAAAAAAACGAAATTTGAAAACCGAGGTTCATTGTAATCATGAACTGATCTAGGTTAGACCACCAAGAAAACCTGGACACACTGGACGGTAGCTCCGTCGTAGTATGAGACTCCTCAGTAGAGCATGGTTTCGATTCCTGGTTACTAGGTCGTGGATGAAGACTTCTGATAAGTCCCATACTAGGACGAAGCGGATATCCATTGCCCTCTAGTTTTAAGTGGTAGTCTACCTAAGATCGGTTTGTGATTTAAACTATGCCACATGTACAACCTTGATAAAATTTTAAACTGATATTTATCTATTTATAAAAATAAACAGGTACAAATTATCTAACAACAGAGCAAAGTTGCGGGATAGCTGAATTATTCATGTGTAAGTTATATTATTTTATTTTACTAAATTAGCTATAAATGTTCTTTTTAAATAAGTTAAACATTATCTATTCAACATCAGCATATTTTTTGGTCACTTATTGATCACATGAACTTGATCGACAGGACTAGATCTATATGTTATTTAATAATTTTTTAAACTACACTTTATGAGGCCAGTATTCTAAAATTAATGGTGGATTATTGAATAAACACTTGTATTTGACTTTAAATATTTCAAGTTTGAACAACTCTCATCTATTTTAATGTAATAAACCGAACAGTATTATCAGACCTCATATAAACAGTATAGTGCTGAGTCAGTATTTTATTACCAATTAAAAATTTCATATATCTTTTCAGGAAATGGATGTAACGCGCAGCATCCGAAAGCTGATAATGAAACGAACTATTTTACATACAAAACTGGCTACTGGGGAGAAAATATGGTAATTAGGTGATGAGGTTTATTTGGGCTAAACATATATATATATATATATATATATATATATATATATATATATATATGCCCCTTAGAAAACTAAACTTTTCACTGTTGTCTCATCCATTCTAAAATAAAGCCATTTTCAACCAATCACTTGCATTATCGTTTTGCTGATTTATGATTGGGTCACCGTATAAGGAATTAATTAGTTTGATTAGGTCATTTCATTTAATAATTTCTAAAATGTAACATATTTATCATGAATTCGCTTACATGTTATTTGTTACTTATCATTTATATTTTTCTTAGTAACGTTAAGTGTTAATAGTGTGAATGAAATGAACTTCAATATCCTGTATTGATACCAGTTTGATATTCAACAGAATTTTATGCTATCTATTCACTTTTATATATTAAGGTTAATTTTACCTGTCATATATTACTATGTATGTAGTTTTCTCATTATTTTTTGAATTATCTTATTCATAGTCATCACAAAACTTTGTGCAGATATTTGTGTGAATAAATTAGGTTAGAACTGAATGAACATATATTAAACGAACTTTGGCTATTTCATATTTTGTGATCAGTGAGTATATGAATTCCATTTAAAAGCAGATATCACCAATTTAGAACAAAACTTGAGCAGATAAACGAGTTCAAAACAAGATTTATAGAATGGCACGTGTGATAGAACAATGTGATGATCTGATAAATGTATGTTTGTGCTAAACATTTCGAACAATCTGGTCACACATATACCTGTCAAGGCATTTTGTGTGAAAATTAATAAAGTTCAATTGAATAGAATTTCAAGAGAGAAAACTAACATCGTATGGAAAGAATAGGAAATTATCACATCAGCCTAGATCATAAAGGGATTTAGGGATTGCCAGGGTAAAGTGAAGGTTACGACAAATTGTTTCTTTATGTGTAAGGGGTGGTTCAAATTCATGAACAGCTAAGGCTTCTATAGACCTAGGAATTAGTCCTTGATAGTTTCAATACAACGTTTTAAAAGCTATATTAATGTAAATTCTATGCCCCATCTCAATTATATGATTTACTATTGATGAACAGGGTTTTATACTTCCCGCGTTTATCGAAACATTTGATTTTGAAGTCATCTAGGCACATGCTCCATAAACCT
Source organism: Schistosoma spindalis (assembly GCA_946903255.1). Lineage (NCBI taxonomy): Eukaryota > Metazoa > Platyhelminthes > Trematoda > Strigeidida > Schistosomatidae > Schistosoma > Schistosoma spindalis. Next base: position 12,380,246 of record OX336416.1, on the reverse strand, counting down.
TGATTGTATTGTTTAATTACGCCTCCCTACATATGTTGGCGCACACAAATCTGTGGATTAATTTTGATAAATTTCACTCCTATCATAATCAATTATCGATAATGCTGTCCAGAAGAGTGATAAGAATTTTGTAATTAAATTTTTCGGCCTATAAAATACTGTTATAACTTGTGCCTTATTAATGTAGAAATGTATATAAATAAAAAGCGTGCCCGCCTACAGCTCGATACTGCTTCCGACATCACACTTATCAGTCGAAGAACCTGGAATCTTATCGGAAAACCACAGGTGCTACCGACAACCCAGTTAGCTCATAGTGCTTTTGGAGGAAAATTGAACATTGTTGGAGAGGTTTGTTGCACAGTTGGAAAAGGAAACGCGAAGACGAAGGCAACACTATATCTCACAGAGAACCCAGGACTAGATTTGCTGGGTCTAGACCTATTAGAAACAATACAATTAACAAATAACTCCATTAACCACATATTCAGCGCCGTGAGAACCAGTAAACCAGTTGAGAAGGATTTGAAGAATGTTGTGTTAGAAAGACATAGTCAAGTGTTTACAGAAGAATTGGGGGGGTGCAAAAAGACAAAACCAGTACTGATTCCTAAACCGGGAGTCACCCCCGTCTTCAGACCAAAACGTCCTGTACCTTATGCAGCGTTACCTATTGTTGAGCAAGAAATAGAGCGTCCGAAAAGAAGTGGAATAATAGAACCCGTGAACTTTTCTGATTGGGCAGCACGAATAGTGATTGTCAAAAAGCAAACGGAAGTATCAGGCTACGCGCAGATTATTCGACTGGATTAAACGAAGCGCTTGAAGCCCATCAATACCCTTTGCCGGTACCAGAAGATTTATTTGCGAAACTGAATGGGGGTAAGTATTTTGCGAAATTAGACCTGTCAGAAGCTTATCTACAGATTCCAGTAGCGGAAGAATGTAGGCATTACCTGATAATAAACTCATAAAGAATTGTTCCGATATAACAGACTTCCTTTTGGAGTAAAAACTGCCCCTTCAATCTTCCAATAAGTTATGGATACTATGTTACAAGATATTCCTGGTACTGCGGCCTATCTCGATGACATACTGATCATGGGTAAAGACTATGCTGACTTAGAGAATAAGGTGGACATGGTGATCAGACGCATAGCAGATTATGGGTTCAGGTTGCGTGCTGAAAAATTTGATTTTTACATGGAGCAAGTCCGTTATTTGGGATTCATAATCAATAAAAACGGAAGAAAACCTGATCCTGAAAACGTTGAAGCTATCAAATCCATGCCTCCACTGACGGATGTATTAACTTTACGTTCTTTCTTGGGAATGGTTAGTCATTATGGCGTCTTTCTTCCAGATCTGCATCGCCTTCCTGCTCCTCTTAATTGCTTACTAAAAAAGGATACCAAATGGTTCTGGTCAACCGAATGCCAGGAAGCATTCCTAAAACTAAAGCAGTTCCTATCATCAGACCTTCTACTTACACATTATGACCCAGATCTCCCAATTATAGTCGCGGCAGATGCGTCAAGTTATGGAATCGGAGCAGTAATTTCACATACCTATCCTGACGGGTCTGAGAAGGCAATCTCGCACGCTGCAAGATCGCTGACTATGACTGAAAGAAATTACAGTCAGATTGAGAACCTCTCTACATCATATTCGCTGTAAAAATGTTCCACAAGATGCTGTTTGGCAGACAGTTCACCTAACAGACCATAAACCGCTACTGACAGTTTTTGGATCTAAAAAAGGTATCCCTGTATATACAGCAAACCGTCTACAGAGATGGGCAACTACGCTACTGAGTTATGATTTCAAGATAAAGTACCAACCGACTTCGGACAGGCATTTGCCCTCTCAAGGAAAATTGATTCGCATGCAAAACAAGAAGAGGACGTGCTTGTAGCTGCCATAGATGTCGAGGCTGAGGTTCACAAAATATTGACAGACGCAGTTTCTGGACTCCCAGTCACATTCGAAGCCAGGTGTCGGAAAATGCATAAGACACATAAATCAAATGCAAAAAGACAGCAGTACAGTGGTCCCAGCAAGCCGGCTCCCATTTTAATTGCTCGTGGGCTCACCTCAGAAAAACCATCATGAGCGCAAACATAGAGGAGACAAACGACGCAAGGGAGAAGTTGTACAACCCTCGAGAGTGATGGACCGTAAGAGAAATGCGGCCACCAAGTTCCAGGTGGATCCGAGAAAGAAGTCTTACACAACGGACTTTAAAGGGGGGGAGCTGTGACGACGGCCCACGGGTGAACTCGAGAATGCTGTAAGAGGCTCAGAAGGAGCCGAAGATATTCCATCCAATCACCTTTAGGAAGAATATTCTAGGATTCTTACGTGTAGCTTCCCTATTGGACAAGGCTAATAACCCCCTGTATGCGGATTGGAGGACTATAATGATGATTTTTGTTCTTACTAAAAACTATAAATACCTGACAATTTGTGCCATAATTGACACTGTTAGGAATAATATTCCTTTCACTAGTCTTCCGTTTTCTCCTTGCCACTTGGAAGGGTTTTTGCGTTCTAGTGTTCAGTTATACGCGGTATATCAAGTAATCAACCTTCTAGATATAACAAGTCTATAGGTCAAAATAAAGCTTATAATCAGAAGAATATGAATATACATAGTTTAGTTACTTAACAAATATATATGTATAATTTCATGTTCCCCACTTATCCCCTCCAATAATGTAGCAGAAATCTAATCTTAACCACTTTTAATATGATTGTTTTTTCTATTTTGTCCAAGGCATGTCTCATAAACTTGACGACATTTCCGATATAGGAGATCTAGATCTGTTGAATATTAGTATTGGAAGACGATTATCTAACAATGATACCAATAGACCATCAATTCGTTCCATAACTGATAAAATACCATACAGAACTTTTGTAGACGGAGCTGAATACGCAAAACAGGTAGTTTATTTGTTTGACTTAGCATTTGTTTCAAGCTAGCAGGAAATATTCTGAAACAAAACAACTGTAAGGACATTAGCTAATTAGATTATCACAATAATACATACTTTGATACACACTTCTGACTTGTTGAAAACAGTAAAAGATTTGGATATACACTCTTGACAGTTTTTTCTCAATTATGTTCGTTTCCCCAAATGATTTCATTCATTATATCAGAGCAGTTTAACGACCTTTGTTGACTAGGATTTCATCTCAGCGAACAATATCACTTAGTTAATTGTGGTCCATTTAGATACTTCAGATTATTCCACCTGTATAATAATATTTATTTATCGGTATTTTTAACGTGATGAGGAGTAAATTATACACTAAAGTCAATTGGTCGAGTCGGTCTAAGAATATTACGTGCCTATGCTCACATGCCATCTGAAGACCGAACCGTAGATGGAAAATTAGAAAATAGACAATCTATTGGAGGAAGCTGATTATGCCCCTAGTCAGGATCTTAGCCTACATGTCCATGTCTGAATCAGAAGGATATATGTATACGCCTCAATGATTTATTTACCTACTTATTTATTTTCTAAATTCAAGCTTCTCAGCCAGGCATTCCATTCGCATGGCTGGATGAGCAAGCCAACCAGAAGCGTATGTATTGCAATCAAACATGATGGAACTTAAAAGTTTATTTTTTGTCGCACTGAAGTAAGCTGAAAAATATTATCTCAGCAGAGACCTGAAGTATATATCTTTTCATATAGGCTGATTCTAATTAGCATTTGACTGATTGAATAGTTAAAAAAATATTGTGTGTGAATAATCCAGTATTATTTAACTGGAACACTAACCAGAATCGAAGATTTTCGACGATTAAACATTCTGGTTACTTATATTTTTTTCAAATATATATCTCCCACTCTATTCATCGTTAATAGAATGATAATTAGTCAGTAAAATAATTTATCTTTGATAACGCCAAAATCATGAACTTTATTTCTGTTAAAAGATATGATAACTTTATAGCGACCTGAAATTTCAAGGTGAATATGTAATAACAATCAGAATTCCACCCAATAGTTTATACCTTTTCCATACAGCACCTATGGTTATGTTGATACAATCACACCCAATTATAGAAGACAGTAGTTTATTGGTATTTACAGTACCGTGTAACCATAAATATAAAATAGAATATATACAAAATATCTCAATAATACCGGCACTGTATTATACAGCCAAAGAACTCGTAAAATCGAATCTATAATATAACAAACTGATATAAGCGAGACATAAATCAAATTATTTGTCAAAGAAAAAACGTGTTCCAGATAAACAAGGAATATTATCAATCAGAAAGTCAATCAACTCACCCAAGCACATCGAAACCAGTATGGCTTTAGTTAGGGATTTACGGTATCATACAAAAGTACGAATCTCACAGAACCAAAGTTGTAGATAAAAAAAATACTAGTAACGTCGTCTGAACTAACTATTAAAGCCATACAAATGGTTGGATGGAATAAGAGCAATAAGGTTTTACAAAACGTCAAATAAAAGATCGGTAATATAGAAAGCATACCGGCTGGATTCTATCCCACACATAAAGTATATCGCATTTTCTTACCGACTCAATATCCGATAGTGCAATTTTCAAACCTCAGTCAATTCCCAACGTATGATTCGACTATTCAGTGGAATGGATACTAGCTGACACGATTGAACTTCAGTACAGTACCCAGTAACAACTAATTCTGGTTTTTTTTTCATGCATATTACTTACTATTTAGACATTTTTTCCATTGATTTTTTAAACCAAATTTTACAGACCTCGTTTTATAATAAGCAACCTGAATGAAATACACTTTTCATAATGTTGTTATCATTATCGTTCTTATTTTGTCCCAAGATATACTGTATCTTAGCTGATAGACGTCGTACTGGACATTTTCCACTATTCGTCGCTGTTCATCGTATTTGTCAGAGTGAAATAAAACCACAAGAATTAATCACATGTTTACAGTCACATCCTATTCATGCTTAACTATTACTTATGAGTAACAAGTCAAAATAAACATAATTTATGCCATTATCTGATTTTTGCTAATATGAGTTTCTTACTGTTTTTATCTTTAAGTATAAACATTTGAAATCATGATTTTATTCCTTATTTTACAAATCATTGTTTTTCTGTGAATTCCAGCTATTTAATGTGATGATTTTGTACAATTATACATGAAATGCGATTATAAAGTCTTTTCAATATACTTTTGTTTTACTAAGTCAACTAATTAAGCCGATTCGTATCGGTTGGATTATCATTAGTTTTTGCTGTTCATATAGGGTAGGACTATGATTGTGCTACGTTTTTCAAATAAATAAACTGCTATGGGACAATAACCGTTGGATTACGATCTAGATTTTTGATGTCTGTTAGATAATGGGACATTTACGTGTTATGTTGTTTCTCTTTGATAAGGCAGTCAAGTTTTCTATGTTAAGTATGCTCTAATTATTCAGGTTGTTCAATCTTCCACGGGTCGTTTGTTTATCTAATAAAGAAATTTTAATTCCAGTTGTTTGGTAGTGACATGAGATCTGGATAAATATTAGTGAAAATAACTAAGGCGCGTTGCAATTGTATACAGTAAAACAAATTTTCGATAATAACCTCTGAAGTGTTATGCCAGTTCATTTTCTTATATACGCCGTAAATCAAACTCTATCAGATCGAATAAAATACGTACTAAAACATACAAAAAACGTCTCATATTCTTAATGATACTGCATCTACACGTTTTCTACAAATGATCGATTTTGTGATAATCAATCATAGGTAAATACGATACAACGAAAATGTTGGAACAAATATAACATAGACCCGTTATATAGTACCAATTAGCAAAAGCATGATTTGTATTGGATTATTAAAACAAGAATTACTAACAGCTAGTTCTCAGTAATTTATGAAAACAAATAAAACTGAACTTTTGAGAAAAGTATTATACAACATGAAAATATGAATATTTACTATGAAGAATAACCACTGATTGCTATTTAACCCCAAAAGGGGATTTTAAATTTGGAAACGCAGGCTAGACTAAATGATATGAATTTAAAATCAATAGGGATAACAGTATTATCATTTTGTATAAAACTGCCTACTTTAATATGTTTACTGAATAACAAAATTATTTTATGTAACCTATTCTATTCAGTACTCAACACATAATTCATTTAGTTCAGTTTAAATTCTCATATCATAAAGCACCTTACTATCTATTCATTTCAAAATCACCAGTAAATTTTTCAATTGTCTTTTATAAAAAAAGAACGAAGAATAAGACATTCAGATTTCTGCAAAAACATTTGGAAACAATAAAATAAGTTCAGTAAAATACTCGTATAAATGTTGCTATAAAAGATTAGAGTGAAGATAACACAAAGTATACAAAATACAAATATCATGAGATAAGTACCAAAAAGAAAAAAATAACTATCAAACACAAATCTGTCAAACGGTTAGGGTAATCAGTCCTGACAATTACTATTAATTGTTTTAAAAAAATACAAATATTTCATACATACATTTAGCTTAATCACTGTATTTTAAAAAATTCCAGTAAAGAACGTTGTCGTTGTCTACTGTTGTTAACAGATGAAGTCTTTTTCGATTGACTCTTTCTTTGATTGGAATGCTTAATAGTTTGTTGTGATCTTTCATACCTATTCACTTCTTGTGATTCTCGTTTACTACTTCTTTTAATAAGTAAGTCAGTGCGTACATTACTAACACCTAAGAATTAAAAAAGTATGTATATCCATGATGAATTTCATTCAATGAATTGTTTGTTAAACAAACATAGAATTTAAAATATTGGAAAAAAAATGACACAGATATATTCACTATTTGAAAAACAAGTCAAGTTATATTCAAACGTTACATTACGAATATGATACATTCATGTTAGTGTGTATTTATAATTTAACTAGTCTCAGCTAGGAAAAAAAATAGAAAGACTCCCTACTGAAGTACACTTTAAAAACAATTTACTGAATTATTTATTTAAATAAAGCGATAAGAAGAACACGAAATTCATTATATTTTACGGCATCTTATTAGCTTCTCATACAACCTTAATTTACATTATTAATATTACTATTAAAAATGTCTAATACTGTACCTAATCAATGAAGTTTAGTTTGAAATCATATGAGAAACAACAGACAATAAATTTAACATAACGGATAAGATTGATTAAGATTTCGCATATTGAGGAAGAAGTTGTAGACGATGATAAAGAGATAATAAATAAAAACATTGTTAACAAATAAATGGTAATTAAGGCACCTAGTTGACATACAATTTAAATCAACATTGTGAATGTCGGTGGAAATAGTCTTATTTTAAGTCAAAAAGTATAATAAACAGATAATGTAGTTGACGAATGTTAAAACAATATAACCATCTTATCACGGTAATGAGACGTTTACAACAATAGCTTTCTGTATACAAATGTCAGGTCAAAAGTGCTTGATGGCAGTAGCCGCTGCAAAGAGGAGTAAAAGTAGTGTTCATGGGTTGTTAATTATTTTAAGTCTTTATGATCACCACATTTTGTCATCTATTCATTAAATGTCTAATAATAGCACTGGTGAATATTCTACTTTCTTTCAAGCACAACTTGAGCGGAATATTTTCGGAAAACCTTGTAGACACACTTTTAATCATAGTCCTTCCCAAACACTGGCTTCCGCAAGTACATGTAAACTTTAAATATGACCTTAGAAGGGAATTGACCAATTTTTGACTGATTTAAGAAGCTGTTCGATATTGAAAATACTAGGATGATAGGAAAGCTGGTTTTATATTTTTATCAATTCTACCTGAAATCTCCCTTTTGAATCACAGATGAAAACAGATTTCTTGTTATCAATTGTGTGTTTGGAACTTCCCGTACTCAATAAGAGACCTCTTTCTGTACTTTATAGGTTGGACACAAGCTTCTGTTAAATGGGATTTAAACTAAAGTGTTTGTAACGAACAGGACGAAAAGCACACACAGCATGCACAGATATTCCACAAGTCTTTCCAAACACTTAATACATTCTATCCATAGTCAGATGATACAACAAACAAGTCCTAAAAATTAACTCAATTTCTATCGTACGTACATGTTCTTAAATGCTGATGATCATATTACGAAGTTCCGACTGTTCACTACACCTTGTATATTGTACAAACTCTCTAGAAAAGCTTGGTCAACCAAGTATCTCAAATGAAACATACCTCTTTTGGTCTAATCCAATGTACTATTCAACTTAACAATAGTTACTGAGTTTAAACGTTTTGTTGCATTTCCTTCAAATGATGATATTGGTAGTCAAGTATCCTGTGTATTTATTATAAATCCTGATTTAACATTTGCAAACATTCATGTTATACCTAAAATATCTATGTATACAGGCAGATGTAGGTATTATAGATATTATAGAAAGCTTTCAGAATCACAATAGCTATATCACTGGAAACGCTCGTTTTGCATCAACCAGATTCAACTCTTAGGAGAATCAGAAGACGAAATAGACTACAAAAAAATATCACCCACCTGAATCAACCCATATAACAGGTAAATACTTTTCAAGAGCAGGGCTGATAGGCTAGACATATCACGTATCTGTACTCACATGTCGGTAGGTAAAAGATTGTAGCAAGGAACACTATATGTCTTTGTCTATGTCAGAGGGATATATATATATATATATATATATATACCGATTGTTAGTGTACACTTTATTCCAGTTAAGTAATTACACATTCTTACTCATTTCACATAGCTAAGCATAAACACAAGGATAGAAAGATGGTTCGTTGTTGTTGTGGCAGTGATGGTCGTGAAAGTACCGATAAGCTTGTTGACAAGTGAACATAGGACAATACTGTCTAAATACTTACCACTAATTTTGACATTTTCTTCTGTGAATAAAGTTCTTGACCGTTTATTTTTCAGACTAGACAATTTAGTTGGAGTTCCATGTTCGGAATAGCCGCCACTAAATTGGTATAAAAAAGTAGGAAATATAATTCCGAAAAATCAATTCGCAACCTCACAAAGACACGAGTAGTCAATAAATATGGAATATATATATATATATATATATATATATATATATATAGAGAGAGAGAGAGAGAGAGAGAGAGAGAGAACTTTAAGTGTACGATGAAATGTGAGGCTGGCTGAGAGGTTCGAATCGTACGGACTTTGAAAAATGAAAAACAAATAAGTATTTTGTTCTCAGCTGACAATTTTAAGGGACTTAATAATATGAATATCAAGCTCTCCACTTCTACGAGGTGTTTGAGATGTGACTTATAACAATATTTCTTGCTGCAAAATTTACCGAAATGAGTGAGTACTTGATCACACAAATTAAATAACTGTCGTTCCGAGCAACTATACGGTAATCGATGTAAATATATGCTTTTCAGAGTTTTGGAAATACTATGTGATTTGTCAAGTCTTTTGATCAACAGATGTTTTCAATAATCAACATTCTTTATTCAACAACCATGTTAAAAGTCTGAAACTTGCTGAAATACCAAAACCTAGCAGTTGAACACCATTGGCAAGTTGTATTGTCATTATTTAGTTACTTCAAAAAGTAAAAAACTGATTTAAATAACAGAATTCAAATTGGCTAAATGAATAACTATCACAGATCTTTCTTCTGATTAATGTCGAAACATTAGGAGCAGGTTCAAGTCAGAATTTGCGACAATTTACAAGATTTGAAAGTGGAATTGAAATTTTCTACAACTACAGAATTAAACATTGAAGCAATGTGTGTTTGAAAATCATTGATATATTATGAAAAGGCTAAAAACTCTACTAAACATGGATTGTTGAACATTTTTGCCTTCTCTCTCTGTTTTATGTTGTATCGGTATGATGCAATGGGGTTTGTATAAGGTTGAAAATAATGAACATTGTTTCTCGACTAATCAAAATTGAATTATAGCAACTATAGTACGTTAGGCATACCCTTTGGATATTTTATTTTCATGTCTAACGAACTTAAATGGAATAATGGAAACAAACATAAGATTACGCAAATATCTTGAAGAAACAGTGGATTGATCCTAAAAATATATTGCTTGAACCGCTTGTTTCTTGATATTTCCAATAGGAGATGCTGTTTTATTTGCAATGCAAGTACATAGTCATAAACGCAACCAAGACTTGAAACATCGTAAGAACTGAGAAACGCAGAACACTAGGTAAAGACAGAAATTGGTTGGTGAGGTAGTAAAAATTCATTAACTGAAGTGGTTAGGACATGTAATATATATCCTTAACTATCGCCTAATTTCGGAGTAAGTTGAAAGAAAACTAAGGGAGACTAAACTAAGACGAAACATCAATTCATGAAGTCAATGACTGCTAGATTGAGCAGTGTTGATAGGTGCAGATGATCTGGCTGAGGTCCACGCGGTTACCGTAAACAATGAGTTATCAACTTTTTGTCTTCCTTTACATCATAAACGTTTTTTGCATCATTTCCTGAATGTCTAGTCTTCATCCAACCACTGATATTATTACGTCTACTCTGCTACTTGCCTTGCTAATTTCATCTCGTTGTACTGATGCGATGTTGCAACTTGAACCGATGCCAGGTTTTATGCTACTTATAACTGATTGATTTTGAACACATTTAGTATTTACAATATGAACATAATGATAAAAATATTAGTAATAATTTAACACACTTACTTAATGAATGATATATTGGATTGTGAATCCTCATTGACAACTTGCCAACATGGTAATGAACTGGTTTCATTAATGGAGTAAGCATAACTAACTAGTGGAGAACAATGACCGCTAACCCATTCTAGGTTAGATTGATAATGAGACATGACAGTTCGTTTAGGCTATAAAAGTAAGTAGTAAATAATTAGATACTGATGAGAAAACTTATCGTGAGACAATTTTCACCTATATATTGAAACAATATGGTATATACATATTACAAACATAATCAATCTTCACACCACCAAGAGTATTCCAATCAAAATTTCAGTAGTTAACAAATGTATTTATTATTTATTTAAACACATAAACATTGGTACATGGAGACACCAAATAAATATGCGCCACATTCGATTTGTGTGAGGACTGGGATACTGCTCGGGTGCCCAGGTGGTTTTCTTAGGGAGTCACATCCGGAGCCTTTGACCTAAAGGTCTAATCCACAAGGCAGCAGAGCAACGTTAGGAGATGCAGTCCCATGGTAGCCGATGACCGACGATTAGTTCATACGCCACTTGTTCCGGCGCTTTAACCGGATCCCAAATCAATGGTGCACATGGGCTGGCTCCAGTATCCTGAAGGAACAAATGGCGTATGAACCAATCGTTGGTCACCGGCTACCATGGGACTGCATCTCCTTACGATGCTCCACTGCCTTGTGGGTCAGACATTCAGGTCGAAGGCTCGGGGTGTGGCCCCCTAAGAAAACCATCTGCTTCGTTCTGGGCACCCGGGCAGTATCACAGCCCTCACACATATCAAATGAGATCTATGTGGCGCATATGTTTTTGGTGCCTCCTTGTACCAATATCTATGTGTTAAATAAATAAATAAAATCAGAATACTGAAGTCCATATGCACCATTGGTTTTGAGTTAGGGTTTTCCAACTCATCCAGGTGGACTCTGTGTCCACCAACCCGGTTAAAGCGCCGGACATTCGTTTTTCGTCTTCTCAACTTCGTGAAAAAAACACCCCCGCCAAGAGAAGGTAGTGAGTAGGACTTCCCTGGCAGTGGTTATATGCACGTGGCCATATGAGAGCATTTCGAGAGAGCTAACTTTCCTCACCAATGTACAGAAACAAATTAGGAAGAGTAAAGGGAGTAACCTTTTGTTATAATTGATATTCTGCAGACGATGAAAAAATTGTTGCATACTAATTATGGGCTATACATCATCAATGCGTTGGGAACCGATGATGGACCACTGAGAATATGAAGCTGTATATAAAGATGAAGGTACCAAGGACCAAATGTCTCGCTGTACAATGGAAACACTACAACATCATATGCTAATCTGTTTTATTTCTGATACAACAGAAAGTTGTTAAAATGGCTATGGAAGTTTGTATGTATGGTGATTCAATAGTGTCATGGTAGCCTGAGACTAGTATAGGCTAAGTCCTTGAGTCCATGAATATCATTTATTTAGGAGTTAGGGTTTCGCAATTCTATTTGGTGGTTATTTGTATCCGCTAACGAGGTTTATGTACCGGATATTCGTTTTCCGCCTTTCACTTTCGCTAATCAATAATTATAGAGACTTCAATTTGGTCCTTGGATGATGCTTCAATTGAGCAGTTTGTAATCATGTATAAAACATCTAAGCTATCTCAGCTGAGAATGTTGAGGACAGTTGTTTCTACAGAAATGTTCATATTTGGTAACACCATTTAAATCATCCTTAAAATAGACAGTAAATATGGAGTTAGTTTTTCAACAAGCAGACCCATTTAAAAACATTGGTTTTTCTGACTAGGACATATTTTACGTAAATTACAGTGGTTGCTGCACCAGTCATTGATTAGTAAAAATGAAAATGAGGTCAGTTACGAGGGGACATAATAGGATAAAAACGAATGTGTTGAATTAGGTAATCGTTAGAGCATTCAGCTTGTTCTCATAAGCTATGAGACAATGCAATCAAGTGGATTTCGACTCACAAACATATATATATATATATATATATATATATATATATATATATATATACTTTATTCGAACAGTGTTAGATGATTGGAGGTAGTCGACAGAGAACCCTACTTAACTTAGGTTTCGTGCCAGCTAACAGTCGTTAGTAAAGCGCACCTGCAACCTTGAGGGAACTGTTAGTTTCCATAGGATTCAAACAAGTGTCACTTAACTTTGCAGTTTGAGATACTACCGCTAGGCTATTCGGGTCACAACTAACCTCCTGTAAGACTAAGATATTCACAAATGATTGACCACTGAATTAATGTTATATTTGTCTAACATTTGGGTGCCGGTCGAATTTCATCAATCAAATTGGAATATGGTCTCTACCCTAAGTGATTAAACATCGCATGCAGTACTTTGAGACGTTAGGTGCTAAGAAGTTACAGACAGAAACATTAATAACTTCACGATGCTTTTATATTAAGCAGTAATGTCAAAAAATATTTTGTTTAAAAATATCTGGTTAAACAAATCACATGAGAATTCTATAAATCTTACTGGTGTAGAATCGTATTTATTACATGGTAAAATCGTGTCAAGTATGTTATGTATAGATTCGGAAGTCGAGCAGGCGAAAAAACTATACATATGCATCATTTAATTTAACCAGAACATACCATTGGAGGAAATTTATTCTCATCATTCATTTGAATTTGTGGAGAAATATGATCACTGGTAAATGGTGATAATTTGTTCACGATTGATGTAGATGGAGATATAAACATTGGAAGCAGTTTACATGTACGACCATCGGTAGTTGGTGTATTACACTTTGTCAAGTGATTCGGGGGGGTGTTTGAACAATCGTTAAATGAATACGGACTGTTTGTTGTTAACAATGAATTGGGATATTTGGTCAGAGCGATTTTCAATCTTTCAGATTCAGTTACGAGTAATATACGTATGAGTTTAAAGGCTCCTCTACCTCGTACACTTCCTCCTGCATGTAAGGGCTGGTACACAGGATAGAAAATAGGAAACATTAACATTCAAATTGTAGACGAAATATACAGTCGGATGAAAAATAAATAAGGCTACACAAGTGAGATTTATACGGAATAAACTATTCAGAAATATTATTATTAACTCACCAGGTGCAAATTTATGTACTTGACTTCGAGTCACACTTTAAGTCTGAGTGCTAGTGATACTACCTGGCTGTCTAAGATCGAAGTAGGTGGAACGGGATCTTAACCAGAGACCTAGTGACTGAAGGTCGACCACCTTAACCACTAAGCCACCGTTTCATTTCAGAAGAATAGATCACCGTGGAATTCTAAGGTGTAGTAATGCCGCTACAAGTGATCAGTCAGTCATAAACAACGTAAGAAGTAGGGATTAAAATACACATCGGTGTAATTTGCAATATCAATATTAGCACAGGGCAGGTAAATTATCAGGGAGGACACGAAAAGCCCTGTAATTCACAGCAACAGAAACTTTATTCAATCATCTGTTGGTCAAATATAAACTCGACTAAATATTTCAAATTAGTTATCCTTTACTTCTAATTTTAAAATTGTTCTTACATACATGATCACAAAGTATTCCAGCTTAAAAATTTTCGAAATGTCAATTATTCAAGCATTTTAATGCAACTAACTTATCAAGTACAAGTTTGCATATTTGTCTTTCAGACACACCGTTTTAGGGCTGACTGTAATATCTGGATAATCCACAATCACAGTTGGTGGGACGAGGTTTGAACTACCAATGTAAAGATGACAAGCCAAGTGTTGCAAACCATTATGAAACTGTCCCACATTCAAAAATGAATAGACGGCTTCTTAACATAAACCCAAACATTAAAGATGCCAAATAACAGAGAAATAACTGGTCATGTTACCATTTTTTAGAATGTATTTCATACAAATCTGAACTTATTAAATATTTAGCTATTTTTAGGTTTGATTTGCTAAAATTTCCAACATAATACAGTTTAGCTAGTTGGACTAATAATCATTAGCTGTACAGGATATTTTATATTTCATGAGATATTCATAATGTTCAAGATAGTAAACAGACTACCAGTTGAAAACCAATAAATGCATACGAAATCCATGACTTTATAAAGTACTATAGTAGTTCCATTCTACATTAAAAAGCTTTTTCTGAATCATTTACACTGTTCTTCATTAACTGAAAGATTAAATGTCAACTGTAATTACATGATTTTATCAAGACTGTGAAAACCATATTCATTTATTTTTATTTATTTATTTGAACACAAATATTGGTACAAGGAGGCACCAAATATATATGCGTCACACAAAACAATGAGAATTTGAAGAGAAGGAGAAAAAAAAAGTAATGAACGTGGGGAATTATTAAAAAAAGAGAATAATAATGGGGGAAATGGAAAGGTACAATCAGAAGAAATCTTTCAGTTAAGGAAGAAGCAACCACTTTTATGAAGAAAGTAAAGGAAGGTTACAGCATGATCGCCACTGGCTTCTATTCTGAGCCATATCTGATAACGTCTCTAGCCACTGTGTTGCACCATCTCTCGAACCCCAGCCAGGGAGTCGTGAAGGACCAACACAAACCAGCCCTTTGCAGCTTTCTTTCATACCACGACACCTTGTCATATACTGACCACCTCTCCGCCTTTTCCAACCAGTCCCAGAGTCGGCAAATAATGCACAACCAGGAATTCTCTGGGACGACATTCGTAGAACATGTCCAAGCCACCGAAGTCGGTGTTTCAAGATGGTGACACTAATTGCATTATCGTCTCTGTGCCCGAACACACGATGCCGAACCTCTGCATTACTAACATGGTGTTGCCACTGAATGTCAGCAATCCTTCGGAGACAGCGATGATCGAACACAGAAAGTCGTCTAACATCCTCAACTCAGAGAGGCCAGGTTTCATAAGCATAGAGCAAAACTGCTCTCACCGAAGCGTTGTAGATCCAACCTTTTACAGCCAGACTAACATCACGAAGGCGCCAAAGATGGCCCAGATTGGCATAAGTCGCTCTGGCTTTCACTATACGTGCATTGATCTCATCACTCACGCCACCACCAGCACTTATGCAGCAACCTAGATACACGAACTTCTCGACTACTTCTATCTGCTCGCCATCCAGAGTGAGTACAGGATTAGAATCCTGCCAGTCTTGTAGAAGTACTTTGCACTTCGAAGGTGCAAAGTACATGCCATACCTATGGACATTGATTGCCAACTGATTAAGTGCGGATTGCATAGCTTGGGCATTATCGCACAGTAAGACAATATCATCCGCATACTCAAGGTCGAGAAGTCTTTCTCCAGACAACAGATCTACACCGCCATTACTTACATCCATCAGAGGTATTTCTAGAATGTCATCGATGGCGAAGTTGAAGAGGAATGGTGAGATTGGGCAACCCTGCCTAACCCCACTGCTTGAATGGAACAATGGAGAAAGGTGGTTGTATGCCCTCACTCTGCCTGAGGTGTTTGTGTATAGGGCTTTTAGGATGTTAATAAACTTCTCAGGCACACCCTTCTTCAATAGACACTCCCAAAGAACAGTCCTATCCAACGAATCGAAGGCAGCCCTGATATCAAGAAACACTACGATTGTTCGCCTTTGATAAGTATGGTGGTGTTCTAACACTTGGCGGAGGATGAAGATATGATCAATACATCCTCGACCGGAACGAAACCCAGCCTGCTCCTTGCGAGTCAATCCTTCTCGGGTTTTGAACAACCTACGAAGTATAACGGAAGCCAATAGCTTGGACGCAATCGGAAGTAGACTTATCCCCCGATAGTTGTTACAGGAACGACGTGAACCCTTTTTAAAGATAGGGTCAACTATCGACTCATTCCATGACGTTGGTACACTCTCTAGTTCCCAGACCTTTGTAAACAACGTCGTCAGCTCCTTAGCCAGAATGTCACCAACATCTTTAAAAAGAGCCGGAGGTAAGTCATCTGGGCCCGGTGATTCGTAGCGTTTCAAGAGTTGGAGTTCCTTGCGGACTTCCGCCTCATTTGGTGGATCAGTCGTCACCGGCCATGAAGGGCAGGACAGTCTGACCGATGTTGCCGGAGCAGCAGGCCAGTTGAACTGCCCTTCGAAAAATTCTGCCCATAGTCCAAGACGTTGATGGATTTTAGTTATTGACATCCCGTCATCCTCGCAGATTGTCTCGCTCATACCAGACTTCTTTCTGCCAGTGGCCCGGATGAGTTGGAAGATTTTCCGGTAATTAGCAGATGCAGCTGCTGCTTCCAGCTCATTAGCACGCTCCGACCACCAGGCTTCTCGGTCCTTACGCAAGCTGTGCCCAATTTCAGTACGTAAAATCCTTCGTTTGTCGTCAAACTCACGGTCACCCGGAGTAGACCGACGGGCTTCAATGAGTTGTAAGGAACCAGAAGAAACCCAGTGCTTATAAGCGGGACGTTTCGCGAATCCACAACTGACTTGACCAGCCATTTTCATGGCGTCATGCAATTGCAACCAATGCTCATCTATACTTTTCGGTGGAATGGTAGCTAGCCTAGAACCTAGCTCGGTTCGATACTTACTAGCAACAGAAGTTGCAATCAACTTGCTGATATCAATGCTTTGTTGGCGGTCACTTCGTTGGCCACTGAAAAGTAAGGTGAGATTGGAGCAGACCAGGGCATGATCAGAGTCCAGATAGGTACTCCAAAAGGAGTGGCAGTCTTGTACACAACCACTCCAGCGGTAGCTGATCGTGATGTGATCAATCTGAGTCCAGGCTTGAGATGCAGAGGGAGGACGCCATGTGACACATAGGCAATGACTATGCTAAAAGTTAGTGCTAGCCAAAAATAGGTTGTGGTCTGTGCACAGCTGCAGTAGATGGTCCCCATTATCTGTCCTGCGACAAACAAGTCCCCATTGGCCACCTAAACGACTCTCTTCTGTGCCTAGACGCCCGACCTGAGCATTCAAGTCTCCAGCTTGTACTACAATATCTGTCTAACGCACTTTCTGTAGAAGAACTGTTAGTTGATGGTAAAACTCATCATTGATAGCATCCGTGCTGCACTCTGTCGGGGCATAGGCGGATATGACGAAAATACATCGATTTCTTCTCACTTTGATGGGACTTTCTAATCTAACAGCACATAACCGACTGTTAATGGGGATACAATCGATTAGTGCTGTCTCAGCTCTAGCGCTTAGTGCGACACCAACGCCAGCAAGACCAGACGAAGATGCCACAGGGTCCCCAGATAAACGCACATAAAACAAGCTTTTTGAAGTGACAGATGGAGAGCGAATTTGTAGTACTTCACCAGAGTCTTGAATACGGGTCTCGGACAGACAAGAAACGTCAATATTAAAACTTTCCAAAGACACAGCCAGCCCTATCTGTTGTCCGACCTGCATAAGTGTGCGAACGTTGAAGGCAGCCAGTTTGAATGGTGCACGTGGTTTCAGAAAAACTGCTTCAGCACTCGTATTCGGTGGTAACATACAATTTTCAACCAGGCAGTGATTCGAGAACGTTTAGATAGAACAGAATTTCCATCATAGGCGAGCTACTGTATAAGTCGAAAAGTAAGGATAGACAGAGTGGAAATAAGAGAGAGTGAATAAATGACGTGGTAAATAATAATAATAATAATAATAATAATAATAATAATAATAATAATAATAATAACGATAATGTGAATCGTTTGATTGTTAATTAAAGCAAGAAAAGTATCTTCCATAAATATCAACATTTCACCACATTTGTGTGTGGGCTGTGATACTGCCCGGGTGTCCAAACCGAAGCAGCTTGTTTTCTTAGGGGGCCACACCCCGAGCCTTCGACCTGAATGTCTGACCCACAAGGCAGTGGAGCATCGTAAGGAGATGCAGTCCCATGGTAGCCGGTGACCAACGATTGGTTCATACGCCATTTGTTCCTTCAGGATACTGGAGCCAGCCCATGTGCACCATTGATTTGGGATCCGGTTAAAGCGCCGGAAATTCGCTATTCGTCCTCTCATTTTCGTAAACAACACCCCCGCCACGAGAAGGCAGTGAGTAGGACTTCCCTGGCAGAGGCTATATACGCGTGGCCATGTGAGAGCATTTCGAGAGGGAGAGCGGACTCTCCCCACTCTCGGCCGTACCAGGGCATTGACAAGGATTTGAGAAATTTACTGAATGAGCAACTGATAGAGAAACATACTGTAATCATACGTAGTGAATGAAGATAAAAGAAAAACGACATTATTTAATGATAATTATAAGTCAATTTGGTGACCGATTTTTTTAATAGTTTCATTAAATTTTATCAATCATATTACGTGATTGTCAAATCATGACAATGATAGGTGGCCTGCTTGAATATCTGGGTTACCTGTTCCTACCATCTGGATATTTCAACAAGTTTTCTTGTTTGTTTTAAACACATCATTATGCCTATTAGTCTCATAACCTATTCGGGTGCGTTTGTGAAAAATTTACGACATTTCGCTGTACAAGTTACAAAAAGAGCTCAATCAGAGACATCATGGTTACTGACAGTATGCATCGAACAGGATATATATTTATCAGATGTCGATTCCTGAACTGTTAACATCTAACTGGCAACCACTCAATATTTATCGCAAGAACTGATCAAGAAATAAGAAAGGGAAATTTGTTGAAATACTTTGTGCTGAGAATTCTATATTGTACCAAAAATATAATATTGAATAGAGCAACTAACAATAATAATAATAATAATAATAATAATAATAATAATAATAATAATAATAATAATAATGCTTTATGACGATAACCTGAAACCATTATGTTTAACTAGTTATAGTGTTGATTGAGGAGTAGCCAGTTGAAAATAGGTATTGTTTTATGTGCTTCTGAAATAGTAAAATTTGTAGCGTTAAAGAATCCGAGCTGCCTAAATATATTATAAATCGCAATTTAAAAACATTCGTCTACATAGTGTTAATTTTAGTAGTAGGCTCAGGAGTTTTAATTCTAAATATTTGTTTGGCCAGCAACTACCTGATAGTTTAGTTATTGTGCTAGTGCGTTATGATAGTACTTAAATTCGACGACTTTATTCGCGTTTTAGGCTGCTAATATGATAAACCAATTCATAAACCCATATACATATTGCAACAACGACTATGATGGGTTTATTGATAAAGATTAAAGGCGATTGAGATGATTTTTAGGCTGTTGAGGTATAAGGCAAATTAAAAATAATAAACAAGACCAAAATGAAAAATATCTTTTAAGTTGAGATGACTTATGGAATTTCAGTTGGGAATATGACGAGTTATGAACCTTACATAATACGTTGCTGTAGTTAACCTAGTGATATTTATGTGGCAAAGGCAACTAAAAATAATAAATATCTTTAAACAGCACATGTTTTCTAAGTAGAACGTAATAGTATAAAAGAATTAAATATTTCTACTAAGTCCTGAGAGTGACTCGTATGAAATATATACAACCGGTCTAACAGAAAAAATCTATGTAAGTTAAGAAGTACTTAAATCATAGTAAATGAACCAGGAAAGGGAAAAAGAGTAAAACTCGCCTGGGTTATTATTGCTTCCAGGTAATGATGATTTGAATTAGACAGTAATTCGAATCTAGATTATACACGAGGTAGTGTCAGCTAAATTCTTGAATTAACACAGCATTGAAGACTGGATTTGTACAAGCCCAAAATTAATTGAAGCCATATATATAGCATTGCCTGACGAACAGTCTATACGAAATCTAAGACTGCAGGAAATCTATGGTTCAATACATAGTTAAATCTCCTTCGGGTATAGTTTCTTCAAATCAAAAAGACTAATTTGTCTTTTGTAACATCAAACAAATGATTAATTTAGACACCAACCCTAACCACGAAAAGGAAAATCATTGAAGCGATCCGATTTGACTAAGTAGAAATCGGATATCAAAATCATTTACGTATATTAATTCCAGCTCCCTTGTATTTTTGTACACTTATTTAGAATCATTATTTGAAATATCAACATATGAATGAACATAACTCGAAAACACATCCAATGAAATAGTACAAATTTTAAAAAATCCACAAAAAAACTCAAGATCGAAACTCACTCTATCCGGTGTATCACAGCACATGCTTGAAATAATATTTGTAGAAGACAACTGATAAATACGTTTGACAAGACTATCGCAGACATTAGGGATTTCTGAAAAGTTAATAGTTGTCTTCATTTTTCCATGCATACTTTCATCAACTACACCAGGTTTCCGCAAAATACTACATGAAACACGAATACATTGACATACAGATTTCACAGCGTCATCAATGGTCATAGGTGAATTAGCAGTGCCCGATGCCAACAAACTATCATCAGCAGCCCCAGATAATACGTCGTGACACCTATTGATGGAATCCACCAAATGAATCAAGCCTGAAGACCACCGACGAAGTGGATGATCATATTCAGGAGCGTAGCTGGAGTTCCCTAACTTCATGCGACCAACAAATGAGATGGCTACCTAAAACAACGAGAATATTAGTTGTTGGAGTAATCTAATGTAAAATATAATAATGAAATAGAAGACAGTTTGTTAAACCAAATCAAGTTGCTGAAAAGCGATTATGAAACTGCCTAAGCATAGAACGGATACATCTGTGCAAATCCCACAATGTCGACGACTGACTGGATTCTACTCATACAACCTGAAACGTTAAACTAAAAAAATTACAAAAATATAACATTAGATTATTATTCAAAAACGTTTATTTTCACTAATTGCGATAAATTCCAAAAAATACAATTTTAGTTAATAACAGGTGTAAATGGACTAACTTGAGTAACTGATAGATTATCTCGTCGAGCTAATTTTCGAAGCGATGTAAAAGTTTGTTCATCCAATGCTCGGTAAGGCAAGTTAAATATTCTTAAAAAACGTAAGGAATCTTTAATATTAACTGCAAGTCCAAGATAACTGAGAAGAGTTTCAAGTAAGGGACACTCCTAGATAAGTAAAATAAGTATAAAAAGATGACTCGCCTTGTATCGAGTGTTGAAATTAATCTCACATTGCCGAAGACAATAGAATTTGTTTTCAGTAGTTGAAAGACATGGAAAGCATAGGTGTGGTACATTAAAATCTGCCATAATCTCAACCATTAGATGCTGTTTGATTGAACTTTATAGCAATCATCAACCAATTGATTACCTCAAACCAATCTAATTTGTTCGAATGAACAATATAACGATAGTAGAATAACTTAGTTTTTAGTGAAGAATTTTCAAAGAATTCCTCCAATAAGCGACGAGCAATTAAAATCCGGTCAACTAAATTATTAGCCTTCAGGTATTCGTCAACCTTAGTACAAAACACGTATTCATTGTCGTCTACAAGAATTCGATGCCGAAAAAGACGATAACGACACATTCTATACCAAAAACGCGATATGTCTTCTTGTTTTATAGGGTACTGTAGGTATAAAGGTTTAAGGCAAAATGTACAAACTTTATCTTTGTCAAAATCACGTAAGACAAGTTGAATTAACGTCAATTCGTCTTTGGGTAATATGTAGGTTTCTGTTGAAGAACCTTCAAGATCGAATTCCTGATGCGTTTCATAAAGAAATCGGATCAGAGAATAGACGTTCTCATAGAATTCTGATCCCCCGTATGAATTTAAACCAATCAAAACAGGTGGATAGTTTGACATACTCTAAAGTCTAATCAATAATGATCCGTTGTATATGAAATATTAAAATTCAGTCCCAACAGAAAAATCTGAAAAAGAAATGGAAATAGCGTTAGTTATCACATTGAGCAGAAACTTTACGATTTCCCGATCTTGGGGGAAATTTTACCAACTTTGGGAAAAATTTATAGAGGCTCCAAAAGAAAATTTTGGCATGTGTAGTGAAAGCCAGGGCAGCTTGTACCAGTCAAGGTCACCCCTGGCGCCTTCGTGATTAGTCTGGCTATGAAAGGTCAGATCAACGCATCAGTGAGAGCAGTTTTGCTCTATGCTTGTGAAACCTAGCCTCTCCAAGTTGAGGATGTCAGACAACTCTGTGTACGATCGTTGTCCTCGAAGGATTGCTGGTATCCATTGGCAACATCATATTAGCAATGCAGAGGTTCGTCGTCGTGTTCGATAATTTAGTGTCACTATCTCGAAACACCAACTTCAGTGGCTTGGAAATGTTGTACGAATGTCGTCCCAGAGAATTTGACGTCGTGCATTTCTTGACGACGCTGAGACCGGTAGGAAAAAGCAGAGAGGTGATCAGTGTGACGTGGTGTCGTGGCATGAAAGAAAGTTGCACAGGACTGGCTTCTACTGGCCCTTCACGACTTATTAGTTGAAGTCCTAGAGATGGGGCAACATTGGCTAGGTATGTTGTTAGACGTGGCTCAAAACAGAAGTCATTGGCGATCCCGCTCTTTCTTCATCACAATGAACGTAACTTCTGTAATTGAAAAAAAAATTCTTTCCAGTTATACTTTTGCTAACTGAACTGTTTCTACATTATTATTCCAATCTCATACTATAATTTCTGTTTTACGTTGTTCACTTATTATAAGCGCTTTAAATTATCTGTTCACAGCCTCATTATTGTTGTGTGGCGTGTATGTATTTGGTTCCCCCTAAAACCATTGTTTGTATTCAAATGAAAAAACAATAAAAACCCTCAAATTTCCATTGGGATGTGGTTATCCCCTCCCCCAGAACTTCGTATAATTTCGGGGAAATTCGCAAAACATTTAGAAGAAATTTAGGTATTCCCCAAAATTACCAAAATCTTTGAGGAAATTCATTGAAGTTCACTGATAAAACTTCCAAGCTTTCCCACAGTTTAGGAAAAAACGTATGAACTTTATTGCTAAGCACCCAGACCTTTCTTTGTATATAAGCGTCTTTTTTATTTGCAGCTTATTTCGCAAACTTAGTGAAATTCGAATATGGTCGCGTGACTGTTTTCAACATCAACTTGTCTGCTGTTCCAAACCTTTATAAAGCCGTGATTAACGTCGCTTGCATAAACGTTCGAAATATATCTACGTAAATGATTCTTAGGAGATGTAGGGTGGACATGCAATCAATCAGCTACAAGGTAGGACCAGGCAAATATATGCATCGGTCCCAGTTGCCACACCTTATTAGCACGACAAGATGAGCACCGAATTAATAGTTATTACTTTACTGGTAGTAATATACTATATTTATTTATTCAAATAAATAATAATAAGCAATATATTTTTATAACGTGCATGTGGGGATATGATACAGGGAGAAACGATTAGTTCGTAGAAAGATATAAAGCAATTTTAACCTTACAGTTTAAGGGAAGATAATGAGTGCACACATCCACACTATTTTGATCGATTCTGAACCGTCACCCCGAGAGTTCCCGAGCACTGATTACGATAGTCGCGCGGACCCCAATCAAGTAGTCTGCATCTACCAATATGGCTCAGACCAGAAGTTAATAACTTCAAGGAGTGATGCCTCGTTTTCGTTTGGCTGTCCCTAACTTTTTTCCAACCAACTCCAACACCGGTTAGCATTGCGCGTCGTGGTAATCGGTGTTCAGGCACAAGCGACACGTGGCCCAACCATCTTAGTTGGTGAAGATCCAAATGATTTACCACCATTCCCTAATACCCTGCGTCTGACTTCACTACTACTTACCCGGCGATCCCAGTTGTTATATCCCGACGAGAATAATGATTGGTAACTGTTGGAATCCATTTCTGGACTAAATCTATACATATATTTTCATTGTATAATTGTTAAGTAACTAAACTATTCATATTCGTGTCCGTCTTATTACGAGCTATATTTTGACCTATGAACTATTATTATACGATTTACCATTCTTGAGTTATGCCCAGTCTATCAATTACTATCTCCCACATTCACAGCCACATTTGGCATAATCTTGTACAAATGTTGTTTCCTATTTTATGGTACGATGTGGTCTATTTGGTTTGTATATAAACTCAGTGTGTTTGAACACATAATTCATATCGCGGAGGTTGAGATTAGTGTTCTGGACTTAACAGGTAGGGCTAGGCAGGAAAAAGGATTGATAAAGAATCTAGACTACTCGTACAGGTTTTATGCGTCATTGATCAGGCCGATAAAGCACTGTTCTCTAATAGGTGGCATCATAACGTTATATATTAATAAGACACAAGGCCACAAGTCATATCACCAGCAGATACGAGCAATATTTCTAAGATATACTAGTAACTTACGAGTATCTTCTACTTTTAATGGCCATGTTTCGCAGTCATAAAATGGAATAGAACGAACTGCCGTGCAGTATACTCATCCCTTAATTTATAGACGAATTATCTCGCTTTCTGAATCCGTGCAAAAATTTCGTCAGACACCAACCCATTAGGGCTGATCAGACTTACAAAATAAATGAAGTTGTCGACGTGTTCGACTACTTCACTCCTCAGCTTAGGTGTTGACGCAGGCCAGCCCTGAAGCAACAACTTGCATTTACTGGAGAAAAAACGCATCCCAAACATCCTGGCATTGTTGCTCACTGCTATCAAAAGACTGCATTTTATCAGAGCCTTCATCAAACAGGACTATGTGATCTGGGTATTCTAAGTCAACAAGTGAACCTACTGTCAAAAGATAAGTTCCTGAAAATTCAGTCGACGAGAACGATATTTCCAGCAGTAGGTCTATGATGAAATTAGACAGAAATGGAGATAGTGGACAGCCTTGTCAGACACCACACCTGATGTTGTGAAATCAGATGACAATTCGCCATAAACTCTGACTCGACTGGTAATGTTCCAGCAAAAAGCCTTCACAATCTTTATGTACTTCTGAGGTACATCTTTTAATGACAGACAATGCCACAGAACCTATCGGTCTACATAGTCAAATGCTGCTTTTAAGTCAAGAAAAACTATCATTGTCGGACGCCGATAAGCATGTCTGTGTTCTAAAACCTGATGAATGGTGAATATGTGGTCGATGCAGCCATGACCAAATCTGAAGCCAGCAACACGCAATCACAGTTTATTCACGTTATTAAAGCAGTTCTATTTTGTCAACACTTGTATTAACAAACGTTATATATATGAACACTGCCAGAGTTAAAAAAAAAAACTGATGTGTTATGAATGAGATTGTGTATTAAAATATAAATAAATACACATACATTTAGGTGGAAGAACTGTTTTGTGAACATGTACACAATGGATACATGCTTAGCTATGTTAAAAGTTCCCGGTCAAAATGTTGACGACTGAAAAATCAACTGGTACATATCCCATGCTAGGCATTTTTTGTCTACTATTAGCATGGAAACTTTTTATATTACGCTGGAGACTTTTTCCAGTTTGTAAAACGCCGATAAGGTAATATCGACTTTAACATGGAAAACGCACTAACAAGCTTGTTTTTGCGAAAGTCGTAGTTTTTTCTTTTCTAGTTTCTCCTTAATCAGCGGGTGTTGCTTGCTTTTCCCTAGTGTGTGGGAGTGCATGGGGATATATTAGTAAACATCCAATTCTTAACTAATACCTGGGCTTAAACAAACAGACCAGTAAAACTTCTTGAATTTATATTCGCATTTCCTTATGATTTCCTTAGAATTTTGTGAAACTCTCACAAAATTTCCTCATAGTTAGGTGGTCGGATGTATACCAACTAGCAATAATGCGAGATAAAAGACAAATGAGAATCGGAAAACTATAAACAAACATAAAGTATGAAGTCAATAATAAGTGTATGTACTTGAAAAGCGAGGAATAAAATAAACCACACATGTATGGCAAAACTTCAGGCAACGCTTCAGAGGTATCGTCCACTGACGAAGGTTGCAAGCACTTGAAGGTCAAACGTCGTAAAATGATTGATGCGTCACCTCGACAATTTGTAAGGTTTGGCAGTAGCGGTCAAATCAGATGGATTTATCCCAAGTAAGTTTAATTACATCGTTGATTGTTTCCAAATAGACAATCAGTGTATAATGTTACTGAAGAAATGTTTGTTATGCTGTAAACTATGTTTTTATGAAGAACTGACTGTTATCTTAAGTTTCGGTCTTCATTTTGGAAAGGATAGGAGGCTTGATGGCCTGTGTTAGTCCTGGCAATTGTGTTCTCTCAGTTGATCCAACTTTCTTTTGAAAGAATCTACGGATGGAGCTTCAACCACGTGTTGAGGTAATGAATCCCACTCGTTGATGATCCGGTGGGAAAGTCGATAATCAGCTGACAAGTAATTTGTTCTGGGCCTGTGAACTTTTTTGGAGTGTCCTCGTAAATTCTCCGTTTTGGAAGACGGGAAAAATAAGGGCATATCAGGTGCAAATTTATCACTAAGCAATTTGAAAACTGTAATCAAGTCGCCTCTAGTTCTACGATATGACAAAGGGAATAGGTTTAGCTTGGCCAGTCGAGCATCATACATAAGCTTCGCTATTCCGGGAATCAGCTTAGTTGCTGTTCTCCGGACCTTTTCCAAAAGCTTGAAAAGACCTACTTTTTTCAACAGAACGCGATTGGTTCAATAAAAACAATTATTATTATAGCGGTGTAGGACTAATCCTATACTACATGCATGCTACACTTTTCTTTTTTTGATTTCTTTTGTATCCTCAGCCCACGCCTCCGAGCATCGCCCGTTTGGTAACGTTGACTTCAGTCAACTTTGGCGAAAGCTGGCCTGATCACCCATGCTCTTGTCAACGCACTCAGTCGATAATCTGGTTTCGATTCCGCCTGGCATACGCCTGGTTTCGCGCTTGGTCGTCTCCAGTTTCTTGGCTCAACGTGGTTTCGTCCTACATCTGCAACGTTCCCTAGTCCGCATCCCTACGAACGCAATCTTCAGATCCTGGATACAAACCACTCTGGTGTGGTATGCTAACTCGAGCAACAAATACAGCACGCTTCTCCCGGTACCGTTCCATGCAAAAGACTTTCGTTAGCAACTCGCGGATCAATCATCGCTTCCTGTTTCGCCAATTCTTCTGTCCTACAACCGTACGTTTGCCGATCAGTCCCACGAAAAAAACCGCTACCTATCGAAAGTGTAAACCCTTTCTAACGGGAGGCTCGTGTAGTGACCTACTTTTGTCAACAGAACGCGATTGGTTCAATGTAAACAATTATTATTATAACCAATTGTACCAGTGATTGTCTTACTGTGTTTGTTTGTTTAACTATGCTAATGACAGCCATTACACTTACTCTCCCGTTGACTTTGAACTTGTACGAATCCGGTTACGCTTAATAACCACGCTTGTACTCCTTTGGCACGATCTCGGTATTCCTCGATACCACGAGATCGCTAACAAATACATCTTGACTACAGCCATCATCTGCCTTCTGATATTGACCTACGGGGATCTTATTGGTTGATTGGCACATAGTCTTCTTGTAGTGATGTTCATAGTCAAGCGCGATTCGACACCACGCTACAAGCTTACTGTCATTTTTTAAGCAGGGGCTAGCCGCTTGTAAGCAGTACTCAAGTTTAGGACGTACGAACACTGCATACAAAGTCAAAAACGTTTGAGCGTCGACATGAGTAAAAGCCCTACGTATTGACCATAAAGTTCTAAAAGCTTTGGCGGCTATTGCATTGCAGTGTGCAATAGTCTTTAGATCTTGGCTGACGATGACTCCTAAGTCATTATGTGTCTGGACAACAGGTAGCTCAATGTTATTCATCGTATATGTATCTGTACCTTGATGACCGATATGCATCACAACACACTTGGAAGTATTTATCGGCAGCTGCCATGTATGAGACCATTCAGATAATTTCTTCGGGTCATTTTGGAGTTCTAAGCCATCACCCTTACATCGTGTCGTTCTCCATATCTTGATATCGTCAGCATATAGCAATATCCTTTGTGTTCTGCTATAGGTAAGTTTAACTAGCCTATAGTTTGTCTTTTGGGTTCATCGGCTGAATTATGTACATTTAACTACTTTGAGTAACATGTCTGTGCAAATGAAATGATAATTATGACACATGCTTAGTTTAGTATTCTCGGTTGTCGTATAATTCAGTTTAGTCTATAGAATTATATTATATTTAAATATGGTGCTTGAAGCCTGTAACGAGACAGATCACTTTAGTAAGTGGAGCTGCCTGTTTTTATTTAATATGATGATTCGAACCAGTCTGATTAAAAAATAGGAAAAAAGTGCCTTTGATGATGTCATACATTATAAGATAGCGATAAGTATGTTTGGTGTTTATTTCTAGACTGTACATCTAGCACTGATCATATCCCAAGATCACTGTCATTAAACGATTTCCCTAGCAATAACATCGGTAGCAGGATAGGTAAGCGTCTGAAATATTAGTTGCCTGTAAAAGAGCAGTATAGAGTCTTAGAAGATGAGTGTTCTGTGTCTCAATTAAATGCAGCCGGCTGTAGACAAATGTTAAGAATCTTTTTGACAACTGGGACTTTTAGCTTATCAGACACTAACTCTGCCTGTGTGTCTTCCTGTTAAACCAGACGCAGATGTATAGGAATACTTAAATGGGAACAAAATAATCAAAGCTGTGCGATACGGTACTAAGCCCATGTTTATGCTTTGTACAAGTCATAGTTGATGACCTGATCTAATATTCATGAACTCGATGTAGATCACAGCTGCATAAATTCTTTGCCAAATAATATGTGATTTGTTTGTTTATCTATTCCACATTTGTGACTAGATTCATTACTATTTTTTCATTTATAATGCAAGAGTGAGCCTTCACAGATCCTAAAAACGGTTTCGACCTTAGCACTATGACCCTATGAAACTGTTTACGGGAGACCCAACTAACAGCAGATTATAAAAAGGATGCTGGACGTCCACTTTAGTTTCACAACCACTTCCAGTATTTTTTTTACTTTTTCGTTTGGAGCTTAACATTACCAATGCCACTTTTAAAAGTGAACCTGGTGTAAACGTTTGTTTGATATTCTATCGTTAATGAAAGTTTCTGAATAAACTTCTAAATCTAATGCTATTTTGTTTTATCTAGTTAATCGTTGTAAGAAACTTGTGAAACACGAGCCTCTCAGCACCTAGTTCATCTGTAGTAAGTTTAAGTGATGTAGCACATATCTTCGTCAATTTCTTGGGGAACCTACAGACTCGGGTCCTCTCACAACTTATTCTAGCCGCCATGAGTTGTCACGGGAGTTGGTTGATACGCGTTACACATCCTAACCGTCCTTGCGTCTAGTCTCAGTTTCTTATACCAATGGCATATGATAAGCAAGCAATACCTGTACCCACACTAATGGAACACTAGTAACTCAAAGGCACCCTGTATGGTACCAAACATTGGTCTACGCACTCGCTTGGCCTTTTAGTGAGGACATCACTACAGTCCTGCTAAACATCCCATGAACCCCCCTATCTCCATCAAAACAAATAAGTCTGTATTTGCTGCATATAACAATTTTATTTTCAACAGTAAGATATAACAGTTAAAATGGGAGTAAAATGGCGGTATACAGCAGTTGCACATGGTAAGACACGTCTTCATCGTTTAACTGAAATGGAGAATAAGGATACTAGCTTAACAGGCTTATTTAGAAAGGCCAGTGTCTACTTTGACCTTACTGCGTGAGAAAGTTATACTGGAACCACGAATAATGTAGGAATCGAGTTCTCCAGGACATACGAAGCTCTCAAACTGGAAGACATGTCCAAAAATAATTCGAATATTAAGGTGAAAATTTGCAGATACTTTTCATCGCAAGGCTAAACATATTAGGTACCGGTTGGTTTCATACCGTAAAAAACACAGACTTGCACGTGGTGAAATATGTTCTATAAAAAAGTGGGCTTAATAACAGTTAATCACCTTTTTACTCACTGACCATGATCCTCCGGCTTCCTTTTATGGCCAAAACAACAAACATACACTACACACTGTTTGATTTCCGGCTTCTCAATGTTAAGCTTGCTTCCACGCACGACGTAATGAGTACAACCCCTCTGCAATAGGTTGGTAGCATCTGTCACTTTGTCTATGGTTGTCGGAAGTCTGGGTCCTTTCGAAAACAATACTGATATCCCCTAATGCTGGGCACTCAGTATTAGTTTGACTCGTTGATGGGATAGTGTTGTCCATAATACTGAAGAAAATTAAAAACCGGGATCGTTTTCCTTCATTTCGCCGATAACACCATAAAGGACAGTTGGGAACGAACATATATTCGGATATGCGCACAGTTAGTCACTGGCGGCAGCAGCAATTATTTTAGCTAAAACAAACTAACTTCGGCTTTGGATATCTAAATTCAAGTCAAAATGAAACCGACTGTCCTTTTAGAACATAAAACTGGCGAGCTTGCTTGAAGAAATTGATAGACTTTAGTAGCAGCAGCAGCAGCAGCAAAAACCCGCGACACTTAGGATATTACATTGAATTCTGCGTTTTAGCACACTGAGACATTAAATTATGTAGCTACACAAAAGAAATGGCTAAAAAAGCATAGAACGAAGAAAACCGGCCGCCATTGCTTACAAAGATGGCGGATATAACAATTCCCACTTCATTCTGATTGATCGCTAAGTAGAATGCCACGATTACGAAATCGAGTTGCGTTTAATAGCAGCCGTTCAAATGAAGACATTTTTAGATTTGAATTGAGTGTAGCTACAATACATCTGATAACGTCCATCGTTCACGTAACGAAAATGGTGTCATCGATGACAATAGTGTTGTTTCTTTATTAAGCGGCGAGTGATTTTGTCAATGTTTATGAAAACATAAAAACGCGAGGCGGCATATTCAAGACCCGTACGTTTTGTATAATTGTCGACAAATATCCCGTAAATACACGACGTAAAGTGGGAAAATCGACATTTCCTCTAAATAAACGACGTAAAGAAGAAAAAGCGACATTGGTGAGCCTAATTTATGGACGAGCCAATCAGAAGCGTTTTAGAGGTTTCCAGGTTATGCCGCTAACTTCAGTGCTTAATGACAACGTACGATCGGTTCACAAGGAATTTTGTGAAAAACGTGATAGTTGGTCATAGGCGGCACAATATTTCCACACAAACGTATACACAAAGCTACATGGATCTCACCGGACCACTCCACAGAGAACCAGATAGATCATATTTGCATCAATAAAAAGTTCCGAAGGACAATGGGAGATGTGAGAACCAGGAGAGAAGCGGACATAGCTTCAGATCATCACCTGGTTGTGGCCAATTTAAAACTGAAGCTAAAGAAGAACTGGACAACTGGACAAACAGCGCTGCAAAGGTTCAATACAGCCTTCCTTCGAGATACCGACAAACTCAATGAATTCAAGATAGCTCTCAACAACAGGTTTCAAGCCCTACAGGATCTACTGAAGGAAGAAGAAACTACTATGGAGGATAACTGGAAAGGTATCAAAGAAGCATTAACTTCAACGTGTCAGGAGGTTCGGGGCCCCAAGAAGCATCATCACAAGGAATGGGTTTCTATAGAAACACTGGACCGGATCAAAGAAAGGAAGAACAAAAAGACAGCAATTAACAACAGTCGAACAAGAGCGGAGAAAGTCCAAGCACAAGCTGAATACATAGAAGCAAACAAGCAAGTGACGAAGAGCATTAGAGCCGACAAGCAGAAGTACGTGGAAGAACTGGCAACGACGGCGGAGAAAGCTGCAAGAGAAGGGAATATGAAACAGATTTATGATACAACGAAGAAACTAGCAGGGATATATAGTAAACCAGAGAGACCAGTCAAAGACAAAGAAGGCAGGCCAATCACTGAGATTTAACAACAGCGGAACAGATGGGCAGAGTACTTCGAGGAACTCCTGAACAGGCCGGCTCCAATGAATCCACCGGACATCAAAGCAGCACAAACATATCTCCCTATAGATGTCAATCCACCAACTACCGAAGAAATCAGAATGGCCATCAGACAAATCAAGAGCGGGAAAGCAACAGGACCTGACAGTATACCAGCTGAAGCACTGAAGTCAGACATCGAAGTAACTACAAACATGCTTCATCTATTCAAGAAGGTTTGGGAGGAGGAACAAGTGCCGATGGACCGGAAGGAAGGACATCTCATCAAGATTCCAAAGAAAGGAGGTCTGAGCAAGTGTGAAAACTACAGAAGCAATACACTACTTTCAATACCAGGAAAAGTCTTTAACAGAGTGTTACTAAACAAGATGAAAGACACAGTAGACGCTCAACTTCGAGATCAACAAACTGAATTCCGTAAGGGCCGGTCATGCACAGACCAAATTGCGACACTACGGATCGTCGTCGAACAACCAATTGAGTGGGACTCGTCACTGTACATCAACTTCATTGATTATGAGAAGACATTTGACAGTGTAAATAGGAGAACGTTATGGTAACTTCTTCGACACTACGGAGTTCCTGAGAAGATTGTCAACATTATCCGGAACTCATACGACGGACTACAGTGCGAAGTAGTGCATGGAGGACAGCTGACAGATGCATTAAAAGTGAGAACCGGAGTAAGACAAGGTTGTCTACTCTCTCCCTTCCTGTTTCTCTTGGTGGTCGACTGGATTATGAAGACCTCGACATCTGAGGGAAAACACGGCATACAATGGACAGCTCAGAACCAATTAGACGATTTAGACTTCGCAGATAACCTAGCCCTTTTAGTGGCCCGTGATCTGACTCCAATTTGATCGCTGTGGAATTAAATATGCGCCTATCCTCGTATTTAATCATTGACTTAAATCGCATTAGTTAATAACGGAATTAAATAAGTCAAATAACGAGAATGGAGTTTCGAATACATATATTTTGTGTAATTGTTGATTAGACAGAACGAACGGAGAAACGATGCGAAGATTAGAAAGCGAAGCTAAATTGGCGCGCGGTGGAGATGACTGGTAAGCCAACTCTCCCTTTAACAAAGAGTTAATCAATATTTATAAGCCCACAAAAATAAATTACAGACATGTGATGAGTAACGGGATAAGAAGTGTACATACGCCTACGCGCTCATACAAAGACAGTCAAGACATTGATAAGCGAATAATTAACAAGGTCAGAATGTGACTCAAATAGAATGAGCTGTCCGAAAGTTAGAATAATAAGGTATTTGGGCTTAACATAATGACAGACACTACACCCTCCTATCGCATACACACGAACAAATGCAGATAAAGACAGACAGTGTAGCAGCAGTCTCTGCATCATTAGGCCTCAAAATACACAAAGGGAAAACCAAGGTCCTCGAACACAACACGGAGAACAGCAGTCCAATCACTCTTGGTGGCAGAACTCTGGAAGATGTGGAATCCTTCACATACCTGGGAAGCATCGTGGACAAACAAGGAGGTTCAGATGCAGACGTAAAGTCGAGGATTGGCAAAGCAAGGGTCGCATTCCTTCAATTAAAGAACATATGGAACTCAAAACAACTTTCAACCAACATCAAAGTCAGAATCTTCAATACGAACCTCAAGGCAGTTCTACTGTACGGAGCTGAAACTTGGAGAACTACAACAACCATCATCAAGAAGGTACAAGTATTTATCAATAGCTGTCTACTCAAGATACTCAACATCCATTGGCCGGATACCATCAGCAACAGTCTTTTGTGGGAGAGAATCAACCAGCTCTCAGCAGAAGAAGAAATTAGGAAAAGACGATGGAAATGGATAGGACATACATTGAGGAAATCATCAAACTGCATTACGAGACAAGCGCTAACTTGGAATCAAAAAGGGAAGAGGAAAAGAGGAAGGTCAAAGAACAAATTACGTCGGTAAATAGAAGTGGATATGAAAGGGATGAATAAGAACTGGAAAGAGCTGGAAAGGATTACCCAGGACAGGGCTGGATGGAGAATGCTGTTGAGTGACCTATGCTCCTTCACGAGGAGTAACAGGAGAAAGTAAGTAAGTAAACCCATCATTCTTACAGTCCTCTGAATAATGCTCATATGTATAATCGTGACGTTATATTGATTAGTACCCATAGCTTACTAGCTCAATCGATAACGAAAATTGGTCATCTACATTAATTATTAGCTTTGATAGTTCATCAGTAAGCTTTAATAGCATTTGCATGCTACAGCGAAATAAACTTGTTTAAACACCAAGCTCTATCAAATATGACCTGTAAATGACGTAATCATACATTGACTAGCAACGTAAGCAAGGACTAAACAGTTATCTGGATCTAGTTCTTCATATTGTTTCTTCCCTCAACGCCTCATTCTGTTTTAAACCTTACACTATCCTGTTATGACTTTTCTTTCGACCACTGTCTGCCTGATTTCCGATTCGCGAGTTCCATTGCCAATCAACAGTACTCCAGAAATTTACGGTGAGTTTGAGCTGTACATTTTCCGCAATCATAAAGTCATCTTAGATAGTTCGCTCAATGACAATCTCACAATTATTTGGATTCATTCAGTTGTTCTGATTCGAGCAAGTGACAAAAACGTCAACAACACCAAGCAAGTTGGAATTGATCGCTATACTGCTTGTTTTATTCTGGATGCTTTTGGATCATTACTACTCCTCACGAATGGCGTTACATATGTCGTCTACTGAGTAATCCAATTTTCAAAAATAATCCAGGCAAGTTTAACTATTTTGCTGAATGGCTTTTTGTACTTAACATGTATATGTTTTCAAGATGCTTTTGCCACATATTTGTATACGCCACTAGGCCAAATGCATGAACTTCTTATGGAAAGTTTACAACGCGTCATATTCCTGCCTGAAGTTTCATAAGTAGCCTTAACTTTAAAATTGTTTTTCTGGCAATGTTCATTATTTTTAATTTGCCATATACTCCAACAACCTGCATGTTAATCTAACCAGTACATGGGTTGCATTATATCTCTGTCTTTTAAATATAAAAAATCATCTCAATCACATCCAACGTTTATCAATAAACCCATCATAGTTGTATTTACTATACGTATATGGGTTTATGAATTGGATTATCATATTAGCAGCCAAGAATAGGGACATAATCTAGACATTAAATTTACAAATTTAGGTACTATCAACTGCACTGGTATGATAACTAAACTCTCAGGTAGTTGTTCGACGAACAAATATTTAAAATTAAATCTCAGGAGCCTATTATCAAAATTAACATTATGTACACCAATATTTTTAGATTACCGTTAGTAATATAAATAGGCAGCTCGGATTGTTTAACGTTACAAATTTCTGATAATTTCGAATCACCTAAAGCAACGATACCTGTTTTCCCACTGGCTAATCCTCAATCACCACTATAACCAGTTAAACATAATGGTGTAGCGTAGAGTCGAGTCGCTATTGAATATGAACACCACTACAAGAAGACTATGTGCCAATCAACCAATAAGATCCCCGTAGGTCAATATCAGAAGGCAGATGATGGCTGTAGTCAAGATGTATTTGTTAGCGATCTCGTGGTATCGAGGAATACCGAGATCGTGCCAAAGGAGTACAAGCGTGGTTATTAAGCGTAACCGGATTCGTACAAGTTCAAAGTCAACGGGAGAGTAAGTGTAATGGCTGTCATTAGCATAGTTAAACAAACAAACACAGTAAGACAATCACTGGTACAATTGGTTATAATAATAATTGTTTACATTGAACCAATCGCGTTCTGTTGACAAAAGTAGGTCACTACAATGGTTTAAGGATATCGTCATAAAGCATTGTCATAAATTGACAATCACGTAATATGATTTGTAAAATTGATGAAACTATTAACAAAATCAGTAAACAAATTGACTTAAAATTATCATTAAATAGTGTTGTTTTCTCGTTATCTTCATCCATTACAGATGATTACAGTATATTCCTCCATCAGTTGCTCATTCAGCAAATATCTTGAAAATTTGCCAGTTTAATTGGAGGTTTAGCGACACAATCATGCATACAAATAATCAGTATAAGCAGTCGAGCAAATCTCCTGCAAACTGAAAACATCAATGTCGAATTTACCCCAAAACTGATTAAGGATTAGGTCATTATCATAGACTTGAGTTGGGAGTGTACTGCCTTTGGTTACAACTTATGTTCTTTCTCATAATAACACGAGCATCACTCACTGTTGATCATTTTTTAAAGACTTATTTAGCCAAAGTCATCTAGTGACACTACATCACCAACAACTTATAATGACTATATCTCAATCAAATCGTATTCCGCCTCATGCTAAACTGCATACTTGCAATTAACTTGTATGCACCATCAGCCGCTAGGTACAGGTATAAATAAAGTCTATGGCAAGTCAGAACATTGAGTCTAGAGCATATCTCTTACGAATACACTCATGTTTAACGATTTGTTCTTAGCTATCTGTCACTTTCCACACACTAAAACATTTTTGATAACCATTCATATGTATTAGTAGTATTGCTAAATTCTATCACGGTCAAGTAAAAATGAGGTCGATAAAATCTCCCCATAACTAAATAAACCGTATCAAACTAACTGTAACACTGGTTGAAATTCTTCTCCATGGTAACACTTTTGTTCTTTCAGTTAGCCTACTCCCAATCAACCAATAAAGAGGAAATAAAGCGGACAAAAGCGTAAATAAAAGGAAAATGTCGCTTTTTCGCCTTTACGTTGGTTATTTAAGGGAAATGCCGATTTTTCCACTTTACGTCGTGTATTTACGGGATATTTGTCGACAATTATACAAAACGTACGGTTCTTGAATATGCCGCCTCGCGTTTTTATGTTTTCATAAACATTGACAAAATCACTCGCCGCTTAATAAAGAAACAACACTATTGTCATAAACGAAATTAACAAAATACGGACACAGGGGTTTGCTTAGACGCATCTGTATTGACTAATGCAGATGCAATCGGAAACCAACTCATATGGACAGCGTATTGGCTAAACGTTATTTGATTCCATAATTAAGCCAAAACTAATACAAATATCAACATTTCTACAATATTGATTGTTTTTTAATGTTTCGTACTACAAAATATGTACTACCTATAAGTTAATCTATTAACACGCATCTTACGGCGACTTATTATAATATCCCTACGCGGAATCATCTTATTAATATTATCTCATTTTTTTGGTCCAAATGATATTCACTCGAATTCCTATTTTAAGCGTGTTAAGCATTAAAACAGACATGAACACACATGGGTATCGGTTGAGGACAT
The DNA here is from genome assembly GCA_946903255.1 of Schistosoma spindalis. Lineage (NCBI taxonomy): Eukaryota > Metazoa > Platyhelminthes > Trematoda > Strigeidida > Schistosomatidae > Schistosoma > Schistosoma spindalis. Next base: position 12,342,427 of record OX336416.1, on the reverse strand, counting down.
TAACTGTAAATGTATAGCCATTAATTGCATCAATTATTTAGTTATAGCTCCATTGTTGCACACATTTATGTGAATGTATTTTGTTTAATTTGTGCTTAATTCATGATCGTAAACGTTTCATTACCTCTTATGCTATGTTCAGCCCGCTAACAAACAATACGTCATTGTTGACGTTCCTAGCAAGGAACAACTTATGATAGCAGCCAAGCAGTGGATTGTCGGCAAAGAACTTTGCCTTTTTCCAACAGAGCTGGTCGATATCCACCTGCAACACTGTGACCGATCAGATGAAAATTGGTCAGTTCTGAAATGTAAAGTCATTCACGAATTCGGTGAGTAAAAAAACATATAAACTTTAATTAACTATAGATTCTCTACAGTCTACAAAGGACATGTTAATTTCCCTCCAAATACTGGAACTTCACCGTGAAAACACTTCAACGGAGAAAAATACCTTGCCATTCAACACTGAGAAACCCAAGAGTTCGGTACAATAATCTTACTAACATTTCCTAGAAGTGCATTGAAGCGTAAAGAAGGATTTCTTTACAATTCAGCAGACATGGATGTGGCCGAGATGCAGGCTGGAAATAGCCAAGTACAATATCTGAAATTTCGGTTGTTTGACAGGGTCGCATCCCCAATTGCCAAGTACGTTTCATTACTATTTGGATGTTAATGAAGTAGTTCGACACTATCAGATACATCCCCGTCAACTTTAGAATCTAAGCATGTAGGCTAAGCTTTAGCGGCCAAGTAAGTCACCAGGACGATCAAGTGAAGTTTTTCAGGTTTGATAGATTGTATACAACGATGCAGAACATGTCTTCAGCTATTTATGACTTCAGCACAATCATGCAGAACATGTCGTCAGCTATTACTGACTTGAGTACAAATGTAAAGCTGCTACTAGCGTAGTTCAGTGAACGCAAACATCCACATCAACTTGATTGCGGACTGTCAAGTCAGCAGTTCCCTTTTGTCATCTGAAGAGGAACTGCATATGTTGGACACTGGTTTGCAGCAAAAAGAAACCAGGGACATATTTGTAAGTCCGTAATATTAATTTTATAAATTGTTCAGTGCCAGTTCCTCAAAGTTGACTATGGTGGCTTCCCCAAAATAGGGAGCTTGGGAAGTACATAGGGTTATAGGACTTCTGTGGTTGATAATTATTTTTACAGTGCACGCACACTAAGTATGTCGTGTCAGTATGTATAAAGAACAACGATGACCCAACTCTAAAGTATTTCTGTATTTGTGGACATGAACGCAATGCATCAGAATTAGATGCTTGTTTTTAGGATGTAGATGATAATAGTGAGTGGTATTCTCTCGAACAAAATACACCTTCTAACTCACCACCACAACCTAGACAAAGAAGACGACGTCGGTCATCTACGTATGCTTCATTTCAAACAAAATTATCATTCAGGTAGAAGTATTGTCATTTCCAGTCAGAATTATGTGTCCGTGAAATAAATGGTGAAGTAAAAGTCGCCTCTTGCACAAACACCCTTACACAGAAGGGTATATTTCTTTAGATCCTTCAACACGATACTTGTTGAATGAACGATTATATTTAGGACCCCTTCTATTGAATAATACACCCATTCGTATCATGCAACATCTGGTTTACTTGAAGTTCCACAAACAACTTACCAAGGATGATGCTGTCAAACTGCGATCACAGTTGTACCCAGGTTGTTAAACTCACATTCTAATTAGTTGAGTTTAGACACTGAAAATACCAACGAGATTTCGCAGGTCGTCCAGTCAAACACTGAAGTTGTAGCGGTAAATAAATCCCCAAAATAAATAGCTCTGTAAGTTTTCGACATTGGGTGCTGACCACATTAGTTTTGATGGACTCATCTAGCTGAAAGCTCTCGGTCATGCATCCGCACCAGATCACGTGTGGAAACGCCGTGCTCAATATCTACTGCGATCGCTAGCCAGATTGATCAGAAGATCCTCGATATACTGAAAGCCTATCAAATATATCTTCGAACATCCTAACTTCTGTCTTTTGATTTCACTTGGTGGGTACGATTCATTGTCAAACTCCGAATACCTAAGGCATCTTCAAAGTAAAGATATTCAATGAAAATAAGAACATATATATGATATGCTTCAGTTGCAGAGAGCAAATGGTTATTTACCACGCGTTTCCAGAGGTAGTATGTACTGATTCGACATATCAGACCATCAAAGTTATGTAAGTAATGAATAACAAGAAACTTATCTTAAAATTTTTTACTCTTCCAGGTAGTGGTCACTGATAGACTTGAGCGAGGGAACACGGTTACGCATACTCTTTGCAGGCAAGAACGACGTGAAGCTGTCGTAAGATTACTCGAATACTTTTAAGACATAACATGCTGTACTAATGATACGCGCACTTTCGTTGTGGGTTCGACAGCGACAGAAATTTCCGCGGTACAGTCTACGCACAGTCATGCCGACATAATGCTGTGTTTCTTCCATGTTTTAAGGGCATGTTTCAGGAAGTTAACTATGCAAATTAATTGCTGCAGTTCAGAAGTTCCGATGTTCGCAAATTTTCGGGATATCTCATAGTACCCAGGCGATCTGACATGTGAGCTTTGCTTTATATAACTCATTATATTCAGATTTACCCAAGAGTACGAACACCTAAGAGCCTATTTTCCACGGGGATATGATTATATAAAAGATAACTTGTTCGCTCAGAAGTGAATGTGGGCTCAATGTTACCGGCGGCATATAATAAGCCTGGGCAACAACACAAACAATAGTGTTGAAAGTGCTCGTAAGAGGCGATTCTTTTTAGTGACGTTCTGAAAAATATGAGGCAAGACAGACACTTTCCTATGTTTACGTCCATGTGACGTTATAAAGGATCTCCAAAGTTTTCCAAAGCTTGAGGCGCGAATTGTAGCTAAATGTATAATTGATTCTAAGTTCCAAGGACATTACGAACTCTTTTAAATGAGCTAATCTTTCGCAAATAATTTTTGCTGTAAGTTATAAACAAGTCAAGAAAATCAGACACGAATTAGTAGCAGGAGAATACATCTGCCGCTACGACAAGGGCATGATGTATGTTGTTCATATTTCACGTGCTTGATGTTCTTGTGGGCGCTTCAATGACTACAACTTGCCGCGTAGTCACACTTTGTATACACACTCTAAAGATCTAATTTGTGGAGGTATGTTTTTTGTCTCTACAAGCATTGTAGAGTTATTTCGACATCTGTTGGGGTATTCAGAAAATACCCCAGAAATTATCTAATGCTATTCCGGAATGAGAAAGTGTCGTTTCCCCACTGGTCAATATTCTTCCAACGTGTCATTTTCCCGTTGGTCAATATTTATTTGTGTCACTTCCTGGAGGTCAAATCTTGTATAAATGTTACTTTCTATTTTATGGTACGATGTAGTCTGTTTGTTTGGTATTTAAACAGAGTGTGCTTGAAATACAATCATTCATATCACAGAGTCTGAGACTTGCGTTGTGGACTCAACTGGTTGGGCTAGACAGGGAAGCAGGGAAAATCAGAACTCTAGGCTGCTCTTACGTGTTTTAAGCGTCTTTGATCCGATCAATAATTCTCTCTCTCCTCAAATCGCAGGTCTCTCATGGTTATAACAACATCTCGGTTGGTGGACAAGGAACTACATAACGGAATTTGTTCTTCGTGAGTTGGACAACAGGAAGTGGAGATCTACTAAAGCAGTTCACTGATAACTACCACGCAATACATGTTCATTGTGAACATCTGGCTAGTAAACTTATCCGTTCATGCATCGAAGTACTGAAGGATATATGTGCAAAAGTTATGAGCACCTGAGTAATGAATTTTCAAGGAACTTGCGATATCATGTATCGCGAAATGGAAAAACCCTTTTTCATTTAGGTTTGAAGTCAGAAAAAAACTTTCAGATCTAACAATAACCAACTTAGACTTTCAGTTGTGTACAAAGCAGAAATAAAAGAGTGGAGCAAAAAGGTGTCGCGGTGCCACAGTATAGCAAGGAATTTGTTTGTCTTCAACCTGTTTAGATTAAAAGATTCATTATTGTGAACTAAAATTAAATAAAATTTCCGAATAAAAGACCTACAGCTTGGAAGATGGTGTTACAATCGTGACCACAGCAAGTTGATTCAACCGCACGTATTTTACCTTTGAGACTATCCTACGAAAAACCTATTTAATGCTGAAAACACAACTCTTGCGATTGAATTGGGCTGAACGGGCTTCCGTGTATATATCAATGGTTTGCACTTCAAAAACAAAAAACGAAAAAAGATCGGTGGTAAGCACATATATATGATCAAACAGTTGGACGCAAGAATATTAGTCTGTTAATCCTTTTATTCGGAGAAAAAGCACTGTATGCAAAGTTGCTTGATAATCTCACGTCAATAAATGTTTAAGCATTAGTTTATGAACATGTTGAGACAGCGAAATGTCACTGGGGCCTAGCAAAATCGTCCAGCAGTTGAGTCACTTAATATCGAAGAGATCATTAATCCCTGTCGAGGTCAAGGACAACCAACGGGCACCAGTTTGTCGTACGCCATGGCTGGTCCATGTGGTGGCATTCATGTTTTCACTTGTAACTACTTTAATTAATATATTTCCAAAATAACGTCCCTTGTGTTGTACGGCCTTCAAGGCGTTCATAGTGCCTTGATACGACGATGGGGTAATCCACGTTAGGTGCTGACCTCGAGGTGTGACTTCGACGTTAGCTATTGGTCACAACGTTCCCGTCTCACTCGATTAGGCCCAATTATTCGACAGAGATCATCAAAGTTTAGGATCTACGAACCTTTTATTTATGTTGCATGTACAAGTATTTTTTAGCTTTAGAAAACAACAACCAGCAGTAAACAATATGCTATGATTGATAATTTAACCTATCATGATGTTCACTGGTGTCTACTTCTCACCAATGCGGTACTTTAAGCACATCAAAGAGCTAAATTTGGCAAATCGTTGAACATGGCTACCGAAACTCGGCCAGCACATAGAAGGCGACGAAGTATTTTAGTCAAAATGTGGTGTTTGTTTGGTCTTTGTATTATCCAATGACTTTATGGTACTGGATTGCCTGTTGATTTCGAATTACAAATTCAATCTGTTTATCTGTGCTCACTTAGTTCTTCTTTGTATAAATTGATCTATGCCTGATTGACCGTAGTCATCTCTCTAGAAACGGTATCGTTTGTCCTTTTTCAGGTAAGTCTTACTGACCTATAGTTTGCGTTTTAGGTTTATAGGCCTAATTATCTATGGTCAGCAATTTTAATTAACATGTCTTTTCAAATAAAAAGATTAGTACAACATCCCTTCACTTTGGTATACTTGGTTGTCGTATAATTCAACTTCTTTTTATACCCAAAACAACAGACATACACAGCATACTGATTGCTGTCTTCCGGTTTTCACCATACAACTTGCTTTCAGGAGCAACGCAATGTGTACATATGATCTGATAATCCCATATTTTTGCTGACAAACGTGCAATAGATCACTCGCACCTCTGACCCGGTTCTAGGTTGTCATGTGCCTGGGTATAATAATCCTTTCGATTATATTACTGGTATGTATTACAAATGGACATTCAGTATTAATTTGACTCTTGATGATATCAGGTTATTGTGTGAACTAATGGTTCCTTTGTGCTCATCTAGTTGTGTGTTGTCCAAATTGCGTTACTTCAGGGATTCCTAGATCGTATAATAATCCAAATAATTCTAATCATCTCATTGTTGTTGTCTGTGTTGGAACAGTTTGACACACATTCAGATTTTGAAGCTTTGAAGTTTTTGGTCAAGGGGATGTTAATATTGTGGCTCATTCCTTACATTCCACGGAAAAGAAGCCTACAGCCTATTTCACTTCATTATGCAACTCTCATATTACTACTGTTAAATCATATAAAGTGTATAAATTTCTAATGCTGTGAAGGAGGAAAATTTCATAAAATTATTCGCCAGTACATCGAAAATTTCACTATATTACTATGAGCACTCAAGGTCATGCAGACAACAATTCATTGAGGAGTTGCGAACCCGATCACGAAGGTGTGTAGAATTATGGTCTACTTCGTTATTATTACTGCTCTAATAATAGACATAATCCCAAAATTGCAGCAACAAAATCGTAAAAATGACCAATGTATGATGCAGAACACATTTAGGTGGGAGATAGAACAATATATTTTATATGAGTAAAAAATACTTTACATAAGTATGACCACGTCTGCAAGGCCGATCCATTAATTCAGTTTCGAATGAATGTTCTCGCGTCCACCATTGTTGACCTTCTCTTCGTTTACATGTTGAAAGTCTATTTTCTCCGTTATCTCATGTTCAGCTTTAAGGAATGTGGTGGGATCCAATGCCACTACAGATGTGTATCCACAAATGCTCACATATAATAATCGAAGCGTGAGATATAAACAGATAATGCAACTTGGAACGTCAAATCGGTCATGATATTGGGACATATGGACCCTACATTATTTCGTGGGGGAGAATAATGTTGAAAAATCTATGGTTCAAATTCCAGATATCACTACACAACCGACGTGTTGGTCAGATACAATTCCAGGAACCAGGTGAGTCGTTCCGATTTCGGTTGTAATTCTAATACTAATCAGCATATTCCAGGTCATACAGAATTTATATCCAATACACAGTCGGAGAGACGCACAATGGACCTAAGGAGAAATACTGTAGTTACGTTGGGCCCTAACACAAGACAATATATGAAATAAATATTTAACATTTAACGCGGAAAAAAACCCAACGTGGGATAAGGCGGGAACAATGAATTGAATTAGTTCGAAGTGACCGGATGGCATGGCTCGGCCATGCAGGAATGGTCCCTGCTGTATGTTACCTCATATCTTTTATTCATATTAAATATATTGTTCTATCTCTAGCCCAAGCTTGCTCTCCATCATGTATTGGTAATTGTTACGATGCAGTGAGTTGGTGTAGATGATAATGTGATTTCCACGTAAGATCTTATAGATTAGGCAGTTATATCGTGACGAGTCAACAATTTAGGTCTATTATAAGACCAGTAATAATATCATAGTAGACCATAATTCTACAGTACAACCGACGACAGAAACTTGGATTCTCATTTAAGCTGTATCGAATGTGGTATTTGCACGAACTAATGATTCTTTTGTACTTGACTGCTCGTTGAGTTCGGATTCCAAATACAATACGTTCATTTATGTTCATCTTGTTCTGTTTGTTCTAAGTTGCGCCATTTCAGTCATTCAAAGTCTGAATAATAATTCAAATAGCTCTAATTATCACTGGTTCAGTATCGCACACCAATATACTAAAAGAGCGTTAATTAATACATTGAAGCCCTGTTTTGTGGCCAGAATCAAATAAATAGGCTAAAATAACAATACTTTATGAGACACAAGAAGGAGAATCCAACTCTGGACAAGTATTAAACTAAAATATTAGTTAACTAGATGCTGTACACACCTTAAGTAGTTTATTATTAATATCTCACCCTCAAGTCAGCTTCTAAAAAGTCTTCAGCTACAATGAAGCCCATAGGTGTAATAAATTCCCTATTTTTGAAAGTGATTCGAGGAAAACTAACTTGTGTTGAGTACGTGAAAGTAAAAAGTCGATTAAAATTGGTCTAGAAGCAAAACGAACACTTCAGCATGTATGGAATACAATGTGAATAAAATCTAAAGGTCTAAATATAGGATATCAAAACTTGATTTATTCGGAACTTCCTTCCTTTGGAATACCTATTTTATCGATCGCCTTGAAAGACGGTCTCCATTCAACGACATTAATAGACTAAGCACGAACTTTAAGACAGTTAATGCATGGCCAGAAATCTCAATTAAGCAATTCCGGACCATCTGTAGATTTTAGAACAGAATCCATAATATTTCATATCGACCCGTCATCTTACTGAATAAACAAACAAGGCTTGGAGTTACGATAAGGTACGGCAAAATATACCTGGCTGGTCCCATCTGAGTGTTCGTTCACAGCGTCCTTTACTGCGACGCCAAATGTAGTGGACGAACACTCAGATAGGACAATCAATTTATTTTTTCAATCAAAATTACAGAATATCTTCGTAAAATATGGGATCTATACTTTAGATGCATTGTTTGCAAATCTCACATTACTTGTCCTTCATATCGCCTGATTCTCCTAATTCGCAAGTCCTTTTTATTTTCTTCAATTTGATTTACTTGACCTTCTACTGATATACTTTTCACTTCAGATCAGTGTTACATACTGCTTATGTCGACAAACATAAGTAGGATACACCATGCTCCAACTATCGAATGGTTCATCTATAACGCTGATACGACCGGAGACCTTTTAATTGCCAATTGAATCATTGAATGATGAACAATTGTGTTTACTGCTCCAGAAGCTTCTTCAAACTAATCAGAAGACTAAGGTGAAAAGCAAACAACGTCTATATTGTATTCTGTTCAATAACGACAAATAACTCAAACAATATGCTTATAGTATCTGACCACAAACCCTCACACAGTGCACTACTATGTAGACAGAACTTGGTTATTAATGAAACAAGGTAGAAAACTGAGAAATAATATAGTTATTCTGGTATAGTGAGACAGACGACAACAAATTTCAAACTGACTAAAAACATATAAGTAAAAGAACAGAAATGTATAGCAGTACAACCAAATATCTGTTACACAAAGGACATATAAATGGTAAACCTTCGTTTGATAGCTCCGAAAGTTATAGTCCCACGCTGCTCTCACCACCATATTATTGAGTGTTCTAATCAAATGGCTAGTATCACATCCAGTGACACCGAAACGAACCTACTGAGTTCTTTGTGAAAGAGCTTCTGAGCTTTGTAAGCTGCAGAGAGAGATATAAAACACTGAGACATATGAACCAACAAGACGTCAGCCGTAATGTCAAATCAACGAACTAAATTCGTGAAAACATACTAAAACTTTATTTTGAACCCCATGATTTCTCCGAATCAGATTTGAACCTTTCATCAACAAGTTGGGCTACTTTATTGAACATAAGTTCAATATATACATTAACTGAATTAACACTTGGTTGAATCATCGTTGAAACTATTGAAACAAAATATAACAGGAAATGAGACCAGAGAGAGAATGGGCACATCTCACCAATTTTTAAATCAGAAATTTATTCTCTAATGAACCCCATTACCTAACAGACATATTTCTTGAATGTGCAGCCTAACAGAAGTGTGAACATTTTAATTGAACGATCAGTGAAACACAGTCGAATCGTATCCGAAGAATTTTGCTTTTCATAACATGATCTTTGTAGTAAATGTATTGAAAGTCTATTGGATTATTCATCGAAATCACCAACTGATCAATAATGACTATAGATGAAAAACAGATCAACAATATGGAATAGGCATGTGCGACAGAATGACGTCAAATTTTTTTGTCATCCCTCATTTTAATTGTAACTTTATTAAGCTACCCACTACGACATTCCCCGTTGTACAAAAGGAACAAAATATACTGGGAATCATGTTAGGTGGGGCTTGAGGTTCATTGAACAATGCAACACATGTAACCATGGTTATAATAACCTAATATGGCTTGTGAATTTTGGGACTATTGTGGTTACTAGTTAACCTCATTATATCATTCAAATAACCCCCAACCGCATGATTTTACGTGAAATGACATGGATGTCCCGACCAAGCAATCTTACATCGAAGTCACGCTGCCTAATAATTACCTGTACTGATTTGCCCCAACCTGATACCAGGCTGTTCCATTCACTAAGTCACAACAAAGATTAGGTACAACAACTCCAATGAAGTGATTTATTCAGCATAACAAGTTAGCAAATGTCAGTGTACATAAACATGAGACTTCATAGCCACATGTGGTGGAAATATGTTGTAGTGACCTACTTTTGTCAACAGAACGCTATTGGTTCAATGAAAACAATTATTCTTATAACTGGAATTATTATATGCCACCGGCATTTTTTTTTGTCCCCCCCCGGAAAAAATTTTTCCACCCCCAAATTACAATATTTTTCATCCCCTGTTTCGTTCAATGAAATGGGTAGTCTTAAAACCTCGATGTAATTGGTTAGTTATGTCTTGAAGATTGTTATAAATTTTCAGTACATTTCAATCGTCATTATGGAGGACAGTAACGTTCCAAGTACAAACGCTGTTGTTTCTCACGTAACGGAACTGGATGAAGTGTTTTTAACGACCTTATATAAAATTTGTGTGTTGGAGAAACGTGCGTATATGATCTAGCGGTTTGTCATAGCGTATTAGACGGAGGAGGTAATCTGGTTAATGTTATTATAATTTGTTTCACGAAGCGCTTCCATGAACACCCAATGTCCGGCTTTCATATTTTGTAAGATTGTAGACGGCTACTGGACTGTCGTACGTGGGAATATGCATCACAATCACAAGTGTAGTTCCCTGAGGTACGAAGGTATATCATGGGTGCGTAGGTTAACGGAAGATGAGCTTGAAGCTGTTAAACCGCTGCTGATATCTGGTACCGCAGCATTCCACGTAAAGAATTTTGTTTACCAATCTTATGGTAACGACTGACTGATCAAGACGTCTGTAATATGCAGTATAAACTGTTCTGACACGCGAACCTGCCAGGTAAGCAATTTGTTAATTTATAGTGTACCCCATAGGTGATTACGGCAAATTACAAGCTCACATAATATCCTTGGGTAGGCTGTGCGAATACGAATTAAACGAAGAGAACTGTCTATCGTATTTTTTCTACATGACTGCTGAGCAATTGAATTGGTTTTGACGGGACGTACAAAACGAATAACCAGAACGTCCATTTATATCAAGTAGTTGCTCTGGACATGAATTTTAAGGCAATACCCATCTGCATTGCCTTTTTAAATCATGAAACGTCGACGTTAATTACAACGTTCCTGCGTTTTTTCGAACGGTGTACCAACAATCGACACGTGGTAGGCATAGTGACCGATGGCTCACCTGCAATAGCAGCTGCTATCACGCAGGTGTCGCGTGCACCTAGTTCGGAATGTGATAAAGAAGAATGAAGTGAAAGCAATAGTCAGGCGAGTGTCTGACGAACAAATCAGTTCACTTTATCGCGTCCTAGTTCAAGGTAAACTATCAACAACACCGTCGGATTTGTATAGAGAACAGCGTTTGTACGCCCAGCCAACAACGTTGACTGACGTAACACAACCGTTTATGCAACAAAGAGCTGTTGATTTGGATGATACGCTCAGTGAACATGAGGAGGTAGTATATAGTATTAGCTCTGAAGAGTTAACTGAACGGGACATCCAAAGTGAAGAAGAGGATGAAGAGAACAGACTATGCGATATCTGTAATCTTGCGCAGCCGCCTTGTGAAACAAATGGTACGATTGGTTGGGGTTTCTGTAGATGTGAAGCTATTTTTCATACCTTCTGTGCCTACGACCCATCACCGAACATTAGAGCAGTTCACTGTCCTATGTGCGGCTCCATTTCGGACTAAAACGAGAAGGAATAAAGGCCCTTTTCAGGGCCTCCCACAATTCGACTTACTTTTTTTTTTTTTCACTTCTTTTCCATGGCAAAGGTCAAGTGATTAAGATATCCCTTAGAGATTAATAATCGAAATTAATGTCTAATGGGATAATCGCTCATGTTTTTTTTAAACTTATTTCTAACGTTTATTAGATATCAAGGTTAAGAAAAGCTAGACAACATTTTGTCATCTAATGAACACTAATCTAGTAATTTTAGATTTAAAATAATGTGATTACCGTTCACGTTTTAGTAACACATTTGTAAACTATCTATTAATAGTACATTTTAATAGGAATATCTCAATATAGTGATAATTGTAGTTTTTTCAAAAGGTCAAGGAATTTAGAATTTCATTGATTAGTGAATATAATAAGATGATAACAAGGATGAATGTGATTAAAGCTCATAGAAAAGTGAACACAATTAAGAAAAATATCTTCTTTATGAATAAAATAATAACAATATAAAAAAAAGGTTAAACAGTAATCATTTTAATGATTAATGTGATTAAAGTTCATACTGCGGGTGTAAAAAGAAATAAGAATATAATCCTTTTCATGAATACAAAAATTATAAATTGATATTGTCGTTTTATATTAAAAGTACATTAAAGCAGAACTATGCGTACGTCTGATCGTCAACTACGCATTCATTGTTATTCATCAAAACTGATTACAACACTGTATTCACTTACACAACTATATAATAAAATAATTTATCGAACAATCGTTTTTAATAACTTCCTCATCATACTATACAGTTTTAAGTCCATACTTCTAAGATTTAATGAAAGCCAAAAATAAGGCACGGCATTTATGAATTTGACAATGTAATGGGTTAACAATGCTGAACGTTTACATCTATTCGGATAAATATATATATATATATATATATATATATATATATATATATATATACTTATTGTAATATTTGCAAATTACAAAGGTCATTATTCAATATAGGTCAGCATAATTTGCAGTAAAGTGTTGAGTCACAATAAGTGTAACAGGATTATGGGAAAATTGAAAACGCAACAAATTTTCTGTCAAAAAATGCATAGTATGAGAATTTCATCGTGTCAATGGACGTAATAATAATAATAATAATAATAATAATAATAATAATAATAATAATAATAATAATAATAGTATTATTATTAATAATAATATTAACAATAAGGATAATAGGGACAATACATTATAATAACATTTCACATGTTCATTGATGCAATAGACCTTATTCATATTTATACGTTTAATGTCGATAGACATTTGTTGAGTCAGACGACGTAGGCTTGTTCATTTACACTTCATTAAACTGACATTTCAAATGCTTGTCAAAAATGGTTACATTCATAATGTATAGATATTTAACCTTTCTTATTGCGGTTTAAAATATTCATAAATGACTGATTAAACACACCAGTTTTTATTACGACCGACAAAACAATAAACCGTTTAAATGGATTTTAAAATGGACCGCATTGATTTCTAACGTTTTCTATTTCTCACTAAGATTGCCCATTTACAAATTCAACGTTTACTAAATATTAAGTACCTATTTTGGAAACATTCTTACCACTTCTGTTATAGTTTGTTTATTATTTGGGTACTCAACATTAGACTACCAACATAATTCATCAGTCACTGTTATCAAATATTCAAACCGGTTTTCAGTTCCTCTTTTCCCCTAACGTTAAACATATCAGTATTAGGGGCAACATAACTAACAACTTCAATTGAAGGTCGGAAATCAAACATTTATCTCAATACACACTCACTAACACTACGATTTCAGTTGGTGTTTTCTTCTTGAAAAGTCTAAATTGTTTCTAAGACTACCATTACACAAAAACAATTACTCATTATTATTAAATTTCAAATGTAAAAATGCCTTTTCTGACATCCAATCAGAGCACTTGATCCTATTTCGATTTCAACTAATCAAATTGCAGAGATCAAGAGTTTACGACCAATTACAAAATTATTAAAGGTGTCAAATTTTTTGTTCATTTTCACTTGAGTACACACTTGCAAAACAAGTACACCAATCACAGACATTTGGACTATATCTCCCAGTTCACGACAGACCTTCGTCACATTAAAGGCGAGTCGAACAATGTTGGTAATGCTCTATCACGTATCCAAGCGAATGCAGTTACCTTACCGGTGCTCGATTTTCCTGTTATGGCCGCCGCTCAAGCAAACGATCCTTTCTGTACAGAAGCACCACAATCTTCGTCTCTTCAGTGCCAGGAAGTATCCCTAGCTACTGGCTGAGGTACTATCCTATGTGATACTTCTAAGGGTCTTCCTCGACCCATCGTACCCTCCACTTATCGCCATCTCGTCTTCGATGCCCTTCATGGATTGTCTTATCCAGGTATCGCGGCTACATTACGTCTCATCGCTGCACGATTCGTATGTGGGTAAAGCAATGCTTACAGTGTCAACGATCAAAAGTGCATAGGCACGTAGCTGCCCCCATTGGCACGTTCGCTACGCCTGATGCTCGCTTTGATCACGTTCATATAGACATTGTAGGACCATTGCCACCATCGCATGGGTATGATCACATACTCACGTGCATTGACCGTTTTACAAGATGGCCCGAACCTATTCCCATCACGTCTATCACGGCGGAGACAGTTGCTCACCGCTTCGTAGAACGATGGATAGCATTGTACGGTTGTCCCTCGACTGTCACGACTGACCGAGGACAACAATTTGAGTCTACATTATTCTCCTCACTGACCAGGCTGCTTGGTACGGAACGCATACGCACTACCGCCTACCATCCAGCATCGAATGTTTTAGTTGAACGGTTTCATCGACAACTTAAAAGTGCTCTCCGAGCACACGAAAACGACAATTGGTACGAAACCTTACCGCTCGATCTCTTAGGTATCAGAACGAGTTTGAAGGCAGATATCCAATGTTCCGCCGCTGAACTTGTATACGACACGACATTGTGTCTGCCTGGGGAATTCTTCACACCACGGAGCAGAAACGATTTCGGTAAATCCGACTGCGTCCATCGACTGTCTGCATTTATGCAAACGCTGTCTCCGGTGTCAACTCGAATACAACATCGACAGGTCACTCTCCCTTGAGAGTTATCTACCTGTTCACATGTTTTCATACGAGTAGATTTGGTACTCAAACCTTTACAACAGCCTTACGTAGGACCTTTTCAAGTCATCCCACGTCACGAAAAGACCTTCAGGGTTGATCGACATGGCCGCGTCGAGATCGTCAGCATTGATTGTCTCAAACCAGCACACATCGATGACAGTGCCCTACCTGATAAATTGAGACTAAATGCTAGACCTATCAAACCTTCTAGCGGGATCTCTAAATCTACCTCGGATCCAACGCTAGATACATCAGAGACCTCATTCTCACGTCCTGGTCAACAGCACGCGTCATCTGCACCATCTACGGACGAGACTTCCGTCTCACGTTCCGGTCGTCGAGTACGCTTTCGCGACTAACCGCACAGCCATTACACTCACTCTCCCGTTGACTTCGAATTTGTACAAATTCGATTACGCTTGTACTCCTTTGGCATTATCTCGGTATTCTTTCGATACTACGAGATAACCAACAAATACATCTCGACTACAGCCATCATCTGCCTTCTGATATTAGCCTACGGGGATCTTATTGGTTAACTGGCACGTAGTCTTCTTGTAGCGGTGTTCATAGTCAAACGCGACTCGACACCACGCTACAATGTCACAAACTGATCGATCCACATTGATCATCTACTACGTAGGCGGAATTCAGTTTACCATTCGAGTATAGTCGAGGTCAAGGATAACTAAATCGGATTCCTCAATCGACTGGTCCATGCGACAATGTTTCCGTCTTGTACTCGTGTAATATTTTCATACTAATACATTTCTTCAGAAATGCTATGTTTTTCTACACAGATAGCACAGAAACCACAGTACCTGGATAACACAAAAGAGTAAAGCACGCTAAGTATTAACCATGAAGCGTGACTTCGACGCAAACTACCAGGTCACGCTCAATCTCGCGCGATTCGAGTAGACCCCGATTTTCGATACTGAGGTGATACTAGACGAAATTTTCTCGCAAATAATATAGTCATGTATTCTTCATCAAAAAATAATCAAACAGGAAATTTTAAAATTCAAAGCAAAAAATATCAACATTCTCTCAGATTATGAGGAAGAGGCGGACATTCAGGAAATGTTCTAATCAACACAAATGAGCATTTTAATATTGTCAACTTATTCAAGCTTATTATTGACTGAACAATACCTACAGTCCAGCAAATTACAAGGGCCATATAAAAGATAATTCCATCTAATCATCACGCACACAAATGGCTAGTCGTCGATAAAGTTTAGATCAGTCGAGTAAAATTGGAGTGATTTTTAGTATACACAAAAATTCCAAGGTGTATGTCTTTGTACCCACAATAATTACGCATTTTTTGTAAGTCAGTAAATAAGTCAACGCAGTAAATATATTTTGGGTAATAAAAAAACAATAATTAGACAAATATTTTCATCTAAATATCCCTAGCCAAATGAATACTCTCATTATAAAATCAATACCGAAATCGAAAAACCAGAAATAAACTAAAAAATCGCTACAAGGAAGACAAAATAAGGGAGATTAGAACTAAAGAGTACAAACAACAAAAAATAACAATCTAATCTAATTTATCAATAAACGATAAAAGTGACTCAGGTAAATAAACGATCAGAGAGAAATTGCAAATTCGAGATAACGGAGAAATTTTCTAGTCAACGAAGGTTAACTTTTGTGTTGTATTTCCTGAGCTGGTTGGTGGTTTGGTATCAAAGTTTGCTATTTTCATTCTAAACAGAATTATCAGACACAAACTTCAGATAGAAAAGAACTATTTGAATTTCTCTATATATATGAATTACAGATTGTTTTATCTACAACAAACTTGATTGACTGTCGGTGATACCTGTGCTTTTATTGTCCATACAATAGCTTTTAGGTCCAAACAGTAATACAAAACAAGTGTCAATAATAGCCAGCCAAATTTAAGACTGACACAATAAATCGTTAGCTACACACGGATAATTTTGAATAAGTTACTTCTAGCTGACATTTATGCTGATAATGTCTGTGAAGAATATGAAAGCTATGAGAATAAATTATTCAACTCAGAAAAGATAACTTGACCAAAGAAATCATAAACTCTTAGCTATAAAGTAAGCGTGCACTGAAAGTGTTGTTAAAAACTAAAATGTTATGAATGAATCGGATGTGATGATAAACAACTAAGTAAATCTTGTGGTTTTAATTCATTTTGACAAATTCGATGAACTCCAATAAATAGAGGAAAATGGGCAGTACGATGTCTTGCAGTCAATATTTTATATATCTTGAAAAAATGAAATAAAAAAGGAATAAAGAAACAATATTACTAGATAGTTCAAGTAACGAAATAAAATACATTATTGAACATGAGTATGAGGATGTAAGTATATCATAGTATGAAGTTTTAACTACATCAACTTAAAATCACTAAATATTTCGGACTGAAAAGTTAAAATTGTATATATATATATATATATATATATATATATATATATATATATATATATATATATATATATATATCTGAAACTTGTTTCTTACTTAATTCCAACTCATAACAAAATATTTACTTAAAACTTACTGAAAATAATAATCAACATTCCCAAAAATGCGTTTTGATAAAATGCCGAATTTTGTATGACCTATAAATCCGCGCGAAGCTCTTCTAGAGTTACTATCGGACAAAGGAGGAGGGTTGAGCATGGAGTCAACAACTACATCCCGTAGAAAAAAATCCTTGCTAAAAAACGCTAACTAGAAAAAATCATTTAAACCACTAAAACCCTGCCATGGGAGTTGTCAGATCTTCATTCAGAAGAATTATGATGCCGAGATTCTTCGGAAATCACGACGCCGATGCCCCTTCCAACAACCAGATTAACAACTAATATAGGTACATGGAATGTTCGGAAAATGTGGGAGACCGGGAAGACTAATTAAATAGCTACGGTAATACAATTAAGCAGTGCTCGGAATCAATAGAACCCATTGGATCCAAGCTGGAAAGAAAAGGATAGATTTGGGAGAGATGCTGCTGTACTCTGCTCACAAAGAACAAAATGCTCCACACACTCAAGGAGTTGCTCTGATGTTGTTCAAAGAAGCATGAAATGCACTTATTGAGTGGGAATCTCAGGGACTCAGGATCGTCAAAGCATCCTTCAAAGCAAAAAGCGAGGGAATCATAGTGAATCTTATCCAATGTTATGCACCCACCAATGATAGCAACGACGATAACAAAGATCAGTTTTACGAGAGGCTGCAGTCAATCATAGCGAAGTACTCAGAAAAGGACCTGACCATCCTAACGGGAGACGGAATGAAAAATATTGGAAAATGGGATGAAAAAATTTTTTTTAATGGCCGTGCATTTAATGTTTATCATCATAAAGAATGGATATATATATGGTACAAAACGTGTACTCGTAGAGCTACCTGTTTTGCATACTCAACTCCATCAGTATATACTCTCTTTGAGTCTTTGGTTAATTGTTGTAAACTGAAAGAACTTCCTGGACGAGATAATTTATGACCAACAGTGATATTTATTAAATCTAAATCCGATCCAATATCTGGAACTTCATCACTTCGATGAGACATACCTAAAAATAATCAAATAATAATAAGTTTTTTAAAGATTTAATCCCCATTAAGAAGCAATTTATTTATCATTCACTTTATTAGATACCAATATGTGAGCATGATTGTGTACCACACTCTGAGTGTCGAATTTTGTAGTATCACTTGGCTGGTTGTTTAAACCTAAGTGGGCAGAACGGAATCCGAGCCTACGACTTAGTGGCTAAAACTTAAACATATTAACCACTGAGCCACCATACCATTTTGAAGTAAAAGATACATGTACTTTTTATAAAGTAACTTAACTGATATACAAGTTATATCTAGCCACTTCGATCATAAAAAAACTCAATGATTTCATGTATCATAACGAATTAATCGTATAAAACTATAAAGTGGAATCATGAGAATTAGTAAAACATAATGACAAAGCAGCAAAGAGTACGAACAACCTTAACAGGTACAATAAATTATTCAAGGGTAAGAACCTTTACAATATTCCTTACAACACTATGAAAAAATATATACTCTAACTATTGAAGTTCATTTAGTTAAGCATGACTATTTCACAGAAATCTAACCTATATATCAGTTAATTCGTTGCAGTCACACACTTATTGGGGATCATTATTGTTTGTCTGTCATCACTAACAAACACTCATTTGAATTAATGAAAAATAATTTTGAAGCATTTTACAACATAAACTGTTACTTGATTACACATTTTTCTTAATCGTTTAAACGAATTCCAACTTTTTATTATGTAAAAAGCCCATACAATGAGTGAAACAGTTATAATAAATGCATAAATTGACATCTGAAATTAAACCTTCAAAAAATATATTCACTGGGGAAAGTTTAAATAATGAAGAAAGTTAGAAATAATCAATGTCAATTTTTGAAAAACACACACAAACCAAACAAATAGGAAACTATATGAAAGAAGTAAAGTCCTATCATCGACAGATACATGTAGATTGGTTAAAGGTTTTGAAAAAGAACTGTCACGGGTTCACTTTGCGAACGAGATTCGGTGACCAACGACCAGTGACGCGTCCCAGCCCCAGCTATCTAGAGGGAGAAGTCCAGGCTTGAAATGAGAAGTATATTCTGCAACAACCAGAAACGAGCGATCCAACCACAACAATTTAAAACGTATATATACAAATATATATAATCGATATTGTCATCTAAATTTTTAAACATTCATCAATTGATTGCTATTCAAATATTTAAACATTCAATCGATAAAATTACAAATGTGAGTTTTTTGGGGGATTTATTGTCCCCAACAGGTTTATCATTTTTAATTAACCTTTGATTCGTTCATCATAACTAATCGATATGAGTCAAATCCTGGTGAGAGAAAATAAACAAAAGGCTAAAATGTATAAGATTTCCTGCTTTTATTTGGTTTAAAAAAATATAAACACAATCGATAAAAAGGGAAACATGTGTTTAAAAAAAATTATCCGGTCAACAAAACATGCTTATATTGCTACCATCCAATACGGTCAAATAAATTTTAATCGTCATAAATTGGCGAGTAGATTCAACTGGAGATGGAATTTCGGAGCGGTTGGGCTATTCTAATACTCATGGTGTAGTGAGCAGAACACCAATGGGGAAAATCAAGTGTATTTAGACACATAATTACAGAACATCTAAATAAAATTTGAGAACCATATATTAAATCGTTAATTTGGAAAATATCAATCCATAATATCAAACTTGACTGTTCCTGTTGTAAACATCAATCCATTGTCTTAGATTTCATTTTTCATGCGTTTTCATACCAATTGCGTTTTGTTCCCGTTCTTTCCTCCTCGACCTTCTACTGAAATACATTCTATGTCTGACCACAGTCATATACTACTTGTGTGGATATAAGTAACCCACACCATAACGGATCTATTTATGAATTTATTATGCCAGGTGGCAAACAACACTTCAACAAATTGCCACTAACACGGGAAGAAAACGAAGTGTGGGAATAGCTTGATATACAGATAAAACAACTTACAATGATACAACCTAGTGCATGTTTTAACAAAAGCATGATTTTGAAGTACAGAGAAAATGTGCGAACTAGAAGTACCGATAACCAATCAAAAGGGAGCAAACGTGGTACTAAACATTGAATTACAGAAAACAGACACACAGTTACCGTTACTAAGATATTATTAACAGAGGTTGATCTCATTAAAAGATTTTAATGCTAAAATACTATTAGGGAAAGACTCAATGATTGTTTGGAGTCAATTGCGAACCAAATATAGACAGAAATAAATAAATTTGGGACTGCTGATACCAACTCATTGAATGAGAAGTGATCAATGGGTGAATGAAGGATTGAAAATGATAATAAAAGTTCAAAAAATTTATATTCAGATCACTCAGAAAAATGTCGTGGAAACTAAAAGCTACGTGGAAAATATATATCTATAGGATGATAGAAAAGATTGCATCATAAATCGATTCGAGACTAAGTATCAAATGAGGTTACGTATTAATCAAGGGGTAAGGAAGAAAATAATTTATGGGTCAGATAATTGTAAAATCGACAGATGCAAAGAAAAACGACAAACATAAAGGCCACAATAATAACTGAATAGAGTGTAAAATTGCAAAACAATAATTTAAAAATTTCAATAATAATCAAATAAGTGAAGAAAAAGAAAGGAAAAAAACCCCGAAACATACCAATAAAGGTAATTAGGGCCAGGAAAGAATAAAAGATTGGACGAATCGTTTCTGCACGCAAAGTTCAGGCTTGAGTTCGTCGATTGCCAATGCCTCAGCAGTGCATAAAATATTGATCCGACCCCCCTCTAGATCCAGTTTCTTTGACTCTATAGATTACTTTAAAAGAAGTGTCCTTTGGAGCGATGTATCCACAATTAATTAACTGCTCCTGTATAGAACTAGTAATTGTTTTACATTCTCCTTTTAAAAGCCATGCCGGATAGTGTTCTGAGATGCGTTTGGAAAGTGATCGATTTGTGCGGCCAATGTAACCTGTCCCACATGAGCAAGTAAATTTATAGATACACATTGATGTGACCCAAAGCGGAAGTTTATTCTTAATACATCCATGAATGGTAGGTCGGCTAGAGAAAACAATTGTTTCTCTCACAAAAACTATTTATTTTTTATGTGACTATATTGAAAACAACAACCTTGATATGTGTATCCCAAAACAGTATCTTAAAGGACTACTTCTACGATGTACGCTCAACGTGCAATTTAGATTTGATGATCATTTCTATAGACTAACAGATGGTGTTGCAATGGATTCTCCATTGGCTGATTGTTTCATGGCCAATCTGGAAAATTCGGTACCTCGACCAATAATCGAGAGATTTTATTTATTTAAGAGATATATTGATGATACTTCCATTATTTGTGAAGACATGGACCTCAACGAAATATTAAATATTTTCAATAATTTCAGTTGTTTAGAACAACATTTACACTATCATTTAAACCTTAGTCTTGCTATGCTATGAGGTAATTGAAAGTAAGTTGTGGTTAGTCACTGATCGCGGACAGACATATTCAGTTGACTATTTGTGATCTCCTTTCCCATTATTGTTTTGTACGTTGGACTCAATGTGTGTAAACTGCTCGCAGTTTTGTGGAATAAAGTATTACCTAGCATTTACCTGTTTCTCTGTTTCATCGTATATTGTATATCTGTTATAACGTGATCTACTCTGTGTATAGCGTATTGTACGAGTAGCTAGTCTAGGGGTAGTATATTTATGATTACCGACCGGATTACCACATTATTATACCATACGACAGAGAGAGAAATTACGTATCCATTTACGTATTACATTGCTTGTGAGATGGTGTTTTGTGAAGATTGGTTGTATTTTTCTAATGCTTCCGAAATTTAAAGGAACTCCGTCCTTAAATGATATCAATCTGTGACGAAAAGAACAAATTAAACCAACTATCTTCAATTAATGTATATGTATTTCACTGTTTAAAACCATATTTTTACAGCTTTTTAGGACATTCCTTTCTGTAATGATATATATCGCTTATTTGTACTATGATGTATGTATCTAATCTTAGTGGGAATTTTATTCATTTAACTGAGAAAAATATGTACATTTAAAACTGTTAAACGCTACTTTCATTGATCGAAATTATAAGGTTCAGTAATATTTAGTGGATAAATATACGTAGAAATTTAACTGAAAACGGAATAGCTCATCATGTGAACAATACACACTATTTTCATATAATAAAAAGAGAAAGAAAAGAAGGAATCATTAAACCCAACAATTTGATTTTCACATCTTTTCCTCTAACATATTTACACAAACATTCTGAGAACATTCCCAAAAGAAACACATATTAATGATAAATGTTTCTTTGAAATATACATTATAAAATTCCTTTCCATACATACACTAAAAATAGTTTATTAGTGGGTATTACATGTATTATCTTATATTTCGAGTTGTTGTGACTTATGATTACAAAATCGATAATAGTTGATTGATTTATAAGGACATAAAGTGTTTTACGTTAGGAAGAAAGAGCATTTTGTCAACATGAATTACTTATACCAGGAAATTAATATTCATAAACATGTGAATTATAATATCTTATTAAATTTGATGATAAATATAAATAATTTTGATAAAGTAAAGCATAAAATACGAATAAATACAATAATATCCGAAAAATCCTTCAAAATATAGCCTAGTTTGACAAAATGTTAAAAATAATAACACTAATAGTGAAACTACATATTTCTAAATGAGATCATGAACCGATTGGTGTTAGACCACCATTAAAAACCTGGGAGCACTGGACGGCCGTTCCGTAATATTGTGAGACTCCTCAGCAGTGTGCATCCACGGTCCCGCTTGCGGGATTCGAACCTGATGCCTCCGGCCTCACGCGCGAACGCTTAACCTACTCGACCACTGAGCCGGCATCCAACAGTGTTAATGTTTAAACTCAACCAATCCACGAAGTTGCGCAACCATCTTCAATTGTACTGAGATAGACGCCTGTTTCTACCCGACACAGATTAGCTCCACTGGTCACACTACCAGCGGCACGAGGAAAGGCTTTCAACAGCGTGTTGTCGAATGGAGTGAAAGATTCAAAAATCCAAATCGCAATACTACGGTTCATCGTTGAACAATCAACTGAATGGAACTCGTCACTGTACATCAACTTCTTGATGATGAGAAACCATTCGGCAGTGTAGGTAAGAGGACTTTATGTAAACTTCTTCGACACGGTGGTGTAACTGAAAAGATCAGCAATATCAGCCGGAATTCATATAATGAACTTCACAGCAAAGTTGTGCATGGTGCACCTACGCGATTTTGATCGATTCTGAACCGTTACCCCGAGAGTTCCCGAGCACTGATTACGATAGTCGCGCGGACCCCAATCAAGTAGTCTGCATCTACCAATATGGCTCAGACCAGAAGTTAATAACTTCAAGGAGTGATGCCTCGTTTTCGTTTGGCTGTCCCTAACTTTTTTCCAACCAACTCCAACACCGGTTAGCATTGCGCGTCGTGGTAATCGGTGTTCAGGCACAAGCGACACGTGGCCCAACCATCTTAGTTGGTGAAGATCCAAATGATTTACCGCCATTCCCTAATACCCTGCGTCTGACTTCACTACTACTTACCCGGCGATCCCAGTTGTTATATCCCGACGAGAATAATGATTGGTAACTGTTGGAATCCATTTCTGGACTAAATCTATACATATATTTTCATTGTATAATTGTTAAGTAACTAAACTATTCATATTCGTGTCCGTCTTATTACGAGCTATATTTTGACCTATGAACTATTATTATACGATTTACCATTCTTGAGTTATGCCCAGTCTATCAATTACTATCTCCCACATTCACAGCCACATTTGGCATAATCTTGTACAAATGTTGTTTCCTATTTTATGGTACGATGTGGTCTATTTGGTTTGTATATAAACTCAGTGTGTTTGAACACATAATTCATATCGCGGAGGTTGAGATTAGTGTTCTGGACTTAACAGGTAGGGCTAGGCAGGAAAAAGGATTGATAAAGAATCTAGACTACTCGTACAGGTTTTATGCGTCATTGATCAGGCCGATAAAGCACTGTTCTCTAATAGGTGGCATCATAACGTTATATATTAATAAGACACAAGGCCACAAGTCATATCACCAGCAGATACGAGCAATATTTCTAAGATATACTAGTAACTTACGAGTATCTTCTACTTTTAATGGCCATGTTTCGCAGTCATAAAATGGAATAGAACGAACTGCCGTGCAGTATACTCATCCCTTAATTTATAGACGAATTATCTCGCTTTCTGAATCCGTGCAAAAATTTCGTCAGACACCAACCCATTAGGGCTGATCAGACTTACAAAATAAATGAAGTTGTCGACGTGTTCGACTACTTCACTCCTCAGCTTAGGTGTTGACGCAGGCCAGCCCTGAAGCAACAACTTGCATTTACTGGAGAAAAAACGCATCCCAAACATCCTGGCATTGTTGCTCACTGCTATCAAAAGACTGCATTTTATCAGAGCCTTCATCAAACAGGACTATGTGATCTGGGTATTCTAAGTCAACAAGTGAACCTACTGTCAAAAGATAAGTTCCTGAAAATTCAGTCGACGAGAACGATATTTCCAGCAGTAGGTCTATGATGAAATTAGACAGAAATGGAGATAGTGGACAGCCTTGTCAGACACCACACCTGATGTTGTGAAATCAGATGACAATTCGCCATAAACTCTGACTCGACTGGTAATGTTCCAGCAAAAAGCCTTCACAATCTTTATGTACTTCTGAGGTACATCTTTTAATGACAGACAATGCCACAGAACCTATCGGTCTACATAGTCAAATGCTGCTTTTAAGTCAAGAAAAACTATCATTGTCGGACGCCGATAAGCATGTCTGTGTTCTAAAACCTGATGAATGGTGAATATGTGGTCGATGCAGCCATGACCAAATCTGAAGCCAGCAACACGCAATCACAGTTTATTCACGTTATTAAAGCAGTTCTATTTTGTCAACACTTGTATTAACAAACGTTATATATATGAACACTGCCAGAGTTAAAAAAAAAACTGATGTGTTATGAATGAGATTGTGTATTAAAATATAAATAAATACACATACATTTAGGTGGAAGAACTGTTTTGTGAACATGTACACAATGGATACATGCTTAGCTATGTTAAAAGTTCCCGGTCAAAATGTTGACGACTGAAAAATCAACTGGTACATATCCCATGCTAGGCATTTTTTGTCTACTATTAGCATGGAAACTTTTTATATTACGCTGGAGACTTTTTCCAGTTTGTAAAACGCCGATAAGGTAATATCGACTTTAACATGGAAAACGCACTAACAAGCTTGTTTTTGCGAAAGTCGTAGTTTTTTCTTTTCTAGTTTCTCCTTAATCAGCGGGTGTTGCTTGCTTTTCCCTAGTGTGTGGGAGTGCATGGGGAAATAATTGTAAACACCTAATCCCAATGTGGTCGATTCAACCACGAACAGGTCTAAAACCTGTCTGATTTTCTCGTGTTTGTAGTTCACGAGTCTTAGTTAAGCGTCCGATAATTATTGAGGCTGGTATTTTAGATGCTATGTTAGTTAAACTAATCCCTCTATAGTTGTCACAGGATGATTTTGACCCCTTCTTATATATTGGGACAATCAGTTATTGCGACTAGTCAGATGGGATCACGTACAACTCCCAGATTTTAGCTAAAATATTAGTCAACCTAGTTGCTAGAATCGGACCACCATACTTAAAGACCTCTGGAGCCAATCCATCTGGACCAGCTACTCTTCCTCTTCAGATTGGAATGGCGGACCTACTTCAACGTTACATTCAGGCTGTTTGAGAATGGTATGTAGTTGTACAGTAGTTGGAGGCCAGCTGAACTGCTCCTTAAAGTGTTCCGCCCATCGTTCTAAACGTCTGGACTGAGAGCAGATAAGAACATCGTCTTTTTCCGAGATCGCCTCACTTACACTTGGCTTTTTAATTCTAGTTTCTTTTATTCGTCTGAAAAGCTGTCTGATTTTACCTACAGCGGCTGCATTTTCCATCTCTTTTGCTTTCGCTGCGCACCACTGCTCACGGTCATTCCTTAGACTCCTGGTCAACCTAGATCTGAATTGTTTTCGCTCATCATCGTGTTCAGAACCTGATGGTATTTTTACGAGAATCCATCAGTGCAATAGATTAAGTAGAAATCCATTGGTTTTTCATAACCCTATGGTTTAAAACAATAATAGATGTCACTGCCGCTTCCACAGCTGTCCGTATATCTTTCCAATCAACATCTGGGTCAGCCTCGTTTTCAGAACTACCTAAGTGTGACCTCAGTTGTTCCTGGAATCTACTTTTGGCTTCCTCGTGCTAAAGAGGAACTTTAGAGCTGAAAATCGACGTAGGAGGAATAATAGGGATTGAAGAGGGAGATTGATTATGAATGCAGTGGTCTTGAATGCTGTTAGAGATATGATGGCGGTTATCACTTCCCGGTTTCCCACACCGCGGAATTGTTCATGTAGAGGTATGCGAAAAGGAAACTGGGTTAGAGTTGGTCTTAGTTGCCCGAGGACGTGACCGCAGTGCCCAAGGGACAACTACTAGAGAAATTTTCGTGTTAGCTCCGTACTTGTTGAATTCAATGGAACTCGTCACTATATTTCAGCTTCCTTGACTATGAGAAAGCATTTGACAGAATGGATGGGAGAACGTTACGGACTCTTTTTCGACACCTGAGAGGATCGTGAACATCATCCAGAATCCATACGACGAACTTTACTGCAAAGTTGTGCATGGAGGAAAGGTGATAGATGCATTCCAAGTGAAGACCGGAGTCAGACAAGTATGCTTACTCTCCCCTTTCTCTTTCTTCTGGTGGTCGACTGGACTATGAAGACCTCTATATCTGGGGTAAGCACGGAATACAATGGACAGCTTGGATGCATCACAACCATCTGGAT
Source organism: Schistosoma spindalis (assembly GCA_946903255.1). Taxonomy (NCBI): domain Eukaryota; kingdom Metazoa; phylum Platyhelminthes; class Trematoda; order Strigeidida; family Schistosomatidae; genus Schistosoma; species Schistosoma spindalis. The sequence goes on along the minus strand of OX336416.1, from coordinate 12,315,144 downwards.
TTTGCAGACGACATAGCTCTTCTATCTCACACACACACGAACAAATTCAGGTGAAGACAGCCAGTGTAGCAGAAGCCTCTGCATCAGTAGGCCTCAGAATTACTTACTTTCGCCTGTTACTCCTCGTGAAGGAGCATAGGTCACTCACCAGCATTCTCCATCCAACCCTGTCCTGGGTAATCCTTTCCAGCTCTTTCCAGTTCTTATTCATCCCTTTCATATCCACTTCTATTTACCGACGTAATTTGTTCTTTGACCTTCCTCTTTTCCTCTTCCCTTTTGGATTTCAAGTTAGCGCTTGTCTCGTAATGCAGTTTGATGATTTCCTCAATGTATGTCCTATCCATTTCCATCGTCTTTTCCTAATTTCTTCTTCTGCTGAGAGCTGGTTGATTCTCTCCCACAAAAGACTGTTGCTGATGGTATCCGGCCAATGGATGTTGAGTATCTTGAGTAGACAGCTATTGATAAATACTTGTACCTTCTTGATGATGGTTGTTGTAGTTCTCCAAGTTTCAGCTCCGTACAGTAGAACTGCCTTGAGGTTCGTATTGAAGATTCTGACTTTGATGTTGGTTGAAAGTTGTTTTGAGTTCCATATGTTCTTTAATTGAAGGAATGCGACCCTTGCTTTGCCAATCCTCGACTTTACGTCTGCATCTGAACCTCCTTGTTTGTCCACGATGCTTCCCAGGTATGTGAAGGATTCCACATCTTCCAGAGTTCTGCCACCAAGAGTGATTGGACTGCTGTTCTCCGTGTTGTGTTCGAGGACCTTGGTTTTCCCTTTGTGTATTTTGAGGCCTAATGATGCAGAGACTGCTGCTACACTGTCTGTCTTTATCTGCATTTGTTCGTGTGTATGCGATAGGAGGGTGTAGTGTCTGTCATTATGTTAAGCCCAAATACCTTATTATTCTAACTTTCGGACAGCTCATTCTATTTGAGTCACATTCTGACCTTGTTAATTATTCGCTTATCAATGTCTTGACTGTCTTTGTATGAGCGCGTAGGCGTATGTACACTTCTTATCCCGTTACTCATCACATGTCTGTAATTTATTTTTGTGGGCTTATAAATATTGATTAACTCTTTGTTAAAGGGAGAGTTGGCTTACCAGTCATCTCCACCGCGCGCCAATTTAGCTTCGCTTTCTAATCTTCGCATCGTTTCTCCGTTCGTTCTGTCTAATCAACAATTACACAAAATATATGTATTCGAAACTCCATTCTCGTTATTTGACTTATTTAATTCCGTTATTAACTAATGCGATTTAAGTCAATGATTAAATACGAGGATAGGCGCATATTTAATTCCACAGCGATCAAATTGGAGTCAGATCACGGGCCACTAAAAGGGCTAGGTTATCTGCGAAGTCTAAATCGTCTAATTGGTTCTGAGCTGTCCATTGTATGCCGTGTTTTCCCTCAGATGTCGAGGTCTTCATAATCCAGTCGACCACCAAGAGAAACAGGAAGGGAGAGAGTAGACAACCTTGTCTTACTCCGGTTCTCACTTTTAATGCATCTGTCAGCTGTCCTCCATGCACTACTTCGCACTGTAGTCCGTCGTATGAGTTCCGGATAATGTTGACAATCTTCTCAGGAACTCCGTAGTGTCGAAGAAGTTACCATAACGTTCTCCTATTTACACTGTCAAATGTCTTCTCATAATCAATGAAGTTGATGTACAGTGACGAGTCCCACTCAATTGGTTGTTCGACGACGATCCGTAGTGTCGCAATTTGGTCTGTGCATGACCGGCCCTTACGGAATTCAGTTTGTTGATCTCGAAGTTGAGCGTCTACTGTGTCTTTCATCTTGTTTAGTAACACTCTGTTAAAGACTTTTCCTGGTATTGAAAGTAGTGTATTGCTTCTGTAGTTTTCACACTTGCTCAGACCTCCTTTCTTTGGAATCTTGATGAGATGTCCTTCCTTCCGGTCCATCGGCACTTGTTCCTCCTCCCAAACCTTCTTGAATAGATGAAGCATGTTTGTAGTTACTTCGATGTCTGACTTCAGTGCTTCAGCTGGTATACTGTCAGGTCCTGTTGCTTTCCCGCTCTTGATTTGTCTGATGGCCATTCTGATTTCTTCGGTAGTTGGTGGATTGACATCTATAGGGAGATATGTTTGTGCTGCTTTGATGTCCGGTGGATTCATTGGAGCCGGCCTGTTCAGGAGTTCCTCGAAGTACTCTGCCCATCTGTTCCGCTGTTGTTAAATCTCAGTGATTGGCCTGCCTTCTTTGTCTTTGACTGGTCTCTCTGGTTTACTATATATCCCTGCTAGTTTCTTCGTTGTATCATAAATCTGTTTCATATTTCCTTCTCTTGCAGCTTTCTCCGCCGTCGTTGCCAGTTCTTCCACGTACTTCTGCTTGTCGGCTCTAATGCTCTTCGTCACTTGCTTGTTTGCTTCTATGTATTCAGCTTGTGCTTGGACTTTCTCTGCTCTTGTTCGACTGTTGTTAATTGCTGTCTTTTTGTTCTTCCTTTCTTTGATCCGGTCCAGTGTTTCTATAGAAATCCATTCCTTGTGATGATGCTTCTTGGGGCCCCGAACCTCCTGACACGTTGAAGTTAATGCTTCTTTGATACCTTTCCAGTTATCCTCCATAGTAGTTTCTTCTTCCTTCAGTAGATCCTGTAGGGCTTGAAACCTGTTGTTGAGAGCTATCTTGAATTCATTGAGTTTGTCGGTATCTCGAAGGAAGGCTGTATTGAACCTTTGCAGCGCTGTTTGTCCAGTTGTCCAGTTCTTCTTTAGCTTCAGTTTTAAATTGGCCACAACCAGGTGATGATCTGAAGCTATGTCCGCTTCTCTCCTGGTTCTCACATCTCCCATTGTCCTTCGGAACTTTTTATTGATGCAAATATGATCTATCTGGTTCTCTGTGGAGTGGTCCGGTGAGATCCATGTAGCTTTGTGTATACGTTTGTGTGGAAATATTGTGCCGCCTACGGCCAATTTGTTAAATGCACATAGATTTACAAATCTTTCTCCGTTTTCGTTCCTCTCTCCCAGTGGGTGCAGTCCCATATCTTCATATCCGGTGTTGTCTATTCCCACTTTGGCGTTTAGATCTCCCATCAGAATGGTGAGGTCGTTTCTTGGGCACTTCTCTATGATTGATTGCAGCCTCTCATAGAATTGATCTTTAACGTCGTCGGTGCTATCATTAGTGGGTGCATTACATTGGATAATGTTCATTGTGATCCCCTCCTTCTATGTTTCGAATGATGCTTTGATGATTTTGGATCCGTGAGATTCCCATCCTACAAGTGCATTTTGTGCTACTTTGGACAGCATTAGAGCAACTCCCTGCGTGTGTGGGGCATTTTCCTCTTCGTGACCAGAGTATAGCAGCATATCTCCCGTATTTAGCCTTTGTTGTCCAGCTTGGGTCCAGTAGGTTTCGCTGATTCCAAGCACTGTCAAGTTGTGTCTCCTCATTTCCGTTGCTATTTGACTGGTCTTCCCGGTCTCCCACATTGTCCGGACGTTCCGTGTACCTACAAAAATTGTTGCTCTGGTTGTTAGAGGGAGCATCGGCCTCGTGGCTTCCGAAGGAACTCGGCTTTCACCCTGAGGCGTCATATTTCTTCTAAATGAAGACCTTCTAACTCCCAGGGCAGAGTTTAAATGGTTTGAGTTATTTATCTGGTTAGCGTCTTTTTAGCGAGTTAGTTTTCTACGGGATGGGGACGCTAACCCCATGCCCAACCTTCCTCTTTATCCGGGCTTGGGACCGGCAGTAACTCTAGGAGAGCTACAGGCGGAGTTAGGCCTCAACATACACAAGGGAAAAAACAAGATATCGAAAATCAACACAGAGAACACCAAACCAATCGTACTTGATGAAGGAGCTCTGGAACAGGTGAATAGCATCATCTATAAACAAGGAGGATCCGATGCAGATGTAAAGGTGGGGATCGATAAGGAGAGAGCGACGTTCCTACAGTTTAAAAACATCTGGAACTCAAAACAACTGTCAACCAACACCAAAATCAGAATTCTCAACACGAATGTCGGGACAGTTCTACTGTACGGAGTTGAAACTTGGAGAACTACTGCAACCATGGTCAAGAAAGTACAGGTAGTCATAAACAATTGTTTACGCAACGTCCGTTAGCTGGATACCATCAGCAACAGCCTACTGTGGGAGAGAACAAACCAGCTTTTAGCTGAAGAGGAAATTGAGAAAAGATGCGGGAAGTGGATAGGACAAACGATGCGGAAATCACCAAACTGAATCATGAGACAAGTGTTCACTTGGAATCTTAAATGGAAACGGATAAGAGGAAGACCAAAGACAACACTGCACCGGAAGTTAGAAGCAGATATCAAAAGGATGAATAGCAACTGGAAACTACTGGAAAGGATTGTCCAGGACAGAGTTCGATGAAGAATGCTGGTGGGTGGACTACGCTCGTCTAGGAGGTCTTCTTTTTTATCATGTCTTCCTTGAGTCTTGCAGCGAATTGTAGTTTCCGGTTACAAGTATCAGTCATTCCTCAGTTATAACAAACGTAAAAGAATTTTAGCGCCGATATTTCAACGAAAAGTTAATGTCTAAACACACTATAATCTGAAATGATAGAGAAAATTTGTAACTTAGGTGAATGCCATTGATACAAGTAAACTATAAAAATACCAAGACACATTGACATTGACCAAAATTATGAACCCATACGGATGAGGTCAATGTCGGTCACAAAACCAAACATCAACTAATAAAGTCAACCAACGTGAGTCTAAAGGCAAATAAAGACGACTAATCACGAACTATGTCACCAGAATGAACCCAAATAACACCTTGTGAAATAGCTAGAAAGGTCAGTTCTAAATGAAATAGGCACTAATGATGTCTAGAATGACAATGAAAGCTCCGCAATTAAACCACCTAAGAGACCTCAGTAATACCAACATTATTATTACTACAAAATGTTGATAAAATAATTGGTTTTTGTTTAAAGATATTGTAATGTTAAGCAAATACATAAGTGCAACTATCCTTTTATCATTAAATATTTTGAAAACAAGTAAAAATATTTTACAAGAAAACAAACAATAGGTACTTAAAGAACTTACATATAAACAATTCAGCCATTCCACAACTTTGTTCTATTGTTAACCAATCAGTACCTAAAACGTTAGAATGAGCACAACAAAAGACTTAAAACAGTTTAGTTGATCATAATGAAAAATTGTCTTTATATAGTATATCTAATTTTAATTTACTGGTTTAATGCATTCAACTTTCCCTCAGCCTAGGTCACAGGTTCGAAATCCGCTTTACCTACCTCAGTTTAAAAAATTGGCTAGTATAATCAGCCTTCATAAAAATGGTATAGCTCAAAGCCGAATATAAAGTAAATTGGATACATATATATCTGACTAAATACTAATAGAAATAATATCAGCTAGTCATAAACCATATAGAACGTGACAATTATATGCATCGGTTCAAGCTGCTACACTATATCAAGACAGTCGGATAGAAATATCAAGACAAATGTTAGAATAATGGAAGCAATAACAGCATCAGTGATAGTAGAAAACATTTGACATGAACAGCATGATTCGAGAAGACAGAATAAACTAGTAATATGAGGTCGTTTTAAAATTTAAGACCTAAGGGAAGACAAAGAGTGAATTTATCTGTGTCGTTGAGACATCAACATCAAATACTGAGTGCGGTCACCAAACGAAAAGCAAACAGGTAGTCTGCACCTGTCAACACAGCTTAGCACAGTGGTTAATCACTTCATGGACTGATTCCACTTATTGGTTTGACGCACCCAACTTGAAAAATGATATGTTTCAGTGAACTTTTGCCCATTCATACACTAAGCGGTGACCCACATTTATCGAGATCCCCAAGAATATTTTGTTGTGATTTCTAAACATTATTAAATGAGACAGGGTTTATATATTTGAGACTCATTGGTTGAGAACCAAGTGTATAATGAACCAGACTTGGCTTGGGATAATCAATTTGTTGTTGAACAAAAAATTACAGAGTTATTTCACAAAATGTGAAAACCATACATTACATAGTTCATTTTTAAATTTTCTATCATATGTCTCATACATCCTTTATGATACTTCCAATCCTCAATTCTTTTATGTTTCCCTTTATGTTTTCTTCATTTCAATCTCCTCAACCTGGTGACAGGTATTCAATTTCTGATGGGTGTTACATACTACTTATGTCTTAGTAAATATCACATACATGTTGGCTGTAGAAAATAGGTTTTCACATTATCCAATTAAAAACAATAAGTAAGCACGTTCATTCGAAGCAATCGATATACAAACAGAAGATATTTAAAAAAATCTCATATAGGGAGAAATTGATTCTATCAATTAAATGGGCATGTTCATGGTGAAGACGTAAAAACAGTAAGAAATGTTGTGCTAGGCAAAATAGTGTTTGTTTCAATGAGGAATATGAAAAAAACAACCTAAATAAAAAACAATTGAGAAAGCTTTTACGTGACTTCAATGATTTAATGTAACCTCTCGGTAAGTAATTTTTAAACACGGCTATTTCAAGCTACACTGTATGTATGAAGGGCACAGTTATATTACTTAATCGGCTTGACAAACCGATAAAATATCAGAAGCGGTTTCGTGCAGATTGTAGTGATTTCAATAGTTGAGATCATGAGTCAATTGAAACGGCCTTCCAGTGCTTCCAGGTTTTCCATGGTGGTATAGTATAGCTTGACTAGAACATCACAAAAATAGATTTTATACGGATAAAAGGTATAATTTGAGGTTTATGAAGGGAAAAGTGTATACAAATAAAGTAATTTTCAATGAATTCAATAACTTTTAAGAGTTCATCAAGGGATATGCGATGGGTCAATAAACTTATCGGAATGAATGTGCGTCTTTTGAACAAGTGAAATCGCTACATCCAATTTCTCATCTTCTGCTTACATACATCTATCTACCTTAGCAACAAACACGTACTTTTGGCAACATGTAAAACGAAGAATAATAGTACGAATAATAATCCTTGTCCTTGTAATATTAAGCCAATGAATTTGCATTATAGTAATCAATCATTTCAGAGACAGGAAGTTAAAGATTTTTTTTAAAATGCCATCAACCATACGATCGACTTCTTCAGTGGATTACCAGACATTATAAGTAAGACTAAAGTATAAGGACGAGGCGATCAAAATTCAGAATACGATTTTTAGGTTATTGTGTGAAACTAAAATATCACACATAATGAGTATGAAAAATACCTTTGTATACTGATCGAAACGTTTCAAATGATGGTGGAAAATTGTTTTTTGTCACCACTGAGTAAAACTGATAGTGCTAAATATACCAATTGCTAAATTCTATCTTTGTAGAATGTGTATAAAAGACAAATTGACGCTATTCCTGAACACTTAACAAACGAAACCTTTACTTAGTGCCCCTATATTTTATTAACGAACTGACCAGATAACATCACTCGGAAATTTCGCGCGAAATCCATTCATCCATATGGCTGCATGCCACTTCCGCATCATACCTGACTCTAATCTTAAGAACGATGTGGGGATTCTTAAAGATCTATTTCTGTTTTTCTAAGGGTTCGAGAAGACGAGTAACTTATGCATACATAAGGACGATCTTATGTCTTTGTTTTTTTAATTGGCAGGCAGAGTAAACGATGAAAGACGTTACACAATCCACTAATTATGTAAATCTGTTTATACTTCTTAATATTATGGTTTTTTTCCGCAAACCATTCACCTGTAAGAGCCATTCTCCAATTGGCTAGGAGATGATTGAGAATTTGTAGCAATGTTATGATCTTTGGAAAAAGATTTAATATAAAAAGAATAGAATTTAACACATCATATGTAACTTTCTAAATGGCCAAAAATTTAGTCGAAACACATACTCAACGATTTATGCGAACCTAGTTAAACAAAGAGACAATCAGGCAGCAATACTAACTAACACAAGTTCATAATAAACAGACTGGAAAACTGATATTTCGCTACAAAGCTCACATTATTACTATAATAATAATACATCGGTGTAAATAGTTTGTAGCTGGTCTTGGAAAACATTAAACTTAGTAACAAAATAAAAATTAAGGTTGACAATAAAATAAATTTAAAGTTAATTGTGAAGAATATGAATTTTAGTCCGACAATGGAATGATGTCACATAAAGATTAGGATTTCAAATTGTAAAACTGATATCAAAGAGTTAACAGTTACTCCGAATAACCAAAATTCAGCGTGTTGCAAAATGCATGATATTTACTGACTGATGACCCTCACTTCTGGTTATTGAAGTCGAAACAAGATTTCACAAATTCAATGAAAACAGACCATACAAGCTGGTGGTAAATGAAAGTGGTGGAAATTATTTTTGAGTGCAAATCAAATAATCCGAAAACATCCATTTTGATGGATTAAACGTATGTTATATATTTTATATATTTTTATTTATTTATTTGAGCACATAAATATTGGTACAAGGGGGCATCAAATATATATGCGCCACACAAAACAATGGGAATTTAAAGAGAAGGAAAAAAATGTAAGGAATGTAGGGAATTATAAAAAAAACAAAAATGAGGGAAACGAAAAGGTACAATCAGAAGAAATCTTTCAGTTAAGGAAGAAGCAACCACTTTTATGAAGAAAGTAAAAGAAGGTTACAGCAGGATCGCCACTGGCTTCTATTCTGAGCCATATCTGATAACGTCTCTGGCCACTGTGTTGCACCATCTCTCGAACCCCAGCCAGGGAGTCGTGAAGGACCAACACAAACCAGCCCTTTGCAGCTTTCTTTCATACCACGACACCTTGTCATATACTGACCACCTCTCCGCCTTTTCCAACCAGTCCCAGAGTCGGCAAATAATGCACAACCAGGAATTCTCTGGGACGACATTCGTAGAACATTTCCAAGCCACCGAAGTCGGTGTTTCAAGATGGTGACACTAATTGCATTATCGTCTCTGTGCCCGAACAAACGATGCCGAACTTCTGCATTACTAACATGGTGTTGCCACTGAATGTCAGCAATCCTTCGGAGACAGCGATGATCGAACACAGAGAGTCGCTAACATCCTCAACTCGGAGAGGCCAGGTTTCACAAGCATAGAGCAAAACTGCTCTCACCGACGCGTTGTAGATCCGACCTTTTACAGCCAGACTAACATCACGAAGGCGCCAAAGATGGCCCAGATTGGCATAAGTCGCTCTGGCTTTCCCTATACGTGCATTGATCTCATCACTCACGCCACCACCAGCACATATGCAGCTACCTAGATACACGAACTTCTCGACTACTTCTATCTGCTCACCATCCAGAGTGAGTACAGGATTAGAATCCTGCCAGTCTTGTAGAAGTACTTTGCACTTCGAGGGTGCAATTATTTATTTATTTATTTGAACACATAAATATTGGTACAGGGGGGCACCAAATATATATGCGCCACAAAGCAAAGCAAAGCACATACCATACCTACGGACATTGATTGCCAACTGATTAAGTGCGGATTGCATAGCTTGGGCATTATCGCACAGTAAGACAATATCATCCGCATACTCAAGGTCGAGAAGTCTTTCTCCAGGCAACAGATCTACACCGCCATTACTTACATCCATCAGAGGTATTTCTAGAATGTCATCGATGGCGAAGTTGAAGAGGAATGGTGAGATTGGGCAACTCTGCCTAACCCCACTGCTTGAATGGAACAATGGAGAGAGGTGGTTGTATGCTCTCACTCTGCCTGAGGTGTTTGTATATAGGGCTTTTAGGATGTTAATAAACTTCTCAGGCACACCCTTCTTCAATAGACACTCCCAGAGAACAGTCCTATCCAAAGAATTGAACGCAGCCTTTATGTCAAGAAACACCACGATTGTTGGCCTTTGATAAGTATGGTGGTGTTCTAACATTTAGCGGAGGATGAAGATATGATCAATACATCCTCGACCGGAACGAAACCCAGCCTGCTTCTCGCGAGTCAATCCTTCTCGGGTTTTGGACAACCTACGAAGTATAACGGAAGCCAATAGCTTGGACGCAATCGGAAGTAGACTTATCCCCCGATAGTTGTTACAGGAACGACGTGAACCCTTTTTAAAGATAGGGACAACTATCGACTCATTCCATGACGTTGGTACACTCTCTAGTTCCCAGACCTTTGTAAACAACGTCGTCAGTCCTACATTCCATTGCTAGCCACAGTGCATTTTTGCTTATGAAACGAACATATAGTTTAAAAACAATTATCATAGTTAACTATCAGCAAACTACAAGGAAACAAACCTCTATCGGGGAATAGTTCTTTCATCAGTTCAGACATTTCCCAGAATCCAATACGAAGTACAGCAGATTTTGTGTTATCTCCTAGCTTTAAACCATCACAAATACCTGCAGCGATTGCTACAACATGTTTGATACCGCCACATAATTCAACTCCAACATCATCTTGTGTAATCACCATTCTTAAGTAATATGTCTGTATTGAGACAACAAAATAAAACACACAACAAGGTTCAATAAGTATTATTGCGTAAGAAGGAATAATGCAACAGATAATGCTATACAAAGCCCATTGACTCAAATACTGGCATCAAGCCTCATTGAAAATGTGAGTGCATGTAGCACTACCTGGTTACCCAAACTGAATTAGGTTGAACAGGATTCAAATCCACTAATTGGTGGCTGAAAGTTGAATATCTTGGCTACTGAGACACCACTCCAACAAACTAGTCAACGAAAAAGGAAACAGTTTTTACTAACTGACCCTAACTACACAACCATTGAAAACCAGGAAATATTGAACAGCTGTTTTATACTAGTACAAGACTCCTCAGTGGTGAGCATCTATAACCCCAGTAAGTGGATCTAACCCAGGACATTCGTGTCTTTACTTATTTATTTATTTGAACACATAAATATTGGTACAAAGGGGCACCAAATATATATGTTCCACACACATTCATGTCTTCTGACAGTGAGTGCTTATAACCTTCAGACCGCTTGCTTAAAACGGAGAATTTTTAGTACAAATTTTCTATTAAAAATTTACAACTGAAAATAATCTTAAAATAAAAAACCTAGATATTTAGGAAATTATGATAAATCTAATAGCTTCAGTTTTAGCGGAAATAATCTAGACAGGAAATGGAAACCAATATATTTATCTAAATGTTTACAAAAAATAAGCTTGATAAATTTAAACAATATAGATGGTCTTCAGAGAAAAATATGTACGGAAGAAATATAAAGTACTTTAGGCAAACAAATGTATAACTTTAATATGTTCACCATTTTTTAACAATGTCATTCCGTAGTTATGTAGGTCATTCTAACTGATAATAGATTACTGTCAAAATATATTAAACATTTAATTTTCGGGATTTTATGGTGATCGATTAAATTTGCAGACTTGCAGATCATGGTTTCATTACTTGGTGTAGTAGTGAGTACATACTGTTGATGAACATCATACAAGGACAAAACAGCCGTCTAGTACTGTGGTGTGTGCTACATATGTCAGCATAAGTAGTATATAACGCTATTCAGGAATAGAATGTCTGGCAGCAGAAGGTTGAGATCGAGGAGGAAAGAATGAGAACAGAAAACAATTGGTATGGAAATGCAGAAACACTGAAGTCTGAGACAATTAATAAGCATTTTGCAAATGAAGTACTGGAGCATAATTTTCTATTTTATCAAGTGGTATTATTATGCCTAATAAAAACTGACCTGAAAACCGAATACCTAAGTAAAATTGCGATTGTTTACCGAATAGTACTACTAAATCGAATAATACTTTGATCAATATGTAATTATATCACACTGAACAATTAGTTCAGTCAATCCGAGACACTTATTCTTTAGTATACTTTGAGATAATAGCCAATAATGAAACATATGATACGTGTTTCGTTCTATTTGAGACTCCTCAGTCATATATACATACATTCCAATGTTGATGTTCATACTTAGACTTGAGTCAAACACCTAATAATTCGAACACTAACCCATTATCCACTAGACTACTGACTCCAGGAAGCCATTAACTTTTCCAATAAGTATAGGGTTATTTGTAAGAGTTTGTATTTTCCCATTGCTGAGATTAAAGATTGAAATCGATCATTCTCTAATGGTATACGTACACATTAAGGAGATATCTGATTGGCAAGTCCCAAATAGGACGTGATGTGCATTCTAGATTTCGCCACGATCCGAAAATATTGTAAGAACTTGCATTTTGCAATATCAAGGTATCTACTCAACATGTATTTTTTACAACAGTTTGATCGAATGTAGCCATGAATATAAAAGACGGGAGAATCTCAACCACGACGAACAGCCGTTATTTTCTTCAACAAATTTTTTTCTTCATATATGTACATATAACCCATTAAGTATATGTGCGTTTGGGTTATTTCATCATAAACAAAGGTCTGTTGCTTTTAGGAATTAAATCTACTGAGACCCTATCTCCACAAAAAGAAACCGAGAATCAGAGAAAACGGAGGTTTTCTTTTTCAAATAAGATTTAGAAATATTGAAACTTCCCGATTAGAGAAATATTAATGTGATTGAATGCTCAACAGTGAGCATCCACAACTCTGTATCCGAGGCGCAAACGCCTAACCTCTAGACCACTGAGCCGGCAACCAACAATGTTAATGTCTAGTTTCAACCAATCCACGATATCTCGCTACCATCTTCCACTGTCTTAGGTGGGCAACTGCTTCACAATCGACACGGCTGGACTCCACTGGTCACGAATTTTCAGTAGGATTCTGAGAGGTACCTTTCGAAAGTAATCATTTGTGAACACATGATAATTTTCAGTATGGAGTTTTGGAGATTATTGAATTTAATTGAAATCATGAACCGATCAATGTTAGACTACCATTGAAAACCTGGAAGCAATGGACAGCCGTTTCGAATCCACGATCCCGCATGCGAAACTCGAAGAATATCGGTGTAATTTTATAATTGATTGACAAAAAGATAAAAAACGTTTCAAACTCTCGAGGTCGTTTTTTAAACAAAATGAGCAGACTAATTCATTGCTTTACGAAAACAGTGTTAGCCATTTGACTACGGTTGATAGTTTTGGATGAAATATCAAACTCTATTCTACTAATTTATGTTTTGAACACCGAGATTGAATGTTTTTTCATATGCCAAAATTTTGAATGCATCCAAAGAGGAAAACTTTCAAAAAGGGGAAGTGGTTGACCTTGCTATTCTAGATAGGTTATGTGTTATTTCAAGGAATATGGTAGGTGACAGATATAAGTCTGGAGAAGCCAATTGTGAGTGAATTAATCATCTGACTATATGTCCATGTCTGAGTCAGTAAAAATACACATATATATCTATGAGTTATGTACACATTGATTCAGTTTTGACATTAAAGTTTTTAAAGCATTCCCAACTGTCACACTTGTGTACCCGGTTGGATAAACATTAGGGAGCGCATATTGTGAATGGATCGGACTAATAGATTATAACAGTAGCTTATATAGTCTAAATAACAAAAAAGCGATTGGTTGCAATAAATAAATAAAATATAAACACGTAAAAATAAATATAAATATATGGATAAAATATCTCTGAAATAAATACATAAATATATAAAACTGTAGGTTGTACATAATGAAGAACCTGTTATTATAATCAGTAATAAAAATATACTTAGAATAATATATTAGGGAAATGGAATAGCTTATCAACAAGATTCAGTACAACTGAATTCCAATTAACGTTAAAATTAAATGAATCCTGTAGCTAAACCGACTGAACATTGTTACACAAATTAACAAGTACATAACACAACAACTAGGTTTTCAGTCACATCTTTCGTCTGAGGAATAACAATATTACCTGGTAATTTAAAACGAAGTAAAGTAGTTTTTGTACCTTCAACTCATTAGTTAACAGTTGAATCCTTCAACCAGTAAGATATCACACTAATTACTACTTAGTAATGCTAACGTAATATTTTACTGGAAATAATTACGCGCATACATTAAGTTCTGTCATATTAGTTCCTTAATCTATCATTCCCAATTTCTTTTTCTTTTTTGAAATCAAAAACACCATACACTTTCAAAATGACTGAAGATTTGCCATTTTGATTTATTTATTCACTTTAACATATTGGTACGAAGGGGCACCAAATACATATGCGCCACACAAGTCACTTGATTTGGGTATGGGCCGTGATACTACCCAGGTTCCCAGACCGAAGCGGGTGCTCTTCTTAAGGGGCCATATCCGGAGCCTTTGACCTAAAGGTTTGATCCGCAAGGCAGTGAAGCAACGCAAGGAGATGCAGTCCCATGGTAGCCGATGACTAACGGTAGGTTCATACGCCATTTGTTCTATCTGGATCCTGGAGCCGATACGAATTATTGGTCTGGAATTAAAGTTTTCCGACTCCCATAGGTGGATTCTCCGTATCCACCAACCCGGTTAAAACGCCAGACATTCGCTTTTCGTCCTCTAAATCTCGTAAAAAAACATCCCTGCAGCGAGAGGGAAGTGAGTAGGACTTCTGTGTCATTAGCTGTATATATGTGGCCATTTGAGAGCATTTCGAGTGGAAGAGCTAATTCTCCCCACCCTCGGTCGTACCAGGGCACTTTGGGGTTGTACGCATTTTGCTTGTGACGATGGTCGCACTGATTGTGATTAACAAATAGAGAAAATACACTTCCATTTGCTCACAGATACTCATGAAACGAAATATCTCTAAAGTCTTATGTTTTATTTACTAATGACATTCAATCAACAACCAGATTTCTGTACGTTCTGAGTAGAATATAATAAGTATGCAACCATTAGAAAAGCAGGTCAAATTTCATATTATATATACTTATAATTACAATATTTTAAAGGCTAATTATACTTTGGACAGCACAACTATCAACAGTAAACTTATTAACAAACAAGTAACTCTTGTACATTTAATTATGGAACCATTTGATGTGGATATGGTTGTGTGTTCCTATCAAACATAATAAAATATTCATTTGTAGATTTATGCACTAATACATCGATACTGTTACAAAAAATCATTTCAGTGGTTCAATTCACCAGTCGAAAGAAATTTTTTTCAGTATGGGGTTGTAGAGATCGTTAAATTGGATTGAAATCATGAACCAACCTGAGTAAGACCACCACTGATAACCATGGATGCCACCTCAGTGCTTTGAAGGTTAAGCGTTCGTGTGCGAGACCGAAAGTCCTGGGTTTGACTCCCACATATGAGGTCGTGGATGCGCACTGCCGAGGGGTCCACCGCCAGGACAAAAAAGGATTTCCAGTGCTTTCAGGTTTTAGTACTGATCTAAATTAGATTAGTTCATTATTTGAACAAATAAATTTAGTTTATAGCGGTTAAACGAAGCCTTATACACCATGCTTCGACACCTTATAGGATTAACTTCTTAATAATTGAATAAAATGCTGATAGAAACTATAATCAGTCCACAAGCTAACAAAAATCAACCAAACCTCTTAATTTGCTTATTGAGTTTAGGATAGCAATCAATTTTCTGTGAAATATCATAATACCTGAAGCAATCGTTTTACTTCACTTCCATGATCGTAATTTTTAGCACCAATAGTTACTTCGGTGAATTGTTTTTCAGCTATTTCTATAGCTGTTGTAGCTCCACTGACAACAACACAACTTTTACCAGTTTGCTCACGAATCATATCACTCACTAGTTTGACTCGATTTTCTTCTGAATACAAAACAAGACCCTACATTTGATTCAAAAAAGAAATAACGAGAAATTATGCGAAAAAAATTATTTGTGGGAAAGAGTATTATATCGCAAAATAAATCAATTCAATTAGATTTTTTGCATTTTGCCTTTTTGTACTACATGGATAGTGGATCTATATAAGTATTATGAGACGCTATAAGCTGTAATTTAAAAGCTTGATTAAATTAGTTGTCCAAGTGAGCAAAAAACTATTTACGATGCGAGTTTAACTAGCAATTAGACTAAAATATTGATATAATCAACCTAAGATTAATGAAAGCCCATTTACCAAAAGTATTTATTTCAGTTTAACCGAATTAACAGTAAAAATACAATTACCTAATGTCATAACTAATGATCTAACAACAATATTCTCAAAAGCCATAAAGTTCGGCAGACATGTTGAGTGTTTGAAGTTTGTGAGTAGGAAACCCTGGACCTAGGTTCTACACTAGTTGGTACTAGCTAGTAAGATATGCTTGCAATCTCGAAGAAATTGATGCGTCATCCAGAGGACTTTGAATCAACATCACTCAGTTTCACAGTTTGAGACATCGTTCCGAAAATTACCCTAGTGTAGGACCAAGATATTTAAAATTGGTTGGTTAATGATTGGTGATCAATGTCATGTTTCGCTCATCGTTCAGTTATGATAGAATTCCGTCGATTAAGTTGCATGTCGTCACTAGTCTAGGTGACTTGATATCTTATGCACCATGATGAGATGTAACATGGCTGGAGTTAGCAGGTAGGAAATCCTGGATCTGGGTTTTTACTAGTTGTTACTCTTCGATGTGTTTTAGCTGAGCGCATGAGACGTCGATTCACATGCAACTTAATTGACAGGATCCGAACAGCACTGAACAATTAAAGAAACATAACATAGATTACCACTTGGTTATCAATTAATTGCCAATAGACAAACAAAAAATATGAAGCGTGGAACAACAACTATTTGCTCTAAGCTAATGTTTATTTTTGTGGAACAAATTTGAAACAGAAAGTACTAAAGTCTTCCATAGCAATAATTAATATGCGAAAAACAAAATGGATAATTGAATAATATACTGTCTAACGGTGAACTTGTTGGACAATGGTGTTTAAATCTTGGCCCTATCGTTTGGACTCTAAACATTTTCCGCATTAAAGATGCTTCAATAACACTGATGGTCAAGCACTCATCATCTATAAGCGAAACATCTTTAAGGATAAAGACAGACAATCCCATAGTGAAACGCTAAAATCGCAAGGGATAAATTAGGATCACTGTCGATCAAAGTTCTGTATTTTGTTGATAGTTTGTAATTTAAATGATTAATGTGTTCAGCGAAATGCATTAGGTGGGTAAAGCGATTAATTAACTTCTTAAAGTAACATTTTTCTTTGTTGACATACATGAGAAAGTTATGCGAATCTTCGTTTATCTTTACTTTTATTGTAATTCAACCAGTTAATTCGACAGGTTAAACTACAGAATCAGTTTCACTTCCTAACAGTTAGCAACATCACGATTTACAAAATAACTAAAAGTTTCTTAGATTCAGCCTCGTGTTTCGACCTGAGATTAATGTAGTTCCATAAAAACTTTATTAGGTTCCTTGAGTCTGAAAGCTACATTATGTCCCCCAACTCTTTCTAGTGCGTATCTAAGTTTGAATACGCAGATTTGGAGATGTCGGCTAGTTATCTCTGGATTTAGTAATGGTCCCTTTAATGCAGAGAACCAAATAGGTTTTTTTTCAAGACTAAACAGTGGTACTATGAGAGATTAGAAAGGCACACTTTCAGCTATACCATCAATGTTTGCACGGAGGTCGTATTCGTTCAACGGAACGTTATTACTTTCATAGCTACAAGCTTTACCAACAAAGTACTGATACTGATTTTGAATTAAGAATTTTGAAAGTAATATGTTTCACACTAAAACTTTGAAACATTAGTCCTCAGTTCATTTTCCCGACCAAATAAGTACATGTATATTTTAAAATTTTTTTGTTGCAGTGAGTATTTTCGAAGATTTTTGACCATCAGCAATAATTACATTCAGTCATACAGGAATCCTAGGATCTGTGAAACGTTTAAAAATCTCCATAGATCTTGAACAACAATAGGTCGGTCATAATGTGAGACATAATTTTTTATCATGCCGCAGTACACATTGTCACGAAAACCAATCTTAAAAGGACCCAAAATCTCAAACAATTGAATGACACATAGTGAAACCAACATTTATGTTGGGTAATAAACTTAACGTTATACTAGCAAAACGTACCGATACGTCTTTTAGGCCAGAAAGATAGTGGTTCGGAAACAATGTAAATAGAATTCATACAGCGAGAAGTCGAAACGCACAAAAGATAGACTACCAAAAAGTTTAGATGGAAATAATTAGCCCTAAGAAATCAACAAGTCTTAAGGTTTATATTTAGTAGGTAATCTTTGTTTCGTCGGACGATTTTTAGCTATTTAAATCTGTATACATGTCACCCAGCAAATGTGAGCACTCGAGCAACTAAATGCTAGATAAAGTGGAATGAAAAAACTAAGTATCAATATAATATTTTACTGTTTCATTATAGCGTAAACATTAAGACTAACGCCTATACCTAGAATAACATTGGGATCGTGAACCGAGCAAGAACATCAATAAAATTGCCTGAAACTCACTTTACAGAAAGAGACGAAGTAGGCATTTTCCTTGACATGCCCATTAATTTGTTTTATTAGCCACTGTACATATCGAGATGGGTAAGCAACTACTATGATATCAGCATCTGAAACAACTTGTTTGATACTACTGTTTGCAGTGACATTAGTAGGAATAGTAATGCTTGGCAAATATACTGGGTTTATATGATCGTTATTGATATAATCAACTAAATTTCGGTCATTGTGAGTTTCATCACGTACATACATAGCAATCTAAAAGCCATTTGGATATCGGAATATTTTGACAAACTCACCTTACTATAAAACTCATTTGATGATGCGACGTTATCAGCGATAACTTTAGCGATAGCTGTGCTCCAGGCACCACATCCCAAAACAACAACCTGCTTCATCGGCACGGCAAAAAAGGTTCGTTAAAATCCGCCCGCCGTTTCGTTCGAACGTCCTTGAACGACCTGATATGAGGCGGCCATTTCGTAAAGCAATCGCTCTGGGTGACTAAGTCAAGTCACGGGTTCCCGTGCGCATGTTGTCGAGGATTTCGAATGTCGCTATTTATCAGCTGTTAACAGCATTTTTTCTCGTCACACGTCAATTTTCGTAGTGTTTGTGCTTATTACATAGCTTTATTTTCAGTTCATTAGCAGTTTGACGAATTTGTTGCTCACAACATGAATGAAAGTTTAGTCAGCCTAATGTGGTTGGTTGTAGCAATGCGAACTCAAGCAAGTGAAAATCAGCATTTACTTAAGTATGTACGCCTGTTAATCTTAATGGAGCATAGGCCACCGACCAGCATTCTCTAACCCACTCTGTCCTGGGCCTACTTTTCTAGTTCCATCCAATTCTTTTTCGTTTTTCTCATGTCTCTCTCCGTTTCACGGCGTAATGGGTTTTTCGGTTTTCCTTTCCTCATTCGGCCTTGAGGATTCTACATGAGGGCTTCTCTTGTGACGCAGTTGGGTACTTTCTTTAATGTGTGTCGTGTCCATTTCCAGCGCTTCTTTCTGATTTCTTCCTCGGCTGAGATCTGGTTTGTTCTCTTTGCCTGTAGTCCCTCCTGGGTCTACTGCCGGTCATAAGCTCGGATAAAGGAGGAGGGTTGGGCATGGTGTTAGCGACCCCATCCCGCAGAAAGCTAACTCGCTAAAAAAACGTTAACCAGAAAATCGGCATTTATCAAGTCAAAAATAGACCATGGTCAAATTTTCAAGCGAATTTAAGCTCTTAAACTTTTCGCATTGACTCACTTCCCACTAAATATGGTGGCGATGAACATGGATGTTGGTAATTGTTTATAAGATCAAGGTTCAAGTAATTAGGCGTTAATCTATTTTACAATATTATACAACTTGCTAATATACAACCAAAAACAACTATATCCATTACAAATATTGTCGTTTCTGGCTGGACTGTCATTTTATTATGTAACATATCCGAGGAAGAAAAATCATGTGAGTAATAATTGAAGTTGATAGCATATACGGGAACTGTGTATAACGATACTGAAAGTGCTACATTAATTAGTCACATATTCTTCATAAGTAAAGCGATGTGTGATTCTTTTGAGCATGGTGTAGGGCCAGTGAGATGTCATTAAGTCCTAGCCAAATCATCCGGCAGTTGGGCCACTGAATACCAAATCGATCATCGATCCCTTTCAAGGTCAATGACGGCCAACATGCATTATTTAATCGAAAACCATGGACTGGCCCATGAGGTGGTTGTCTTACTATCACCTGTATCTACTTTAACTAATATATTTCTGTTATAATGTCCTTTGTGTTATAGTCTTCAATGCATCTATAGTACCTTGATACGTCAATGGGGTAATTCATGTAAGTTGCTGACCACTAGGCGTGACTTCGACGTTAGCTGGTTCGTCACACCATTCCCGTCTTACTTCAGTAGGTCCTCAATCATTCAAAATAGATCATCATCGTTGGTAATCTTAAATGTTAACAAACCCATTTCGTACTTAATACTAATTTATGATGCATTTGTTATAGGATTAACGGATGAATTTCTGTAAACAGAACCCACAGTCACTAGTCAAATAATAAACAAATTTCTGATGCATATTGACGAATAATATATATAAATAGTGCATACCAGTGATGTCATTATTGTATGTAAACAGTGGAATGATAATTTTATTATGAAAGATGTTATTGGATTTTTCTCAGATTTCATATTGCGAATTGAAATTTTCCAGTCCGTTTATTTGGTACCTGCAGTTTCTTGGTTAATACCATATGAGTAGGTGAAATTCTATGATGGAGTTATAACTTGTGACCTGAATGCCCGGTTAATGTATAACGTAATAATACCACCAATCAGAGAGCAGTGAATTATCGATCGGACCAAGGATGCGTAAAACACGTGCGAGCAGACTAGGGTTCTAATTGGTCCTGCTTTCCGTCCAGCCCAGCCAGTTAAGTCCAGAACACCAATCTAAGCATCTGCAATATGAATCATGTATTTCAAACATGCTCGGTTTATATACCAATCGAACAGATCACATGGTACTATAAAATAGAAAATAACGTTTGCACAATATTTGGCCAAATGTGGCTGTGAATGTGGGAGGTAGTGATTAATATACAGGGCATAATTCAAGAATGGTAAAACGTATAATAATGGTTCATGGGTCAAAATAAAGCTTATAATAAGAGAAATATGAATATGAATAGTTTAGTTATTTAACAATTATACGATAAAAATATACGCATAGTATTGGTCCATAAATGGATCCCAAAAAGTTATCATTCATTATGCTTATCGGGACCTAACACACCTCCCCTTTTCTTGAAGATCCGGAGTTGATACCCGGTTTTAAATTTTCTGGGTTCGTTCTCCCTCACGAAGCAGGTTCGATCCTGATATTCACAAGTTGCAATTAATTTGAATTTATTTGAAACATTCTTGTCGCACTGAACAGAGAATCGACCGAAAGTGACTAAATGGTGATGCTGAATGATGCTTGATATGACGTAATCGAAGTTTGATTCTTCTGAGATATTGTGACCAAAATATTGGGAACATCACTAATAGATAGTGGGGCTCTTTGATAATCAGCGTCCATCAGAACTGCATCAGGTTCTTGATTATCATTTGATTCATCTGACATATTTTTTGGTAAAAGACGATCTTGATAATTAGATTCGTCAGAATGATGAAATCCATTTGAAGCAGCTACATTCAGTGTACTTCTCGATTTGGTGGTTACTGAAACAACTTCATAAACATTTAACAGGGGATCCTTTTTCGAGCTGGATAAGTCACTGTGTGTACATGCTGTTTCGGGGATAGTGGAGTTTGAATACATTATCGGGCATTTTTCTGAAACGAAGAGTACTGAACCACTGAGCGGATCTTGAGTGACCATACTCAGTCTTGTTAGTATTTTGAATTATAGACCATCTCGGTTTCAATACTACTTTGATAGTAAACTTAATCCTGAAAAGGTGAGTTTGTCGTGATGTGACGGCCTAATCTGTAAGATCTTACATGGAAGTCACATCACTGTCCACACTGACTGATCATATCGTAACAAATAACAATATAATACTTCGCACTTCTGAAGAACACATTTGTGACGGGAATAGAGTGCAATATTTTATGTAAATAGTGATAAGTTACACATAATGACCACGTCTGAAAGGCTGAGCCGTGTCATCCGGTTGTATGGATGTTTCGACGTCCACCATTTCCGAACTTCTCTAAATGTCCAATGTTGAATTTACATCTTTTTAGTAAGTATATGTTTGGCTTTGAAAACCGTGTGGATAAGAAACAATGCCACTACAATTATCCATCTGAATACACTGTCGTTGTTAAGAGACTTATATATATATATATATATATATATATATATATAACGCAACATTCTAGTGAAATATCCAAATCGATGGATTACCACAAGTAACGAAACAGGTACTTAAAGAGAGAACACTTAGTTGTTTGAAATTTCCATAATTAATTACCCGTTATGATTATTGGTACATCTCCCTATGAAATTAAGGAGACGAGAATAGTTGTTGGGAAAAATTTTATTGATGCATCATTACTACTGTTACAGGTAGAGCAATATTTGATGCAGAAAAACAAGTTTAATAAGTAGCTATGTTAAAAATACTACAAGGAACGTCATATAACAAACGGCTCTTGACACATCTTCACACTTTGTTGTATTCCAATCCATGGTTTTTATCGTGAAGAATACTACACAAAGACAAGCGTTAAAGAAACTGCAGACTTATCTACTTATTGATGATCATTAAGTAAAAATTGGCTTCGTCCAATCTGTACATACTGTTTACCTCGTCTAGGTAATGAAATTGTTGTCATAATGGAAGTTGTGAATGTTATTTATCTTCTTTCGACTGCGACGATGATTGAATTTACCTGTAAGAGATCGTTTTCATATGTGTAACGGAAAGAGAACGATGAAAATCCCTTCACAGCCTTTTTTGTTTGACAGTATTTTCATTTATTTGTTTCTTCTCCCTGTCATATATTTTAACCTTTGTTCAGATCTCGTTTGAGCTTTTATTATGTGATTTTGATTAAAAACTTATCTTTTTGTTACCTAATTTTTTATTGCATATTGCCGGACTATTGACAGTGAGGTCGTGTTTGACTAAGCTCAAGGTCACGTCGTGCTTCAGTATGACTGTTAACCTTTTGAATGTCTACTTGGGAGGATTTCTGGAATCCTTGCAGATAGATATTTGATCCCGTTTGTTGGGAATATATTTGTTGATTCTGAGGTATCAAATCCTTTGGTATTGACTGTTTCTTTTATTGTTTAGCGCACTACTTTGTGTTAGAGAAACTTCTGACTGTATAGCACAGGCTGTACCGTTTGAGGTATTTTGATATAATTTAATACGAGTGTCTCAAAACGCTTAGTGGTCTATACATAAGAGAGTAGTCTGGCCTATTCGAATACGTTTTGGTTCTTCAGTCCTGCGTTCAAACCGAATACTGGTAGTTCGGTAGTTACAATATGTATACCAGTAGCATATGACGACAAGGACACCGCCATGTCCCAGTTTATCCACGATCCAGGTTACATCTGCTCCTAATTCTTTTCGCCTCCAGGCGAACAGACTTGAATGCCCACGACCAAAATTAACCATTATTACCAAGTGAAATAACGAATATATACAAAGTAGAACTGATCACAAAGCAGTTTAATTTCAGCGTGAATGTCATGAGAATGAGTAGTCTGAGAGGGGTAAAAACTATCCCACCCTACGTTTTGGAGTTTCTTAAGCAAACTATAACAACTGGTGTACAACCAATTTCGATTATCGTTAATTTTGGTTAAGCCCTTATGTTAACTTACTGAACAGAAAATGTTATTTGAACAGCAACAACTCGAATATTTCTTTTTACCGTTATGAACACTAGGTTACATGACAGACTCTAACTAAAATATTGATGACTTAAGTATCACTCGTTGATTCATCCTCCTCCCCACGTACGTATGTACTCAAATCCTATTATTAGTCCTTGCTTTGCTTTGCTGAGCCTTCATGTAATTGTACTATAAATTTGCCTGTATAGTCGCATGTATGTGCTTATCCGCCTCTCCACTTCAAATACGTCCGATGAGCTTATACGTTTGTGATCTGTGCCTTCATCTACTAAACTGTAGTTGCCACTTTTCAATACCTACTGATTTTAAACACCGTTGTGATTTATATTATAACGGTTATCGAGGTGATCGATTAACGAAGCAAAGCCACTACAACACTACCGAATTCAGTCTAGCTTCCGAAATGCCTGTTCGGTATTATACGTTGAGATGCCTCGCTTAGGTCGAATAAGATTTTTCTTGAGCATGAAGCACTAAAAACAGCACTGGGCAATCATTAAAAATCAGATATTCATCGCAACAATAGTTTATTGGCTGAAGAAAGTACTATTAAAACTCAATACTTACAAGGTTTTTGATATTTCACCTAAATCCTTGAGGGAAACAGAGATCCAAATTAAGTTTTTCTTACTTTTGTTACGTCGTTTTCTGGACCTTATTAAGTCTTTAACAAAGACGGTGAGGTTCAGTAAAGAAATCGGTATCCCAGATCAAGTTCTGAGGCAACAATCGAGCCAAAGTGTGCAATGCAAGACGAAGAGGGCTAAATTCATGTTCTTCGCAATGATTTTGTAGTTTTGCTGCGGCTAAAGACTACTAGCTATAGGAACACTTGATATTCGTGCAACCCAACAAGCTTACAGCAACTGAATTTCGAAATGTCGCCTTATATTGGGCCTTCAAGGTAGTTGAAACAATATGGCGGACAACTTTGAGCAAACCTGACTTCCTTACCGTGCCGAGGATTCGCTTGGTGTCCGTTGGAAAGCTAAAATAATTCATTAGTCTAACCCGTAACCCATTGTATTACAATAGAAGTAAAGATAGACGAAGGTTCACATAACTTTTTCATGTATGTCAAGGAAAAAGAACGTTACATTAATATATAATATCTTTGTCACGGGCTTGTATAAACTGATTGATTTATTTGTCCACGCTCCTAGTTGTTTCGGTATAATTCCACGTATTTGACAATGGTAATGAGTGGTAGTCTAGCCACTCAACTGCATTAATTCTAATCAATGTGGTAGTTTCCTGTGGATTCAAATATTCTGTAGTTCGAGTGAGTGAGTTTGTCTCAGGACAGTAACGTTTTTGTATACCGTCGGCTGACATTTTTCTGGCAGGACGTTGGTTGATTTTTATATGGAGAATAATGAAGTGAAAATTCAAATGCTAAAGTATGATTGTTTCAATAATAACAAATAACGTGATTGTTTGGTAATGTTTAGGAAGACGAAATTGAAAGAATGGGTAGGGAAACCGGATGGATAACAAGGGAGTTGAGAGAAATTTAACGATACGGGACATTGACAACAGCAGGTTAATCATGAGACATTCATCGGGCACAAGTGATCCATAAGGGGCGTGCATGGGTGTTTGCTCTTTGATGAGCAATCCTCAAGAGTTGCCTCTAAGAGTGTGGTGGCGATGTCCAGGCGGGATGGTCGTGTTATGGTGACTTCACGTAATAAATAGGTTGTATGCCATTATCAGATCATCATTTGATTTCCAAAAGCTTAAAGAGAGTGGTACCAGGTTCAGGAGTCTGTCCTCATAAGGTTTATGTTTTAGCCCTATCACTCACTTCGTTGTCCGTATCTGTACTTGGTCTAAGAGCTTTTTGTCTCTTTTGAAGATAGAAATAGCAACTACAATGTAAACCTGAAGGTGCCGTCGTGCATACATCTTGAGAAGAGCTGGGAACATTTCTGGGACGATTGCTACAAGTTGTTTTTGCATACATTGAAGGGTTGTATTTTACTTGGCTCCATCCCTTAGTTAGTTCCAGTTGATGTCCAAGCTCTGAGTGACTACCGGTCATAGACCACGCTATAGGGAAATAATTACTATGAAGGTTGTAATCCCAAACGTACCATCCACCATTCAGTCGTAATCATATCGTGTACTAATACACAAAAAACTTAAGTCATTAGGGATTGTATTTTGATGTTGATAATCAATGTCTAGTTTTTTAGATGCATTCAGCGTGATTCCAATGGATTCGACGAAAGATGTTGGGTTCAGCTGATGAAACTGACGTTTTTTATGTGAATAAGTGATTGTCAAGTTGATTATATATTGTAATATTCTACTTTTTGCGCACACGCATTGGTAATTCTTCTTAAACGTGAATGTATTTGTGATTTGGAGGAAGACAAAATAAATTCTGACCTCCCAAGGAAGCCTTACTAGGAAAATGACTAGATTAATAGAAACACTTTTTAACACCGATATATTCTTAATGCAAACGATAAACAGCGAATACATGTTACGTCCAAGTTTTCGCTCCTTCCCGTCATTAAAGTACGGTATATCGACTTATTTGCAATTTACGAACCCAAATTAACAACAGAACCAAACTCCAGTTTAAATACCAATGTTTATTCGCAATTTATAAATAGTCGACCCAAATGTCGTTTTAACAACAATAATCATAACAATTACAAACAGACCTTCAATTTTTTAGGTTCCCGGAGCAAAACTCCCAAGTACCAAACCAAAGACAAAAGGAACCAAAATGCCCGAAAATATTGATATAAACAAACAAGTTCATAAGCTGAGTAAAACAAATTCATCCAAAAAACAGTAAAACTATGAATATACAATATAAAGTTTGTATTCAGCAAATGTCTTTAGTTCTCCCGTAACATACATTCAAAAAGTACTTTCTGAGTGATTCCACATCACACTCATCACCAAAATAAAAACTAAAGAAGGTCAAAAAACGTGGTTCTTTCCCATCGCCACGAATAGACGACACATTAAATGCACGGGCTGTTTCAAAGTGATAATCATTAGAACCGATCCTAAAGCTGCAATATGTTTATACAGTTTTAGAGATCACGAAGAGCCTGAGAGACAACAAATACATGGTCCTCGAAGCTGAACGCAAGATAATCGAAAAAATTCACAATCAACACTTACCGCGACGAAAAGGCAAGCAATGGTGATTATGGTTATCACATATTCATGAATGTTATTAGGCTAACTGTGGACACCGCGCATGAAAATTCTATGTTATAATAGTCATGTTCCCAGCCGTCGTTCCACAAGTCATGTCTCAACTTTTAAATTTTTCTGCCAAGTTTTCTTCATTTGTTAGACTACTCATTAACGTGCATATTTACCTTGCTTGTGCATCCACCAAATCACTTTAACTCAATGACATTGGAATTGAACAATTATTTGAACCGCCCTAAACAGTTCACAACAAACCCATCATAGCCGTTATTGCTATTTGTATTTGAGTTTATAAAAGGGTTATCATATTGGTTGTCTATGATAATTAGAAGTAATTGAATTGTAGTATGAACTAAGAATCCCAGGGATAACGCAATTAAATCAAGAAGTACTACACAAGCACTAACGAATGTACTGTATTTAGAATTCGAAATCAAACATTCAACAAGTGCAAATGAGTTATTAGTTCATTAAAACACCACATCCGCCACAGCTTAAATTAGAGTCTAAGTGTCTGTAATCAATTGTACGTCTTCTCCTCAAGTTCATGCTGTATCTGTCCGACAATGTATTCGATAAAGACTCTGTATTATCTAGAATGCACTCATTAGTATTAGAATTAACAACTGAAATCGAAACAGACTCACCTGGTTGCTGCAATTGTATTTGATCAACATGTCGATTGTGTGTACTTAAGTCATTGATATCTAGAAGTCGCAAGATAGATTTCCCGACATTCTTCAGAACAATCCCCGTGGATGGTGGAAGATCATTGCCACGATAATACGTAACTTCTGCAGACTCCAAACATCTCATATTCGACCGAAGAGTTCTTCCTTTTAATAGTTTTGATGGAGTCTCTTTCGTCACCGAATTTCTGGCATTTCTATATTGCAGTAGAAAGGTATCTACTCCCCTCTCCAGCTCATTAAATGTTGAGGCAGCAATAGAATCTGTAGTGACCTATTTTTGTCTACAGAACGCGATTGGTTCAATGAAAACAATTATTATTATAACCAATTGTACCAGTGACTGTTTTACTGTGCTCGTTTGTTTAACTGTGCTAATGACAGCCATTATACTTACTCTCCCGTTGACTTTGAACTTGTACGAATCCGGTTACGCTTAATAACCACGCTTGTACTCCTTTGGCACGATCTCGGTATTCTTTCGATACCACGAGATCGCCAACAAATACATCTCGACTACAGCCAACATCTGCCTTCTGATTTTTGGCCTACCGGAATCTTATTGGTCTATTGGCACGTAGCCTGGTAGCGGTGTTCATAGTCAAGCTCAACTCGACACCACGCTACAAATCAAAGGCAGTTTTTAACGTCCTGACAAAATTTTCTGCCTGACCATTGGAACACGGATGTCTGGGAGCAGTAAACAGATGTTTGCACCCTATACCATTTATACAGCTAGTGACTTCATCTGCAGCAAAATGAGGGCCGTTATCAGTCACTAACACCATTGGAACCCCTTCTCGACTAAACACCTTTCTTAATGCTTGAATTGTGAAGTCAGAATTCGGTGAAGTTGTGAAGAAAACTTCAGGCCACTTTGAAAAAGAATCAATAACTACAAGCGCATAGTATTTGCCAAGAAACGGACCACAATAGTCTGCATGAATTCTCTGCCAGGCCTCAGTCGATACTGGCCATGGAGTCCACTTCGAATGCTGATTTTTCAGCTTATGACACTTTTCACAATTGTTTGCTGTACGACCAATATCTGCATTTATCTCTGGCCACCAACATGTGAGCCTCGCCAATGACTTCATTTTTTCAACACCTAGATGTCCACTATGAAGATCTTCTAGGACAGATTTACGCAATGAAGGAGGAATAACAACACGATCATTTAAACACAAAATACCATCAGGAGTAGTAGATAGCTCATCCCGCTTTGAAAAATAGATAGGAAATCTACGTTTCAAATTAGCATTCCAACCTTTCCGTATAGCATTAATTATACATCCAAAGTATTTACGAGTTTCTCTAATGAGATCTGGACGTTTCACTGGTAAAGGTTGCACTAACAAACAGTCTGAAGTATTTACAGGTTTATCTTGTAATGACTGTCGAGAAATGTAGTCAACATGTTGAATTTGTTTGGCACTCCTATGCTGAACCGTATAGTCATAGGCACTCAAAGCAATACTCCATCGTTGAACCATAGCAGCTGAGGAACGTGCTAAGGATTTTTCAGGATGATAAATAAACTTTAAAGCCTCATGATCAGTAACAATAGTGAATTTCTTTCCGAATGAATATTTATGAAGTCTTTTAACAGCCCAAAACACAGCTAATACTTCTCGCTGAGTCTGTGAATAACCTTGTTCAGTAACAGTAAGTTTGCGTGAAACACAAATAACTGGTCTACCCTCCTGTTCCATAACTGCGCCAATACCCACAGGTGATGAATCAGTGATAAGTACAGACTGTACACTAGGGGAGTAAGTTCGAAGAACAGCATCACTTTGAAGAAACTTTAGTAGACTACGTAAGCATGACTCTTGTTCCTCACCCCATTTAAATGAATTGGATGTCAAAATATTAAATAAACAATTTGCACGACAAGAAAAATTAGGAATAAAACGGGAATAGTATTGAAGAGCACCCACTAGTGAACGTAGTTCCGTAAGATTTTTTGGAGACGGTGCATTTGTCAGTGGAGCTAGTCGTTTCACATCTGGTCTAAAACCATTACCATCAACTAGGTATCCAAGACATTCGAAATTAGATACACAAAATGAACACTTATTTGGATTCACTGTAATATTCTTCTCAATTAAACGACGCAAAAAAGCAATAAGTCTCTGGTTATGAAATACCTTATCAGAACCATGGACGATGAGATCATCTTGATAAACTTCAACGCCCTCAAGATCACTAACTTCACTATTCATGACTTCCTGAAATATAGCTGGAGAACAACTTAGACCAAATGGAAGGAAATTGTATTTGAACAGACCAAAAGGAGTATTAATTGTCGTCAAAAGAGATGAAGATTGATCTAAAGGGATTTGGAGATAAGCATCTTTTAGGTCAACTTTAGAGAACACTTTAGAACCATGAAGTCGATTTAGAATATCTTCAGCCTCTACCGTCGTGCATGTTTGCTTCAACAAACGGGAATTCAGTGTTAATCTATAATCACCACATATTCTAGGGGTTTTGCCATCCGACTTCAGTGGCGTAACAATAGGAGTACCCCATGCTGAGGACTGGATCGGTTCAATTATGCCTTTCGCACACATATCGTTTAATGTTTTATGTACTGCCTCTCGAAGACCATAAGGAATTATTCGTCTTTTAAGAAAGACTGGTTCACCCTGTACTTGAAGTTTCATAGGCTGAATCTTCATACCTCCACTGCACTTAGCACACGTGGCTATCAAATCTTTAAGTAAAGCATCATTATTTTCTTTAGAAACTAGGAAAGATAGCTCCACTTTAGGCTTTTTCAAATTCCTTAAGCCCAGTATTGATAGTCCTGTTTCGCTAACTAAAAATTCACAAGGTATGTACGAAGAATTATCATCTCTTATAAGCAACTCACAACATCCTCGTATAGGCAGTCTGTGTCCAGTAATCCCCAATATTGATACCTCAGTGGGTCGTACCACAACGTTAGGATCTAAAGATTTCAAGTTCTTGAATGAAATAATGGACTCTATACTGCCTGTGTCAACAATAAAGTCATGACATGAACCAAGCGATGTATATAATCGCTTTGGAATATGAGTATTACCTTACGAAATGCACATGAATTACGAGAATGAATTTTTCCACATGATAAACATTTGCCAAACTTGGTCTCACCTTTGTGATTTCCTTTGTAATTCCTTGTTGAGATATCTTTCATATTTACACGAGAATAGGAACCACTGTTAAACGAACGCAATTTTGATTGACCCTGAGATTGTATTTCATCATGACGACTAAGCAAAGTATTAGGAATATTCATCGACTGGATATCAAGTTCATTCACTGCCTCGTAGTTAATACACGCAGTTCTAGCATCTTGAAAGGAACAGTTCGGCATTCTTAACAGCTCTCTTTCCAAACCCGGCAAGTTAATTCCTGCAATTAATCGACCTCTCAGTTGCACATGAAGTTGATCACCAAAATTACATTTGGCAGCTTGTTTCTGCAATTCAAGGATGAAATTCTTAACCATTTGGTCATTTTGACGAGTCATCTTATGAAATTTTGCCCTTTCACGGCATTAAAAACTAGTGCACTTTACATGATTTAATAATAACTCCTTAATAGTTGCATAAGGAAGTGAGATAGGTTTTTCTGGATATGCCAAATTTTCAATAAGCTGTATGCTTCTTTTCCGATGAATGTCAGGAAATGTGCCACAATTTTATCACCTTTAACATCCTTCTTGGTCATGCTCCAAATTTCAAACCTGTCCAAATAATCCTCAAAAGCTTCAGAAGTTGAATGAATATCTAACTGTTCCATCGCAGGCTCCATCGCGACGCCAATATGATAATTAGAAGTAATTGAATTATAGTATGAACTAAGAATCCCAGGGATAACGCAATTAAATCAAGAAGTACTACACAAGCACTAACGAATGTACTGTATTTAGAATTCGAAATCAAACATTCAACAAGTGCAAATGAGTCATTAGTTCATTCAAACATCATATTGCCCCAAAAGACGTTAAACATATTTTAGATAATAAAGTCATCGCATTAATATATTGGTGTACTGCACTGAAATAATAACTAAGTTACCGCATATCCCTCAGCCATCCAAGCGTTCAAAATAAGGACTCTGAAACCCACCACTAAAATTAGCACTGAGTGTAAAATATTTCTGGATCGTAATTTGGAGTGTAAGCAGGCAGCTCGGATCCAACTATGCTACAAACTTCCGATATTCCCGAATCTCCTCAAACAACAGTATCAATTTCCCACTGGCTGATTCCTAATCAACAACATAATTAGTTGTACGATTTTTCGTGCTTACTTTATTTCTATTTCCTTATTTTCTTCCTTAAATTCTACTCAATACTCAGGTTGGAATTCCTTCTCTCCGAGGTTACACTTTTGTTCCTCCCGTTATTCTACTAAAGCTAATGCGATTGGGACTCAACTCATACAGACAGCATACCGACACAAACATTGACTGACTTTATAATTAAAACCGAAAATAGTACTAACATCAAACTTTCTACAATATTGATCGTTTCCCTTTGTATAAGCAAAAAGTACTTATACGGCGCACAGGTTAAACGGTTAACCAACTGTTATTACCATGCATCTCGATGCGACCTGTTAAAATATCTCTATACTAAATAATTCATCATTGTTATGACCCCACCTAACTTGAGGCCTAATCAATGTTCATGTGGATTTTCATTTTGTGTCAAGCATTAAACCGAAAATATTGGAATTATTACACGTATTTCCCAACCAGTTGCTACCGCATTATATTTGATTTATCTTTCAGCCTGTCAGTACCCAGAAGATTTTAATTGTTCTTTTGGTAACCTCCGGCTTGCGACAATCCCATTCGACTTTCCATCGAACCAACGTCACGTTGATTCTGATAGGAGAGTAATGTAGTAGCACTGGGTCTACTCAATGCAGAACACTAGATAACTGGGAAAATTTGCATTCATCATTTAACACGGAGAGGAGTTTGGTAATGGTAAACGCGGGAATAATTGATCTGAATGGGATGGTTCAGCTTTGCAAACGTAGTCAATATTTGTACCTCATACCTTTCCACAATAAATATGTTATTTTATCCTCAGCCGAAACGTGTTCTTCAGGAGTACTAATCATCATATTTCTGATTGTCACGTAGAACGAGTCAGTATAGACAGTGATATGACTTTTACATAAGATCTTATAGATTACGTAGTCAAATCATGAAAAATCTACTATTTCGGAATCAGTTCTTTTGTAATATTAACATTGAACCAGATCGTAATTGTGCATTTTTATTTTGATTGCTCGTTATTTCAAATCAAACAATTCGAGGATGTAGTTTTGTACTACTTTTAGAGGTGGGATATCATGACATAGCAATAATTCCAAGTGGTCATTCTAATCACATTGAAACTACTGATCATATTCTATCTATTCTAGATTATCCTTGGTTGAAGCCACATTTTTAAATTTAAAATTCTATCGTTTGTTGTCTAAAAATCATTTTGTTTCAGTTTTGAAGGTATGATCAAAGCCTAGGATTATACTATGGACAAGGAATTGTTATTTCGTGAACATGGGATCTATGATCGTCAAAGTCAAAATGTTCACCCACCCAGCTACCAACTTCACGTTCCACGGATCTCCTTAGCTTTCAATAAGTCAGCGAACTGAATTCATAACTCTCCATGAAGGGTTGTTCAGAGAAATTGCTCCAAGTTAAATTAAAGCACTTAGGATTAGGATGTATATTCTTATACAAGATAACTCCTTGAGCTTTTGAGGATATTAATTTCATGCTGAATGCCACCAGTGAATAACTGCACTAAGTGATTTTGAGCTTTTAGATGTTTTTACTGGGCACCACACTGAATAATTAAGAATAGCAATCTTCTGAGTTTAGGACTGATGATGCATTAAACAAGAACTTATTTAAAGATTAGCTTAGTTTTAAGGACAGCCTTTTTCTGATGACGAAATGAAGGCATTTTTAATATAGTTACTTGTCCATAATTTTGGAAGAAACTTATAAATGAACTGAACATTACGACAAGGATTATTTAAATACTAAGAAACGTATGACATAATTTAGTACTTCTTTGCTACTTATTCATTACTTAAACGACCCTATGTTAATGTGTATATACATAATTAGTAAAGGACTCGTCTTTTGTTTAGATAATTATTTTGATCTCTATGGAAATTACTTTGTCATACCAATTTAAAATTTTTCATTTGTTACTTAAATAATTGTTGGCACAGCTTTATAATTCATTCGTTGTAGAAATGAACCATTGAACACATTGAGGTGACAATACACATTTACATAAAAATACAAATAACAATTGATAATCATAAGTGAAATAAATGTGTGAACTTTTAGTGTATATTTTGAGTTGTGCTACTAATATTTATTAAGCGATAAGACCGTTTACAATATACTGTAAATTACATTAAAGAAAATGATGTCAATTTAATAGTACACAAGTATTTAAAGTCTATAAAAAGCCTCTGATATTATGCTCGAATCGTTTATAAATTTGTTATTTTCAGAATATACTATACAATGTTGTAAATAGTTCAGATTACTTAATTACTTAATATAATAATTATATACCACCTATTATTTCAGAATGCATTACAAACTGTTTTCATTAACAAATTTGTGTGATTTTAATGAAAGAACAAATAACTAGATCAAATAATTATGAAGGTCTGTGTCGTCCCGTTATTTATATTTAGAACTGCAAATCACCGTGATCAAGTCATTTATCCACAAGATTTTTAAGTTGGATATTGGCTATCAACGGAATCCAGGAGATGAGTATCTTCTTCAGGATGTACCTGGATCTCGGTGTTGATGGTAACATGAAGATCCAAGATTAATCAGTTACTGTCCGTAATGTCAACAGTAAGAAAATACAGACCCTGAAAAACAAAAGTTTAAACCATTTTCTACAAGCTTGTGGTTATCTGGACTCAGTAGATAACGCGTTGGCGACGCAAAGTGCTATGTTCGGGTCTCCGTTTTAGTATTAATAATGGAATGTAGGCATTTTTAGCTGACGTGTTTCAAATTAAATGACGCCTTATAACTTGAGTACACTGCTAGCCATTACTTAGTAATCAAGTTAACAGCTACTATAAACTTTGTAGCACACGTTATACAATAGCAAGGAATATCATTGTCATCATAAAAAGAAACAAATATTACAATAAATACTCTGAGGTTTGAATCACTAAAATAAGGTACCCTTACAAATATACAACAGCAGCGTGGAAAGCGTTGTAGGCATAAATAGAAAGTACAACTAAGTCCACCTAAATTTACAGTTCGGAAATGTTACAGCTGCGAGGTAGTTGAATTGGCTGATACTGAAATCACAAACTGGCTGCAGATTTGTTTCACCCTACAAAACACGTTAACGATAGTTATAATGAGATATAACTAATACGAGACTCTTGAATTCGTTAAATGCTCCGCATACGTAGAAAACGAAGACGATAGATAAGAATTTATTTGACATCCAAAATAAATCGAAGTGAATTTTTAAGTGTTCTACACGTGAACTGCAATCAAGTAAGTCTTTGTTCATGATAGCCAAAGCATTCACGGTCACTATACAATCATTAAGACAATTGGTTCGCTGGAATTATTCAGATTATTTAGCAATATACATCAAAAGTCTGAATAAGAATAACTCTTAACACTCTGACCAATAGGTCAAAACCTTGATAACGTGACTTGCTTGAAGTCGAAAGATTAACCTCAATTCGGTAAGCTAGTTTAGTCTCTTAGTTAAAAATAGAGTCTATATATAAATCACCGTTTGACGATATACGCTTGCTTCTAAGATAACTTTTCGATAAAATTCAGTCCAGTGAAACCAAATAACCTAAATAGTTGAATTGAAATAATTTTTTAAATATGAAACACCTTATCTCGGACCACAAATCAATATTTATTGGAGTTGCGAAATTCCTTTCAGTAAATAATATAGTTAGTATAATTTCTTAATCTGTAGTTAGATAAATGAGTATTTTTGTTTGTTGGATTATCCACGAAAATGCAGTTCTCGAAGAACAAAATGTAAAAACGACACACTTTTTATACAAATGTATTTTTTTTGGAATGTAATATATGAGTCATATCAGTTGATACAATTAAATAATAAGCTCACACAAGATATTTAAGCATTTAATGCAGTTTATAAAGAAGACTATACGCAATATTGTTTTCTCACATAACAAATATCAAGGTTTTTCTAGTTCATTTTCATCATTAACTGGAGTCAGTTAAGGAAACAATGAAATAAATTACTATACAACTCACGTCCCAAGGATGGTGAGTATAGATGGCTTGACCATAACTGCTATGTTAAATTGTGGATCCAGTTTGCATATCAGAATGATCTAATCAAACTACAATGGACCACAACATCAATTACAAAAATTTCTACCACACCAAAGTAATCAGTACGAAAGTGGCAAAATAAAAAACAACACGTGGGCCGAAGGCGAAATCAAACTGTTCTGCAGTGCGATGGCAGGCAGTAACATGTTTCACTCATAAGTCAGTATCTGCCTTCTCACAATTGAAAGAACGAGTTAAAGGACGGAGGTTCAGGAAATACCATAATTCCTTTTTCAACACGGACTTCCATCGCCAGGAGTAAGAACTTAAAAGTACGGAGCTAACGCAACAAGGACCACTTGGAAAAAGTGTGACTGGCCTCGAGTAGTTATCCTTTGATCTCTACAGATACCATTTATTGTCCGAAAGACTATTTACTAAACAAATTTTCTTTATAGGTACCTCAAGAAGTATTCTTCCGCATTGTCAGTCAGTCGCAAGGTGTACGTATGTACATTAGTTCAAATTGCCATACCCCATAAGCAGAGCAAGATGAAATTGTCAGGCCAAATCCGTAATTTACGTGACCGAGACGCAAGGATCGCCCACACACCTCTAATAGCAAGCAAGTTCACCTCGTTCATGATGCACCAGAGTCAAAGGAAGTATTTGGTTTAAATCTAACTATGTACAACATGTCATTGATGAATTATTTCATGATTTAAATATATCCTAGTTAAGTTTCTGGAATTCGTACTTATCAGCAATTGGAAACGTATTGATGCTGAACACATTTTCAACCCTTCAGCTAACCTTTCATTTGAACACTGCTAGAAGGTATTGAATGAAAGTGAGATTCTTTTTCTCATTACACACCTATCACTAAACATAACAGAAATTTTCGTGAGTTGCTGAGTCGAGAATGTTGTATTAGTAAATACAATAATTTCAGTAGTTCAACAAAAATATATTACTTATCTAATGGTATGTAGCACAGCCAAATAAATTAAACAGAACGGACGGATGGTGGTGGGAAACAATAATGTGAAAAAGGAATATATATATATATATATATATATATATATATGAGAAAGACGTTGAATGAGTATTAGAAAGACAGGGAAGAAGGACAAGAAAAACAATAGCAATAGTTTCGCCTTGGTAGGCAAGATGAATACACACACCCAAAGACGGATGAATGAGTGAGGAGGATAACGAAACTGAGAAAAAAAACTTTTCATGAAATCAGAAAAGGAATGTGCAGATCTGATTACACTGGTAATGCAAAAAAAGAATGAGCCTTCTACACATTAATAATAATAATAATAATAATAATAATAATAATAATAATAATAATAATAATAATAATAGTCGTTTCACATTTTCATGTCGACATATTCATTTACAAAAAAGGCACAAAAGCAACAGAATAAGCGCAATGAAACATGAACAGTGTGTGTTGATGATAACTGTATGGTAACACGAACAATTAAGTGATGTTATCGAGTAATTTGCTATGTACCTTCAAGAAATGTATTTGACAATCACTTCATTCAATAACCGAAAGACTGAAACTGTGATATGGACATGAAAAATATACGCGTATATGTCTGTTCATTTATTTGTATGTTTATATTAGAGATAAATAACCAAGAAAATGTACGAATGATGATTTAATTTATTGGCTCTGGATCATAATTATCTTCTGCATATTTATCGTTCAATGGTACATAGATAGGATTCATAAAACCAATTGAAGCAGCGGTACGACTTAAGTTTAAAGCTGACAGTGTAAATTTATCATTTGATTTAGTTGAAAGAACCATATTATTACCATTACTACTATTCAACTTTCTTGGTCCACTAGTTTGCAATGAAATGAGATTATCATTATTATGAACATCAGATCGTTTAATTGGCGGCTCAGATGACAGAAAACTATCAGGAATGTCATCAGTTGTCGACGACGATTCGGCTTCGTTGATATTATTATGATTATTGTTCACGATATCGGTGGTACTGGTTGTGCTGCCAAGATATAATGTTGTTTTACGTTTACGTGATGTACGATACCTGTCGAATGGCTGATAACGTCGTCGAATTTTAATACATTTGTGAATACCGATACGTCGAAACAGGTAGACACTGAATATACAACATAAAGTAATGAATATAAACAGCATGATTCCGCTAGACCAATGGATAGATTGTCCAGCTGTGGGAACTGAATGTAGGCACTGAATTAGAGAACAATTCTATTTCAAAAGTGGAAAAATGGAAACATGAAGTAGATATTTGAACTGCTCAAATTCACTTACTCAAATTTACAGTGTAATCAAATTATGAGTTCACATCACAGACCGATCTTAGTTAGGCGACTACTGAAAACTAGAAAGAAGTGGACAACTGTCGTGTTGTATTATGAAACCCATTAGGAATGCACATTCACGACCCGACTGCGGATCGAACAAATGACTTTCAGGTCTCGCGTTGATATTTAGAGTGGTTAGACAACATTCAATGACTTACATATTTAACTTCAGTCAATCTGTGATACTATGCAACTGACGGCATCACACCCAATATAATTGGATTACACTGGTCACGGTTTCACATTAAAACTTCAGAAACTACTTTTCGAAATTATTCACTAGTGAGAGTATAATTATTATTAGTTTAATTTTTTGTGGAGATTATTGAATTTTATAGTTTATGAGTTAATTAAGTAAGCAAAGAAAAGTAGTTTGTGAGAAATCAACAAAATGATCAACAGGATAACCTAATGTTCGGAAGATGATGCCTATTGCGACATAGCAATGATAATGTTTAGTTGAGTAATAATGCCAATCAATGATATGACCAATTTAAAATTCGAAACCGAAGGTCCTAGATTCAAGTCCCGTGTGAGTGATCGTGCATGTGTACTGTGAGACATTTCATGCTGGAACGAGACAGCCGTCCAGTGCTTCCAGGTTTTTGATGGTTGTCTAGCATTGATCTATTCATGGTTTTAATAAAAACTCAAATACATTTATTGATGGGTTTTCATCACCTTCGACAATATAACAAAATAACAAGCTATAAATGGATAAAATTACAGGAACCAACGCTTCTATCACGCCCATCTAGAGGTTTGAGTCGATCAGTCAGTCACCAATTCAGTGACGAAGTTTACTGTCTCATGAACAAAAATGAGCATCACGATGATGAATTAATTCTAGTGAAATACTAATGTATTTACTATCAAACTGTAATTATCTACTTATCTGTAAAGGGATTGTTCCATTGAAGTTTAGATGATAAACTACGTCCACAGTTAAAACATATAAATACAAATTATTAATATTATTACTATTATCACATTCATACAGTAAATTATTAATAATTGAATTTAAAAAATATGTAACAAAATGTGTAGGTGTTTATTTTACTAGAAGGTGAAATTACTTTCAAGAGTAATATTTTCAGACTGAGATCATTTCGCCTGAACACGCATTATATATAACCAACTTATAATATCCATGTATTGTATTGAATAATGTGTATTTTCAATATATCATACATTTGTGTCCTTGGTATATGTTGATTATTTCTATTTTAATATGATTTTCATCATAGACTAATGTCTATTAAAAAACCGACGAAAATGACAAAGCATTGAGAATGAGGAATTCCATTTGATATCTTTACAAGTAATTGAAAGTAAATGTGAACTATAAGGACAAGGCTTAAACGACTACTTAAGTGATCTTGTAGAATTCTTGACCTCATTTAACCAATCGGTAGACAGCAAGTATTAGTGAGCGATATCTAATGTTGGGACTAAGACTTACACTTTAAGATTAGAGTTAGGGGTTAATGATCTATGATTGCGATATACAGTTTAAAATTAAGGATGTTGACCGAAGATTAGGATTAGGAGAAGGTTTTACAACTAGTCCATGTAAACCCTGATCTTAAGTCTGAACTCTAAATTCATTCTAGTCTTAGCGCTAACTTTAAATACCAATTTAAACCCCAACCTTTAGCATCAAACGATTTTTTTGTTACTAAAACGGATCGCCTAGGTTTGACAGACAACATTCCATTGGATACGTGATTTTAAAGTGACTTGTTCGTTCTTATCGGCTAACTATTCTAATAATACAACCCAGGACATTTATGATTTGAAGTGATCTAAGGAATTAATAAAGATACATGCATCAATGAAATAAGATGAACTTAAAGGTAAATCTATTTAATTTAAATTTTATATGAACAACTGAACGTGCATTATTGGGCATTTTAAAAACAACAAGCAAATAGTTATCCGATGCTTTGCGTTTTCTTCAAAAAATATACCAACTGATTCTGATCTGTCGTGAAAACTAACTTTGCTTTTAATTTTTTTTAAAATTTTAACAATGAGGAATATTTACTTTTAAAAATAAAAGTTACTATGTCAAAGGCTTCTTTTGGGTTTTTAGGACTGAGCCAATTCTAACGATCCAGTTTCATTATAGTTAACAGTCTAAGTGGAATGAAATAGAGTGTGCAACCTAACACCAAAACGCAGTCCATGTGAGTCACTCAGACAAGTAACACTATACTGCAGATTGATCGATAGAATTACATCGGGACTAAAAGAACTGGACAAACATGGCAATGACTATTATTCAATGACCAGTTAATTGTAAATATTTTTCTTACAGGAGCTAAATCGCAGCCTGAACATCTCAATAGTAACGTCTTGCACACAGTGAATTCGGGTGATACAAAGGTTCTGATCTCATAGAAAGTAATCCGTCTCCCCAAGATTACAGATGAAGCCCCGATGACGAGTGCGAAGTAATACGAATGATAGGTCAAGCAAGATTATTGGTCGACTACGACCAACTATTTATCAATCCTACTTCACATAGATTTTTATTAAATAAACAAATGAAATTATAACACATCGTATATAATTTAGTTTTTATTATTATCTTGCGTTCATATTAATCATGATTTGATTGCTAATTGTTAACTCATTTGTTAAAAACAGGTAAATGTAATCACGTTTCAGTCATACTTCTACGCGTGACAGAGCTGATGATACCACTGGCGGTCAAATAAATCAAAGTACGTGGATAAAAGAGAATACCGGGTCAATAGTTCGGTGTTCAACTATCCGCAAGATAAAAATTTGAAGTACATAACCCAAATAAAGAAATAATCAATACAGAATATTAAGAAAATAATACATGAGAATTG
Organism: Schistosoma spindalis; assembly: GCA_946903255.1. Lineage (NCBI taxonomy): Eukaryota > Metazoa > Platyhelminthes > Trematoda > Strigeidida > Schistosomatidae > Schistosoma > Schistosoma spindalis. The sequence continues at coordinate 12,273,849 of OX336416.1, read as the reverse complement.
TTGATACCTCAAATATCGGTGGATTTATACTGATATAACAACCGAATTTGGTTGATTGTGTTTTTCCATCGTGTATATGTGAACAATAATTCTCAGCATATGAATAAGTATTACTGCCACCATGAACCATTTCAGCAGAGAGTAAATGATTTCGTATAAAATTGAAATCTAATGACACATCAGTGAAATTATGATCAATTAAATCCCATCTAGAAAATTTTGTTTAACAACAAATCAAAAAGTATTGATAAAAACAATAAGGAAATTAGATAAAAAAAGTTTCTTTCTAAAAATATTGCTTCCAAATCGAAAATGATATGAGATTAAATATATCTTGGTGAGTGAGAAGCTGTCGGTTTTTTACTTTCATACTGCTTCGCAGTGAAAGTCTCTGCCAGGAAAGCTATACTTGTTGCTGCTACGTAGTGAATGTTTCCACAGTACTGACAAGGCGATAGCAAACGTTGAAAGTCGAAACAGCGTTGGTAGAAAAGATTATCCAGAGAGGAGTAAGAAAGCTTTTTTAAAAACCATTGGTATGGATAAACACTAGAATCTAAAGGGAACATACAGCATATGAACCTAATTTAACTGAAGGTCACCCAGAACCATGTGTATCCCTTGAACGTTTGCTCCTGCCTTGTCAATCAGATGATCCCTTAAGAAAAACAGTTGACAACTGATTGATTTCAGCTACTTCAAACTAACCATAAAAATTTCAAATAAATACACGTAATAAAATTAGATGGGAATAAATATTAGTCCACCTGAATAGTGAATAAACAAATTGAAGTCCTACAATTACGATCTAATATCTATATTCGTATAATCCCACAATGGGTCACTACTATGTAGAATATTTGTTTTTTTATGGAATTTCTAAGCTGTCAAGTTGGATTGAAGACAGGAGTCGGATATCTACATTTACTAGTTTACCGATTTGGAAACAATATGTATCATATCCTTATATGAAATCTTTCTTTTATATATTGCCACCATTGACTTAACCACTCCTATGAATCCCGTGTTCATCTTGCCGTGCTAATGAGATATGACAACTTGGACCGATGCATATATGTGCCTGGTCCTACGTTGTAGCTGACTGATTGTAGAGAATGTTATATCAAGCATACAATTTGATAAGTTATCGATAACATGATTATTTTTTTAGTGGTTTCATCTATGTTCTATTTAGTATCTTCAGTTAGGAATTCTGCACTTTCTGAAGTGGCTCTTGATGTAATTGATAGTCTGGGTGAATCCAGACATATTGCTTGCCTATGTTCACACACTATCTCAAGGCCAAACGGTGTGGTGAGCGAGTGTGAACAAAGTGAGCTTCTAAATAAAGCAGTCTATTCACCTAGTCACAGTATATGTTCTTGGTTAGATTAGAGGGATCGATACATATAATTGTGTACAAAAACAAGAACAACCGTTTCTTAGTCTGTCAACTCACAAAAAGTACGAAAGAGTGTGTATGGGTATTTGAATTAGATAAATGCAAAACATAACGGTAGACTTACTTAAGTATTTCCAAAACTACTCTTACCTCTTTGATGGAGAGAGGAATGCGTGTGCAACACAAACTGATGAAGATTCATAGCTTGATCAACACATAACACCATTATTATACAATCATTCTAACGACCCTATACATGAGGCGGCTGTATGTATGCCAGCTACCTTTAACCTCTTACAACTATCCACAACGACTAAGTCAATTGTTGTTGTCTATACTAAGTAGTTGTTTCTAAGATTTCTTAAGTGAAAACAAACCTTATCCATTAATTTCACACAAAACTTGTCAATAAATCAATAAAGATAGAAAGAAACAAAACAAGGCACTTTCACAATTTTAGTAATATAAAAACCGTTAGATTGTAAATATTCATATACATGTTTAGGGAGGTATGAAATGATGGGTGACAAAATGGTATTAATAACGATTTTTATTATTGTCTACAACACCACTTAACGTCTACAGCACAAAATAATATGTTACTGTAAATCAGTCGTGAAAGTACAGGTTCATCTATACAAATGTCCACTTTAGAGTTAATAATACAATTTACCTGCTTGAAATAGGATGAAATGACTAAACAATTAAAGCATTACACTTGAATGCTTTATTTTTTAATTTATTTTAGTGCATTCAAAAAATGCTTACAAAATGTTTGAAACCCATCTTTCAGTTAAAAATTATCTTGTAATAAAATAGCAAAGAGTAATTAAACGAGAAAAATACACTGCAATTATGAAATCGGAGCTCTGTAATTTCAAGAATCATTTGCAACCTATCGCATAAACCAAAAAGAACCGACCGAAAATTCAGTCCTGATTATCAGTAGTGCGATAACTTGAACGCTTACTAATAATGATATAGACATCATATCCAATGAATAAATTAGTAACGATATGGACTCAACAAATTATTGGATAACGAGCTGGAGTTTTAAAGTTCGAATATTAACATGAACAAATGTGGAATGCGGGTAAATTTAAGTACTGAGGCGCCAATAGGAAGAAACGCACGTTCTGGATTTCATTGTTAGCCATAATTCATCAATCATTAGTTGTTATCTTACATAATTCATAGTGCTAATAAAAAAATAGATATGTGAAGTGTCCTCAAATGCCCTGGTACGGCCGAGAGTCAGCTCTCACTCTCAAATGCTCTCACATGGCCACATGCACACAACCAATGCCTTCTCGCGGCAGGGGTGTTGTCTACGAAATTGAGAGGAGGAAAAGCGAATGTCCGGCACTTTAACCGAGTTGGTGGACACGGAGGATTCTCCTAGGGGATTGGCCTCTCTGAGTTGAGGATGTTAGACGACTTTCTGTGTTTGATCATCGTTGTCTTCGAAGGATTGCTGACAACACCATGTCAGTAATGCAGAGGTTCGACATCGTGTGTTCGGGCACAGAGACGATAATGCAATTGGTGTCACCATCTTGAAACACCGACTTCGGTGGCTTGGACATGTACGAATGTCGTCCCAGAGAATTCCGGCGCTTAAAACGGATCCCAAATCAATGGTGCACATGGGCTCCAGTATCCTGAAGGAACAAATGGCGTATAAACCAATCGTTGGTCACCGGCTACCATGGGACTGCATCTTCTTACGATGCTCCACTGCCTTGTGGATCAGACGTTCAGGTCAAAGGCTCGGGGTGTGGCCCCCTAAGAAAACAAGCTGCTTCGGTTTGGACACCCGGGCAGTATCACAGCCCACACACAAATGTGGTGAAATGTTGATATTTATGGAAGATACTTTTCTTGCTTTAATTAACAATCAAACGATTCACATTATCGTTATTATTATTATTATTATTGTTATTACTATTATTATTTACCAAGTCATTTATTCACTCTCTCTTATTTCCACTCTGTCTATCCTTACTTTTCGACTTATACAGTAGCTCGCCTATGATGGAAATTCTGTTCTATCTAAACGTTCTCGAATCACTGCCTGGTTGAAAATTGTATGTTACCACCGAATACGAGTGCTGAAGCAGTTTTTCTGAAACCACGTGCACCATTCAAACTGGCTGCCTTCAACGTTCGCACACTTATGCAGGTCGGACAACAGATAGGGCTGGCTGTGTCTTTGGAAAGTTTTAATATTGACGTTTCTTGTCTGTCCGAGACCCGTATTCAAGACTCTGGTGAAGTACTACAAATTCGCTCTCCATCTGTCACTTCAAAAAGCTTGTTTTATGTGCGTTTATCTGGGGACCCTGTGGCATCTTCGTCTGGTCTTGCTGGCGTTGGTGTCGCACTAAGCGCTAGAGCTGAGACAGCACTAATCGATTGTATCCCCATTAACAGTCGGTTATGTGCTGTTAGATTAGAAAGTCCCATCAAAGTGAGAAGAAATCGATGTATTTTCGTCATATCCGCCTATGCCCCGACAGAGTGCAGCACGGATGCTATCAATGATGAGTTTTACCATTAACTAACAGTTCTTCTACAGAAAGTGCGTTAGACAGATATTGTAGTACTAGCCGGAGACTTGAATGCTCAGGTCGGGCGTCTAGGCACAGAAGAGAGTCGTTTAGGTGGCTGATGGGAACTTTTTGGTCACCAGTCAGATAACGGGAACCGTCTATTGCAACTGTGCGCAGACAACAACCTAGCACTAACTACCGGCACAGTCATTACAGATGTGCCACCTGGCGTCGTCCTTCTGCATCTCAAGCCTGAACTCAGATTAATCACATCACGATCATCTACAGCCACTCCTTTTGGAGTACCTATCTGCACTCTGATAATGCTCTTGTTTGCGCTAATCTTACTTTACGGATCGATGTCAGTAAATTGGTTGCAACTAAATATCAAACCGAGCTAAGTTAAAGGCTAGCTAATATTCCACTGAGAAGTGTAGATGAGCATTTGATGCAATTGCACGACACCATGAAAATAGCGAGTAAAGCCGCTTTGCGAAACGTCCTGCTTATAAGCACCAGGTTTCTTCTGGTTCCTGACAACTTATTGAAGCCCGTTGGTCTACTGAGGATGGATATGAACTTAACCACAGACGACGGCTGTTACGTAATGAAATTAGGCAAATCTTGCGAGAAGTCCGGTGGTCGGAGCGTGCCAATGAGTTGGAAGCAGCAGATGCATCTAGTAACTACCGGAGGCTCTTTCAACTCATCTGGCAGCAAGAAGTCTGGTGGGAGCAAAACAATCTGTGAAGGTGACGGGATGCCAATCATTATTATCTATCGACGTCTTGGACGATGGGCAGTTTTTCGAGGAGCAGTTCAACTGGTATGCTGCTCCGACAGCATCGGTCCGACTGTTCTGTCCTTCATAGCCGGTGACGACTGATCAACCAAATGAGGCGGAAGTCCGCAAGGAACTCCAACTCTTGAAACGCTACAAATCACTGGGCCCAGAAGACTTACCTCCGGCCTTTTTTTAAAAATGGCAGCGGCCTTCTGGTTAAGGAACTGACTGGGTTGTTTACAAAGGTTTGGGGATTAGAAAGTATTGCAACATCATGGAATGAGTCGATAGTTGTTCCTATCTTTAAAAAGGGTTCACGTCGTTCCTGTAACAACTATCGGGGGATAAGTCTACTTCCGATTGCGTTCAAGCTATTGGCTTCCGTTATACTTCGTAGGTTGTTCGAAACCCGAGAAGGATTGACTCGCGAAGAGCAGGCTGGTTTTCGTTCCGGTCGAGGATGTGATGATCATATCTTCACCCTCCGCCAAATTTCAGAACACCGTCACACTTATGACAGGCCAACAATCGTAGTGTTTTTTGACATCAGAACTGCCTTTGATTCGTTGGATAGGAGTGTTCTCTGGGATTGTCTATTAAAGAAAGGTGTGTCTGAGACTATTATTAACATCCTAAAAGCCCTATATACAAACACCTCAGGTAGAGTGAGGGCAGACAATCATTTCTCTCTATTGTTGCATTCAAGCAGTGGGGTTAGGCAAGGTCGCTCAATTTAACCATACCTCTCCAACTTTGCTATCGACGACGTTCTGGAAACAGCTCCGATGGATATAAGTAATGACGGTGTGGATCTGTTGCATGGAAAAAGAGTATGTGGATGATATTGTCTTACTGTGCGATAATACTCAAGCCATGCAATCCGCACTTAATCAGTTGGCAATTAGTGTCCGTAGTTATGGTATGTGCTTTGCATCTTCGAAGTTCAAAGTACTTCTACAAGACTGGCAGGACACAGATCATGTACTCACCCTGAGTAGTGAGCAGATAGAAGTAGTCAAGAAGTTCATGAATCTAAGTAGCTGCATAAGTTCTGGTGGTGGCGTCAGTGATGAGAATTCCACGTCGTGCATTATTTGCCGACTCTGGGACTGGTTGGAAAGAGCGGAGAGGTGGTCAGTGTATGACATGGTGTCGTGGTATGAAAGAAAGTTGCAAAGGGCTGGTTTGTGTTGGTCCTTCAAGGCTCCCGTGCTGGGGTCCTAGAGATGGTGCAATACAGTGTCTAGAGACGTTATCAGATATGGCTCAAAATAGAAGCCAGTGGCGATCTTGCTGTAACTTTATTTTACTTTCTTCATCAAAAAAAAAGATGTAAGTTCTTTAACTGGAAGAATTATTTCTGGTTGTACTGTTGCCAATTGAACTGTAGCTCCCATGATTATTATTTCACTATGATACACTAATTTCTGTTCGTTATTATTCTTCTTTCTCATATACGCACCTTGTATTCTTTGTCTCTTCACATTATCATTATTATTGGTTGGCACATATATATCTGGTGCCACTTTGTATTCAAATAAATAAATATGTGAAGTATAACACCGTTTAATACACACAGGTTTGATGAGAGTAACAAACTGAATTATTGAGTTAATAGTTCAGAACTTTGGAATCTAGTCTTTGGGTTAGAACGTTCGACATTTAATTTACCTAGTCAAGTATGAATAGTCAGTCAGATAATATTATTTTATTCCAATCCATGTACTCATTCTATTTGAAACTTGGGTCATTCTAGCATTAGAGATTTACAATTTATTCCACTTATGGTCAGTTAGAAGGATAGACACAACCTAGAAAAGATACAATGAATATATTGTAATAAATAGATAAAAATCTAAAAATAAATGAACACAATAAGTCGAATATAATTTTACAGATGCTAAGAGGAAAAATGGGGAAAAAACAATTATATACCTATATTCAAATACAAATTTCCGACTATTAATTTCACATACGAGTTTATGTTCTATATAAGGAAATCTCTTTATCAGGTAAACCTCTCCTAGTTCTCACAGTGTGTAGTGTTGATATACTGTCAACTTAATCAGTCATTGTTATTGTCATTATTAATGGCTTTATTTAACATTACATTTTTGGTGCAATATACAATTCTCTGCATCGTTATAACCCAGTACATATGGGCAGTGGTTTAAATTGACTACAACGGGAAGAACTTATTACGATAAATACCAGTGTAATAGAGGAAGTGGTCACAAAATTAGTGATCGTGGTAAGAACCAATCGTAGACGATGTGGTTTAAAAATAATGCATGGAGTTACAAAATAAAATGATAAAAAATAATTTAAAAATTCAAGGTCTAAGGGAAGACAAGGGATAAATGAATATCAATGTGATACTAAGTCATATAACCCATCGTTTCTAACCATTGGTTACGATAATTGGGGGAACTCAGCCAGGTAATCTGCACCTAAGAATGTGGCACAATCCAACAATCAGTGGTTTTGGTTTAAGCTTCCTTAGCTTTCAATCGCTCATCATGGTAGGTAATTGTTGAGCATACTTGATATGTCTTAGCCATATCAGTCGATAAAAATTCACCATCTTTTTTTGATTCTGCTGGTATCATTGAGTGTAAACGATTGATCTTTTTATATGAATTGTAAGAAGCAATACCTACCATTTTATACTTCTTTGAACTTTGAATGTTTCACCACCATATCACCACAGAGCATAGAACACAAAAGTTTGGAAAATCAGACTATGTAAAACCAAGAATATGATTAACTAGTATTAAAAGAGAGGAGAACTGAAATGTAAAATTTGGTTGAGAACTGCCAATACTAATGTTATTAGTACTTTAAAAGGAAAGAAACCAATTAACTAACCTAAGACATTGTCTCCCGGTAACAGACTGCATAACTTTTGTTTCATATATAACGTCATGCTCAAATTTACTCATTGCTATCTTAGGTTTAAAGCAATTCGGTCTCATTGGTTGATGATGTAGAGTAGAAGGCACATCAATGTTTGATGTAGTGCGATGATAAAACAATAATGTTGATGATGTATCATTTATTAAAGCTAATGTCTGACAAGCAACAAACTGATGTGTTTCACATGAACTTGCCAATTGAATACTGCCTATACCTGAATCAATTCTGTTATTTTCAAGTGTGATGTAAGGCGCTTGATGAAACAGATAACAACCACCGGGATTTTCACCCGGTGATTTATACCAATCTGTATATCTGACCGGTTCATTATCATAGGTTTCCCATGTCCAATTCTATAATAAAAAAGTGGGTAATTTGTTATTTTTTTAAAAAAAAACCGACGATTAAGGAATCGTGAATGCAAAATATTCGAAAAATTATTTGATGAATCTTTACAATGACTGAGTTCATACACGTACATTAACAATGAAAATTACACTGAATGATTAAGTGGACAATCAATCAGTTCACATAACTACTGTGAACAATTGAAGTTTGAGGACAATCATAATTCTTTTAATGTTCAATAGCAGTGAGATATTTTGCATTTTCAAGCACTTTTTTGTCAATGTAGTTTCAGTGCTTTATGTAAGAGTGTACTTTTTAGTAAGGACTTTGCTTTAATCGTCTAAAGCCATCTACGTATATCTTCTGTAAACACGCTAGTGTAGCTTATTCGAACTTAACATTAACTGAATAACTGAACGGCAAAATGCTAGATAATGCAGGTATATTGGGCATTGAGATTCAGAAGTGCTACAAATTCCTGAACATGCATCTTATCTCGAATTGGTCATATTTCAACCAAAAGATTAGTTCTAATAGATTATGAACCTTCAAAAAGATCAGTTATGCAGAGAGAAGGAACGATTGGATAGCAGCAATTTTAACAACCAATGAAATCGGATATTACAGATTGGGCCCGCCCGCCCGCCCTCTCGAAATGCTCTCACACGGCCACGCGTATATAGCCTCTGCCAGGGAAGTCCTACTCACTGCCTTCACGTGGCAGGGGTGTTGTTTACGAAAATAAGAGGACGAAAAGCGAATGTCCGGCGCTTTAACCGGATCCAAAACCAATGGTGCACATGGGCTCCAGTATCCTGCCTGAGGGAACAAATGGTGTGTGGACCAATCGTTGGTCACCGGCTACCATGGGACTGCATCTCCTTACGATGCTCCACTGCCTTGTGGGTCAGACATTCAGGTCGAAGGCTCGTGGTGTGGCCCCCTAAGAAAACCACCTGCTTCGTTCTGGGCACCCGGGTAGTATCACAGCCCACACAAAAATAAAATGTTGTGTGGCGCATATATATTTGGTGCCCTCTTGTACCAATATTTATGTGTTCAAATAAATAAATAAATGAAGACATTATTCAATGTTCAATGATCACCAGACAACTAACTTACTGCATAGCAACCAGGGCAAGTAGTTGGTACTTTCAAAGCTGTCCAAACTGCTTCACTAATTGGCAATCCACCACCATTGACATCACGTGGTTGATTAAGCCATACACGTAGAAAACTAGCTTCAAACACTGATGCAATCGTCAACAAACTGACGTTATATGTTGGAGTGCTTAAATTTTTGCAAGCCATATTTGCCGACTAAAGTGAAAAGCAAGATTGAATTCGAAAACAAAAAAATTGTTTCTATCGTTACTAATTTGTTTTTTTCACCAAGGATTTTTGAAGCTAAGTTCTTTACCCTTAAAATCTGAGACAAAATTTCGTAATAGTATGTAAGCAGATCATTACATATATCGGATAACCAGATGAATGCTGTTCATCGGTTTACATAATATGGAGAATTATTCAATATATATATATATATATATATATATATATATATATATATATATATATATAAATCACATTACACTACATACTGATAGTACTTTATTATTCTAGAATCTAGCTCATTTTGTTACTGATGTACATGGAATGAATGGACGGCTAGGAGCAGATAAACTGTCATTAAATATTGAATTGCGCTGTCTTGGTAGGTTTAGACAACCTGGTTGTGGCTTCATGAATTTTTAGGACATTTAGTATCATGATTCAGAATCGGTTTGAAATGAATGGACCAATTCACTCTTTGTCTTCGCTTTAGATAATGAGTTTCAAAATTATTTTATACATTCAGTTACGCGGATTCATTCTTTCTTCTCGAATTATACTGTTTATGATTTGTCTTATCTATTACCACACTAGCATTTTTCTTGATACTTTCATCTCGTAATCATAATTCAATGGTGACGAAACATTCCATTCAGTGTTTGTTTGTTTTTTACTCGACATAGTACAACTGCTACGAACATGATGTTAGTCTACATCAATATTATTCGTGCATCGATGAGTAAAGTTTAGTGGTTCCTACATAATTGTTAGTTTATCATTTAGTTATTCCAAGAAGTCGGAATCAATAAAAACATTAACACTTAAAAAAATATCATCTCCATTACAGATCAAAGCAGTAAATTTGTGTAAAACACTGTTATTCTCATACAAAATGACATTTAGCAGCTTAAATCATGAACTGATGTTAGTTGAACAACCACTGAATACTGGGAAAAAGTGGATAGCTCATTTTGTACGATTGCGATTAGACATTAAATCACTGAGCTGATATTCAATGTTTTAAATGTATGGGTTGGTTAATTCACGACGCTTAGATTGTAACAAATCAAGCATAAGACTTACAGCCCAGTTCATTTTAGCGACATGATTGAAAACGCGATAACACATAGGTTGAGAAATTTTTGCCATTGATTGACCTTTGACTTTTAACAGACCAGTTGTACCTAACTGGAAACCCGATGGACAATAAAATGTCTCTGTTCGATACGGAGCAAGTAACATTTGATTTACATGTCTATTTTGATAAATTGGCGAAGCTTGACATAAACTACTTAAATAAATTGGTTCATCACACGACCATTGAAGCCAAATTCCATTCAATCTTGGATCCGTTGAACGAAACATTGACGTGCATAGCTAGTAGGCATAAAGAAAAAGTGTATATACGTATATAAATAAATAAATAATAAAAATGCAGATAAGAGCTGGCGCAAGTATATGATATATTCAGAAAACTCAAGTAATATATATTTGATTAAATAATTGATAAGAATTTTGAATTATTGAATATAACTCAGTACATATATATATATATATATATATATATATATATATATATATATATATATATAACTTAATATGTCATAATGACCAAAAATATGTAATTAATTTATGTACAAATTGAAGTATTCTTGCAGTGAGTAATAGATCAAACTTATGATCATTAATATCAGTCAGCTAGTATGCTGTTAACAATACCAACTGTTGAGTATAAAACTTTAAAGAATAAAAACAATTTGTATATACTTGGAAAATTTCAACAAGCAACTTGTGATATATTAACCTAATAAAAAAATTCGGTCTAGTAAATCTTTATGAATCAAAATGCAATTAAATAATATCGATAAAGGAGGGTGGGAATTTGGTCTGGATTTGGAACCGCACCTTCAGTCAAGCAAACGTGATTATTCCACGAATCTGAATCAAGAAATCTATGCTTTCATGAAACAATCCAATAGTTGATAATTTCGTAATCTTTCTTCAACTTACTGATATGCTTAACAGTGAAATAAGTTGATGTACACAATTCTAGACATCCTGATAAACATAAAAACCTGAGTTTTTAAGTACTGAACACTTCGTTGAATATTTTCAGCTTGAACAAGAGAAGTTAACTGAGATTTCGCATGGTTTTCAGCAAGTTTGTCAATGACACAAACTCGTTTAGGATTCGCAATCGTTACTATATAGTTCGGCCAATAGCACATCTTTTTATTCAACGCTAATAGACATATAATCTCGAAAACTAGGTGGTTTCAAGACCCTTTAGGCAACTATAAGATTTTGAGTTAAAATCTCATGTGAGATTACAGGTATTCCTATATTATATTTTTGTAATTCAATTGTCAAGAACACATTTATCCATTTAGCCGTGGAGGTATATATAATGTGTAAAGAGTTAATCATACTACTCGGATATCAAAACCACATTAAACGGAGTGAAGCCGAACCTAAGAACTGGTGAATGAAAGTCGGGAGCCTTGACCTTTGTGGCACTGCCCAGTGGGAACAATTACGTAGTTAGAAAAAAAACTCCAACTCAACTTATATCAGTTTGGGCAGTCAAGTGATATGTTATTATCGTTTATATTTTATTCGAGACCAGAAGTACAAGCAACGATTTGATTAGTGAGTTTTAGGTTCCAATAGATTTCCTGGAAACGTAAAACTAAAAAAACGCATATTGTGTATTATCATTTACTTAATAACAAGTGATAAATTAATTGAAATAAAGAACCATGAAAATAACATACACTCATTGATTTCGACTTGATTGAAATAGTTGGTCGTGAAACAAAAGTATGACCATACACAGAAAGTTGATGATCTCTTATAATTGGCTTGATGAATTGAGGCTTTTTACCATCTGACCAATCGTAACTGTGAGAACCATGTGATAAATTACGGTACAAACCAATCCATACTGCAGACGATTTTTCAGCTTCAAGATTATCTAGAAGACTAGCTAGAAACTCTAAAATAAAAAAATACAAGATAGGTGAACAAAATAAATAAAACATATATGAGTCTCCACTAATGCATTAAGATAAGCATATGTTATTCATTCATTGTACTTGGCTTGCTAATTACAGTACTTTCAAAGTAGGTTGAGCAAGCATGCAAGAAGTGTGTTTATCTGTAAGTGGATTAGACGATCGAGAAATATAACGTTTATTAATTCGTCCATGGATATTAAAAACGAATTACAATTGGTTGTACAATTGTGGAACACCCTACACCATTCATCCTACGGCTCAATGATTAAAAACGATACAAAATTCAGGCTACGAAATAGATAATCATGGTTTAGACAAGGGATTAAGTAAAATTCTTTTCAGTGTTAAATGATGTACTGATAGTTTTACCAAATATTAGTTAACGTGAAACACAAATGTATCACATGAAATAGTTACCAAAGATTCTATTAGATGTGAGAATATTCAGTAAACAGTATTACAAATATTAACGTTCATGATCGGACATTCAACAGGAATTTATTGTTCACTGTTCAATGACATAATCTATTTGATAAGCAATAAATGTCTTTTTGAGATAAGATGAAATGCTCTTTAAAGCCCTACTAAACTAATAGGTAATCATTTAAAGAAGGGGGTGTAGAAGTTGTAAAATTTTGTAGTTAAATATCACAAACAAATGATAAAAACTAGAAAGCAGTATACAACTATTTCATACTAAAATGGCCTATCCACGACTCCACTGAGGATCGGATACACGAACCTAAGATCTTGTCACAAATGATCAAACTTCATAACAATAAATCGACAATCAATGGTTTAAATTTTTAACTTTTATCAATTCACGATATTGCGCGACAGTTGTCGATTGATGTTTCTGATATTTATGTCATACTCGACATGACAGAACTTCAATGGTCATGGTTTCTTATTTGTATTTCAGGAATTACCAAAGTTAATCTTTATCAAGCACATGATTACTATTTTATAGTATAGAATTACAGAGTGCTCAAGTAGGCGAACTGTGTGTTAATACCGTAACAGATAAGACAAAACAATTTTTTAAGGCGTACATTGACCTCGTATGTCATAAAATCCATACTATTTTGAAATTAATGTTTTATTAATGTCTAAATGTTTAGTTTTTACCTGTCATATTCTAATTTTTGTTCAATAATCGATTTCACTCGGTTATTGATCAACTCGGCCGACGGTCAAAACAACGCACAACAAAATAAATATCAATATACATATTAAGACAAGAAGCAAAGTTGAAAACTCTCTCGAATTTAATAACACTTTAAATTAAGCAAATTATTCGGAACATTGAGTTGGTGTTTAGGAAAGTCGTATGTTGAATTTAGTTTAATGTAGGTTAGTTAATGAATATATTACGGTATCCATCAAACAAAACATGTACTTGAGATATACCTTTAATCAATGACTTTTTTATTTAAAGCAAGAAATGTAGTTCTCTGGAGAACTAAGTAGCTCAATGAAAAATACGTTAGTGTTTAAATTGATAAGAATTTATTTAGGGTCTCAGAGTAAATATCAACATTCGAATCCTGATATACCCAGCAGACAAGTCCCAGCTCCTCACTTAATTCTCGTTTTCCATTGATCCGATTTTTTAGTGATACATATATGATCAGTCTGGTTCCCTGTAGTGTGATCCTGTGAGACCTATGTAGATTTATGTATGCGTTTGTGGGGGAATAAAGTGTGATAGAAAACCATTCTGTTAAAGGCACATAAACTTGCAAATCTCTCATCATTCTCGTTCCTTTCTCCCAGTCAGTCCATGTCGTCCCATGATATCTTCATACCAAATGTTGTCTATTCCGACTATGACGTATAGGTCTCCCATCAGGATAGTCAGATCCTTTCCTGGGCATGTCTCTACGACCGACATTAGTGTACAATGAAACTGGTCTTATTTTCTTCATTGCTATCACTTGTGTGTGCATAGCACTGGATAAAGTTTATTCTGACCTCTTTCTTCTTTGTTTCGAAGGATGCTTCGATGATTCCGCATTCATGAAATTCCCATCCAATAACTGCTTCACGTGTTTCCTTGGAAAGTATTATTGCAACTATTTTTGTATGCGGAGTACTTTTATTCTCGTGACCACAGTACAGCAGCATCTCTCCCGAATCTATCCTTTTCTTTCCAGCTTGGGTCCAATGGGTTTCATTTATTCCGAGAACCGGCAACTTGCAGCTTCTCCTTTCCGAAGCTATTTCAATGGTCCTCCTGGTCTTCCGAATTGTCCGGACATTTTATGTACCTACATTGTCGTTTTTCTGGTTGTTAGAATGTAAAGCGGATTTTCGGGTTTCGAAGAATCTCGAGTTTCCCCGTGAATCGTCATAATTCTTTCAAAATGAAGATAAATCAACTCCTAATGTATAGTTTAATGCGGTAAATGACTTTTTCTAGTCGACAATTACTTTAGCAAAGTTGTTTTCTATGGCATAAGGTTGCTAACGCCATGCCTAACCCTCCTCCTCTATACGGTAGTAAGCCTATATATGCAAGAAGAAAGCTGACTTCCATCCTGGAAGCCGGTGACAGGAAGTGATGAGTTTCAAGTCACCATACTAACATTGCCATAGCACCAGTACACCATTCCACTTACAAAACAAATCATCTACAATAGTAAAAATAATAATTGGTACGCGAAAAATATATTTCTTTCTTACGCTGATCAAGTTCATTGTCGATACGGGCTAAGGATCCATTGTAATTTGCATATGGCTTTACAATATGATGACAATTGTCATTAGCTTCACTCCATGTGAATTTGTCTGCAATCAACTATGTACAGAGAAGTTTGAAAAAATTGTGATAATATATATATATATATATATATATATATATATATATATATATATATATATATATATATACCAAGATAACTTTAATATTCGATCACTATCGAAGGATTAGACAAATGTGACAGCGGTTACTGCGCAGTCACCACTCGACTGTAAATACACTACACTTCTACAGGAGATTAGTCAGTCAATCGTAACATAGAGCCTATTACATATGTACATCGGTTGCCATACTTCATTAGCAGAGGAACGTGAAATTGTCAAGTCAAATCTTAAAATGGTAGAGATAGTAACAGTATTAATGGCAATGGAAAGGATCAGACATCAACTATACGATTCAGGAAAATATAAATTAGTAAAACAAAGTAAGAAATAGTCATGAGGAATTCACTAGCTTGGAATCTCGGTGAAGACAAAGAATGAATGCAACTGTACCATCGCAAACGATTTTGAACCACATTATTCAAAGTTACTAACCACAGTAGAGGTCAGAATAACTTACAAGTAACATTTCACACTCAGTGAAATGAATCTGAATCACACAGGGAGTGTTAGGTACCACAAGACTGAAAGTAAACCTTGCTGGCAAGTGTCAACTTAAAGAAAATGTAAGGTAAATGAGGATTTTCCAATGACTTCCTCTTTCAAGAACCGAATGGATAACTAAAATGTAACCTTCTACAACCCCATCATGTCCAAATATCATAGAATAACGAAGTGATGCATGTACATTGTGTGAACATGAAGGCCTTCATCTTTGTCCCCGAAAGCTGTCTCAGTTCGAGTTGCATTATCAAGAACTGAGCAATAATATCTGTTTTACAGATTAAAAACATTTATAGCCAAGTATTACGGTTGTATATATTTGCTTCAGTGATTTTGAGGCCTTGGACAACCATTCTGCATAATGCAGATGTATATACAAACTAGTCAGTGAATTGGTTCACTAACCTAACATCAATTAAACAGTATCAGCATGATCATTCAAGTAACTCGTAATCAGGTAATAAACCATTGGATGAAACAATCAATATTTTAGCCTACAAATAGGAATGCAGTAACGTAAAAACCATACTATCTGTGTTTTAAATATCCTTGAAACATTATGTCGGTTATCTGCATGAATGTTGACTGATATCATCAATACGTGGTTGTGCTTTTAAAAAAGCCGTATTCTTGATTTAATAGAATAATGCCTATAAAATACGCGATTGTGGTTTTCACCTAAACAACATGTTTTAACTCATGTATATGCTCATTTCTGTTGTAATGATTACTGAACCGTATAGCATAATACTATATAGTGTAGAATATTATAGTACAGCATGAATAAACACGTAGCAATATCCGATAAGACTACCAGCACCACAACTGAATGAATACGGGATCACGGTCATTTACATAATACTAAACTAACATTATTATCGTTATCATAAACATAACCAGACAAATTGTTGATCAATACATTCAATGCATGAAATGCTTTAATTCTAACGTTTATAATTGGTAAAAGAAAAATTAAACAAACTCAAAAACTTCCCACAGTTCATTTCCAGTAAGCAGAACAGAAAAATAGAAAAAAGGAACATTGTTAAATCTTAGGTGGTTTACAACAAAACATAAAACAATGATGACAGTGATATGATTAAATAATTATGACAATATTTATATTAATACTCTGGGATTTTGGATATACCAATCTACCTGTACAAACATTGAAGTGTCTAATTTGTATATAGGTGTATATATGTATGGTTTCACTTATGTGCGTGACCGACGACGTACATATACGCTGGGTGACCTACCATTGTATTCGTTTGTTATTTCACAAGACTCCATTGTATGAAACCATGGAGGACTTTTTAAAAAAGCAATAATGTGTTTTACAGTTGGAGAAATGGTTATTCACTGTACATGAATCGAAGATTATGGGTATAACTGCAAGGTTTGAGGAGCATTGCGGAAAAAGCGCTCACTCGAGATATTGCCTAATTAGGCTTTATATATTGAAGGTTCTGGGGGCGGTCAACAAGGAACTCTGGGACTGGATTTCGTGCCAGTCGCCTCACCTCAGCAGCATACATCTGAAATCTTAGATAGGATTGATCCCTTTCGTTTAATTTGCAGTCCCAATCAGTTAGTGGTTACGTCTCTTGTTGGAATACAAAATAACATAGTGTTCAAAACACACGGAGCATTATTTCGCCAAACCATCAAAATAAGCGTAATCGATGAGCACTAACAGTAAGCCATAAGGCTTACTGTCAGTCGCTACCAGCCAATGGGAATGTAGTGCAACCAATGTTCAGACATGTCAACTATCGATCACATTTAAACTCGATAACTAAAATTCAATCAATATTGAGTATAATGTTGTTTAGTAATCAATGACTAGTTAGTGCACAATATAAACAGAATTACTTTATGTGTAGATAAAAGATAAATGTAACAATAATAATTTACTTGGAAGCAACGGTCCCCATGGAATCGGAAACCAGGAGGACATGTTGGATATATTAATGAATCGAATGTAGTTGGATGTAATATCGTTGTAGATGGATTCAAATTCAATCTACATATAAAACTCAAAGACGGTTTATTACATGGCATAGCTTTCCAGTGTATTGATGAATTAACTATTAGAATAATAGGAAGAGAAATGTTTTTTAGTTATCGTGAAACAGATATACGTGTAATAGTGTCTATTTACAACCTTGTTCATGTTATTCGGAAGTTTGATGAAAAAATCCACTAACTAACTGAACTTTTCTTCATAAAAATATTAACATTCGGATCAAAGGCTTATAGCAAGTTGTTATGAAAAAACTGTCAAGTAGTATTTTATTAGAGATGCTATATCGTTTCACTTTTAATTTGTTTTAGGTAACTGTAATTGTTTGAATAGATGTAGGCTGATCTCGAACTGAGAATATTCTCATTATTTTTAGTAGAATTTCGTTCTCTGAGCTGAATATTTTTCGCTGTGAATCTTTAATTGTTTTTCTGAACATCGTCAGCACAAACTTCAGGTCGATGAGAACAATTCCCATTTCTCCATATACGACTCTCAGCTTGTCATGACAATCTCGATCCTGATTGGTTATTGTTGACCCTTAAACTATCAGATCAATTAGCGATCAACAAACACATAGAAATCGATCCAATTTATTAGTCAGTAAGAAAAGTCATAAACAAATATAGGACCAAGAATCAGATCAGAGGGAGATAAAACCAAAATAAACAGGGACATAATGACAGGTTATAGGTCAACAATAACCAATCAAAATCGAGGACAAGTTGAGATAATATCTTCTGAATTAAGTATCCTACATAAAACATAATAAATGTCATTAACGACTTCTTAATTTGATACAACTCATGAACTATGTGATCATATCGCTTCATAGAAAATAGATCAAAAGAAGTACCAAGTACTGTGGTAAGTGCACTACTTAGATAATTAAGATTTTGCAGTTTACTAGAACACATAAATGAAAAGATTAATACTGATTTGAACATAACTTCAGTTCCATAGTTTACATTATGAACTGACAAATGTTGGAAACCAAGAAGCGCTGAGCAGATATTTCTTCGTAGTATAAGGCTACTCAGCAGAGCATATCCCCGAAGACTTTGGATAAGATGAATGGATAATATCACGAATTAATAGAAATTATAAATGTAAACGATTTTTTTCAACCCAATGGTTCAAACATTAAGCGCTTATTGAGTGGGCTGAGGATCCTGGGTTCGATCCCAGGTAGGGTTTTTATAAGTAGTTCTATGCTAGGACTTCGTAGTTATCCAGTATCTGTTAGTTTTCCAATAACTTTCCAGTCAAGGTCAGCCTTTAAAGTAAATTATCAAGTTCAATAATATTTGCAAGCCCCCATACATATTTAGTTTGGTTTTTTTATCATAATAAATAAAACAAACCTGAATCCAGCACAAAACAATCTTGCATGTAATGTCTCGACTCTTTACTGATGTCCGCTGAAACTGGTATATAATTAATATCAGATTGATCAGACCATT